>CM062522.1:31938529-33138529 GCA_031439585.1 Pterocarpus macrocarpus | reverse complement strand
ATACAACTCCAAATTGAGTGAAACTAAAGTTTTTTGAAAGCTAACATATAATAGAACATCCCATAAAAATTTTGAAACTAGATTTGTTTCCATTTGTTCCCAGCACACCAATGAATATGACTTAAGTTTAACCCGAGTTGGAACAGGGTAGTCCAGTAGAGTCAAGTTTCAGAACCCATAACTCAAAATATACTTAGGCAAATGACATGAAACTTAGTTCATTTCTGTTAGCTTTAATTTGATATAAAATTCATATGATTTCACTTAGTTTTCTATTTTTAGTGAATTTTCTTTTATAAGAACCCAATTCTGGCTAAGAATAGGGCATGCTGAGGTAAAATATTTATATCTTGAGTTATACAAAATCAAAATGAGATGGGACTAAAAAGGTTAGAAACTAGACACATAATGCTATGACATATCCAAAAATTAGATTCAAATGAGCTGAATTGCAATAAAGGTGGAGTACACCAAACTCGGGCAGAACAGGAGAGAATGAACCGAAAATCCAATTGGTGCTAGAATTGAAATTGATGAATGATGCTATGAATATATATATATTTGCTGGTCCATATTGAATTGCAAGTTTGTACATTTGTACTGGTTGCCTGGCATTATTCATAGGGAAGCGGACTCGATCCGTTATGCTGCCGAAATTCTGGCAGAAATATATGAATTATATGAATGTTATACATTTATATGTTATGCTCATGAGATTCATATATGCAAGAATGATTTAAGTATGATATGAAGTATATGAATGATTGTATGTAGCATATGCATGTATAATCATGTCCAAAGAAGAATAAGATTTATGAGAACTTGCAAGAAAGACGTACCAAACTACCACGTGAGGCATGGCATAGACCTAGCTAGCGTGGGACAGAGCAGTACTGTCTAAGACTTGGGCCAGCCCCCGACCAGATTTAAGGGGAATAGACCGGTGTGAGGGTCGGGAAAAGTAAACCCGTCACTCATGTATAGGTACGAGCTCGGACCTGAAAAGCAGGCTATCACCCAGGAGTGAGAGAGGCCATTCACCTCCGGAGGACCATGTACAGAAAAGCAAGGTTAACTTGCAAGTTAAAGAGAGAGATGAATTAAGTCAAGTGCACTTGCATACAATCAAATACAAGCATCTATATGTGCATTTCTAATTACCTCATTATATCATGATGCTATTATGACTCTTACTGAAGCATATTGTACTATCTGTATTTCTATGTCTGTCATATGAAATGGCAAGTGGTTGTTAAAATATGACCCGCTTCAAGAAAGGTGTTTTCAACTTAAAATTGAACCACTGTTTGTTTATATGTGCTCATGTTTTTATAAGAAACCGAAGCGGCTAGAATGTTTATGATGTCATTGTAAGACTGGTTTGAGTTACCTACTGAGAACCTTAGGTTCTCACTGCCTACTTGTATGTTTTTCTTTTCCGTAAACATTCCAGCACCCAAGTTGGAAACCAAGTGCGAGGCAGAGTACAGGGCCATTCATGGAGCAAGAATCGGGCATAAGCCAGATCAAGAGACCATTGAAGCTAGTAATGACTAGTCAGAAGTAGACACTATGTATTATATCAGTCACAATTTCTTTTAAAGTGTAATTATTTTATATTTTTTCATGTATCAGAGACTATTAGTCGGTAATAAAGTAAGCAGTTAAAGGGTCATGTATTATATTTTTCATATTTTAAAGTTTTCTTATCACAGTGACAATCTCTTAATATAACTCCATGACTTGAGCATGACTTATATAATAGAGGGTGTTACATCTTTAACACCCATGTCGTGCTCACCATGACAAGCTCCTCATTGGTGACAGTGGCATCACCCCATCAACTGCTAGAGTTGAAGGTGGCCATTGCATCTCTCAATCATGTCATCTTCCTCCTCTATCAAGGTTTGCGACCTCATGGCCTATAGCATCGGCAGTGTTGATTTATTTCTTTGCATCCTAACTATCCTTGGCGATATAGTTGCCACTCTCACCAACTTCATCTTCATCAAGAATGGAAAAATCCCTAACCCCTCTTTTTGTAATTATTTTTTATCATTCTAGATTTGTTTGAAAGGAATGATTTTCGTTCTTTTTAATGGATTTTGATGCTGATTTATGATTTGGGTCCCCAAAAATTTTATCAATTTTTTTCAAAGTTTTTGAGATTTGTTTATGTAATTTGAGCTAGCTAGCTTTTATTTTGCTATGTTCATTTTGATGCTATTTGTTTTGTGAGTGGAATTGAAAATTTTGGGTCTTTTGCTGTGATTTTATGCTCTTGCCTCTCTCTTGTAGATTTTGGGAAGTGAACATGTTTGTTATTGAAGGTTAGGGATTCCTCCAATGAAAGATTAAAAAGTTATTTGTTGAGTTTAATGATCAAATCCGGGAGGAAGAACCTATTTCTTATTGATTGATTCATGAGGAAGATGAAGAAGGGAGTGGTGGTAAGCGAGGGGGGGGGTAATTGCTAGTGGTGGTGTAGAGGTGGATGACGTTGGAGGATAGGTGGTGTTGGTGTTCTTGATGGAGCTTCTGGGTATGTTATTTTGTTGGAGAGAGAGAGAGAAGGGGGGTATTGTGTTGTGACTATGCACGGCAGGTTTCCAGCAATAATCTTGACCATGCAATATTATTTACTTTAATCCAATGCTTTACATTAATCCAACTTCCAAGGTGCATCATGCTCCATATTTAATATAGTGTATTTAAGACAAAACCTTTCTATATATACCACACAAAATCACCAGCACAGGCACACAAGCCGAAAGAGAGAGGAAAGGGAGTTTACTAGAACATTTTTTGTTATATGATTAACTCGAATTTTGTGTAACCTTAATTGTCGCTTCCACTTTCACTGTTCCAAAATTTACAGCCAGGTAACTAATTCACCCTCCCCATGAGTCTTCTACATTATACCAGACTGATTACTCTGAATTTGATGCGACGGCATATCTTGGGGCAACATATTCGGTTCATCAAAGGGGTTGGTTGATTTTTTGTTCATTACAAATGGTTCCTGCTGCTGCTGCTGCTGTTGCATCATGTAATAATCATGGTTGGGCATGCTTACCATTTGGGTTGGAATTGGGGATGCCATGTTAGGATAAGCATAATATGCGTTCTGGAAAGTTGGGGTTGCCAGTGCCATGTTATACTGGCTACCTTGACTAGGCTCAAAGTCAAAAGGACTCGAAGCCGTCTGGCCTACGTAGTAAGCTCCATTCTGTTTTGTTCCAGCAGCCGCCTCATCATATAGACCATCGAGTTTCGAAACTACCAAACTGTTAGCCTGCTTTTCAAGATAAAATTAGTACGGACGCACGTAAGTGCCACTTTCAATGACACAGCTTGCAAGTATTTCAATTATTTCCTGTTTAATTAATCTAGAATCGTGTTGCTTTTAGTATGATTTATTTGCACTGCATGTTGACGAAAACTTAGTATAAATTCAGAGAAAATAATTCATATTTACAAGAGTCATCAACTAACTATGTGAAGGGGTATGGTATATGAGCCAAATTTTAAACTTGGGGACCATAGCATCCTCATATCCCCGTCCTTCCATCCATAGATAAGGAGAATGGCTTCCAGACGGTCCACAGCAATGTGGTACTCTAAAATAGTTTTCCAAACTAGTGTATTTATCCATAGCATACATGGAAGGTTTACATAATTTAAAGGTAAGAAAGTTTATATCACTAAAATATTGGATCAATTTAAACATAGAAGCATTATTTGTACTTGTTTTAAATGAAATTATGATTATACAAAGTAAATAAATCTGATAAATAGTATTTTTTTTTATAAATTATAAAGCTATATATGAATTTTAAAATTAAACTTTCTAACATTAGCTTATGGAAGATATTATGTTCAATGAAAATGACAAAATTGTCTTATTATAAAAATAAGTTCATTGAGACACATTTAATTAATGAGTCTGATCTACAATAAGTTGAAACAATAAATATATTAAGAATATTTCATATTATGACCAGATTAGAAAAATTAATTAATAAAAATTTAAATTATTAATTAAAAATATATCAAATTAATATAACTTTAGAATATATTATAAACTTTAGAATTTAAATAGAGTTTAATTGGTATGTACTGACAGTGTAAAACTATTTTACACTGTCAACCAATAAAAATAAGGGAAAGTGAGAATTCATGATGGGTCCCTCATTATAATGGGTAGTTATTTGTATGAGTTGGCACTTTCCACTATTTTTATTGACTAACAATATAAAACTATTTTATACTATCAGTGTATTTAAATTAAATTCATTTAAATATTTAACTTTAAATTTGATTTTAATTAATAATTATAATATATATTAATGATTATCGGTACGATTTGTATGTTTATATCACCCTATAAAATATATTTAGTGTCATTTCAAAGTGCAATTTTATATTTGAATTATCTATGCAATACATATTTAATATCACCTATTTAATATATCAATATAGTTAGAAAAATCAATCTATAACTATTTTTTTGTGCTATTAAAATTCCTTAGGTTATTTAAATATCTTCTAAAATTTTAATCTATTGATAAGCTCTAAAAAACTTATAAAATTCTTCATTCATTGTTTTTCAAACCATTAAATCTATGATATTTTTATTAATAAAAAATAAATAATATTGCATATTAAAACTTCAAATATTTGATCTTATATATTATAGATATAAATATATGATATAGATCTATAACTTAAGTGCTGTAAGATTGGAAAAATTAATCAACAGTATTTTTTGTTGCAAATTAAATAATTGAATTGACATAACTTTAAAGTGTGCTATAAGTTTTAAAGTTTAAATAGTTAATTTTAAATTTGGTTTTAATTGCAAATAATTATAATTTATATTAATCATTGTCCATATGATTTGTATGTTTGCATTAGCAGTATAATATATGTTTAATATCATGTCAAATTGCAATTTTTATGTTTGTATCACCTATGCAATACATGTTTAATATTACCCATTTGAGTATCAATATTAGTTATAAAACCAATTTATAATTTTTTTTTGTGTCATTAAATTTCCTTCAAATATTTAAGGGAGTAAGTTTTAAAGAATTTATAAAATTGTTCATCTCTTGCTTTTTGAGCCATTAAATCTATAGCATTTTTGTTAATAAAAAAGTTAATAATATTACATATTAAACCTTCAAATATCTAATCATATAGCTATTAATATATAATATAGATCTACAATTTGAATGCCATAAGGTTAGAATGCTTAATTAACAGGAAAAAGTAATGACATAAAATATGAAATAAGCTTTTTTATTTGGATGGCATAAAATACACCTCTTTTGACTTTTTTTGGTGAGGTCCAACTAGACAATACAATATAATTATCTATGGTCTATGGTCTATGATAAAATACAAGTTTTGACAAGTATAACCAAATATAGTTCAATAGATTATTGTCATTGTATAGCACAAAATAAAGGGTCTCTTTGTGTCTTTTGTTATCAAAACTAATCGAGGGTACTTTTATATGGACATTGCTATTATGCTTTTATTATCAAGTCTCCTACATGTATAATAAGTAGTTTTGTTCCATTGCATATTATGTTGCGGGATTTATCTTCCTTAATAACACAATTGACATTTCTTCTTTTAGTTGCAAGTACTGATTTGAGAAGCTAGTAAAATTTAAAGTAATAGAAAATTCTTTTAAATACATAAGCTCCATGTTTATCTATGTTGTTAGTTCTTTTATCAATCTCATTTAAATTTCAGTATTGTTTTAATTTGTTGAACCTTTAATTATGTGAAAAGTGTATTTCTTTATTTCATCAATAGTATTATTTAAATGAGTGAATAGTACTTTTTTCTCTAAGATAATCTTCATCTCGCATAATTGTCAACAATTTGTTTGATTGGATTACCAATTGTTTTTATTAGATATTGACTCTTGTCTATGTTGGAATGCCTTCTTCTTCTCTAGCAATTATCCATATTCTTCCTTCTCAAGTAATGGTTACTTAACCACATATTATTTTTTGTTCAATTTATTATACATTGTAACTCATGTGCACCTTAATATTACATATTATTATTTAATAAAATGTATCATGATCTTAGCTTATTAAATAATTTAAAAGTAAAAAAATAATTTATTGTATGATTTAAAAATAGATTTTATTTTACATTTATAAAAAATAAGAAAATTACTCAAAATTAGAATCACAAAAGTTATGCTATTATGAATAGCAAATTGATGTAAGTATTTAAATTTTAACCCTATAAAATTCATAGATTAAAGATAAATGTTCAATACAAAAAAAAAGAGGTTAATATTGTTATGTGAAACTAAAAAAAATGTCACATAAAATCAATTTACTTGAGGATGTTAAGGTTGTTTCTTCCTTTGAAATTGAATATTAAATAATTAATAAAAAACACTTTGCCTCCTAAACTATAAGCTGTATGCGCTTTATCCATATATTTTAAAAGGTGCAAATTTATCCCTAAACTTTCCTAAATGTGCTTAGTCCTTCTATTAAATTTTCATTTATTGTTAACAAAAAATGAGTGCACTATTCTTTTAAACTTTGGGTCATGTGTACTTTAGTTCTTAAATTAAAAAATAATGTATAATATGATATCTTAAATTTTTTGAATGTATGTTATTTTTGTTAATAATAGATGAAAAAGTTAACAGAAGAATCGATTTATACATTCAAAAAAGTTCACAGATTGATTTGTATATTTTTAAAATATAAAGGGAAAACTAGACATGACCTATAATTCAGGGCAGTAAAGTGTTTTTTCCCATAATTTTAAAGTGAAAATATCTTATAAATCTATTTTAAAAATAAATTTAATTTTGCATCTTTTAAAATTTCAAGCAAATTAATTCTCAAAATTAAAAAGCACAACGGGTTACAAAAATTATATTATTATAAGCTAATAAATTAATGTAATTATTTTGATTTGAACCTTATGAAATTCATAGATAAAACAAATTATATTATTTGAATCATAAAATAATTGTAGAGTGGAGTGAGCTTTTATTATAAAGAGGATAAAAGAAAAATAAAGGAGCATTAATAAAGCTAAACGGTCAAGAAAGCTTATCTTTGTCAAATAAAATAAAATAGTAGTAAGTTGAAGTTAATGAAGATTGATGGTTTGGTGGTTATGTAACCATTGGCTTGTGTGTATTATGGGAAATTATTGTATTAGGGTGGATGACTAAGATAAACAAAAATATTTCCATCGATTGTGTGTGTATGTTTCTATATTGCTTTCCACTCTATCAAGGTGGTACCAAAGCTTGTGAGTTTTGAGAGATGACAAATAATGGAATGTTTCCATTTCAATTTTCTTGTTTTACAAAGGATAACTATGAGACTTGGTCTAGCTTATGAAGACATTGCTTGGATCCCAGGAAGTTTGGGAGATTGTAGAGAGTTGTTACTACAACCCAGAAAATGAGGGCATTTTGCCTCCAAATGAGAAGGAGGCCTTGACAAAGCTAAAGAGAAAAGACCAACAAGTCTTATCCCTTATCTATCAATGTTTAGATGATCTGAGGTTCGAGAAGTTGGCCAATGTATCCATAGCAAAAAAAGCATGAATCTATCCAAGGTGCAGATAAGGTGAAGAAAGTGCAACCTCAAATTTTATGTTGTGAATTTGAAGCTTTGCACTCTAAGGAATCCAAATCTTTTTCCAAATTATTGTTCAAAGTGTTGGTCACTGTCAACATGGATGGATAAAAAGAAAATTAAAGATGATTGTGGAAAGGATAACATCATTCACTCTTTGAATCTAAATTTTAATTATGTGACTTGTGTCTTTGAGAACTTAAATGACCTTGAAATCATGACCATTAATGGGTTATTTAGGGCTACACAAGTCAAAGAAGAAAAAATGTTGCAAAGGCAAAATAGCCTTAAGAGCTAGCCCTCAAAGCCAAGGTGTCATTAAAAAGGGGTGGGGGAAACAAGGGTCAAAGAAGACATGGATGGATATGGATGGGAAAGATGATGTGGTTGTGGCCAACGTGGATGAGTAAAAGGTAATAACCATGACAATTCAACTAATGAAGAGACTAGCCATCATTCAATTAGGGGCTATGGAAGAGAAGTCACTAAAGGAAGAGGCAAATTTCCTAAAACAATGTCAAGAGGTATGACGAATCTCATGTTTGGTGCTATAATTGTCATAAATTTGGACATTATGCTTCATAATATTGTTATGATGCTAATGATGTTGAAGAAAAATATAATTTTGTAAACAAAGACGAAGTTGAAAAGCTTGGCAATCAAAGATGATGAAAAGATGACAAGAACTCATGGTACATAGGTAATGCAACAAGCAATCTCTTATGCAGCTACAATGAAAAATTTGTGGAGCTTGACAAGGTGAAGTGTCCTATTTCATTTGGAAACACATCTAAAGTCCAAGTTCAACGAAAACAAGGTTTAAAGGCAAATGTGGGAGGTGAAACATGGTGTTGGCATATGTGATTTGACCAATAGGATTTTGATGCACTCAATACATTAGGAGAAAAGAAGAAGTTGAATTGGATGCCCTCCGTTAGTCATCCCAGCCAAAAGAGAGCTTTTGAAAGGAGGCAACTACAAGTGACCTAACATTTATTTACCCTAACATTTATGACCTAATCAATTCTATCTCATTCAGTAAAAATAAGTATTTATTACTTTTTATTAATAAATTTAGCAGGAAGACTTAGATTTTCTTTCTAAAGCAAAAATCCAAAGCTTTTGTAGCATTTAAAAATTTCAAAACTCTAGTAGAAAATGAGAGTGTTATGTAATCAAAACACTAAGATCCAATAAAGGAGGCAAATTTGCATCAAAAGAATTTAATGAATTTTGCCAAACAAATAGGATTCTCGCCCTCTAATAGTTCCTACATCATCATAACAAAATGACGAAGTAGAAATAAAAATAGAATTGTTCTTAACATAGCCAAATGTATGTAGAATGTCAAAAGTATACCCAAGGAATTTTGTGCCAAAGCTGTTTGTCTTTTTAATGTGGTTTACTTGCCCAACTGCCCTCCAACGAAGAATGTAAAGGATCGAACATAGCAACAAGCATGGATTGGAACCAAATGAAGTGTCGGTCATTTGTGAATTTATGGAAGCATTGCTTATGTCCATAAGCTTGACCAAGGGAGATCCAAGCTAGATGATTGAAATATGGGGCATATTTTCATCAGCTATGAAGCAAATTTCAAAGGATGCAAGTTGTAAAACCCAAGTAACGACAAAATTGTTGTGAGTTATGATGTGAAGTTTGGTGAAGAAGCCACTAGAGATCGGATGCAAAAGAATAAAACACCTATTGTTTCTTTCCATACTTTTGAGAGGAAGATCAAGAAACTATCACAACTATTCAAGAAGAAACTCCACCACTACTTCCTATACATGAAGCATCGTCATCTTCTGAAGAAAGTTCTAGTGATGAAAAGCATAGAAAAATGAGAAATATTAAAAAATTATGTGATCTTTTAATTTCTTTTGCCTTCTGGTCAAAAATAAGCCTTTAAACTTTGATGAAGCTTTCAAAGACAAAAAAGTGGAGAGAAGCCATGGAGGAGATTGAATCTATTGAGTAAAATAACACTTAAGAATTATTTACTCTTCTAAGAGTCATCAAGCAATTGGAGTCAAGTGAGTGTTCAAGGCAAAGAAAAATGTCAAAGGAGATGTTGACAGATATAAAGCATGACACAATGCAAATGGCCACAAGCAAAAGCAAAAGCATGGATTTGATCATGAAGAAATATTTGCATCTGTTGTAATTATATATCATTATCGAAGAAAGCACATAGACACAAGATTTGATTTTGTTAGAGAATATGATGACAAGAAGGAGATAGAGCCTAATTATGAGAAGATTCTAGATGAAA
Organism: Pterocarpus macrocarpus; assembly: GCA_031439585.1. Lineage (NCBI taxonomy): Eukaryota > Viridiplantae > Streptophyta > Magnoliopsida > Fabales > Fabaceae > Pterocarpus > Pterocarpus macrocarpus. The sequence continues at coordinate 33,128,614 of CM062522.1, read as the reverse complement.
CCGTTGATATTTTTATGAAGCCCCTCAAGTTGACAAATTTTGAAGATAAAGAGCAGACTTGGCATAAAGAACTCAAATTAGAGGGAAATGTTTTCCTTTGTTTTGGTGCATTAATTCTTTTGGTAGAAATTTGAGGGAAATGTTGAACAAAATAGAATAGAAATTTGAAGTAAACGGGGACTTGATGGTTTTGGTGATTACGTAATGTGTTATGAAAAATTATTGTGTTAGTTATTGGTAATTAGTGAGATATTATACATTGGAGTTGATATGAGTTAAGGTAAATTACTTTTGTTAATTGTGAGAGTCATAGAGTATGTTAAGTCTCCTAATTTTTTTCTAAGTCTCCTATGTACTACAGAGTGTTTGGAGTAAAAGAAATACAAACATTTCATTCAATTGTGTGTGTCTTCTTCTACTCCTTTTCACTCTAACAACTTTCGCCTCACAAATGGGAGAAACTGCTTGCCCAGATTTCTTATTACTGCAACGTACTCAATCCAGTCACTAATTCTGAACCCAGTTGTTTCCCTTTACATCTTTTACTTCAACAAAATTTAGACAATTAATAATACATATGCAAGATGTGGTTCTGTAAGCTTAAAGGTTTGCAATAATGACAATCATTAATCAATGAAGTAATGCCAATGGAAACTGGATCTAGTCACTGAAAATTGACTTTAGGTAGCGTGCAAGCTAGTTAGATGATTTACTTTTTTTTTTTTTTTTCAAAAAAGAAAGAAAATCAAAAGACATGCAATATTAGCACTCAAATTTATGTGGAAAAGACAACAATGAAAGGGTGAAAAAACCATATAATAATAATTAAAAAATATCTGCAAACAATTATGCATGTGAAGTGACAAAAAAATTCTTACCTCGTTACTCTCTTCAACTACATTCTCACTAGAGCTTTCTAGCTCTGTAAAAAGTGCAACCTCCCAACCAGTTACTGGATTTTCTCCATTCTCATCATTACCAGAATTTAAAGAATTTTCTGTATAATTGTGCATGTACAAAAGAAACAACTCACAATAATTATTGGTTGCATAACATTTAAATTGGTATTATTAGAAGATAATATGATCTTACTAGTTGGGACAATTGCCAATGCTAGGGAATTCTCGTCAAATTCAGATGCTCCCGTTAGTAAGTCATACAAACCCTAATAGAACAAGATTAGTTCAAGCATAGAATAAAGTGGACCTCCAAATAGTTTGACGAATAATTACCATAAGTTCAGCAGCTTGAGGTGGTGCTGTAGTCTCTTTCTTTTCGGTAGAAGGATCCAACTTATCTTCAACATTTGTATCTTGGTCAACTTCTGTTAACAAATCACCTACTGGAGCTGCATTTTCATTAGCAGTACTTCCTTTGTAATCAGCATCCTAAGAAGAATGGAGTTGGGACATCAAATTGGAATAGATTGAATTTACAATTGCAATAAAAAACCATTTTTTAGTAAAGAAAAGGCAACGTGTACCAATTTTCTATTTATATAATTCATGTCAACAAAGAAACTTATTCTAATGAAAATCTCAGTGAAGTTTCCAGCTTCTTTGTAAGTTCTCGCGGAGTAACTTGGCTTTCAACATTATGAAGTAACATTCCCAATATCGATAAAATATAAACATATCATCGTGATATGTAGTTTGAATGTAAGTTTCATAGAAATAATGATGCATGAAATCATATTATACTCCATGAGAATAAAAGCTTTCATATGCTTCGATGGCTCCAATTGGGAAATAAACATAATCTGTGTCCTGGTTCGGAGTCTAGACATCTTACCACATTATATTCAAGCATTAATGTGGTCGGAGCCTCCTTAATATATTCTTCCATGGTAGTCATAAAAGAAGCAGGAGGCTGCAAAATGGATTCCGGATCATGTCAATGGGAAATATTTGTGTGGCTTGGTCATGGACATATGACGCACAAAGTCTCGTCAAAATCCTATACCTTCTTAATTTTGATGAATTTCTGCCCCCTTCCAAAGTCTAGGCCCTTGCAGGTCTCAAAGAACTCAGATAACCTCTCTGCCTACATTAAGAGAAGTTTATACAACTTGAATTGGATTTCATTAAAAGTACTAAGGGACTGTAAATGTGGATGCAAGGTTGAACAAGTGTTACCTGGCTTCCCGATTTTTGATATATCTCAAGTGCACTAATAGCATCATTACGATTCATCTCAAAAAACTGGGATCGAATAGAAGTTAGTGTTACTTTATCAACTATGTATGGAGACTGCAAAAATAGAACTGTTGAAGTGCTAATCAGATTGCCTATAGTATTGAGCTATTCACCTTGTCAAGTAATTCGACAACTTTAACCGTTATTGCAACATAAAGTTTAATGCTTTCACCAGCAACCTGATGGAAGAAGACCACAAAGGTAGATAGGGTCAAAGAAGCTGAAACTGTAGAAAACTACAATATCAAGATTCAGGATATGATATTTCTTACTGCTGAAAGTGCATATTGTATTAAGCGATTATATCCAGCTGCACCCCCTGGCTGCAAAAATGGACACAAGCAATGCTTGCTAATGAGTCATCAAGATTAACAAGATTGAAAGCATTCAGCAGACAAGACATCACGATTAACAAGCTGAATGAAGTAACCTTGCAATCAAGAAGTCGAAAAAGAAGATTTTGTAGGGCCGGCAACTGATCCAGCAAGTCCTGGGTGTTATGCGTTTGGGAATATTTCTGTATGCCCTAAGAAAAAAAAAAATTGATTATGTATTTTTTTCCGTGATTCAATAGTGCTTTAGTACAATTACAAAGAACCAATGAGGGCAAACTCTGGCAGTAAAACATAGTAAAAAGAATATATAAATTGAACGAACTCATTTTCAAAATAATGCTATAAAAACTCTATCAATAGTTACATTTCTTGCAAACAGGCAAGTTCAGCATTCTAAAAAATGAAATGGAAGATTGATTTATGCAACTACCATAGAAACCATGCCATAATTTAGAAGCAGAGCAGGAAGAATAAAAGGCAGGCAAAGAGCGCCAAAAAATTTTCCACCAAAAGTGTTAGGTTTCTTATCTTATATATGATTATGACTATTTTCAAGAAATGCAATTAGCCTCACTATAACCACATCCTGTTCAAGCTCAAGATTTCTTGCTGACATCAAAATTAGATTAAAAATTTGGAAAAAAAAATATAGTTCTAGAAAAGCTGAAAGTAAGAACAATCTAACAGTAAGGATTTGTGATAGCAACCAAGTAAGCAAGGGAGCATACACATAACTTCCTCAACTTTTCACGAAAGGTTTCACACATAACAAGTAAAAAAGAAAGAACGAAAGAAATAAAGAAAATCACTGGAAATAACATAAGCTGAATTGCTCACCGAGCTATATCTCCCCACATCATAGTTCACCACGACAAAACATCGTAGGCGCTCTTCGAGGTAAAGAGCATAATTCCGAACCCAACCCGAATAATCCAATGCTTGACACCAAAAGATCCTGGTCAGTAAACATTCAATTGGGTAAAATTAAGCAAATTAGAGAGGGAAAAGATACCATTTGGGCTTGAACTATCACGAAAGTGTGCCAGGTTAATCATATAGCCTCTTCCCCTACTATAATTCACAAGCTCTCCCCAAATAGTGTTGTCAAGTTCCCTCATGGCTCGATGTATAATAATAAGGGTTTTCAAAGCAACCTGAGCAATATCAAATATAAAGAGAATGGAACAAAAAAGCCTCCAATGAAATAAGGCAAAAGAACATAAATGTTAAACAAGAACATACAGTCCAATTGTTAGTTTGGCTCAGACGCCTAGCAAGACCATCTATGCAATAAATGACCTCACTGCGAGGTTTCGATGGAGAAAGGAAATGAAAAATGGCTGAAAATAGCAGAAAAGTCAGCATACCTTGTAGTATGGGGAAATAAAATATATAGACTGCTACTGGACACATTAAACACTTTAAGGCTTCAACTATAGGAAAATATTTAACATAAGAATTTTCATTGCTTTACTATAGGAAAGTTGCAATCTGGAAACAATAAATGGAAAAAATAAAAATAAATAAAAGACAGAAGAACAAGATTACAGAATATACAAACTAAATGGTGAATATGGAGAAAACAAGCTGCCGTGTATATATGTGCAAGGCTTATATATCGACAAGGTTAAAGAAGATAAGCCTTGTTGACTAGTGTATGAGGGCAAAACTTATTTTCCCCGCATTCACGATTTATGTCACAAAACTAGAATATCACATACTTCGAATGTGTTTTTCCTTTGGCAATGCATGGTCATAGCTTGTTGCCTTAACAATTGCAGCATCCAACCCCTGCGATTCATCACCACCTCTTTAAAGTGATCTTGAACAAGAAGAAATTTTGACAAACAATTTGCTGGATATAAGGCACCTTATGATCGCCATGGGCTTTTGACAATCCAAAAGCCTTCTTCATGTCGCCTCTGGCTGCCAATCTCTTCAAATGAGAGTGTTTCTCTAAATCCTAAACAAGTCATTTTTTGTAACAGATTAAATTTATGCTGATTTCTAAAATAAATCATCAAAAATGAAATATCACTATGTTAACCTAGAAATTGAATAATATTGCCAATGGATTCATTATATTAATGTTGAGCACCATTCATCACAAATCAAACCAAACTCATAATACATTACTTCATGCCAGAAGAAAATGAAAGGGTTAGAAAACAATGCCATCGTGCTTATCATTGAATTTTTCTGTGTGATTTGAAAAAGTAACGCAAAATTATCCCAAAGGCATCATGCTTTACATGATGTAGCATGTGCTAGATCGGACTAAGTTAATCTATCAATCTATCAATATCGATGTATATTCAGCTATACTATTTTACTTAGATTTTTAATGAAAAGTTGTCCTATGACAAAAACAATAATGCTGGTCAGAAGGTTCGAATTATTCAAAAAATAATGTGATAAAAAATACCCTAATGTCATGTTTAGCAGATTGTTAATGTCTTGGAGAACAAGAAATAAGAGAAAAAAACAACCGCCAAAATTGAAATGTTATACATGCTTGCAAAGTAAGAAATAAATGAGTAACACTGGAATTTTGACAAAAGAAAAAAAAAAATGAATGTGCATTGTATAAGGGAACCAGAAATTTAAGTTGAAATATCAGATTATGTTAATACAAACAAGTGTAAAAAAAAAAAAATGTGTAATAACCAGTCAAAAAATTCCAAAAAGAAAGTACACGAGAAACAGGTTGGCCATCGGAGATGAACACCGGTGAAAGGAATGTGTAGCATGGCAAGACCACCTACTTGACATTTCTCTGTTTGCGGATATAAATGCACAAATGGAACGTGTGCAAAAGCAGAATTACCGGCATTCCTATAGCACCACCCATTTTATTTTCCTCTTAGTTTTTTTCTTTTTATGTGGAACGATGATTTCATTAAGCAGACAGAAAGATCAAAAAACCTACTAGATTTATGAACAAGGCGAGCCATCAATTTTAAGGTCGGAGGCCAATAGTATAAAACTAGTATTTATTTCCGTGGTGTCACGGATCCATTTTGACCTCTTTACTTTTTTATTTAATATTTTTTTATTATTTTTGTTTACTTTTTTAAAATAAAGGATATATTATTTCATTTATTACGGAACAAAAATAATCTTATTGCAGTGAAACATATGATAAACTTTTGATAGCAACTTCGAAATTAAATAAGTTATTAAATGGTTCGTTGAAGAGGATGGAAGAGCAGAAGAATTGTGTATAGAGCAAAAGCAGGATTTTGACATGAGAGACTTGAGCTTCTATTGAACTTCTATTAACACAAATCAAAATGATGCGAGGAGATTGTTCTAAGTCACAATTGTGGATGGAAAAATTTTCTAAAGTGAGTTAACCTCGTTAAACATTTAAATCATCAAGCTAAACTAATATTTCTAAAGGTTCTAATAAAAAACTTGAAATAAAATATGAGAAACTTGAAATTATAGTTACAACTCTTATGTTAATTAGTATGGTAAGCAAAAAGTGCATTTCTAGCACAATATTTTGAGAAGCGAAAACACTATATACTTTTGAAAACCAACTTGAGTTTGTGGATGATACAGGATACTAGTCATCTACTATGAGCAAACTAATTAGGATAAAAGCAAGAAAAAACAACTTGCTGTAGAACTTCTCTTGTTATCATGTGAATCTTATAAAACCATAACTTTATCTATAAATTCCAAAAATTATAAAGTTAACAATTGATACATAGAGTAGAATCAACACATCAATCAATAAAATCAATGTAATGATAAAGAAATTAATGATCAATATAGAATATTGCCATTGCACCATAAATACATAAGTAATACCCGTTAAAAAAAAATACAAAGGCAATAGTTCTTTCACAATGGCACACAAAATCAAAACTGCAAATTCCAGTAAATAATTCTTTATAGCTTGATTATAAATTGTTAAACAGATTAGAACAAAATCAGAGCTCTTATAAGTTGTAAACTTTATAGGTAGATATATAGGAGGAACATTTATGTAATAGAAGAAATATAAGCAAAGTTTTATATTAAGCTCTAGTTTTTTTTTTCTTCACTATTAGAAATGCGCTCATTACTGACAGAAAACTTACAAATATCTGTCGGTAATAATTTTACTGATAGATTAACCGATAAAAAAAATCAGTCGGTAAATAGCACGTCGATAATAAAAAATATTAATATTATCGACAGAAAAATTATCCATCGGTATATTTTTAATTTTTCCGATGGAATATAAACGTCGGTAAAAAAATATATATGTCAATAATAATAGAGTAAAGAAACGTCAATTGCAGTATTTTACTGATGAATAATCTGTCAGTAATATTCAAATCTAATATTTTATATTATATATTTATCGACGTAAAATTAGTCAGTAAAAAAATATTAAATATTTTTTTATCAATTATTATTTATTTAGAATTATTAATAATTATTTTGTCAATGATTATTAATAATTATTTATTTTTTTAGTTATATTTGTAGAAGAAATTAAAAAAATAATTAATTAAATAAAAATATATACATTGTCATTTAAAAAATATTTACAATTCAATTCTTAAAAAAAAATCCAAAAATCTACAGATACTAATCATTGTTAGTATTCGAGATGATGTCCTCAGCACGGTCATCATCTTCGTCTAGATGGATGGCTGTGTGGAAAAGGCTAAGGCAGTGGAGGTAGAGAAGAAGGTGATGGAGGTTAGGGCGGAGGTGGTGCAACGGATGACGAATTATTGCTCCACATCTGCTCATAGAAGGTGTACATAGTCGTCATTCTCTGCTCCATAGTATGTAACTGCTGCCTCCATTGCTGTGTGTCTTTCTCGTGGTGCTAATACAGCTCCATGTACCTCTTGTCGGCCTCCTTAAGTTGCCTCTACGCTAACTCATTCACTATATGGACTTGATCACGGATAGACTCCGGATTGGTCCCAGTAGGCCTAGTTCCAAACATAGAGCTTGAAGAATATGACCTACTATAAGAGGTCCCTATCCCGTAAATTCGCCCCTTGTAGCGGCTGCCAATCGTTTGAGCCCATATCTCATTGTCGTTAACAGGTGGGCCGGTAAAAGTACACTCATCCCCCTATTGTGACTGCTGTGATCAGGCCTCAGTTAGCCACTGGGTGAACTCACATTACAATTAGAAGAAATAAAATAAATTAGATTTAAATTATAATAACATTAAATAAATTAAAAAAAATTTAAACCTTAAATTATAATTACTTACGTTTGTTGTAATGTCCGAAAAATTTTATCATTATTAGTCAAGTTGTTCGGTTTTCATCGAATAATTGGGATTAATTAGAATTCAATTAAGCATTCACTTAAAGCCAATTAAGTGTGATTTATAAGGATTAGACTTGATGGAATTAGATTAGAACTATAAGAAATCTCACAGGATTTTTCTAAAACCGGTTTACCGATTTAAAAGAAATCGGTAAGATTTCGGTATTTTAAACTGTCGGAACTGAACTAATAGAAATTATACCGTGAAAACCCTAGGATGGATAGTGTAACACCCTCCCAAGCACAGTACTATGCTTAAGTCATAGTACCACACCCTGGAGTTGTTACTGTTATCTGAGCGGAACTTGTTTGATAGCAATTTCAGCTGTCTTCGGAGACTTCTGAAACTATCTGGAGACAACACGGAAATAGGAGTGAGAATTATAAATTCTCAGTAGGATTCTCTAATTATTATACATCATATCATCGCTGTCATCTCCAGTTTGCTTCGGTTTATAATGAAAAGGGTGAACATGTTATGTAAACTGTTTAATTTCTTATAGTTCGAAAATACACTATCCGAAGCAAATTTCAGTTTTACTCATAGACTTGTTATTTGGGAGAGCCCATATCACACCAATTTATGAACTATACTATAAATAATAACTGCATATATTAGAATACATATGGCATCAATATATTGTGATCACAGCTTCTGCACATAACTTTACTTGTACTTGAACTTATGCATATACATAAAATTCGCTTCTCTTTCTTTATCTTCCTTTACTTGTTACACATATTCCAGAGTATGATCGCCATGTCATACCCCATTGGCATGTGATCGCCATGTCACATTTCTTAGGAATATGTCCTTCCTGCCACGTCCCAGAGTATGATCGCCATGTCATGCTCCATCAGAATGTGATAGCCATGTCACATTCCTTAGGGGGTGGGGTCATCATACTATATTCCAGAGTATGATCGCCATGTCATACCCCGTCAGAGCGTGATCGCCATGTCACGTTCCTTAGGAATATGGGACCTTCATTCGGTACTTACACTAGCTAGGTCGATGCCATGCCTCGTGTGAGTGGGGTGCTTGCATATGCTTTAATCTCTTTTCTTTAGTCTTTAGTCTTTAGCCTTTACTGTCTTTGGGTAGTCTGGCCTTGGAGTGAGCTTGTCAGCTCCACCCGTGACCTTCGTCATGCTGACTCACCCACAAGGGGATTCACGTGCCTCTAAGTGAAGGGACCCATATCTTTATCATTTAACTGTCTTCACAGGGAGGGATCTCAAATAACTGCTTCTTGATTTATTCTTATATACCTCATATCATACTTATATCATTCTTGCATACAAACATTCCTAGTTTCATAGACTTCTGCTGTAAATCCGGCAGCATAACGGATCAGTTCCGTTTCCCCATGAGTAGTGCCAGTTCTCACGGATAAACCAGCCATAGCAATATAATCAACTTAACATATCTATCAATATAAAACTTGCAATCCTCAACTCAAACCTTATATGTCCACTAACACTTGTGAAACCATCAATTTGGCCATTCTGCCAATTCTATTCAGTTTTGCCCGTATTTTTGTATAATTGACATTTACCTCTATTCAACTCCTTTAAACCTGAATTTTAGATATATCATAGATCTATATGTCTACTTTGTAGCCTCTTTAGTCCCATATCATTTTGATCTATAAAACTCAGGATATTCAAATTTTACCTTAGCCTGTTTAGTTACTAGCCCGAATTACACTCCTGGAAGTATAAATTCACTAAAAATCGAAACTAAGCTCAAATCATATGAAATTGGTCTCATATTGAAACTAACAGGACAACCTTTCATTTGCCACAAGTTTCATTCCATTTGCTTTAGTATAACTCGAGTTATAAGTCCTGAAATTCCACCTTTTTGAACTACTCTGTTTTGGCTCGGTTTGGACATGGGGTAACTTCCTCGAACCACTGGGATCAATTGGGGTCACAACAAACTCGAAATTTCATATTGGGATGTTTCCCTATGTGTAAGCTTTCTAAAAAAGTTGGTTCACTCAATTTGAAGTTGTGTAGGGCGAGTTATACCCTCCTCAATTCACCCTATTCGGATGAAAGTCCTGAGTCCTAGGTCAAACTTTAAAAATTCATATCTCTCTCAATACTAATCCAATAACCTTATATTATATATCTATGGAAATCCCTGAATGTCTACTTTCATATAAAAATAGTTCCATCAGATTTAACTAGCTATAGGTGGAGCTGTACACTCCGCCATACGGACTGCTGAGGACTCTCCACTCAAACAGCATCCCAATCCTCCATTTCTCCTAGTTTTCTCCTTCTAACCATAATTTCAACTCAAGATTTCATATTAATCCTATCATAATCCATCATAATACATCCAATAATCCATCAAATATATAAAGAAGAGTATAATTTCATGCAATCATAGTGCAAGTAATTTAAGAACAGAATGGAATCCTACCTCTTTGGATTGTGATCTTGCTGAATTTGAATTTGGATGGATGGAACCTTGCTAAGCTTGAAGGAGTGATGGAGTTGGGTGAGTGAAGAAGAGAAAAAGAGAGCTGAAGTGGGGAAGAAGGCAGCATAGAGATGGAGCTGAAGAAGAGAAAGAGATGAGTTTATAAGCCTGAGGTGGTAGTTAACTTGGAGGGCTTTGATTGGCCTAGAAACACAAGGTTGAATTTCAGCCAACCTTCCCCTCTTTTTGTGGCAAAATTGCTCTCCACGTCGCCCTAAAAAATGCTCTCCACGTCGCCTAAAAGTGGAACTCGTTTCCACTGTATTATGAAAAATGACGTCGGAACTCGTACTCTACATGTGTAAAGTCGGAACCCTCGTCCTTTTCATTTGAGCTTGAAGCTGAAGCTGGATGTCGGAACTCTTTCAATCTTTATTTGAGACTTGGAAGCAAGGTAGGATGTCGGAAGTCATGCAGCTTACCATAACATAATCTCGGAACTCCCATTCAAACTCGGGAACAACAACAGAAATGGGAAGCTTCTAGAAATAAACTCAGATATTGGAACTTGTGTATGACTTGGAAATCAGATCAAAGATCCGAACTTGTGTCCATTCTAATTGGGTTCAACTCTAAGGGGGGAAACTCGTTATATTCAACTCGGAGGTCGGTACTTGCCCATTGTGTTAAACTATAATTTTGTAGGTCGAAAACCACGTACACTATTTTGAAACATGAGGTCTGAGATCGGAACTCGGGTACCTCGGCTGAAAGGTGAGGCTACATTATGAGACCGGAAATCGGTACATTTCCTTTGAAGCATGAAGTCGGATATCGATAATCCAGTTCGAGTTGTTTGTACTTGAATTTTAAGTCGGAAGTCGGGAATAATCCTCATTGGAGACCTAGACATAAGTTTGGAGATCGGAAATCATGTCTCGGTATACTTTAACTCGAAGTCGGCTATCGGAACTCGGAAGCCACCCATTTAACTCGAAATTAGAACATGAAGTCAGAAATCAGGAATAATCAAAATTAGATGAAATTGGAAGTCGGACAGGACATGAAGTCGGAAATTCTGTAAGACGAACTCGGAACTCGGAAATAATCCCATCTATCTGAAATTCAAAGATGGAGTCGGGAATGAGATTTGATCAAACCCGAGTGAAGTCAGAACTCAGAAATGGGGATGTTACAAATAGCTAAGATTTAGCCAAGACATCTCCATATGTGGTGCCACTTTTAGCCAAAGGAGGCAGCCACAAATCAAGTTGAATGGCCATCACACATCCACTAATCAAATGTAACTTGCTTTAGAAGTTTTCACTTTTTTTCCCTTCCTACCCTTGCAATTTCGGCCACTACATGTAGCTAACCCCTCTCCATTCTTTTTTCCCTCATCTCATCTCATCTCATCTCATCTTCATCTCCAGCAAACCTTTAAGCCATATCAAGATTTCTTCAACTCAAACACAAATCTAGCAAGAATCACACCTATCATTGTTTTCTTATAATGTGATTTGGAGTGATGATGATGGATTATGGTTGATTTTGCATGTATGTTTAATTAGAATTGGAATTGGTATGAAAGAACTTGAAGAGAGAGAGAATTAAAGAAGCTGTTAGGGTTTTCACTTGACGATCTGTACGGCAGAGTGTACGGCTCTACCTGCAGCTGTTTAAATTTTATGAATCCATTTTTATATGAAACTAGACATTCAGGGCTTTCCATATATATATAAAATATAAGGCCATTGGATTAGTATAGAATTAGTTATGAAATTTTGAAGTTTGACCTAGAATCCTAGATTCCCATCTAGGTAGTGTGAGTTGAGGGGGTGTAACTTACCTTACATAACTCTAAATTGAGTGAAACTAATGCTGTTTGAAAGCTAACATATAACGAAATATCCCATAAAAATTTTAGAGTCAGATTCATTGTCAATTATTCCCAACACATCAATGAATTTACCTTAAGTTCAAACCGGGCTGGAACAGAATAGTCCAGTATGGTCAAGTTACGGGGCTTATATCTCAAAATATACTCATGCAAATGATATGAAACTTATTTCATTTGAAAGATTGTTCTGTTAGATTTAATTTGATATAAATTTTGTATGATTTCACCTAGATTTTTATTTTTAGTGAATTTTCTCTTATAAGGGTGCAATTCTAGCTAAGAACAGGGCAGTCTGAAGTAAAATACTAATAACTTGAGCTATACAAATCAAAATGAGATGGGGCAAAAAGGATTGGAAACTAGACACATAGAGCTATGACATATTGAAAATTCAGATTTAAATGAGTTGAATTGGACTAAAGGTGGAGTATACAAAATTTGGCCAGAATAAGATGAAATAAATAGAAAACTCTATTGATGTTTGTATTGACCTCGATGAATGATATTGTGAAAATATAATTGCTGTTCCATATTGATTTGAATGTTTGAATGATTTTACTGGTAGTTTGGCACTATACATAGGGAAGTGGACTGGATCCGTTATATTGCTGAAATTTCAGCAAAGAATTCATATGTTGTGTGAGTTATAAGTGCATGAACACATGATGTTTGAAAGGATAAAGTTGGTTGTGCATGCAATTAATGAATATTATAAAGGATTCCATATTACTTGGGCCAGTCCCTAAATAAGTTTAAGGGGAATAGATCAGTGGAAAGGTCGGGTAAAGTAAACCCGAAATCTTGTATAGGAACGAACTCGGCCTTGAAAAGCGGATTATTACCCAGGAGTATATGGCCAATAGCTCCAGGGGACCAAGGATGGAAATTAAGTTTTAGGAGGCGAAAGCCTTCAAAGATAAGATGCATTCTCCAGTTTGCACATTTATATGCAGTGTATGATAATTCTTAACCGATTGTCTTAGTTATCTGTTTATTTCACATGATATGTTACTGCTTATTTATGGTTACTGTCTTAGTATGTTAGCATATCTGTTAACTATATTTTCATTGTTCCAATTTAAAATTTAGTTTGTTTTGGTGTATGTTTTCTATAATAAGAATTTAAGTTGAATATTACCATTATGTCGTATTGTTAAAATTAAGGAGAATCTGAAACAACTAAGAATAACAGTGATGACATATGTGTATAAAATTAAGATTCCTACTGAGAAATCTTTATTTCTCACCCTACCGTATGTTTCTGCGTGATTCTCAGATCATGGTGAATGTAACACCCTACTAATTCAATGTTATGCTTAATTCATAGCATGAAATCAAGTAGATTGTGTTACCATAATACCGCTCTGCCTACCTTTCATGATTCGTGTTTCCTCTCCTCATCATATATATATATATCAGAAGCCACTGCTTCAGTTTCTGTACAAGGTTTCCAAGTAGAATACATAAGTGGGCCGATGAACCAAAAAGACAATAACGCCCGTATGAGTCAAAAGGGTCCTATGGTCCTTAGAGGACATTTCATAATCTACTGCTAATCCTACTGTCAAGTCTATGACCCAGAGCTACGTGCTGTCAAAAGAGGGTCATGCTATACAACATCTCCTGCTGGCTGAGCTACTCTGTCAGATAGCCGTTAGCCATGTCAGGCCTGGCTGGAGAATACTCTGCGCCAGGTCCCGAGGAGGAAGAGGGTGACGAGCCGGTGGCCTCGGAAGGGTCACTCTCTGAACCAAGTGGGATATCTGGAATTGCCTATGGTGGTGACCCCGGTGCAGGGTCAGCAGGAGCTGCCTGTGCTGTGAGTGTAGGAGGAGCTGGAGGAGGGTGCGCCATGTGTAGCGGGACAGCAATGTAAGGAGTCGCAAGGTCAAAAATAGGATGATGTAAAGGGACAATAAAGTTCCTATTGCTGAATAGGTAAAGGCGGAAGTTACAAGAACCGGCTATATACAGAGAATCCAACTCTGGATCATGGTGAAGCTATAAATCTGGGATCTCAATGAAGAGGGTGGCTGTGGAGTCCATCGCCAACGTCTGAGAATGATGCGGGAAATACAGAACGAGGTGAGAATTTAAAGAAATTCTCAGTAGGGTTTGGGCATAGAGGTTATCTGACGTCACGTTCATTCTTAGTTGCCTCGGGTTTTATTTAATTATAAAAACATGTGTTCAAACTAGACTATCCATTTTTAATGAGTTTAAGAAAACGTCTAGTCCGAGGCAAGGTTCAGTTTTACTTTCGGTGGCACAAGAAATAGAGTAGAATTGCTAATAATAATTCACAGAATAATAAACAGGATGAATGAATAACGGCAGTTAATAAACATAATAGGCACCGCATCCATCCTGACACAATTTATTTCATGAAATCATGCATTCATGTAATCATGCAGACTTAATCATGAACCTTTCTTCATAAGCTTGCCCATTACTTTTCATCATTTTCCATCTCTTGGTCCCCTGGGAGTTCTTGGCCATTTAGACTCCTGGGTAATAGTCTGCTTTTCAGGATCGAGCTCGTTCCTATACAGGAATGCCGGGTTTACTTTCCCCGACCTTCCTACCGATCTATTCCCTTTAACTTCTTATGCGGGGCTGGCCCAAGTAGCATGGAACTTTCATAGTAACATAATTCTTATCATAACTTTCATAGCTTTCTTCAAATTACACATACATTAACATGTAATTCATAACTTATACATGGGTTCTACCGAAATTTCGGCAGCATAACAGAACTTGTCCGCTTCTCCATGAATAGTGCCAGTACATCAGAACATCAATTTATCAATAAGGTCACAACATTACACACATATTTCAATATGGAACTCATAATAACATTAAACTCATCAAGGCAGAGTTTCTGCCTCAGCATAGTTAACCAACCCGATTTTTATAATTCAAGCCATTATTTCTATTTAACTCATTTGGACCTCAAATTTGGTGTTAAAGTATTATGTGTATATTTTCTAACCTCTTTAGTTCCATCTAATTTTGATATCTATAGCTCAAGATATTTAGATTTTATCCCGGCCTGCCCAGTGACTAGCCAGAATTAGACACCTAAAAGTAAAAATCAACTAAAAATTGAAAAATGACTCAAATTATACCAAATTGGACTCATATTAAATCTAACAGAGTAAAGTTTCATTTGCAAAAAGTTCCATTCCATTTGACTTAGTAGGGCTCAAGCTATAACCCCCGAATTCTGACCTTTCTAAACTGCCCTATTCTGGCCCAATTTGGACATAGGAAAAATTTCTTGGATCACTGGGAGCAAACGGGACCTTATCTAATTCTGAAATTTTTATGGGACATTCTCCTATGTGGAAGCTTTCTAACAAAGTTAGTTTCACTCATTTTCAAGTAGTATAGGGCGAGTTCTACCCTAAACAACCCAGTCTGCCCAGAATCATAGTCAGAAACCTAGTCGAAATTCAAAAATTCATATCTCTCTCAATACTAATCCTAAAGCCTTATATGATATATGTATGGAAAGCCCTGAATATCTAGTTTCATTTAAAATTAGTTTTATCAAATTTAATCGGTTGTAGGCGGAGCCGTACACTCCGCCGTACAGACTGCCGAGGGTTTTTGGTTCTCCAGCTCTCCATCTCTTCCTATTTTCATTCTTTCTTACTTCCAATTCGGTTTTAACAAAACAAGCAACTAATAACCAGCCACATATCATCATAATCATTCAATTTATACATCAAAGATTGTGGAAATAATTGATAAGTGCATTTTATTCACTTATTTCATATTCTTTTCTATGCTTGTTCATAGCTTTAATCTTGTAAATATAATGCTTTTATTTACTATTTGTGTTTTGTAGGAAAATAAAGCTTAAGGATGATTTTTGAGCTGAACAAAAGTAAAATGACTTAATTTGGAGCTAATTCAAGAAAATGCTAAGAATTGACTACTAGACAGCATGAGCAGTATGTCTTTCCAAGGGCATAACTTTTTGGTCCGAAGTCAAAATGACATGATTCCACTTGGAAATGAAATTAGACATCCAGAGCTTTAATTTGACACCAAGATCACTCAAAAAGTCCAACGGACCAGAGAGATTGAAGCTGCCAAAGTTGGGCCTGGCGCTGACCCGTCATTGCATTCAATGCAGTTTTGCTCAATTCAGTTCTCCCTTGATATAAGCCCAAATGGGATGATTCCAGAGCCAAAAATGAAGCCCAAGATGTTAACTTTCCAATGGTAGTCGAATTACTCTCATCCAAGTCCATTTGGTCAATGAAATTTACGTGTGAAGTAGAGCTGCCAGAAAAAAACCGAAACTATCAATTTTGATTAATGAATGGTGGGCCAATTGAGTTCAATTCATTTGTGGGTTTTCATTGTCTGATTATAGGCTGTTAGAAACTTAAGTATCAGAATTATTTCTGATAATCACTAAGGCTTTGTGAGAATGTAACCTATGAAGCTAGTTTAATGTGGAGTTACAATTGAAGCAGTTACAATTTGGACGGCTGAGATTACATTTTGACAAGAGACCAGCAGCCACAAGGGAGAGGAGAGACAGATGAGCTTTTTGGCTCTTGCTAGAGAGAGAAATTTTCGTGGAGAGAGAAGGAGGTTTCAGCCACTCATCCTTAGAAACCATAGTTACAATATTGGAGTTGGGAAGTGACATTTTCATCAAGCTTGTAGCTGTGGAGATCACTTTTTGCTGCTCTTTAGAGATTTAATTAAGGACAAGAAGAAGAGATAAGTGCTGCAGATTAGAGTTTGGGCAACTTTGCTTTCACCCTTTAGTCTGCACATGTTTTCTTTCTTTCTTAACTCATGTCATGTATTCTTCAATTTGTGATATGGTTTTCTTTAGAATGTTAGGCTAAGTTATTTTCATGGTTATGGGTGAACTTTGAACCCTAAATTATCATGTAATTAATTGATTTTCAGACCTCTATTTTCTTGAAGAGTTGATTATATTCTCCTACTCACTTCATGATTATGGTAGTAATTTGACATGTTTGGATTGGCCACCCTTATATTTCATGTTATAGCTGATTGCTAGATTTAGGATTATGATGTTCATTATCCTTTATCCATATGTAGTAACTTGTGTGCAAACTTAATGGTCAAGTTTTGATTGTATGTAAGGGAGAATATAACCTAAGTCACTTAGTCCTATGTTAGAGACCAACACTTAGATCAATCTGTCCTTCTTGTTGCAATTGTTAATTGAACTTAGTGGATGTTCCCTATGTCAATTAGTAATTAGAATAGGTTAATGGATGTTCCTTAATCTATTTAAAAGAAGATAGGTAATAGAATGTTTCATTGCCTAAGATTGGTAACTATAAAAGGAGAAATGGAGGCTAAAATTGAGAACTAATTGCATGATGTAATTTGGTGGGGAAAAGGGATCCCATAACCAGTTTTAATTGATTTCAACAAAACAGCATCATTTGCTCTTGTTTATTTTTTTATTTTCGTGTAATTTTTTTCATATAATTTTTGTTTGAATTATAGAAACAACAAAACCCCCCTTTTGTGTTACTTTGTCTTTTTAGAGTTTATTAGAATCAGAATCTAAAATAAGCTAAATAATTAGATTAATTCAATTCCTCGTGGATCGACCCTTTGCTCATTACTAAACTAATTTTTTTTTTTAAAACCAAGCAAAGGTTTTTAATTTGATAGTTTAACGACATATCAATAATCCACCCTTAGCCAGCCAAGATCATAGAATTGATGCAAGAATTAAACCACTACCTTTGTTATATGTGATTTTTGTTTGATTTTTGGGGCTTGGATGTGCAAGACTTGATTAGGCTTGATGGTTGGCTGGAGTTATGTGAGTGAAGAAGAGAAGAAGAGGGCTGAAAGGAGAGGAGAAGAGGCGCAGTCTGATGGGTGAAGAAGGAGCAGAAAAATCTGATTGAAGGAGTATATATATAGGTGGCTTCTTGGCTTGTGATTGGTGGCTTCTTATATGGCTGAAATTCAGCCAAGACTCCCCATGTTTTGTGGCCAAAGTGGCACCACTCTTGGGTGTTAAGTGGCTGAGTTATCAGCCACTCAAGGTAGGGTAAAAGAATTGAAATTCTATTGGTTCGGTTCCGACAGTTTAAAATACCGTAATTTTACCGATTTCCTTTAAATCAGTAAATTGGTTTTCAATAAAATTTTATGAAATCTCCTATACTTCTAACTTAATTCCCTCATATTTAAACTCAAGTAATTGCTAATCAATTGATTCTAAATAATTATTTAACCGAATTCTAATTATTCTCAATTATTCGATAAAACCGAATAATTAGGCGAAAAATGATAAAAGAATTTTGGTGGATGTTACAGTGAACGCGGCGACCGACATCCTCTATATTGAGTTCCCCGAGCTGCATATCCATCTAGACCTATTTTTAGACTATATATATATATATATATATATCTATTCGGTAGATGTCAGTTTCGTTTTTATTTCTTCTTTCATAGAGATTTTGCAGTTCCATTGACTCACGCACTCTTTGACCCCACCGCACCTTATATTGCTATCCCGTTATATATGGCCCATCCCTTTCCACCTCCACACGCATTAGCAGTAGTAGCACCAGCAGCCATGGCTCCGCTCGCTTCACCACCGCAGCAGATCCCCTCTATTTAACTGTTGGAGGAGGATACATCTGAGGCAGCAAGTTCATCTTCCTCGTCCTCTGCGCCGAGCGTGGACTACACTCTAGTTGACGTTGGCATGGCGAATGGATTCCTTTCTTTGGAATCCATCTAGGGTGCCTGTGTAGTGCTGTAGTGGGAGATGTATAGAGTGACTCTCTTTTTGGCATTGTTGGTTCATAGGCAGTAGTCTTGTGTATGTATATGTGGATGGTTAGCACACATAATGTCCTTTGGGAACCAGTTAGGGTACTGCTCATAGAGACAGGCCGACTTATTTTGTTTGGGCGGCCTCATTTTATTACTCTGTACTATTTATGTATATTTTGGCAACTTGGAAAATAGACGTCTATATATATATATATATATATATATATATATATGATACAGTCCAGTAGTTCTATCTATTCCGCATTTTTATTTATTTTATTTTACTTCTGTTACAATGATTTCCTATTACTTATTCCACCGTCAAACAGAAATTTGTTAAATGAACAGTCAACTCTATATGGGTAATTAACAATAAAAACAGAAAATGGAATTTAATTAGATCGCTACACATGATAACTTATCAGGTAATATATTATGACTTAAGCATAGTATTTTGTCTGGTAAGGTGTTACATATGTGGTCTCTAATTGCATATTAATCCACTAGGACTTGTCTTACTTCCGGATGTGGGTCTCCTGGAACAGCTCCCCCTGGGTTGACGGCTTGCTCATCGTCTTCTCTTACATTTAAAAGAATTTTCACGTGATTATATATATAACATTTAATAGAAAAATAAAAAATTAAATAAGAAAAGGATGATATTTACCATCCTGAGTTGTGTGCCCTCGATAATGGTGGAGCCTCCAGTGTGCAGAGAGCCACTGCAGGCTAATCATCTGCTCGTTCGGGCCTTCACCTACTTTTCCTTAAATGTAGGTGAGTCTCAGTAGGCCCTCAAGGCCTGGAGGATCTTATCCGTGATTCAATGGGTGCTTGTATCCTGCACGTGAATGTCGTGAAGCATATCGCAAAGGTGCTTCTCGGTTTTGATCCTCCATGCCCTGTAAATGGTAGCCTCCTTATGTGGATCAATAATGAACGCACACTGCATACATATAATGCAATAGTCAGCAGGAGAAGTAAAAGTCAAAACTAATAATAAAAAAATAAAAAATACTAATTATTTTACCTTCCATTTCTTCCATCACAACTCCTATATGTCATCAAGGGCCTGCAGAAAACTGTGATGCAAGGCGTGGAAATTCTCCTCAAATATCTCTGTAATCCTGCATAGCCCTGACTGAGGTAGAATCCAGCTATGTCATAAAACAATAGATTATGTTAGATATCTGTTAGTCAAATTCTCTATCACAATTAAAAATTTATAATAAATTTAAATTTTAAATTATTTACCAAAATTTACTATCATATCTAAGCTGCACTCGCTGGTTCGTGGAGCCCTGCGAGGGGGTGAACGAGGAGGCTGCCTGGGCACCCTGCGAGCTAGACTAACTAGAGGAAGGCATAGAAGAAAGCTGGCTGCAGGCTTCACTTCATGGAGGTGGGGGTGGAGGTGGAGAAGCTTGCTTTGGAAATAACGACCGAGGCTTCGAGTTATGATACCCAAGGTTGGGTATCATAACAAACTCCTGAGTATGTGGACCAAGAGGGACGGAGGAGCCACCCACGGGAGTAGTGAATGCAGGCGCAGTGGAAGTGGTGGGTAGGGTAGGTTACAGGTGTGTGATGGTAGACTATGCTTCTTCAGTCTATCTTTACCTCGTTTGGAACCTAGTGTTTGTCCTGCCATAACTAATCCATATAACATAAAAAAAATAAAAAATATAAGACATATATTAACTAAATAAAGGCATAACTCATTTATCATATCAATAATTATTTAATTTTAATAATATATTAAATGATTAAACAAAAATTGGGTCCCCTTAAATTTGAAGCCTCTACAAAAATTAATTTAGTATTTTAACACCATAGCATAACCAAAACAAAACACAATAATCACAATATTCTAAAGTTAATCCTAATAACTGTTCTAAAGTGCATAACATCACAGCACACAATTCAAATAATGGGAAGAAACTCTAAGCCTTCCCCTAGTCATGCAATTCTATCCTAGAAAATTTCAATCTCTAACTAAGAAAATAACTCGGTTAACTAACTAACATAAAACTTCGAGTAAAGAAATGGAACGGAAAAAAAAGGCTAAACTAAAAAACTAAACCGATTAAAATTTTAAAAAACATATCATGAATACAATAACGGTTTCTTGGTGATGGTGAAATAGCAGGGAGAGAGAGAGAGACAACAATAGGGAACGGAGAGAAGAAAGAGAGAGAGAGAAAGAGAGAAGAAAATGCAAAGTAAGGAAGAAGAAGGAGCGATCACATTTTAATGATCAATTTTGATTTTACCGACGGAATGTGAAGTAAGGAACAAGAAGGAGGGATCGTGTTTTAACGATCAATTTTTATTTTATTGACGAATATTATGTCGGTAAAAAAATTAATGAAATGATTCATTTCATTTATTTCATTTTACCGATGTCAAATTTGTCAGTAAAATGGAACATGAAAAGCTACTGTGTGGTTAGTCCAAATTTTCAAATACGAACGAATTATTCGTTGGTAAAATAAAAATACAATTTTTTGATAAAAAAAAATATTTTATTTCATTTTACCGATGGAAAATCCATTGATTTTTTATAACATTATTTTTAATTCATTCATGATGTTGCTCCGGCAAGTATACCAAATCGTACAAGTAATAAAGTGATGATAAAGTATCGTTCCCACGAGGATAGATCAAATACCAGATAGTTTAAGGGATGACTATTTGGATGGAATGAATTCACGGATAAAGAAATTAAAATTCAAACAAAATAAAAAAAAAATAATGTAGACGATTGCTAACTGGGTAAACAAATGCAATGGAATGGATGCTAGGGCTAATTAATTTCACCTATTGTAGACACATTTACTATGAATTTCTGTTAATCAGTTCCTATCTTAATTGACTCACAGTCGGTTCCCCTTAGTTTATTCCTAGCCTCTCTCGAGGTCAAGCAATACTCTTTATCCTAAATTGATTGCCTAATCTCTTAGCACAAACTAATCTAGGTAAAGGTTGAAGCTCTATAGGTTCCTATATTGACCACATGAACCGCGTTTGTCTATCTCTAGTTTTCGCTCAGCTCACGGTATTTATGTTAAGAAGCTCTATTCACAAACCCTCTCTCAAGTTATTGTAAATCCCCAAATCAATTAATTGGTGATCAAGCAATTAAAAGCATTAAGAACAAACAAAAACACTAAGCAATAGAGATAGAAAACAAGATTAACATTAATCCATGAGTAAACTTGCCATACAAAAAGGGTCCATTAGCGCCCTAGCAAAAGAAAACTAGTTCATAACCGAAGAAAAGAAAACAATGGAAGAGTATGAAGATGAGGAGGTAGAAGAAACAAAAGCCATGGAGAATTCTGGCTAGAGACAAAGATTCGGAAGAATGTGGATCTCTCCGTGTTGAACTTGAGCTCTGGAATCCTTGAATCTTCATCTTCAATCTCTCTGGAAGAAGTCTTCTATCTTGGGAAGGGTGTGTGTGTGTCTAGGGATCCTTTTCTAACCTTATGTGTTGCCTTTTATAGTCTACGGATCCTTTTCTCAAAATTTGGCCCGAACCAGCAACTTGCTGCAAACGGCATCGCGCTATAGCGCAAGGCAGCGCGCTATAGCGCGCCTGCCTGATAGTGCTAATCTCTTTTATACACTTCCAAGCTCTGTAACGGTCAGAATAATTGGAATTTGGCCTCGGTGATAGAAATAGTGATTGTAGATCTTTGAGTAAAATTTCCAACGCAAGAAGAATCACCTCAATCAGAGTTCTGTAGCTCAAGATATAAGTGAAAGAGTAATGAAAGGTCAGACTTAACAGCATCAAAAACAAGATGAAGCTTCAATCTTGTTTCCCCTTTTTCTCCTAGAAGACTCGAGAATTGGAAAAAGTATCCAACAACAAAGTTGGAGATCTTCTTCTCTTCTTTCCAAAGAATCTTGAATCATCATAATTCGATTTCTGGAGAGCTAGATATTAAATTTTCAATACTGAAAGATCTTGATTTTATGCAAAATAAGCTCTATCATGGCTTCAAATTCCAACTTGAGTGCTTCTACCTAATAACAAGTAGACCAAAACCATAAATAAGTATCTGAAATATAAGAAAATAATAGAAAATAAAAGTACCACTTAATCTAAACTACTTAATGAAAATAAAACAAAATATTAATTAAACTAAACAACTACATCCTAAATTAAATAAAAATTAACTAAAAATATAACTCACTATAAGGAGTTATCAGTTCAAAAATAATTATTGTTGTTTACCGATGGTTGTTCTATCAGTAATTGTTTGGCACAAAATGGCGAGAAGATTTATCGACATTTTTACCAACGAATAGTTTTGTCGTTGGTAAATATGTGTCAATATTTTATTTTATTTTACTGACGAATTTTCCGTTGGTATTATTGATGGATTTTACCATCGGTAATATCCGTCAATTTTTGACAAATTTCTAGTAGTGATTCTTATTATTTTGTTAATAAAGTTATTCATAAAATCTAAGAAAAAGAAACATCATTTGACAACAAGGAACAACAAGAGTTTATCTTTCAAGTTATTCATTATTCCTTTAACTGAAGAATCTTCATGCAATAATATAAATTAAAAGGAAGCAAGAAGCAAGAATAGCAAACATTCACCAACAAAAGTCTTCAGCATCTTATCCAAAGGGTGAGAGGAGTTAGAATTAAGAGGTGGCAAGATGTAGTGACAAGCAAGAGGGCAGTGGCGATAAGTGATAGAGAAGAGGTAGGATGGCAAGAGGAGAAAAAACAAATTGAGAAAAGGAGAAGTGACCAAGTGATATGTATAGAGTGAGAACTAAAGTAAGCTAGAAGTAGTGGTGGAAGTGAGGAAGAGGGTGGTGGCAATGAGCAATGAACATGAGATGGAAGTGACAAAGATGCGTGGATATAAAAAATGTAAAAAAGAAGTTAAGCCAAAATGGTATGAAAAGTTTTCATATCATGCTATAAAAAAATGTTGTAAGAAACTAAGCCAAAATCCAAAAATTTGTTGAACTTATATAAATATAAAGACATATAGTACAAAAGTAAATTAAAGTGATAGATATGTAGTTTTCAAGACTTGATTGCATTCTCTCTTCATAGTTTTCAATGCCCAGTAGAAAATTCAGCATCATATAATAACTCTTTGTAAGACCTCTTAACAGGAGTTGAACTAGCACATGAATTAGAATCATACTCATCACTAACTAAAATTAAATCCTAAAAATAAGATAAACAAAATATAAAGACTCATAAACTTAAGACATGCAATTTACATAGCAAGAATAAAGTTTTTAGCATTAATAACTATTGATGAACAACCAATAACAATAGTACTCATATTAGCAGGATTTTCCTACGAAATTTAAAAACAAAAAAAAAAAAAACAAAAAAGTGTTATATTTGTCTTCTCAATTACCAAATTAAATGCATCAAATAAAAATAAATTATGAAAAATAAAATAGTCTTGTCCATCTTCCTTCAAAAACAAATCAACAATATTTTTATCTTCAGTTAATCTTTTGATTGAAAAGGTTGTACATTTCTTTCAATATTTAATTGAGAAACTATGGGCCTGTTTCAAAAGAGTTTTCTAAAATAGTTTTCAATTTTTTAAGAACAAAAAATAAAAGAGACTATTCGGTTTGTTGTTTTCTAAGATTGGTTTCAAAATCAAAAAATAGTTGGTGTCTTAAAGGCGAAGGCTCTGGTGCACCTTTCTTTACAAAGTGCACCACACACTTTGTTATCTAATGGCTTAGATCTAGGAGTGTTTTGATACACTAATAACTCATGCAACACAATAAAATACTCTCTCCCTCTCTCCCCCTCCAGCAACACTTGCACATCCACTATCCATGGTTTCTATTCGCCTGCAGCAGCCATGGGCGATGGGTAGTGATCGCGGTTGAGGCGGCACGACAACTTGGTGATAGATCTCCTCCACATGACAGTACACCAAAGGCAGCAACATGTTGCCTAATATTCCCAAAAGAATAAGTCACCTAGGCCAAGAAGTTGTTTTGGGCATGCATCTTATAATTTCCACTAAAAAGGGCTGGCTCTTATTCATATGCATAAATACTCCATGCATTCTGTGGATTTGTATAGGAAGTGAGGAAGAGAGAAAGACATGAAGGGAGAGAGAGATCCTCCGCCGGTGGAGGATTCTTTGGCTTTCTAGCAATGGCACGATTGGATCTGAGCTTGGTGTGCTTGTTGGACCACCACTGGAAGTTTGGAATGATCATCAGAGGCAGCCATGAACGGAGGAGTTTTTGAGGTGAGAGATTGAGGAGCTGCTAAAGTGCACCCATAGATGTAGGAGTATAGATAGTCTATAGGATTATCACCATTAGATAACCGAGTGTATATTCCCAAAAGAATAAGTCACCTAGGCCAAGAAGTTGTTTTGGGCATGCATCTTATAATTTCCACTAAAAAGGGCTGGCTCTTATTCATATGCATAAATACTCCATGCATTCTGTGGATTTGTATAGGAAGTGAGGAAGAGAGAAAGACATGAAGGGAGAGAGAGATCCTCCGCCGGTGGAGGATTCTTTGGCTTTCTAGCAATGGCACGATTGGATCTGAGCTTGGTGTGCTTGTTGGACCACCACTGGAAGTTTGGAATGATCATCAGAGGCAGCCATGAACGGAGGAGTTTTTGAGGTGAGAGATTGAGGAGCTGCTAAAGTGCACCCATAGATGTAGGAGTATAGATAGTCTATAGGATTATCACCATTAGATAACCGAGTGTATAATGCACCTTGGCAATTAAGGTGCATAGGAGACATCACTGTATTTTAAAAATAAAAGTTGGAAATCATGTGAAGCAGGTTTTTGGTTTAGTTTTTAGGCTCGTGTTACATTGGTCTCGAGCAAGTTTGGGACTTTTGTTACTCTCGTTTTAAATTTATAAATTGACCCCACAAAGTTATTGCAATGTGGGTCTCATGGGTTTCTTTTCTTGCAGATGTAGGCTTTTCTAGGCTTGTCCCTTAAACCAGCTAATGTTGTAGCAGTTGGAGGCCATTTACATGTGCTACTTAAATTTGAGCTTTATTGTGAATTGCTTTACCATGGTGTTGTCATCGTGAACCTATAGCAGATTTCCTTGGCCAGAGAATATCAGGTAGATCTAGAGTTAAGGAGTTCCCAGTGGACATTTCATGTGTGGTAATGTGCAACGATGTGCAATCAGGTTCGTGCCCTATTGCAAGCCACCCTGCAATGGCAGTGGTTCCGCTTTTGCAATAACGCTAGCACAACGTCTTGCAGTTCATCAAAATGAAGATCTTGCTCGCTCTTTGCACAATGACACTATTTTCGCCGCTTTTGAGAGATTGCTGGTGATTCCCTTCAGTAGGATTTGGACCAATGGTGGAGGCGCCGAAAGGGAGAGGAGGAGTTGATTGAGGACAGGCTTAAGGTGGCAGGTGAGGGCAAAGAAACAAAGACAGTTTTTGAACGGGTGGCAGGGAGGAGAGGTTAGAGAGGGAGTAGCGGATGAAGTCGACGGCGACCGGAGGTTGGGGTGGCGGTGGAAAAGA
The DNA here is from genome assembly GCA_031439585.1 of Pterocarpus macrocarpus. Taxonomy (NCBI): domain Eukaryota; kingdom Viridiplantae; phylum Streptophyta; class Magnoliopsida; order Fabales; family Fabaceae; genus Pterocarpus; species Pterocarpus macrocarpus. The sequence continues at coordinate 33,102,109 of CM062522.1, read as the reverse complement.
TCGGGACACTGTTTGGAGTGGTTGTAGTGTATTGGGATTGGGTCATTGTGGGGAGAAGGATAAATGTTGAAGGGGGTTGAAGAGGATTTTAATGGAGAAAAGGTGCTTTGTTTGGGGAAGAAGGATTAAGAGTCAATGCTTGACTTTTCGTTGATGTTTCACGTGGGTTGCCTCTGTGGATTTCGAGAAGTAACCTTCTCCACCTACATTGATAGATCTTCCGCTGCCTCCTGCATAATTGATTCAATGCTTTTCTACCTCCGGAGAAGTCACCACCATCACCCCTAGCCATGCCTGCTATGCTGTCAGTGTACATTGATAACTCCTAATAGGACAATAAAGCCCTATGGACTTATCTGTAAATATGAAAACTCCAATATTTTATATCTTTTTAACAACTAAAACCAACGTGTTCAATAGTCGCCCTCTGATTTAGGACATAATGGATCCAATGGTTAAGAACATACATAATACATCTTCTAAAAATAGGAGTAACAAAAGTCCCAAACATGCTCGGGATGAACGTAACACGAGCCTAGTTTTCAAAAACAATTGAACACACATTGATAATTTTGTAAATAGATTGTTTTATTCATTTTGAATGCTCTTCGATTCTCATAGAGGCAATTCAGTAAATCATTTTAGCTTCTAATAGTACATGAAGGCTAAACCTATTTTTGGGCTTGTGAGTGCATAGTAGATTCCCTATTCTTGATTTTCCTCCTCAGCTTTCTTTCCAAAGTTTTCTCATATGCATCTGGAGCATCCCTCTTCTAGGCCGATCTAGTGTCTGATAAACAGCCAATTGAAGGGAAGGGTGATAAGCTTGTTTTTTTATTGGAAACTTTGAGGGGTGGGAGAATCCATTGTACCTAGCCCTACCACTAGACTTATAGAAGCTTCAGCAAAAAGCCCTGTTTGCACTAAGAAGTCTTCTAAGGTTGTCTTACTAAGAGTCATTTCTTAGATGTATTTCCTATGGTGTTATTTTGATATTGAAAATCTCCATGGCATGTTATAATGTGTTTCTTAGACATGATAGGGTGACAATTGGGTGGGATTTTGAATTCATTGTGGGTGGAAGCTTTTCCTTTGATTGTTATTTAGCTATTTTTGGATCCTTGTTTGGTTGCTCCTCTTAGTTATGAGGGTTCAGCCATTGGGTGTATTTATAAAAAAACAAGAGTCATTTCCCTATCCTCTTCGCATCCTCTCCAAACCACGAACTGCAATCCACAAGATCCATATCGTGTTTGCTGAGTTTTTAATTCGTTTTATGTTTGTTGCTCTTGTGTTTTAATTTTGCTGTGAAGCTTATTTTGCAGTGTTGCTTATCTTTTGATTGTTCCTATTTTTGGAGTTTAGTCACTGTAATTTTTTTTTTTGGGGCACATATTTAACCGTTGTATGAAACTTATTGAAAAAAAATAGTAACCAATAGGATAAGAAAAATATTAATTAAATTATAAATAAATTATAAGTCAAATTATTAGTTGAGTTGAGTTTCATCTAGTTTGGAAGGAAGATTCAATTGGGGACCACTACCACTTTCCATGGACCCACCCACCTTCCAAAACACATGAAATAAGAGAGAAAAAATTTTGCCACCATTAACAAACCCCAAACTTTTTTTTCTTTTATTTCCTTTTTCCAACTTTGCTTCTTCTTCTTTTCCTTGTTCTCCACAACAACCTCCCACTTTCGATTCTAGACTCCTCTTCTTCTACAACTTCCCCTTTTCCTTTTCATCATTCTTAATCCCACCTTCCCCTCTACAAGAGCCATTAATCGAAGCACGAGCAAACAACAAACAAGTATATGATGAGTGCAACACCCTTTGAGATGTGAAGGTTATGCTATAGTCATAACTCTACATGCAAAGTTGTTACTGTCCTTTCGTCATACTAGTTGTGAAAAACCATGGTGGGTAATTTAAGCTCAATGCTAAATTTACCAAATTTTCTTTTATATATATATATCCAAGGACAGAGCCTTTTCTCAAAAAGATTCTATGATTCTATTATTCTTTCTCACAAAAAAGTGTATTGAAAGCATTAGAAGGATATATCTATGTCATCAGAACGATACCAAGCCATTAGAAGGATCCCGAGCACATTAGAAGGATTATCTGTCCAGAAGGCTTCGACCAAAAGGGTGATCTTCATGAAGTAGCTCACCCTCAAAGCTTGCTCCACACAATTTAACTTGATATGACAAGATCCAAAAGAAGCAATGACAAACTTGAAAAGCTTATGGACCCAAACAGCTAGTTTTCTTCTTTAGTGATGTACTTGTTTGCTAAGAAAGAAAGTAACCTAGTTCTCTTTCCAATCTTAGACCAGTGGATTGAAAAGCTCTGGGCTCAAGATCTAAAGTCTCAATGGCTAGATTTTGAAGTCTATATAAACCTTGAAGATGATGGAGAAGCAACTGAAACTCTATGCATTTGTATTATCAAGCTTTCATCTTTCTCAACCTTTTGAATGTCTACAAAGTTACTTGTTGTAACTTTTCGTGAAGAAAATCTTCTCATTTGCTTTGTAACAGCCAAAATCCTCATAGTGAGATTATTGAGAATTCACTACACACTAAACTTAATTGTTTCATGCACTTTTGAGTGATTTAGTATGAGTGTTGTTCAAACACAAACCTTTCAAACTTATTATTGTAACTTGACCCAGTAGTGGTTGTTGTGAGCTTGAAGAGGCTGGGATAAAATACTACTCATTTGTTAGCTTGGAAAGTTTAGGTCAATACTACTCGATTTGTTAACTTTGGGAGGCTTTGTAAAAACTACTCGGTTGTAAGCTTAGAGAAGCTTGGACAAAAAAATACTCAAGTTTATAAAATCTCAACTAATTTGTTAACGATTGGACGTAGGCAAGTTGTTTGCCAAAACTAGTATAAAACTTCTTTGTATGATCTTCTATCCTTATCACTCTTTACAGTTTTCATATTTTGTGCATTATTCTATTCACTACCTAAGAAAGTTATTGTGAAAATAACTTCTATTTCTAATTCAAAATGCTTTCACATTCTAAGTTCAAAGACTTGAGAAAGTTTGTTTAAAGTTTCAAGCATGAAAAAGTTTTTAAGAAGCACAATTGAACCGCTTTCTTATGTTACTTCCACCTTTAATTGGCATCAGAGCTTGGCCTCTAGGGTTAAGCTTCTTAACAGTCATAGAGGTTAAAGATATTGAGGAATGGCATAATAGATTAATCACGTTGCTGGAGGACACTCCATTAATCGTCCTCCATACTTCAATGGAGAAGATTATCCTTACTGGAAAGATAGAATGAGACTCTTCATTAAGTCTACTAGTATAGACATATGGGAGATAATTGAAATCAGAGATTATGTTCCAACCATTGAGTGATTTGTGCCTTGTGGTTGCCAATCCAGAGTAGCCCCCACTAGTCATGGTTGGAGTGATTTCTAGAAATCAATGGACTAACTAGCACAAAGCCAAGGTGCAGATAAATGAACCAAATATCTTCTTACTTATGCTTTAAGTAAGAGTGAGTATGATAAAATCATCTCATGTGACTTTGCGAGAGAGATTTGGGATAGATTCCAAACTCTTCATAAAGAGATCGATCAAGTGAAAGAAACAAAGATCAACATGCTAGTACATCAATATGAGATGTATAAAATGTTGGACCATGAAAACAGTGATGAAATGGCCACGAGATTTATGCACATCATAACTTAGTTGAAAGCATTGGGCAAAAGATACACCAATGCTAAAATAGTAAGGAAAATCCTGAGAAGCCTATCCAAGGCTTAGCACCCCAAAGTGACAGCCATTCAAGAAGCCAAGAACTTGAATGTGCTTAGTCTTAATGTTCTCATTAGTCTCTGAAGACTCATGAGATTGAGTTGAATGAAGCTTCTGAGAAAACAAATAGAACAGGCAAGTCTATTGCTTTAAAATCCACTCACAGAAGATCCAGTTCTTCTAAGGCCATGAAGGCTTCAGAAGAATTAGATGAAATAGAAGAAGAACCTTTTGATGATGATGATGATGATGAGAAATATGAAATTGCTCATTTGGCTGAAAGGGATTTTCATGGCCTGGATCAAAAGGAAGAAAAAGAAAGGATTTGTCCTTAGAAACGACAAAAAGGGAAAGGCCAAATAGAATGAAATCATCTGCTTCGAATGCAAGGAGCTTAGACATTTAAGATCAGAATGTCCAAAGTTGAAGAAGACCTCCAAGAGGAAGGCACCGAAGAAAAAGGCCATGATGGCAACATGGGAAGATCTAGATGAGGAATAAGAGGGTATAGAATCTCAAGAGGTAGAGGAGATAGTTGCAAATCTCTACTTCATGGAAAATATAGTCTCTGATGAACAGATTGAGATAATAGTTTCTGAGCATAAACTCTCTTATGATGATCTTCAAAAGGCTTATCATGAGCTTTTGCATGATTCTCAAACACTCTTCTTATTATGCTTCTTTGAAAAAAAGTTTTCAAAAACTATCCCTTGACTTTGAAAACCTTAAGATTGGGAAGGAGAAGCTATGGCACGAGAAGGATGAACTTTTGAAAGAAAGCATCCTTCTTCAGAAGGATGTAAGTGTTTTAAAAATTGAAGTTTTTGAATTTGCCTAGAACATATCTTCTAATGTTTCTCAACTTCAGAAAATAGTTAAGCTTCTCAAATATGATCTTGAGAAGATGGTAAATGGCTCCAAGAATCTAGATTTGATGCTTGGTAGTCAAAGACCACATTTTGATAAGACGGGACTTGGGTATGAAAAGAAAGAAGATGAAAAATTATTCAAAAGTTCTCAAAGTAAATTTCCTACTTGTATTTACAATTTTAAGAAGGGACACTTTTCTAAAAAATGTTTTTCAAGAAGAAAAGCAAAGAGACAGAAGGTGAAAAAGCCCAAAAAGGCTACAAACCCAAAAGGACCCAAAAAGATGTGGTTACCTAAAGTGAATGTTGCATCTAATGCAGGTGCGTCTTAAATCACATCATTAGAAGGAGATGAAGTGGTATCTGGACAGTGGCTATTCCAGACATATGATTAGGAACAAGTCTTGGATCAGAAACCTCAGACCCAAGGATGGAGGAGTCGTGAAGTTTGCTAATGGTATCAAGTCAAAGATCATTAGTATAGGTAATATTGTTAAGAACAACTCTGACTTGATTACTGATATTATGTTAGTAGAAGGATTAACTTACAACCTTTTGAGCATTAGTAAGTTTTGTGACCAAGGCTATAGAGTTGTGTTTGAACCTTCTCATTGCATTATAAAAGACTTCGCTTCAGATAAAATCATTCTTATTGCTAAAAGGCGTGATAATATTTATGTATTATATCTAGATGACCTTTTAGATTAGAATGTAAAATGCTTAACATCCTTTGCAGATGAGAAGTAGATGTGGCATAAGAAAATTGGTCATGCTCATATGAGATTAATCTTTGAGATTTCTCAAAAAGAGCTTGTTAAATGTTTACCTAAGATTAGTTTTGACAATGGCTCAACTGGTGAGTTTTGCCAAAGGGGTAAACAAACCAAGAGTTCTTTCCATAGTAAGAATGTAGTGTCAACTACTAGACCACTTGAGTTTTTACATTTTGATCTTTTTGGACTAACTAGAATTGCCATTCTAGGTGATAAGAAATATGGCCTGGTCATAGTGGATGACTTTTCAAGATTCACAAGGTTTATATTCCTAATCCATAAGGATGAAGCTTTTGAGGCCTTCAAAGTATTTTTAAAAAGAGTTCAAAATGAAAATGGTTTTTGTATTTCATCCATTAGATTAGATCATAGTGGTGAATTTGAAAATTATATTTTTGAAAATTTTTGCAATGAAAATAACATTTCTCATAATTTCTCTTCTCCTAGAATTCCTCAACAAAATAGAGTTGTTGAAAGGAAGAACAGATCTTTGCAAGAAATAGCTAGAACCATGCTTTTAGAAAGTGGTTTATCAAAAGGAGTATGTTACATTCAAAATCGTGTTTTCTTAAGGCAAATAATCAAGAAGACCCCTTATGAATTATGGAAAGGAAGGAAACCCAACATTTCTTATTTCTATATATTTGAATCCGAATGCTTACACTTAACACCAAGGACAAATTGTCAAAATTTGATTCTAAGTTTGATCCTTGTGTATTCCTAGGATACTCTCTTCTGTGTCTAAAGCTTACAAGGTATACAACAAGAAGACTCAGGCAATAGAGAAGACCATACACATATCCTTCAAAGAGAAAAAAAAATGATATAGATCAAACTATTAGTGATCTGGAAGAGGACATGAAGAATTTGTCTTTGAATAATGATCTTCAGAAGCAACAATCCCTTCAAATAGCCACAAGAGAAAATGATGATGATATGACTATCATTTCTGAGCCTTCTCACCCTTAGCATGTTTTTGAAGCTATTCTAGAAGATTATCAAGAGAAGATACATTGGTACAAGAGATTTAAGAGCTATCTCTCTGTAACACCCTAATAGTTCCAGTCTATGCTTAAGTCATATTGTGGAATTACTAGTTGTTACTTTTGCTCGCAGAACTAACATTACCTTTTTGAAATTACTTTATCTAAAAATAAGGGTAATTTTTTTTTTGGAACAATAACGAGTAAACTGTTTTGGAAACCAAGAGCCATGAGCGCACCGTGAATGCATATAATAAACAACGCTATCTCATACATACCGTGCGAATAACAATAAACAGAAGCAACAAGAATAAAAATAACTTAGATATTCATAACATTCATTCTACGGCTATTCATAGCTAATATAACGCTAATAGTATTACTAAAAGTCATACATATAGATAATAATGGGTCCGATACCTACTATCGGCCCTACACATAAAACCTACCGGATACATGATAAAAGAAAATACATCAAAAATCCCTACAGCCCAAGCATGCCATATAGTAAAATGATAACCCTATAATTACAACCAAAAAGGGCTATCTTCGCGCTCAGCTCCACATGCAATCACCACATCACTCGTCAGGCGGGAGGAAACCATTCCCGAATCCACCAGGAGTAACATCACCACGTTCCCTTCCTCGAGCACCCCCACGCCCTTGACGCACTACACGAGTACGAATGAACCCGCGACCATGAACCGGGGGTGGAGTATGACGAGGAATTGCTGAAGAAGAAGACGAGTCAGACATCAGACGTATCACAGATGAATAGGAGGGCTCAAATAGGTTAGTCTCCACATGATAGCTCGTGTGGGAAGGCTCTGAAGGGTCGGAATCCAAGGAAACAGTCGGAGTCAGACGGGTATCCAAGTTAGTCTCATTGTCAGTAGGGTACCTCGATGGCTGAAAGTAAGGATGGATATCATCCAAGGTAACCTCGCCAAATGGCTGATGTGGCCGGAAAAATAGGCTCATCACAAGAGTCTGAAACGGACGGTAGTGGAAGATGTAGACCTTCATCGCTATGCTCGCAGACATCACTGAGGCATTCAGCATTGGGTCGAAGTGCCAACGCCATACTAGAAACTCAATGAAGATCACCACCATGCTCGACATCGACATCCTCTGAAGGCGACACAGAAATGTAGGAGTGAGAAATACTAGATTTCTTAGTAGGATCGCGACTAGACAAACACTGTCTCATCGTCATTGTCCCACCACTTTGGGTTTAATTATAAAAATAGTGGACAGATATAAGTTTAATTTTAATGATTTTGAAAACTTAAACCCCGAAGCGGGTTGCTTTTAAACTTAACATCGGAACTAATCATACATACCAAAGCATAGGATAAACATTCATAATGCAAATGGACAATATAAACACATGCATAGACATGCATCCTCATAGACTTAACCATGGTTATACTTGACTTTACTTTCGTTTTTAGCACGTGCTTAACATTCTTTACTTTCCTTTGAAATAGACTGCTTTTGGACATGAGCTCATTTCATGGCCATCATCACATAGTACTAAACCAAATCAGGCTAAGCCGATATTGGTTACCACTAAGTTGGAAGGTCCTCCATTTCACCCTTGCCTCCTTCATAGAGGTTCCTTGAGTCTTTGTGGATCACCGTCTCTCACTTCCCTTATCGAAGTGATTTAAAGGTCATGTCCTATTAATTCTTTCCTTATCATTATACTTTACATGCATAATACTTTTTCGACTAGACACATGCAATGATATGACAAAGTCCATAATTTTGACGAAAATCCGGCAGCATAACGGCTAGACCGGAGCTTCCCTAAAATGCCAATCATAAACTTTCAACCAATAATTCATCATATCTATATCATATCATCACACTCATCATTCAATCATGAGACAAAGCTCAATCAAACTTGTCATTCATCATGCCAAATGGCATCATGTATTCATACCCTAAAAGGGTTTATAGTTGTGTTATTCTTTGTGAAAAATCTTATGAATCATCATATGATTTCCCATGGTTACCTATGAGAGGATCACATAGTTAAGATATATGTACGTGGTCTTTTAGTTGCTTAGTTCTCATATGAAATTATTCTTTACGTGAGTTCATATCTTATGGAACATTTGTTCACATTAATTAAGTTAAGTGATGGTTTCCTTTCCTTGAGATAGTGCACTTAGTGATTCCTAGGTTCACGGTATGCTCAGAGGCCCTAATCATACTTCTGTTCCCAAGGAGTTCGAGATCCCTCTAATCCTTGGGTCATGACAACACATAACCACATTATGAACCCAACAACACCATGTTCCCTAAACACCAAGGGTGATTTTTTTAACTTAACCAAGTTACAAAGTTTCAAGCTTTTATCACTAACATAACAAGATCTTACCTTAAATATTATAAAAGTTATCATTCTTTATAAAGTAGTCATAAAGTTTTATTCTTTATGAAAGTTGACACTTTTATTTACTCCAAGACCATCAAGGTCTCAACTTTATGATTTAAAGTTGTCTCTAAATTAAAAAGGTTCCTACTTTATCAACTAGTGATATAAGACATTAGCTTTAAAGTTATAAAGTCTTGATCTTTATAAAAGTTAACACCTTTATGACTCAAAAATGCTATTTTTGCTTAAAGCTTGGAATTTTACTAATACATTCATCTCAAGATTCCACCTTTATAAGACTTAGTGTGCAAGCTTATAACTTTATGCCTTAAAGTTACCTTCTTGATTAAAGTTTAAAACTTTATGAAAGGATTTATATCCAAGAATCAATCTTTACATCCTAAAGTGACAAAATACCATTTTTATAACTCAAAAAAGCTTAATATTCCAAAAAGCTTAAACTTTTACATGTAGTCTTGTCTTCAAAACAAAACAAAATGAGGCTTTTATGAAGGCACCAAACTTGCACCATTTTCTATGGATCAAGGAGCAAACTTTTTAAAGCTTTAAGTTTTTAGTATGTTTATAGTCTTATCAAATCATAAAAAACATGTAAAGATGAAACTTTTCTAATCATCAACTCATCATAAGGAAAAGAACAATTTTAAGCAAAATACCACCAAGAACATCAAGAACATTCAAGAAGAAGAAGAAGAACATATTTTTCCAAAAGTAGAAACATCAAGAACACCTGAAGAAGAACAAGAACATATTTAACCAAATATAGAAACTTTTGCTCATGAAGAGCATGAAAGATTTCCTCAAGTTTTCACTCAAAGATCTTGGTCATGAGAAGAACCAAGCTTCAAGCTTTCTTGAGTAAACAAAATAAAAAGATGAAGATCACTACCTCTACTTGAAAGTGGCGCTACAACAAGAGAAGGAGAAGAAGATGATGATGGCTCCTCTTGATGATGATGTTGGTGGTTTGGCTTGGTGGAAGCGGAAACTCTTGAGATCTTGTAAAAATGGAGGTTGTAGTCTCCAAAGACCCAAAGATGAGGTCCTTGATGGGCTAAGTGAGAGGTTTTGGTGGTGGTGGTAGAGAAAGGAAGACAAAGAAGATAGAGAGTGTTTAGAGAGAAGTTGGAGGGTTTGATTTCAAGAGAGAGAATGAGATGAGTGAAAATGAAAATAGATGAGGATGGAAGAAAGAGAAAATGGCATCCAAACATAAAGAGAAGAAGGGAGATATTTTCTTAATTTTGTGTTAATTAAGATTTAGGGAGACTAAATGGATGATGGGAGAATAAATCAAGTACTAACTCTTACATAAAGCACTCTTGTCTAATGCTTTTTGCTTTAGTGACATCACTCTTTACTTTATTATCTAGTTGACTAAATTTGAATTTAATCATGTGATTAAGTGCTCTTGCAACTTAATTAAGATGATTAAGCAAAGATTAGTGATTAACACACAAGCACATGATTAACAAAAATTAATCTTGCGATTAAGCTTAATTAACCTTAATTAAACTTGATTAAGCTAATTAAGGGCAATTAGTGCTTAATTAAGCTATAAAGGCTTTGACTTGCTTAATTAGAGATTATCTAATCTTGATTAAGCATTCTCTTGGCTTATCTCACCGGAATTGACTCATAAACTCTTCGTTAACCCTTTAATTTAAGCCTTAATCTCATAGTTTCTCATTAAGTGCTTAATTACTTAGGGTTACTGAGGTAATTTAGTATGATACATAATTGAGGATGTTACACTCTCAAAATCAAATCATTGGCAAACCATCTTAAGGAATAGAAGTAGATCTTCTTTCCAAATAGAATCTAACATGGCTTTGATATCAAAAGTAAAACCTGAATGTATTGATGAAGCACTTCAAGATCAAAGCTAGATAGAAGCCATGCAAGAAGAGCTGAATCAATTTGAAAAGAGCAAAGTTTGGACTCTAGTTCCATTACCTAAAGGACATTCTGTCATTGGCACAAGATGGGTATTTAGAAACAAGATAGATGAAAGTGAAAAGGTAATCAGGAACAAGGCAAAGCTAGTTACACAAGGATATAATTAGCAAGAATGAATTGATTATGATGAGAGATTTGTTCCTGTTGCAAGATATACAGCTTTTGTAGCATACAAAGGTTTTGTTCTCTATCAGATAGATGTTAAATCCACTTTTTTAAATGGCTTTATTTTTGAAGAAGTGAATGTTAAACAACTTTCTATATTTGAAAATGAAACCTTTCCTCATCATATTTGTAAGTTGTCAAAAGATTTATATGGTCTAAAACAACCTTTCTTCATCACTCTTTCTTTGTGTTAACTCCTTTTATTTGAGTCATCTAACCTCAATCACCAAGAAGAAAGAAAGGACTCATCATCATCTTGGAGCCCTAGTGAGGAAGAGCCACCAAGAAACTAAAATTTAGAAGCCACCAAGTTGTATTTTGAGGTAGGATTTCTTGGATTGGTTGTTTCTATGTTTTTTGGGCTACTAGGGTTTATATATGTCATCCTTTATTTGACCTTTTATGATGCTAATATGACTTATTTCTAGTGATTTGAGATTGAAAATCTTGGTTTGGGTTAAAGAATAGATCAAGGAATCAAAAGAAACACAAAATAGAGAAGCTGTAAGAGAAATCCTAATAACTGTCTATATAGCAAATGATATTTCTCAACTTGTGGGCCTCAAATTCAAGCAGAACCAATTTTATAGAAACTAGACTAAAAGAGCAATCCAACCATGTAAATTATAGGTCCATTGGATTTGAAATAAATTAGTTATGATTTTTAAAAGTAGGCTATTGAGTTTCACCTTATGTCTTGACCAATATGTGATGTGAAGGCCATAACTCGCCCTACATAACTTCAAATTAAGTGCAACTAATTTTTTAAGGAAGCTAACTCGTAAGGAATTGTGCCCATAAAACTTTTGAACTAGATCATGAGTACATTGCTTCCAGTAGTTCATGGAAGATGACCTATGCTTTGTTCAGGCTAAAATAGGGCACCCTATTTGAGTAGTTCATAACTTGAGCTCTACCTATCCAATTGAAATTAAACTTATTAGGATTGAAAGCGGGTCAAATATTTACATTTTGGTATAAATTTCCGATAAAAATGATGAAAATGGATTTTTATTGGTTTTCTAAATTTAGGTGTGCAAGTCTATCCTAAATCCAGGTAGCCTTGAGAAAAACTTTAATATCTCAAGATATACACCTCAAAACTTAGTGAAACTAAAGAGGTTTAAAAGTAGACTAATAGAGCTACAACATATCAAATTTCTAGATTAAAATGATTTCAAATAGAATTATAGTGTAATTTAGAATTTTAGGGTAGATTTAGGGAAACTAAGACAACTTGACAGCTTCAAGATTTAGAAGCTCCATAAGCTACGAAGAGCCAATGGCTGAATGATTTATGAAGTTCCTTCTCATAATGATGTGGTATGGACATAATCATATGATGATTCTGATTATTGTAACTGGCTAACAATATGTATACTACCTGTATATTGAAAAGTCTCATGTTTCAATTGTTATGTTGTTGAATTTTCGGCAGAAATATATGAATTATGCATCATGATTATAAGTTTCTCGAGCATATTCATTCATGAATATATGATATATGATGCAATTATGATTCCATATTATTGGGCCAGTCCTCGAATGAATTAAAGGGAATAAGTCGATATGAGCATCGAGGAAGGTAAACTTGATAATCACATATAGAAACAAGTTTGATCCTAAAAGTAGACTATTACCTAGGAGTTATACGACCAAAAGGAGACCAAGTATGGAAAGATTATGTTACAAGGTAAGAAAAGGAAAAGCAAGTGCACTTGCATCAAGATTCATTTGCATTCATCTATGCATAATATTTAATTGCCTTTTGACCTGTTATAATTATGATGAGATTTCTCTTTTGTTTACTGAGTGTATGACTAAAATGAAACTTGCTTCGGATATTATAGTTTCAAAACTATAAATTGAAATCTATGTTTTACTATTTATATTGTCCACATTTTTGAAATAAACCAGAGTAGCTGAGAATGATTACGATGTCAATATATGATAGTCTAGGAAATCCTATTGAGAATTTTCGAATTCTCATCCTATTTGTATGAATCTGTGTCATTCTCAGACGACCGTGATGGCAGCGATGGTGTTCCTCATCGAGGTACCTAAATGGCAGTAGTGTTATGACCTTGCATTAGATTCCTTGCTTTTGTCAGCAATTTCTCGTGTATGTTTGTATATATTCATCCAACATGTTTTTACTATTTCTGTCTTAAGTTTGCTTTCAACCTTGAGGCTCCGTCTGAAGGGACCCCACTATAGAGGGTCATCCACTTGCTGTACCACTTTAGCCCTCTCCTCTAGCTTTTCTGAAGAATGATTCTCTAGAGGCGAAGACTCTAGCATCTTCTTCTTTCTATGCTCCTGGAAGCGATGATAATCCACTTGGTGGCTCGAGGTCTACAGGCTTTGTAGAGAGTGGGTTCTTTTTTACGACATTTATTTGGGGGAGTTTGACAGACCTTTAGGATCGTAGTGCTAACTATATAGAGTGGTCCTTTTTGGTACCTTTTGTATGACCTTGAGCTACAGATGTAGTTTCTATTTTTTGTTTGCTCTCATGTACCCCTAATGACTACTTGTAGTCCTTGTGAGGACTTGTCCTAAGCTTGGATTAAAGACATGGGTCGAGTATATGTTTTGACCACCCTCTACTTTGTACTCATAACTTATGATGGTTACATGAGATGTGTATATATTTTGTGAATGTACTGTAATTATTTACTTTAAATTTTCTTTTTGTATTTTTATTTTCTTTACATTTTGACGTACCACGTTCTATTGAATAGCACATGTTCGTTACATTAGTAACAAAATTGATAACCCGTAATGAATTTGAATTGAGTTGCACTGTGATGAATCATCATAATTATAAACAAAGGTAAATTAGTACAAGTAGCAAACTCCTGAATATAACATTTATGACTTAAGCATAATGTAATATCCTCAATTTTTTTTCGTGCTAAATTACCTCAGTAACCCTGAGTAACTAGGCTTTTAATGAGAAATTAAAGGATTAAGGCCTAATTAAAGAGTTTATGAGGTAATTTTGAAGAAAAAAGCTATAAGAACACTTAGTTAAGATTAGAGAATCTCTAATTAAGTAAGTCAAACTCTTAATGGCTTAATCTGACACTAATTACCTATAATTAGCTTAATCGAGTTTAATTAAGGGTAATTTAGCTTAATTAAAAGTTTATTTTTTTGTTACTCATATTCTTATGAGTTAATCACTAATCCTTGCTTAATCAAGTTAATTTAAGTTGCAAGAGTATTTAAAGCATTTAGTCATATCACTAAAGCATAAAGTATGAGACAAAGTTGCCTTTTTAAAGAGTTGACCACTCTCTGTGTCCTTCATCATTCAATTTGTCCCTCCAAATCTTAATTAACTCAAAATGAAGCAAAATATTTCCCTCCCCCTTGCCTAATATGTTACGGCCACACACATACATACACACATGCACATCCATTTTCATTTTGTGACTTCTTATTCTCTCTTTATGTTTCTCAAACTCTCTAACTTCTCTCCACATTTCTTTTTCTTCATCATCTTCTTCTTCCTTTCTCCACCACCACCATAAACAAACTTTCTCACTAAACCCTTCAAACATCACATCTTTTGGTCTTTGAAAACAGGAATCAAACACTACGAACTCCATTTCTTCAAGAACTCAAGAGCTCTCTTCCTTTCTACTCAAAACCGCCGCCTTTACCACTTGGAGGAGCCATCATCTTCTTCGTTTTCACCTTCAAGGGGACGCCATTTTCAATGATAGATAGTGATCTTTTATTTCTTCTTTTGTTTACTTAAGAAAGCTTAAAGCCTGGCTCTCAGCATGGCCAAGAGCGTCAAGTAAGAACTTGAGAAAAACTCCATGCTCTTCATGAGCAAAAATTTCTATTCTTGGCAAAGTTTGTTCTTGATCTTTTCATGAGTTATTTCTTATTTATTTAAAAGTTTCTCTTCTTGAATGCTTCAAAGTTTCTATTTTTCTTCCTTGATGCATGAGTTCTTAATGTTTTTGTGAGTTGTTGAAAAAGAATGGTGTTTTTTGGGGGTATTTTGTTTAAAGTTTACTTCTTTTCTTATGATGAGCCTATGATTGGAAAAGTTCTCTTTTTATATCTTCCTTATGGTTTTGATAAGACTAAGAACATTCTATAAGTATAAAACTTTAAAAAATTTGCTTCTTGAAACACTAAAAATGTCACAAAGTATATGCTTCTCCAAAATTTCATTTTGTTCTTCTTGAAGATAAGAATATGTGTAAAGATCCAAACTCTCTTAAGATATGAAGCCTTTTGGTCATAAAAGTAAGCTCTTGTCACTTTATGTCACAAATAATAGAGCTTGGAGACAAGACACTTCATAAAATTTTCAACTTTCTTTAAGAATGTGACTTTTGGTCATAAACATGTCAACTTGCAACTTTATTTAATAAAGATTGAATCTTGAGTTAAAAATATTGACTAGAGTGTTTGACTTTCTTCAAGAATGAATCTTTTAAATTTTGGAGTAACTTTAAGTCATGAAGTTGTAATCTTGAAGGTATAAGAATGAGTAAAAGTTTCAACTTTCTTAAGGAATAAGACTTTTTAGCCATAAAGTTAGCATCTTGTATTATTACTTCATAGAGGTTGGTTCTTGAAGACATGAATATAATTGAAAGGTTCAAACTTTCATAAAGAATGAAACTTTATAATCATAAAGGTGAAATCTTGATATTCTATTTAATAAAGATTGAACCTTGTAACTTAGTTGTAATAAAAATCATTTGTTGATGATGATGAGCACATGTGTTGTTAGATTCATGAGTATGGTTATGTGTTGTCATGACCCAAGGGACTAGAAGGATCTCGAAATCCTTTGAGAACAGAAGTATGATTAGAGCCTTTGAGTATATTATGAACCTAGGAATACTTGTGCATTATCTCAAGGGAAACTAAAAATCTTGAATGAGAATCATTGGCTAAAACTTCTATAATAGACTTCGGCCATGATGAACTAAGTCAAGAGACAAATATGTATTAAAACTTTCAACTCGAAGAATAAACTATTTAATATGTGACCATAGAGAATCTATTAAGCTATGTGGTGAAAATGCATTCCTAATATAAAGTAAGATTTTATTTGGGGAGTTATAGATTAAAAGCTTATAACACATAATTCACTTTAAGCGATATGATTCCCTCATGAGAAGCATGAGGAATCTTACTACGATTCATAAGATGTTACACAAAGTGTAAGGAAATCCAAGATGCCAAATAGGGTATGATTGTATATCACTCTCATATATGATTGTTGATTGGCATGATTGATTCGAATATGGATTTATGGATATGATGGATCATTGATGCTTGATGAGATATTCTATGATGGAATGAGATGGATATTATCGGTTGTTAGTTGAAATTTCCATGTTTGGCAAATTTTGGGGAAGCTTTGGTCTAGCCATTATACTGTCAGATTTCCGTCAAAATTATAGGTTAAGTCATATCATCACATGTCCACATATGTCTTGCTAGTAATTTCAATGCATGAAAGATGTGACTATAACAAAAGAAAAGAAATAATTGGATATGATCCTTTGGTCACTTCGGTAAGGAAAGTAAGGAAAGGTGATCCACTAAGACTTAAAGACCCTCTATTAGGGAGGTAAGGGTGAAAAGGAGGACCCTCTAACTTAGAGGCATATAAATCACCGTATTAGCTAAGTCTGAATTAGATTAGAACTGTGAGACGACGATCATGGAATGAGTACATGTCTAATATCAGTTTATTCCAAGGGAAAGTAAGGAATGTTAAGCACGTGCTAAGAATGAAAGTAAAGTAAATGAAAGACTTTGGTCAAGTCCATATGGTTACATGAAAGTGCACGAATTTTTATTTCCTCATATGCATGGTCATGACTATTAATGTTATGCTTAGTTCATATGGTTCTATCCTGTGTTTTTATGTTGCTCATGCTGTGTCTATGAGATTAAACCTAAAAGAAACCCACTTCGGGAAGTTATGTTTTCAAAATCATTAAAATTGAATCTATGCATGTTCACTATTTTTATAAATAAACCTGAAATTGCTGGGACGACGACAATGACATAGTAATTGTCTAGTCGCAATCCTATTGAGAAATCTAGTATTTCTTACTTCTACGTTTTCATGTTGCTTTCAGAGGATGCCGGCATTGGGCACCATGGTGATCTTCATTAAGTTCCCAGTCAATGCATTGGCACTTTGACCCGATACTGAATACATCCGTGCTGGTAGCTCGAGTAGCTATAAAGGTCTATATGTTTCATAGTCGTCAATTCTGCGCACCAGTTATGAGTCTAGTTTTTTGCCCACATGATTTGTATGAGGATATCACCTTGGATGATATATGTCTGCCTTTTCACCCACCAAGGTACCCTACTGATGGAGAGTCCAACTCTGGCACCTAGTTGACACCTATCTATTCTATGGAGTTTGATCCCTTGGAGTCATCCTACTCGACTTACTCTGTGGGATCCTATTGTTCGGAGCCATCTTACCCCTCCATGATTTGCTTATCTTTAGATTCTTTTGGTGGTCCAGCTCCACTCTTAGTTCGAGGACGTGGATTCATTCGTACTCATGCTATACCCCATGGGCGTGGGCGTGCCTGTGGAGAAGGACGGGGAGATGATGCCCCCGGTAGATTTGGCAACGGATATCTCCTATTTAATGGATGACACCTACTAAGTTGGAGCGAGGATAACCCCTTTTTGGTTGTAGGTTATAGGGTTATCATTTCTTGTATGGCATGTATAGCCGATAGAGATTTCTAATATATTTCTTTTTATGTTGTATCTGATTTGGTTATCTTATAGGGCCAACAGTAGATATCGGACCCATGGTTTATTATGTACTACATGCTATATTATTTTTCACTATATTTAACTATGATGGCTATAGAATGATATCATGTTTATCTATGATGGTTGCTTTTTCTAATGCCCTTATTTATTTTATCACACCGCATGTACGAAATAATGACTTTTGGTATTATGCATTCATGCTACGCTCATGGCTCTCATTGTTTTCAAAAGGTTTATATCATTATTGTTCAAAAAAAAAAAATTACCCTTACTTTTAGTATAAAGTGATTTCAAGCAGTAAAGTTAGCTCTGCAAGCAAAAGTAACAACTAGCAATCCCATAATATGAATTAAGCATAGTATGGAACTATTAGGGTCTTACATATAGTATTATATTTTGGAGGGTATTACATAAAGTATCCTTTTTCTATGCTTATACCTGTAGATTTACATACAAGTGACACATAATTCAAGTTCATGTATTTATACACATATTCTAACCATACACATGTTATGGATAAAGAATTCTCAACATGGATGCAAACACAAGTTGGACAAAAAGCTCTAAATCACTTAAGAGATAATATAAAGAAAATTGCATCCAATTGAATCAAAGCTTTAGGAAAATCTCTTCAACCAAGGAACTAACTAGTTTTTATGACTTTTCTAATGGGACCTTAACTCAAATCTTTAAGTTTAGTGTTTATTAATGTGAATGAAGTTATTATCAAGTCCAATTGTCCAAATCCATGGAATAAGTACTCCAAGGCATAGGGTAAAGGTCTCAAATAAGTAGTCCGTGACTCCATATGCATAGGTTATGGTTCAATTATCAAATTTCAAGTCTTTTTTAAGAATCATCAAGTCTTTAATGGTCCTAAAATAAACGATCATATAAACATAGCTAATTCAAGCATTCTCGAAGGTTTGAAAGCACGTGTATATGATAACTTAAGTAAAACAACTTCATACTAATAAAGAAGCATATGGCCAAGCCATATATATATATATATATATGGCTATATATTGGTTATTTAGTCTTAAAACTTCGTAAACTTGCACACAAGGCTTAATCATAGAAATATACCATTTAAGGCATCAAATTAATACTTTAAATCCATTTAAGAGATAGAACAAAAATAGATAAGTTGCTATAAAATTAAGTTTTAACATGTAATTTTGATGCTAAATCAAAGAGAAATTAGCAAACAAGCACATATACTCAAGATATAGGTTCTAAGGCCTCAAAATAACATTTTCGTACATTTTAACCATAGTAAATACATGCTGGAATTCAAAGAATAAAACAGGGCAGCATGCACTCATTTAACAAAATTAACATAGTTAATGTCATAAATTGAAACTAGTTAAAAACCAAGCTTTCATAGATTAAAGAAAACTTATTTAGATATTAATCTTCATCTTCTATCTCTCAAATATACGAAAGACATAAAATCTCCATATGAACACCGTAGGGGTAGCCAGACATGTGTGTTGAGGAAGATGAACTTTCATATACACTTGAGCTCAAAGAATCCAATATTCTAAAAGTGAGTTACAAAATCATTATCACCAACAAATAAGGTTGCTAAACCCATTTTCTAGCCTTTGATTCCATGAGAACCAAACACCATCAAGACCCTTTATAGGCATAGCCATACATGTGGGTTCTGGTATGGTTCCTCATGACTTTAGGCTCTATTATTAAAGAAAACTAAAAAAAAATAAATACAAGAATCCACCAACACATGATGCCATCCTCTTAAGATGTTCAATATCATTATCTAGCCTTGTAAACATGTATAACCAATTCACCATTGAGAGACTCAAGTATGCATAGCCATACTAATGGTGTTTGGTGTTAGTTTCCATGTATTAAGGCTTAAATCATCAAAGAAACTCAAAACCACCTAGTAACTTTCAAAACTTTAAACATCTTTGTAAAAACTTGACTAAGGTTCTTTTAGGCATTTTATCAAACATTTGATGTGCAACTCAATGGTTTTTAATGTGTAGGAAACATCACCTTAACAAAACATCACCAAAAGCATGAATTTTCAAGCTTTTAAGCATCACAAATGAAGGAACACTAATATATATGGATCAAGCACTTAAATTTCATCAAATATCAACCAAAAACTCTTCAAAAACATGACTTAAAGGTGGCTACCGATACATGGCCGAGAATACATGTATATGCACCAAACTTGATGATTTTCAAGTTTTTAAGTCTAGAAACCAAAGAAACTCGTGTGTATATGATTTAAGCATGTTCGAATCACCAAGCATCACCTTAAAAACACAAAAATAAGAACTTAAACATTCAGCCCTTGGACATGGCCAAAAATAAGAGAAAAAGAATAAGGGCTTCTATCCACCAACACGAAGATTTGAACACATAAACCTATCATACATGAGATAAGATGCAACAATAAAACTTATCAAAAGAAAGATTACACCCTCAGCCCCTCAACTATCCATGAGCTTCATGAAGAAAAAAAGAAGGTAGACATTCAATATATCAAAGAAAGCAAGTAGTTTAAGCTTTCAAAGCTCAAAAGAAAACATAAAATTCACAAGCTTTAGAGGACTTTAAGACCCTTGAAGAAAACATATACATGGAGCCTAAAAGTTGAAAAGAAAAACCCTACATATGTTAGAAGCTTGAAAACTCTCCAAGGGGCTGGACAAGAACTTCTTCAAGCTTTTTAGCCTTTGTTTGAAGGATGAAACTTGAGTTAAGATGATGGAGGATGATGGTGTTTGAAGCTGGTGGAAGATGATGAAGTTTTTTTGGTGTTTTTGGGTGTTCAGAAGATAAGAACTTGGGAAGAAATGGAGAAGGAGATTTCAGCCATTCCAAGGGCATTTTGGAGCTGAAGCTAAAGTGTGGGGTTAAGGTCTTGGGGCTCATATTTATAGACAATAGGGCTGAGTTTAGTTTGAGTTAATTATTTGATTAGTTTTGTCTTAATTAGGTAGTTAAATTGGTTAATAGTTAGGACTTTAGTTAATTATCTTAGAAGCTTAATAAAATTGATTTAGTGACCTACTAGAAACATTCTTATGTGCCTAATATTAGTTAAGAAGGATAGGTTTGATTTGTACTTGATTAGTGCATAATTAACAATTCTTACTTATAGCTAGTTTATGTAAATTAACCTTTAACTAAAAAATTACTTAGCAAATG
Organism: Pterocarpus macrocarpus; assembly: GCA_031439585.1. NCBI lineage: Eukaryota > Viridiplantae > Streptophyta > Magnoliopsida > Fabales > Fabaceae > Pterocarpus > Pterocarpus macrocarpus. Next base: position 33,081,188 of record CM062522.1, on the reverse strand, counting down.
ATTAAATTTCTCTAATCTATCATCAATACCATGTTAATACATGTGAAAGATGTTATCATATAATTTTTAGAATTTATTTTACAATTTATAGTATTTTTAGAGCATTTTCTACCCTAATTAAGCCTATTTAGCTTCATAGTTAATCTTTGCTTAATTTATTAATTAAAACTCTTCAATAGACTTCACCCATGTGATTGTATAATGAATAACTCACCTTTTGATATTTGAATCAGCTGAAGTGTGTTTGAAATAATTAATGAAGTAAAAAAGGTAAATTTAACTTAATTAGTTTAATGTTAGATTACTTAATTTGACCAAATTTTAACTCTCATGAGGCTTCTTCATCTTTCCTAAATTTTGGCGGTGGATTAGAGGCTTACGACATGCAAATTTGCTACAGCCCAAATTTGGGTGATTTTATTGGGTTTATGGTACACATTTGGGTTAATTTCTTATGCCTTTTTTTGTGTAGTTTGACCCAAAGTTATTTCCAAAAAGCCCCAACTATTTCTGCAGCTATGCAAGCCCAACTAGAGGCCCAATTTTGCTGTCATGAAGCCCAGACCTAAAACTCTACTAATTCATTACCGTACTACAAGTAAAAATGGTCTTATAAATTTTTTGGGGCCTGTTTTGTACTTTCATAAGGTTATTTTTGTGTAATTATACAAATATTCTTCAAATTTGCTAAAAAATGGTATTTGTCTTCAAAATTATACTAAAAACATATTTATAATTTTTCTGGAATTTTTCAGGGTCTTTCAGATAGTTTTTGGCCTTCTATAAATAAGCCCTTTACTATTTTCTATCTATTTATTGTCAGAGTTTCTGTTGTATTTTCTATTTTTTATAACTAATGGTATTTATGTAATTATTGGTAAGTCTAGGGCTATCCCATGTCATTTCACACTTGGATAGCTCTATGGGCCAATCGACAGAGATTTGGGTTTCTATGGTTCTGCTATGTCACTCGGTGCCGCTTAAACACCTTTTGTAATAACCCAGTTTAATTAATTATGTTTTTGTTTTAAAATTAATTATGAGTAAGATAAATTAAAATAATTAGGAGCATTAGCTTAACATCATACAGGGTAAATAAGTGTTTGGTGGCACAACACTTTATGTTTGGTGACATAACATATAAGTGGGTAGGACCTACTCTCCTTTTACCTTTTTCTCTTCTTTCGACCCCTTCCCCTCTTACTAACGGCTTCCCCTTCCTTTCTTTTTCTTTTTCAGTGGTCTCTTTATATGTTCTTCCATCTTTTCATTCTTCTTCTTCTTCTTCTTTCTTTCCCACCTTCTATTTTCAGGTTCCCCTTTCCTTATACAAAAACCCATTTCTTCTTTTTCACCATCAACTTTCTCTCTCTAGAAAACTCCATTAAAGGAGCTTGGAAGCTTAGAAATTGCATTAAGGGAGACCCATCAACACCCACTTCGAGTTTCTTCGCTTTTGGCTTCCAAAGATATTCCTAAAGCTTCAATCTCTTTCTTTATGCTTAGGCTAGCTTAATCTCATCATGGGTGTTGGGTATGAGTAATTGATGTTGAGAACTTAGGGTTCAATTTAGTGGTTTTGCCATTTGGCGCTGATGTATGTTAATTGGTGACATTGTTACTCATAAATGTTATTGTTGTCTTGTTTCTAGAGTTATAGAGCATCTGAGCATCAACCTTTGGATTGGTGGCACCTTGGAGATTGGTCTTCAATTCTTGGAACCTAATTTGTGAATGGATTATTTTGTCTATTGTGTAACATGCTCAAGTCATGGAGCTATAACTAGAGGTTGTTATTTCTATAGTAAAAGAACTCTTTTTTTAAAAAAAAAAAGCAAGAAGGTATTATACTTATGGCCCTTAAATTTTATATATCATTATTGAATAAGGGTTATAATCACAAATCTTTGATGTATGTAAATAAAGTAATTACACTTTAATGGAAAACTCAAAGTAAAGTTACATATAGACCATGCCTCGATTTCCAATTTTCTCTTGGGGATTATAAGTTGCCCACTGTAGTCCTCCGAACTGGACATTAAGTCGAGGTCTTGAACTCGGTAGTTATCTCCAAAACATTTGTTGTAGACTTGGAATCTATGCTACGTACTGGAATGTTTATGGAAAACAAACAAACAGGTAGTGAAAACCTAATGCTCTCAGTAGGCATACTTAATCCACTAGTTATACAGGGTGTCATCATAAACATTTCAGCCACTTCGGTTCCTTATGAGAACATGAGTATATTCACATAATTACTGGTTCAATTTTAAGTTTAAAAACATATATCTTGAAGCGGATTATATTTTAACACTCACTTGGCATATTCATGGCAAGTATAATAACAATAACAATATAGTAATTCAACCATCATCATAATGGTATTTATAGCTTAATGAGATGTTTAAATGTACATACGAATGCACCTTCGTGACTTATGCAAGCACACTTGACTTTCTCATTTCTTTATTTAACTTGCCTCTTGCTTTTCTATACTTGGTTCCCTGGAGGTGAATGGCCTTTTCTCACCTTTGGGTAATAACCTGCTTCTCAGGTCTGAGATCGTACCTATGCATAAGTGACGGGTTTACTTTTCTCGACCCTTATACCGGTCTATTCCCCTTAAATCTATCTAGGGGCTAGCTCAAGTCTTACACAATACTACTAACTCGGTACATCTCTTTGCAACTTCTTGTCATCTTTCTTCTTTCTTGGACATGATCATACATGCACATGCTATATGCACTTATGCATATGCCTCATACTCTACTTTCAACATTTATTGCATGCATGATTTTTGTAACACCTTACTAGATGTAATACTATGCTTAAGTCATTGTATTTCACCTGATAATTTGTCACGTGTAAGAAATTATAAATTTCATTTTTACCTCAAAGTTAATTATCGGCTTAAGTAAATTTTTATCAGATACGTAGTAATTCATTTCACGTCATGACGCAAAATTCAGTAAAATAGACAGAAATTTCATCGTATATATATCAGCAATTTGATATATCATGGTATACATGTATGACAGAGAGTACAAAAGTGGGGCCCTCGAAACAAAACAAAATTGGCCCGTCTACATGAAACATAACCTCTCTTGGTCCTTAAAGGACATTGTATCTACCATATCACTGAATCATACAAAAAGAAGCTAAACCTATGGCCCAAGATCATGTAAGCACCAAAATAGGGCCACATTGTGCACTGTAGGTAGGTGAGAAGCTGCAGTCTTTAGTCTAAAGTAGATGAAAGGAACCCGTTCACTATGCTGGGCTCCACTGGGGTGTAACTATTGTTGGGCCCTGAAGAAAAGCCGTGGGATGATGTTGATGCCTTGGAGGGGTCATCGTCGAGAGAGAGAAAAGGAACCACCAAAGGTGGTGACGCAGGTAGTAGTGGTGCTGATGGTAGTGCAGTTGGAGGTGGGAATAGGTGTGCCATATATAATGGGATAGCAATATAGGGAATAGAGAAATCAAACTATGGGTGAGTGAGAGGAATAGTGAAGTCTCAACGAAAGAAGAAGTAAAAACAGAAACAGCAGGTGCCAGAGATGTATACAGAGTCGAGGTAAGGGTCAATATGGAAGTACAGGTCAGGAAGCTCAATGAAGAGAATGCCTGTCGCCGCCTGGTCCATAGTTTGAGAATGACGCAGGTATACACAGTAGGGTAAGAATTTAAAGAAATTATCAGTAGGATTCCTAAAACTATACTATACTAACATCACAATCATTCTCAGTTGCTTCATTTTTATTTAATTATTAAAAAGGGGAATAACACAATACATTATCCATAGACATTAGATTTAAGTAAACATAGCTTGAAGCAAGGTTCAATTTTGCTTAAAGTAGTAAAAACATACTAAGCATCAATATGGCAACATATAGTAAGAAGTGCAGAATAATAAAGACAACAATTGTAGAAGAACATAACATTCAAACTACAAACAATTAGAATGTCTACGTAATGCAATCATGCATGTATTCAGGACTCACTTTACTTCGTTAATCCTTAAACTTGATATCATAAGCTTTTCCTTTACTTGGTTCCCTAGGAGTTGTTGGCCATATAACTCCTGGGTAATAGTCTACTTTTTAGGACCGAGTTCGTTCCTATGCAGGAATGCTGAGTTTGCTTTCCCTAATCTTCCCACCGATCTATTTCCCTTAAATTTATTCCGGAGTTGACCGAAGTAATATGGAACTTCTCATACTCTTTATATGTCTCATAGTAAATAACAACTTGACTTGGTTATCTTATGCATGTACAACTGTATCATGTCTTATACAGGGTTTCTACCAAAATTTTAGTAGTATAACGGATTTAGTCCGCTTCCTTGTGAATAGTGCTAGCTAACCAGACAATCATTGATACATAAAACCAACATAATACACCAACTATTTCAATACTCATACAAAATTTGCAACCTTTGAATTTAAATTGGATTTTTGCCAATTTCTTCAATTCTACCCATTTTTAGAAATTAAGCCACAATTTCTGTATAACTCATTTAAACCTAAATTTTTGGATATGCTAGAGTGTTATGTGTCTAGTTTGTAACCTCTTTAGTCCCATTAAGATTTGATAAGTATAACTCATGTCATTAACATTTTACCTAGGTTTGTCATGTTGCTAGGCAGATTTGCCTACCAAAAGCTAAAAATTCACTAAAAATACAAAACTAGTTAGGACTCTACGAAATCTATATTGTTTTCAGGCTAACTGACCCTGCGTTTATTTCCAATAAGTTTCATTTCACTTGAGTAAGTAGAACTCAAGTTATGAGGTCATGGAGTTGGTTAATTCTAGCTGCCCTATTCCAGCTCAGTTTAGACTTAAGGCAACTTCAAAGAATTACTGTAAACAATAGTGATTGAATTTGGTCTTGAAATTTTTATGGCATGTTACCCTATGTCTTAACTTTCTAATAAAATTAGTTTCATCTAAATTTGAAATTGTATAGGGTAAGTTAAGCTCTGTAAAATTGACTTTTGTTAGATTCAAGTGCAGGAAACTAGGGTAAAATTAAAAAATTCATATCTTTCTTAGTACTAATCCAATGATCTTCTAATTTATGGTTGGAAAGCCCTAGATGTCTAGTTTCTCATAAAAATAGTTTCATTGAATTTCAACGACGGTAGGTAGAGCTGTACACTCTGTCGTATGGACTACCGTAGGGTTTTCCAAACCTAATCTATTCTATTTGCTTCTCTTCAGTAGATAATCATTCAAAAGTCAATTTATGCATAACCATTCAGCCATAAGCCTTCATATAGACTCATAATAACATCAAATACAAGCATCTAATTGAGTTTCACAACAGCCCCAATTCACAAGAAAATCCAACAACGAGGTTGAATCCTACCTCTAAATTGAAAGATAGCTTGACTAGATGAAGATTTTTTTACATTGAGGGTGCTTGGAGCTTGAAAATGGAAGAGAGGTGAAGTGAGGAGGAAGGAAGTTGAGAGCAAATGATGAGGGGTCTGTAAGGGGGAGAGAAAGGCCGACATTTCAAAGTGGGGGAGGTAAGAATTGTTGAATTATTATAATCTAAGGTTGGTAAAAATATGGCTTCCTATTGGTTGAAGATCCCTTGGCTGAAAATTCAGCCAAGTCTTCTCCCTTTTTGTGGGTCTATGGGATGCCATTTTGAGGGACTCATAGGCTGAAATTTTAACTACTCTAATTAGGATTGTGTTGGTATAATTCTATTAATTCGGTTCTGTCAGGTTAGAATACCGAATCTCAATCGGTTTCCTTCAAATCGGCAAAACAATTTTGAAAAATTTTGTGAGACTTTCTACGTTGCTATTCTAATTGATTCTAATCCTAATCTCTCTAATTAATATCTAATTAATTGTTAATTAGCCTTTAATTGGCCTCTAATTGAAGTTTTAATTGATTTCTAATTAATCTCACTCATTCAGTAAAATCGAACAAATTGATTAAAAATGACAAGATTTTTCGGATGTTACAATTTGCATGAACATGATACATAAATACTTAGTACATTAGCATACTTCTGCCAAAATTCCAGTAGCATAACAACTAAACTTATAAGCATCCCATAATACAGATAGTCAGCCAGTCATATCAATTATGATCATCATAGATAATACATCAATATAACATTATATTGGTGTGAAATTGTATTAATCTTATGCCTTTGAATCTTTCATGGCTTATGGGACTTTTAAACCAAGACATTCCTTAAGTTGCCCCACTTTCTTTTAATCTGCCCTATTCTTATAAATTCTACTAAAATTACAATTTAATTTGTTTTAACTTGGAAGTTGAATATGTTAGCCCTATTTGTCTACTTTTAAACCTCTTTTGTTGCACTAAATTTTGATGTGTATAACTTGAATTATTTAGTTTTTACTCATGATGCCCTGTTTCAGGACAAACTTGCACACTTAACTTTGGAAAATCACTAAAAATCCATCTTATATAATTTTTATCCAAAATTTATATCCATTTGTATCTATTTAAACCATCTTTATTTCCCACCAGTTTCATTCCAATTAGGTAACTAGAACTCAAGTTATGAGTTCCTCAAATAGGCTACCCTGTTTCCACCTAAATAGAGCATGGGTCAATTTCAAAGAATTACTAGGGAAGGCCTACTCATTATTTAGCTTTGAAATTTTTATGACATATTCCCTTATGTGTTAGCTTTCTAATAAAATTGGTTTCACTTAATTTGAAGTTGCACAAGGTAAGTTGTGCCCTTCACAACACACTCTGGTCAAGATAGAAAGTGAAACTCAACAGCCAACTTCAATTTAAATCCAATGTCTTATAATTTATATCCCTTGATTGTTCTTGAAGTCTATTTCATCTAAAATTAGTTTCATTTAAACTCAAGCTCGATAGGTTAAGATATGAGCTCTGCCATACAGACGTCACTCTAAGGTTTACATCCAATAATTTTTTATTTTGGTTCTATCTTGTCCTTTTGGCCTAATCTCCAACCTAAACCAAGATTTCTTATCTTAAATCACTAAAAAGATGTCATATAAGCATCATACAAGATTAATACATGATGACATAAAGAGGTAACATCAACCATATAATCACACAAAACATCACATATTTAAAGATTTGAACTACCTACCTCAAAATCCTTGAAACTATGGAAGCAAGGAAGGCATAAGTGTAACACCCTAATAAACCCATACTACGCTTGAGTCGTATTATGGTATTTTATTAGTTGTTACTTATGCTCATGGAAAACTAAACTTCATTTATAAATTAAGTACGCGAAAAATACGGTAAATTTTTTTTTTTTGAAATACGTCGTCACTTTGTAGCGTTTTGGAAAGTAAAGCTTGGAGCAAGAAGACAAATAAAGAAAGAGTATGTCGCATAAAATACATACCCCAATATCATAAAACAAGAGAAAGGCAAGTAAATAGTAATTCGCAAATACATTACATTAAATGGCTAATCATTACATCTTCATGGGTTCATAACATATATATATACATACATATATATTAGCATTACATCTAAGGAAGCTCATCGTCGTGCCATGATCCAAATACTAGATACTAAGTACAAACCTAAATGACAAAACGCAACTCAAAAAGGAATATGCGAAGGTGCAGAGCGATGGTCGCTATAAGTTCCAAAATAGCTTCATCTGGCATCCTACGTCTCACATTCGCTCACAGTGTGGGGGATCCATGCTCCACTCCACCGGAGGCACCAGCGGATTCTGGTGATGATACGGAAAGGTAACTAGAGTGAGAAATAAGATTTCTCAGTAGGACTCGAACCCAACACTAAAGTGTCGTTGTCATCGTCCCAGCCACTTCGGTTTTATAAATGAAAACAGTAACCATGCATAAGGTCCAATTCTTAGATTTTCGAAAACATGAATATCCGAAGCGAATTCAATTTTTAACATACCCTCTAATCATTTATATTATAATATACATGAGCACAAGTATAATTACATAAAAGATGCATGACTATGCTATAAACTTCTCTTAACTTCTTCCCTTTAAGGGTTTGGACCGAAGTTCCTTTTCTTTTCTTAACTTAACTTTATCTTAAGTTTTTTCTTTTCACCCTCTAAACATAAGTGGTAATGAGCTCATACTGTGGCTGTCGCCACCATAAATTTTCGGTACTCACATTAGTTGGGTCATGCCATGCCTCATGTAAGCCCTATCCCCTATACTCACATTAGCTGGGTCATGCCATGCCTCATGTGAGTCGTGGGTGAGGGGAGCTTAAATTAGGTCACCTTCCCTTTTGAAGGATCACACACTTAATTAACTCTCTTCTTATTAAAGCTTACAATGCAAAATATTTCTAAGTCCACAATTTTTGTAGAATTTCGGCAGCATAATGGCTAGACCGAAGCTTCCCAAAATTTTGCCAAACAGAGAAATCCAATATCACATATCATTAAGCATCATATCATCATCATCACTTATCATCATCATAGCATCATGCTTGCACATAAACATAGGCATATTCTCAAGCAAAATTTTATGAGCTTAGCTTAATAAATTTGGTGCAAACTTTTAATTGAGATTACCTCTTGTGTAAACTCTTTTATTAGGCATAGGGCCAATTTTATCTATTATCCTTTTTGAAACTTTTAAGTTGAATTATGAAGGTTTTTCCAATGCTTAATGTAGGGGTCTTAATGTTTTAAAGGTTATTTCTCATTATCCTTTAAATTTCACCATAACTAGTTTTTACTTTTACAGTGGGGCAGTAACTTCAAAAATTTACCATAATTTCACCTTTTACTCTTTTGCTCAAATTTTGGTATGATTATACTTTTATGAGTCTATTTTTAAACAAAACAAACCCCACTCAAAAATTCATTTTGTAACTTGAGATATACACATTTTATTCTGACTATTTAGACTTGAAAGTTCAACTCGGGTCAGTGGCTTGTCAACTCCACTGGGAGTTCCTCACGTGGAATCTAACAAAACGGTTTTATGGGGGTGTTCCTCTATGTCTTAGCTTTCTAAAAAACTTGGTCCCATTCAAAAATAATTTTTGTAGCTTCGGTTATAAGGTTTTTAGTGCAGACTGCCCAAACAGAAATCCATCCGGGAACAATCCACTTTGAAAAATCATATCTCCCTCATTTTAAATCTAAATTTCATGTATTTTATATGTTTGGAAAGCTCTTTGAGTCTAATTTAAAGCTCTTTGAGTCTGCTTTCACATAAAATTAGTTTCATTTTATTTTGAGTTTTGTAGAAGGAGTTATATAGTACGCATTACAGACTGCCAGAATTCTAGCTTAACTAGTTTTTATGTTTTACATATCAAACTTGTGGAGATGTTGTTATACCACTTCAAATCACCATTTTTATGTTTTATCTCACCATCATATTCAAGGTTTTAATCACCAAATCAGTATTTTAAAACAAAAATAAAGTAAGATACATAAAAACCATCATACCACATAATCTCATTTTAAGACAATATTTTTAACAAGGCAAGAAAAACTCATAGAGCAAGATATGGTCATAAGACCTTGAAGCAAGTTCTAAAACCACCTAGCTATGAAGAGCTTAGGGGTTCTAGTGTTTGAAAAATACATGAAAAAGAAAGTTTAGAGTCACTACCAAAGAGAGCTTCTTGAAGGATTTGGAATGTGGAGAAGGTTGGAAAGAGCCTTCCTACTTGAAAGCTCGGAAACGGAGCTTGTGTATGGGTGATCTTGTTTCTCTAAAGACCAAAAATGGTGGTCCTTGAAGGGATTGTGAGGGTCGTGATGGAAATGAGGTAGGAAGTAGTAGAGAGATTTGTAACACCCTAATAGTTTCATTCTATGCTTAAGTCATATTGTGGAATTACTAGTTGTTACCTTTGCTCGCGGAACTAACATTACCTTGTATAAATTACTTTTTAAATGAAAATAGGGGTAAATTTTTTTTTTGAATAAAACAAGTAAACCGTTTTTGAAATCAAGAGCCATGAGCGCATCGTGACCATGTAATACAAATGTCGCTATCCCATACATACATCGCATTTAACATACATAGAAATCATAAGAATAACCACAATCTTAGATGAAGATAACATTCATTCCATAGCCATCCCATAGTTAATATAGTAATAGTAATAGCAGCAGTCATACATAATGATAACAATGGGTCCGATACCTACTGTCGACCCTACAAATAACCTAACGAAATACATGATAAAAGGAAATACATAAGCATTGCCATACACCCATACATGCCACAAGAAATATGATAACCCTAGCTACAACCAAAAGGGGCTATCCTCGTGCTCAGCTCCGCATGTAAATCAACACCTCACGCATCTGGCAGAAGGTAGCCATTCCCGAATCCACCGGGAGGAATATCACCACGTCCTCCTCCTCGAGCACGGCCACGCCCACGAGGCACGGCACGAGTATAAATGAACCCGCGACCGCAAACCGGGGGTGGTGTGTGACGAGGGGCTACAGAAGAAGAAGATGAGTCGGACGACAGACGGATCATAGACGGGTAGGAAAGCTCAGATGGGTCCATCTCCACATGATAGCTTGGATGATGTAACACCCTCCCAAGTACAGTACTATGCTTAAGTCATAGTACCACACCCTGGAGTTGTTACTGTTACCTGAGCGGACCTTATCTGATAGCAACTTCGGCCATCTTCGGAACTTCTTGAACTATCTGGAGACAACACGGAAATAGGTGTGAGAATTATAAATTTCCAGTAGGATTCTCTAATTATCATAAAGAATATCATCATTGTCATCTCCAGTTTGCTTCGGTTTATTAAAAAAGGTGAACATGCTTTACAAACTTTTTAATTTTATAGTTCGAAGATATAATGTCCGAAGCAAAGCTTATTTTAATCATACACTTGGCATTTGGGAAAAACCCATAAAAATCAATTCATGAATGATATCATGGAGAATAATTGCAACATTTTATAACACACATAGCATTCATATACTGGGAACATAACATTTGCACATAGCTTAACTTATACTTGAATGCATGCATATACAAAAAATTTACTTTTCTTTCTTCATCTTTCTTTTTCATCATAAAGTCTTTACATGCCACATTCCAGAGTATGATCGCCATGTCATACCCCATCAAAGCGTGATCGCCATGTCACGTTCCTTAGGAATATGGGATCTTCCTTCGGTACTTACACTAACTGGGTCATGCCATGCCTCATGTAAGTCCTATCCCTTATACTCACACTAGCTGGGTCGATGCCATGCCTCATGTGAGTGGGGTGCTTGCATATGCTTTAATCTTTAGTCTTTAGTCTTTAGTCTTTAGCCTTTACTTGGCACACCTAGGCATTACGTATCGCCGTCCCTAGGGTGCTTTTACTGCCCTTGGGTAGCCTGGCCTTGGAGTGAGCTCGTCAGCTCCACCCGTGACTGTCGTCACACCAACTCACCCACAAGGGGATCCACTGCCTCTAGGTTGGAGGGATCTCATTCTAGCCACATGCCTCTAATTGAAAGGATCTCTTCTGGTCACGTGCCTTCAATATAGAGGGATCTCATTTGACCACGTGCCTCCAACATAGAGGGACCCAAGTTTTAGCTGCCTTCACAAGGAGGGATTCAATGTGTAACTGCCTCCAGGTAAAGGGACCCACATTTTTATCATTTAACTGCCTCCAAGTGAAGGGACCCACATTCAATATATTTACATTTAATATACTCATGTCTTTTCATTCTTATACATGATCATGCATAAATATGCTGAATGAACTCATATATATGCTTTATCATTTATTCTCATATACCTCATATCATACTGCTTCTTGATTTATTCTCATATACCTTATATCATACTTATATCATTCTTGCACACAAACATTCCTAGTTTCATAAACTTCTGCCGTAAATCCAGCAGCACAATGGATCAATTCCGTTTCCCCATGAATAGTGCCAATTTTCACAAACAATTCAGTCGTAGCAATATAGTCAATTTAACACACACACACACACACACACACACACATATATACATATATATATATATATATATATATATATATATATATATATATATATATATATATATATATATATATATATATATATATATATATATATCAATGTAAAACTGGCAATCCCCAACTCAAACCTTATATGTCCACTACCACTTGTGAAACCATCAATTTGGCCATTCTGCCAATTCTATTCAGTTCAACCCGAATTTTGTATAATCCACCTTTATCTCTATCCAACTCATTTAAACCTCAATTTTGGATATGTTATAGCTCTATGTGTCTATTTTCTAACCTCTTTAGTTTCATATCATTTTGATTTATATAACTCAAGAGATTCAAATTTTGCCTCAGCCTGTTCAGTCACTAACCCGAATTACACTCCTGGAAGTATAAATTCACTAAAACTCGAAACTAAGCTTAAATCATACAAAATTAGTCTCATATTGAAGCTAGCAGAACGAAATTTCATTTGCCACAAGTTTCACTTGATTTGCTTAAGTATACCTCGAGTTATAAGTCCTGAAAATCGACCTTCCTAAACTACCCTGTTTTGGCTTGGTTTGGACATAGGGTAACTTCCTCGAACCACTGGGATCAATTGGGGTCATAACAAACTTGGAATTTCATATTGAGATGTTTCCCTATGTGTATGCTTTCTAACAAAATTAGTTTCACTCAATTTGGAGTTGTGTAGGCAAGTTATACCCTCCTCAAGTCACCCTGCCCGGATGAAAGTCCTGATTCCTAGGTCAAACTTCAAAAATTCATATCTCTCTCAATACTAATCCAATAACCTTATATTATATATCTATGGAAATCCCTAAATGTCTACTTTCATATAAAAATGGTTCATCGAATTTAACCGATTGTAGGCGGAGCCGTATACTCCACTGTACGGACTGCCGTGGAATCTTCACCAAGATAGCATCCTGATTCTTCTCTCCTTCTAATTTTCTCCTTCTAACTATAATTTCAACTCAAGATCTCTTATAAATCCAATCATAATCCATCATAATACATCCAATAATCCATCAAATACATGGAGAAGAGCACAATTTCATGCAATCATAGTGCAAGTAATTTAAGAATAGAAATAGAATCCTACCTCTTTGGAGTATGATTTGAGCTAAGTGCTAAAACTTGAAGTGTTAGAACCTTGCTAAGCTTGAAGAAGTGATGGAGTTGATTGAGAGAAAGGAAGAAGGAGGCTGGAGCAAGGGAAAGGGGAACGTAAATCAGCTGGGAATAAGGAGGGGAGTCTGACTTGAATACATGAGAGTTGTGGTGTTGATTGGTTGGAGTTTTGTTGTTGAAGTTCGGCCATGTCTCTCACTTTTGTGGCCAAATTGCTCTTCACGTCGTTCCATAAGCTGCTCTCCACGTCGTCCCAAAAGTGGGACTCCGTCCAGCCTATCTAAACTCAAAACTCGTCCGGATTCTGTTTAAAGTCGGAACTCCCAATTCAAACTCGGGAGCGTCAGCAGAAATGGAAGGCTCCTGGGAGTAAGCTCGGATATCGGAAATCAAATCGGGAAGTTAATAACAGATGAAGTCGGGAATTTTGCAGACCAACTAGGAAGTCGGAATTTATCCTATTTTACCTGAAATCCGAAGGTGAAGTCAGATGTAGGACCTCGTGCTCCTCTTATTTGAGACCCGTACAGAAATTCGGAGATCGGAAATTGGGAAGTTAAGGCACTTGCCCCATTGTTTTAAATTATAACTTCGGAGGTCGGAAACCATGTATGCTGTTTTGAAGCATGAGGTCTAAAGTCGGAACTTGGGTACATATGCTTGAAACTTATTGCGAGATCAGGAATCGGGTACATTGTCTCCAAGACATGAAATCGGATATCGATAATCACGTCCATGTTGTTTGGACTTGAAGGCTAAGGCGGGAAGTAGGAAATTATGCTCGTTGAAATCGAAGGTCGGAAATCATATCAACTCGAAGTCGGATGTTGGAACTCGGAAGCCATTCCATTTGACCAACATGAAGTCGGAAATCAGGAATAATCAAAATTGAAGAGGAAATCGGAAATCGGACAGGACATGAAGTCAGAAATTGTTCAAGACTAACTCAGAAATAATCCCATTTGCGTGGAATTTGAAGTGAAGTCGGAAATGGAATTGATCAAACTTGAAGAAGAATCCGGAATTCGAAAATCGGGGATGTTACAGATGAGAAGGCTTTGAAGGATCTGAATCCAACGAAACTGTCGGTGTCAGGCGGGTGTCTGAATCGGAATCTCCATCAGTGGGGTACCTCGGAGGATGAAAGGGTGGGCAAACGTCATCCATAGTGATGTCCTCAAACGGCTCATGAGGGCGGAAAAACGGACTCATCACGGGTGCACGGAACTAGCGGCTATGGAATATGTAGACCCACATCGCTGCCTAAGCAGTCAGCACAGATGCATTCAGCATTGGGTCGAAGTGCCAATGCATCACCGGAAACTCAATGAAGATCACCACCGTGCCCGATGTCGACATCCTCTGAAGATGACACGAAAACGTAGGAGTGAGAAATACTAAATTTCTCAGTAGGATCGCGACTAGACAACACAATGTCATCGTCATCGTCCCAGCCACTTTGGGATTAATTATAAAAGCAGTGGACAGATATACGTTCAATTTTAAGGATTTTGAAAACTTAAACTCCGAAGCGGGTTACTTTTAAACTTAACATCATAATTATATCATCATAATCTAACATACATATTGAAAGATAGATTAAACATTCATAATGCAAATGGGCAACATAAGTACATGCAAGGACATGCATCATCATAGACTTAACCATGGTTATGCTTTTGACTTTACTTTTATTTTTAGCACGTGCTTAATATTCTTTACTTTCCTTTGAAATAGACTGCTTTTGGACATGAGCTCATTCCGTGACCGTCGCCACGCAGTACTAACCAAATCAGATCAGACTAAGTTGATATTGGTTACCTCTAAGTTGGAGGGTCCTCCATGTCACCCTTGCCTCCCTCATAGAGGTTCCTTGAGTCTTTGTGGATTGCCATCTCTCACTTCCCTTACCGAAGTAATTGAAGGGTCATGTCCCATTAATTCTTTGCTTATCATTATACTTTACATGCATAATACTTCTTTGACTAGACACATGCAATGATATGACTAAGTCCATAATTTTGACGGAAATCCGGCAGCATAACGGCTAGACCGGAGCTTCCCCAAAATGCCAATCATAAACTTTCAACCAACAGTTCATCATATCTATATCATATCATCATACTTATCATTTAATCATGAGACAAAGCTCAATCAAACTTATCATTCATCATGCCGAATGGCATCACCCATTCATATCCTAAGGGGGTTTATAGTTGTGTTTTTCTTTGCGAAGAATATTATGAATCATTATATGATTTCTTGTGGTTACCTATGAGAGAATCACATAGTTAGGATATGTGTTTGTAGTCTTTTAGTTACTTAGTCCTCGTATGGAAGTATTCTTTACTTAAGTACATGTCTTATGGAACACTTGTTCAAATTAATTAAGTTGAGTGATTGTTTCCTTTCCTTAGAATAGTGTACTTAGCGATTCCTAGGTCATGGTAAGCTCAGAGGCCCTAATCATACTTCTGTTCCCAAGGAGTTCGAGATCCCTCTAATCCTTGGGTCATGACAATGCATAACCACATCATGAACTCAACAACACCAATGTTCACTAATCACCAAGGGTGACTTTTAACTTATTCAAGTTACAAAGTTTTAAACTTTTACTAATAACATACCAAGGTTTTGCCTTAAATATTATTAAAGTTGTCATTCTTTATAAAGTAGTCATAAATTCTTATTCTTTATGAAAGTAAGTGCCTTTGACATTAAGCTCTTATCTTAAGATTGGATCTTTATGAAATAATGATACAAGTTACTAGCTTTGTGAATAAAAAGTCTCATTCTTTATAAAAGTTAACACTTTTTTCCATTGTTTTGGTTCAAGATCAAAATTTTATGAATTAAATGTTACAAAACAACATTTTTATGACTTAAAGATTTCATTCTTGATTAAAGTTTGAAACTTTATGAAAGGTCTTTTCTTAAAGGTTGGATTTTCTAAGACATAAGGTAACAAGATATCATTTCATAACTCAAAAAGGCTTGTTCTTCTAAAAAGCTTAGACTTTTTCATGTATCTTTGTCTTCAAAATAAAACAAAAGAAGACTTTATGATGGCACTAAAACTTGCACCACTTTTTGTGCATCAAGAAGCAAACTTTTTAAAGTTTAAAGCTTTTAGCATGTTCATAGTCTTATCAAATCATGAAAACATAAAAAGGTGAAGCTTTTCTAATCATTTACTCATCATAAAAAGAAAGGAACAACTTTAAGCAAGAGAACAATAAGAACATATTTTTCTAAAAGAGGAAACTTAAGAACACATGAAGAACATCAAGAACACATTTTTCCAAAAGAGGAAACTTAAGAACACATGAAGAACATCAAGAACACATTTTACTAAAAATGCAAACTTTGGCTCTTGGAGAGCATGAAGGATCTTCTCAAGCTTTCACTTAGAAATCTTGGTCATGAAAGAACCAAGCTCCAAGCTTTCTTGAGTGAACAAAATGAAAAAGATGAAGATCACTACCTTTCTTGAAGATGGCGCAAAAACAAGAGAGGAGGAAGAAGAAGATGATGACTCCTCTTGATGATGATGGTGGTGGTTTTGCAAGAAGGAAGGAGAGGCTCTCGAAATCTTGTGGAAATGGAGGTTGTAGTGTTTTGATCTTGTCTCTAAAGACTCAAAGATGAGGTCTTTGAAGGGCTAAGTGAGTGGTTTAGGGTGGTGGTGGTGGAGAAAGGAAGAGGAAGATTAAGAACATGAAGAAGTGTTTAGAGAGAAGTTGGAGAATTTAGCTTGAAAAGAGAGAATAGGATGAGTGAAAATGAAAATGGATGAGGGAGGGAGAGAGAGAAGATGGCGTCTTCATTAAGGGAGGGAGAGTGAGATATTTTGCTTAATTTTGTGTCATCTTGTGTTAATTAGTGATTAAGGGGACAAATGGGATGATGGGGAGACAAAGCATGGTCAAACTCTTACATAAAGTAGTCTTGTCTTATGCTTTTTGCTTGTATGACATCACTCTCTACTTTATTGTCTAGTTGACTAAATTTGAATTTAATCATGTGATTAAGTGCTCATACAACTTAATTAAGGTGATTAAGCAAGGATTAGTGATTAACACACAAGAACACGATTAATAAAAATTAATCTTACGATTAAGCTTAATTAACCTTAATTAAACTCGAGTAAGCTAATTAAGGGCGATTAGTGCCTAATTAAGCTATAAGGGCTCTGACATGCTTAATTAGAGATTGTCTAATCTCGATTAAGCATTCTCTTGACTCCTTTCACCCGAGTCAACCCCTTAATTAAGCCTTAATCTCATAATTTCTCATTAAGTGCCTAATTACTCAGGGTTACTGAGGTAATTTAGCACAACATGAAATTGAGGATGTTACAAGATTGGAAGAAGAACAAGGAGGGTTGGAAGAACAAGAGAGTGGGAATGAGACTTAGAGAGAAGTGAGAGCTTTTGCTTTGAAGTGAGAGGATGAAAGCTTGCAATTAGTGCCAAATGGGGCATGGTGGGACGCCACTTTTGGCTAGGAGGGGGCTGGTTGCTTTGCTTCTCCAACAAGCCAGAGAGAGTAGATGAATTTTACTTCTTTTTCAAGCAAGAAAGCTAGGAACCTTGGGATAAAAGGGTGAGTTATGTTTCCTTTGAGTCTTGGCATTCGGATAAAGACCATGTAGTGTTTTTCAAGTGGTTAAAAGCATGACCTCTCTTAGGATTGGCTTGGGTGAATATGATCACTCCAAGTGTCACAATCTTGATGGAGGAGAGTACATCTCTTGTCTTGACTCAAGGAATACTACTAACATAGACTCTTGATCAAATGGTGTATGATGAGAAGGCAAATGGATGGTTGGATATGGCTCTTGCCTTGACCAAACTTTCAAACAATAATTAAAGGGAAGTTTCTAAATTTTACAATTGTTACAATTATCTAAATGCTATTTAATTTAATTAGTTTAATTACACTTTAACACATTTTCATTGAAAAAGATTTTTCTCATTAATTATGTAAAGAAGGTGTGAGGGTTAATTTTTTTATGTGATTAAGATGTGATGCTTGTCATGCTCTTAGTTAATAAGGTTAGGTCACCTTGATTTTATGTTCAAAATCATGAATTAACAAGGATTGGACAATTAGGCTTTTAATTGTAACTTTTAATGCATTATATTGCAATTGTTGACTTTCTAATTAATCGTTGACTTTCACTTATCTTGTTGATTTGCCTTTAATTTACTAAGCCTTTACTCTCAAGATTAATCGATTAATTCTCAATTAATCGCTAACCCCTCTAATTAGCTGGAGACACTGAGCTAATTAGCTTAGGTGAAAATGGGGATGTTACAATAAACAATCCTAGCCTTCCTTTCTCACCATGGCAGCAGCTTACATGGAGGTGGGAGACTCTACTTGAGGTTTAATCATCAAATTGATAGAGAGATATTGTAGAGAAAGGGATAAGGATTAATTTTCATAAAAGGTGCAAGTAGTTTTGAGGCCAAGAAGGCCTCTAACTTTGAGCTTGAAGCTCATTAGCATGGAAGTGGTGAAGAAGAGAATGAAGATGAGAAGATGGTGGTGGTGGTAGCATAAAAATGAGGATAGGAGGAGAGTAAATGGAAAATTCTAGGGTTTGGGGGAGATATTTAAGGAAAAGTAAGGGTGACTTAGTATACTGGGTGTGTGGCCCATATTATGCTGTGTAACAGGTCGTGTGGCCCACTCTGGACCACATAATTTGGCTATTCTTAGTATATGTCTATCTAGTCTCTAGGGGATTATTTTCCCCGGGTTTGTCATACCTAAAGACAACACAGGACCCTTGAGGATTAATTCAAAGTGTTCGGTTATCGATTCAAGTACTCTAAGTTACCCGAGATATTATATATGCAGTGTGAGTAATGTAACATCCCCAATTTTTCGTGTGTTAAATTATTCCATTTTGCCTAAAAATTTGAAACTCATTTTTATTCTGTCTCAAATCAGAACTCACCTCCATTCTAGTTAAAGTCGGAAGTCATGTCCATTTTCTTTGAACGCAGTGATCAATTCGGAGATCGGAACTCTTTTCCATTTTGGTTGAGCTTAGGACCGACTTCCGAGATTGAATTGGGTCCGAGTTCTGCGATAATTTCTTCCGGGTATATAAGGTTATTGTTTTGTTTCCCGACTTCTGGGGTTATATTTAGTATCGATCTCCGGGATTGATTCTGGACTGAGTTTCGGGATTATATGTTTAATAACATAGCAAGTTTTGGAATTACGTGTATAAGAGTTTTAAAGCATCCCAGTTCTTGAATTCCGAGGTTCGGGTATATGGTTTCATGTTCTGGTACCAACTTCCAAGTTTACGTTGAAGATACCCGACTTCCGGGTTTAGGTTCTATATTCTTGTCCTTGACTTTCAATTTTAAGGTGATTTATGTGTTGGGATCTCCGACTTTAAGCCACAATTAGTCTTCCAAAACTTTTATGAACATGTTTCCTAAGTTCCAAGTTCCGACATTAACTATACCTGATCTAGCTCTCTATTTGCTAAGTTCCGAGTTCCGATATTAACTAAACTTGATCTAGTATTCATACATGTCGCATAATAATATTAACACACCATCACTTAGAACTATCGCTAATCCCTGCTCAAAATCGGAACTCATGTTTATTTTATTCGAACTTGGAGATCAATTCGTAGGTTGGAGCTCATGATTATTTTATTTGAACTTGGAGATCACTTCGGAAACCGGAACTCGTGTACATTCCGATTAAACTCAGCGATCAACATGGAGCTCAGAACCTGATATTGCTCGTCTGCTTAAACTCGGAGCTAAAAACTTCAGAACTGAACTAGCCAAATTCAACACTCCAAACCCAAGATCCAATGGCTAAGAACTTACCCACTTTACCCCCTTACGATGGCGCCATTTTGAGCCACTAGATAGGGGAGGAGTGGCCAAGTCTCCATCACCCAAGCCACCAACCACACCATGACTCAACCACCATAAAATTTAACTAACTTCGACTTTCCTCCCTTGATATTTTTGACCCCATCAGCAGCTGCCTCTTCTCTATTCTTTCTTCATTCTTCTCCTTCCTCACTTCACCTTACTTTTACCTTCAAGCTCCATCCCTCTTCCACACCAAGAACTTGCATCTAGCCAACATCTACAACAATTTAGAGGTAGGATTTCTATTTTTTGCTTCTTGTTTTCATGGATCAAAGCTGTATGAGAGTTCAACTCTCTTCACTTCGTTGATGATATACTTGATGTGTGTGATGATTTATGGTTGGTTTATTAAGTAATTGGAGGGATTGAGATTGAACCTTGCATGGAACAAAAGATAGAGAGTAAACCAGAATCTGAAAACCTAGGAGAATCTACAGTAGTCCGTACGGCGGAGTGTACGGCTTCGCCTACATCCATTGAAACAAAATGAAACTAATTTTATGTGAAACTATACATTTAGGGCTTTCCATACATATAAATTATAAGGTCATTGGATTAGTATTGAGTGAGTTATGAATTTTTGAAATTTAACCTAAAAATCTAGGTTTCCTTCTAAGCAGTACGTGTTAGGAGGGGTGTAACTCACCCCACACACCTTCAAATTGAGTGAAACTGGTCTTGTTTGAAAGCTTACATGTAGGGGAACACCCTATAAAAATTTCAGAATTAGGTTCATTTCCAAAGACTCCCAGTAATGCAATGGAATTGCCTTAAGTCTAAATTGGGCTAAGATAGGATAGTCCAGAGAGGTCAACTTACGAGGCTTATAACTTGCGTTCTAATTATGCAAATGATAAGCAACTTGTGAAAAGTAAAAGATTGTCTTTTATCTTTAAATTGGTATAGGTTTCTTATAGTTTCACTTAGGTTCCTATTTTTAGTGAATTTTTATTTCCAGGAGTGTAATTCTAACTAGTAATCGAATAGGTTGAGGCAAAATTTAAATATCTCGAGCTATACATATCAAAATGAGATGGGACTAAAAGGGTTGAAAACTAGACACATAGGGCTATGACATATCAAAAATCCATGTTTAAATGAGTTATATTGGACCAAAGGTGGATACAAAATTCAGATAGAATTGAATAGGATTGGCAGAAATGACCAAATTAATGATTTCACAATTGTTAGTGAACATATAAGGCTTGAGTTGATGGTTGCAAGTTTTACATTGATAGATATATTAGATTGATTATACTGCTATGACTAATTTGTCCGTGGGAGCTAGCACTATTCATGGAAAGTAGGTCTGATTCGTTATGCTGCCGAAATTCCGGCAGAAATATGTTAATCATATGAATGTTATAAATATTTATGTTATGCTCATAAGATTCATATATGCAAGGATGAGTTTAAGTATGAGATGAAGTTATGAGAACTTATATTATGGGTGATTATACTTTGAATATATTTACATTTACATTTCATGTTCATGTATGTCATCCATGCAAGCATAATTAGAATCCGATATAAGAAGTAAGACGTGAGGCATATCCATGAATGCACAAAGCGTCTGCATGCATGATAAGATATGGAAAGGAAAAGATAATAAGAACTTGCAAGATGGACGTACTAAGCTACTACGTGGGCATGGCATAGACACCCAGCTACGTGGGCCATAGCGGTACTGTCTAAGACTTAGGCCAGCCCTTGACCAGAATTAATGGGAGTAGACCGGTGTAAGGGTCGAGGAAAGTAAACCCGTCACTTATGTATAGGTACGAGCTCGGACCTGAAAAGCAGGCTATTACCCAGGGGTGAGAAAGGCCATTCACCTCCGGGGGATCAAGTATAGAAGAGCAAGGTTAAGTTGCAAGTTAAAGAAAGGGATGAATTAAGTCAAGTGCACTTGCATACGATCAAGTACAAGTATCCATATGTGCATTTCTAGTTATCTCATTATGTCATGATATTATTATGATTCTTACTAAAGTATATTACACTATTCGTGTTTCTATGTCTGTCACATAATATGCCAAGTGGTTGCTAAAATATAACCTGCTTTGAGAAAGATGTTTTCAACTTAAAATTTAACCACTAGTTGTGTATATGCGCTCACATTTTTATAAGAAATCGAAGCGGCTAGAATGTTTATGATGACACTGTATGATTTGAGTTTACCTACTGAGAACCTTAGGTTCTCACTGCTTGCTTGTATATTCTTCTTTCCATAAATATTCCAGATCTTAGGCTAAAACTTAAGAACGAGGCAGAATATTGGGACATTCATCATGCAATACTCAGGCTTAAGTCAGTCCGGAAGACTATAGGAGCCGGTTGAAGTTCAGAAAGGGCGACAGCTACAATGTAGAGGCAATTCCTGCGTATAACATTAATTACAAAAATTTTTAAATTGTAATTATTTCATTCTCTATGTATCAGAGATGCAATTTATGAATTATTATTCAGTAGTAAAGTGTGCAGTTAGAGAGCCATGTATTATATTTTCCACATCTTAAAGATTCTTTTAGCACAGTGACAACCTCTTACTATAACTCCATAACTCGAGCATGGTTTATATAATAGAGGGTGTTACAAGTAATCTCACACTTTTATTTAAAATCAACTATAGAAAATATCAATTATAGAGTTATGAAATGTATTTTAGTTATCTACTAGGGTCGTGGGGGCCACATAATCCCAGAATCGGGATTTTTCTATTATTGCCCCTTCTAACAACTGTAAACACTTATTTACAACTTTGCCACTATAATCTTATAATTACAATTTTCCCTTTTCTTTTTCTACAACCTCCTATTTACAGTTTTGCCTTGCCTCGAGCCCGAGCTCCTTTATATCCTGGTCTACTCTCAAAGTCCGGGATGTTGCATATAGCTTGTGTTATATTTATGATTATGTATATGTTTATACTTAAATCCTTGATTGAAGCAATTAGTATGATATGAAAGCTTATAATTACATATTATGTTTTCTTGGAAACTCATGGGTCAAGCTCCTTAATTTGATGTTTGACTTGAGCTCTTTTGAATGAAATAAAAGTAATGAATTTGTTTTTTGAAAAGCTATGAAAAGTGGCTTGAAAAGGGTTATGAGACTTACAGGATATCTCCTAAAATATTACGAGATTTTTGGTGAAATATGATTATAACATAAGTTGAGATTTGTATGAGATATCTCCTAAATTGCTTCGAGACTTTAAATATGAAATGATGCATATTGATAATATAAAAAAGAGACATGATGCTTTAAGGAGATATCTCCTATTTTTTCATGAGACATTGGTTTTGAATATGATCATATTTTAATTTTTTAAAATAGAAAAGTGTATTTGGGGAAAGTCTCTGACAAGATCTGTAGCTAACGACAGTAGGTGTTAGCCTAGGTGCAGCTTGACTAGATATATACATGGCCATTACATAATGGTGCGTGATGATTTTTATATGGCCATTGCATAGTGGTGTGTGATGTTTATGGGTTCACACAAAGGAAAGGCCATCTAAGTGTGATCTTGATGATTATCCTCTATTAGATAACTTTCCACATATTTTGATGACTCTTGGTATATATATACACATACATATTATCAAACCATGAGTTTTGGCATATCTATTTTATTAACTTTATGGATCTTCTAGTTTACTATTTCTAGTCTTATTCAGAAGTAAGAATAAATACTTGTAGTTATCTTGATTATATTTTCTGTAAATATCTCATATTTGTAAAGATAAAAAAAAACTCTTAAACTTATATATATATATATATATATATATATATATTTATATATATATATATATATATATATATATATGTATGTATGTATGTATATATTGTATGTTCTGCAATCTTATCTTATGCTTGTTATAGACTTATTATCCTTCATTGGTCGGTTGGACTCATCCCTCATTTCTATCTTAGCTTTTTAGATTTCTTAAGTATACTATCACTTGGCATGCTAGAGTTAGTCTTCATTGTGGGTCCCTTTGGGTTCTAAATTGAATTATATTATGTAATTGATTTGAAGTTTGTTGTAGCATGCTCCAATTAGTTCATAGGTAAGGTTTGGCTTCTGTAGTTGGGATGTTGTTGTACAATCGAATCTATAAAAAGTTATATATTGTAGTTATATTCTAGTAGTAAATGAGTTTAATGATGTATGTTTTCAAAAGAAACTTGTATGCTTTCCTATAATAGACTAGTTAGGCTTGTTAAGGGCATAGGTCTTCTATGCGCCGATCATAGCCTGGGTTAGGTCATGATAAAGTTGGTATCAGAGCCTTAGGTTACCCTATAGTTAATGGAGTAACTGTTCTTTAGTAGGGTCACAATTGTGTAAATGGATGTATGCCCATTTTCCTAGATTATGGCATTACCAAAGACCTATAGGAATATTGTTTTATTCTTCTTGTCTCAGTTATTCTGTGAAATCCCTACTACCATGCATCTTGTCCTTATTGTATTCTAGAAGTCATCATTTCTAGTTCTTCTCTACTCCTCACCTCAAGCTAACCTTTTTATTCTGATCCGTCCTTAAGTTCTTGGTTTCCTCTTTCTGCGGAGGTATGCAATTTGGCCTAAGTGGGATTTTAAGAAGAGAAAATGGTTCTTCTATTATTTCGTGATTAATATTTCGTGATTAATATATGCACTTGAAGTATTTTGTGATTAATCAATAATAAGGCAATGTTTCAAATGATAAAAATTTCATGTGTGAGTATGTGGAAATGTGGTCATTGGTTTGGCTATGGAATTGTGTCTTGATGCTAACTATAGATTATAAGGATTTTTAAAAAGTATTTTGAGTAATTGATAAGTGTTTGGGTATTAAAGAAAGCAGAATTCATTTTTAAGAGTATGAAATACATGCATTCGGGTTTTACAAAAAGAAAGAGGGAGCAATGATAACCATGCAAGTGTTCTTGTGTATATATGTATGTATGACACTGATTTGGTCTTGTAAAGAAGAAAAAGAAATTCTATGACATAAATTGGGTGCAAGCTGGTGTAACTCTCCCAGAAAGACATCTCCTAGTAAGCTACGAGACTTTGGATAAAGCATTACATGATGTAAAAATTCTAAGAGATTTAGCAAGTGTATATGTTTGGTTATGACTAGGTGAAAGGCAAGTTGCATGGAGTTATTATGATGTCATAAGAAGTATTGAAGAAATGAAAATTCTATATGTTTTGTGTGATTAGACTTCAACCATAATATACCTTATGAAGGAACTTGTTTTTGAATCTAGTATGTTTTGCATCTTGCTTTAAGCTTAAATCCTTGATTGTGTTGGTTTTGATTCGTCGAGTTTAAAAACTTGAAATCTCTCTATGTTTGCTGGATGATGTTTTGGCCATGATAGGTATCCCTAGGAATTTATCTCATTGATGTAATCTTGTGTATGAAGCTCTAAAATGGTTTGGAAACTAATTAGGAAGAAATTCTTATGTATGCATGCTTCTTGATTTTTAGTCAAGACTAGTTCTTCAAGGAAGTTAATAACTTGATTTGGTTCTCTATGTTTTTGGTGTTTAAAATGCTTGTGAAGGAGTTTGGAAACAAAATCTTTTGAATATAACCATAACTGATTTTAAGCTATCATAGGCTTCTTAGGGAGTTAATTCTTTTGAATTGATCTGGTGATTTTAATGCTTTAACATGTTTCCTAAGTATTTTGGGTCCAAAAAATAATCCTATGTGAAGGTGTGTGCTCAATTTTCGGTTGTATTAACTTTCTTTTGATGTGTTTGATTTGATTTGTGTATTTCTAGAGCTTTAAAATGGTTGTAAAGATGATTAGGAGTAAAATCCCAAGTATTTGCCATTCTTGATCTTTGGCGAAGGTCATGGTGATATGCAAAATGAGCTAAAAGAATGTACTTGTGACTTGCCTAGATACATGAGTTTCCTTGATTGCATGTTGATTTCAATTTCAGCCATGTGATGCTTTTTATCAAGGAGTGATATTCTCATTTGACATCTAGAAATCTTAATACTTTAGCATGATTTGAAAGTCTGAAGGATCAAAGATTTCATGAATTTACATGCTACTAGTTTTTGGCCTTAAAGATGTATTTATAAAGAATAAGCCTTTGTTCATGACCAAGTCTGTTTCTAGTGTTCTAAGGAGAAGTCTTGAAGCTTGTATGGATGGAATGGATTCTTGATGCTTTATTTTGCCATGAAAGTTTTTTTTTTTTCTTTTGATGAAGCTTGAGTTTTAATTGTAATGTAGTTTCTACAAGTGTTTAGGTATGTATTGAAGTGCCAATGCAGGACCAAAAACTCAACAAAGATCACCACATTGCCTAACAGTAAACTTTGAAGATGACACAGAAACATAGGAGTGAGAAACACAAGATTTCTCAATAGGATCCTGACTAAAAAGTTAATGTGTCATCGTTATCGTCCCAGCCTCTTCGAGTTTAATTATAAAAAGGTGAACAAGCATAGATTCAATTTTAAGGATTTTGAAAATATAAGTTCCCAGAGCAGGTTTCTTTTAATCTTGATCTTACAAACATAACATAAGTTGACACAAGGTCATAAGATAGAAACATACAAACAAAAGCATGGAATAAACATTCAGAATCATGAATATAACTGAATATAGATGCATGCACTGTAACTTATTGACTTGACTTCCTTAACTTTCATAAATTAGTATGTGCTTAACAGTCTTTCATTACGTCCCATTGGATACTTCTATTCGACATGCATTCCATGACCATCGTCACACTGTTTCTATCTAAAATCAAAACTAAGTTGACAAGGGTCCCTCTAAATTGGAGAGATTTGGGCCCCGTACCTCCAAAGTAGAGGGGTCTCTCAATGGGTCACCTTCCCTTTTGAAGGATATCACCCACTTATCTTGTCTTTGTAGATCACCTTCCCTTTTTGAAGGATCACATCCAATTATTTCATTTCTTATATTACATCTTACTTTTTCATATGCATTATGCTCAAAGACAAGACACATATAAGCATGCAATGGATATGTCTGTCCACAATTTTGATGAAAATCTGGTAGCATAACGGCTAGATTAGAGCTTCCTCAAAATTTACCAAGCATGGAAAATTCAACCAGTAACCAGTCATATTCATTCCAATTCATCATATCAAGCATCAACAATCATTCAATCATGAGTCAATACTCAATCAACTTGCCAAACATCATGCTTAATAGCATCATACACTCATACCTTAAAGGATATCTATGGTTGCATTGTTCTTTGTGAGACGTCTTATGAGTCATCATATGAATCCCCATATTTACTCATGAGAGAATCACATAGCTTAAAATAAATGTGTTATAGGCTTTTAGCCACTTACTTATTGAGTGAAGTCATATTTTGTTTAAGGGTTTTTATGCTTCTTCCTATATCTTTAACATAAGAGAAATGTCTATTTATTCAATCATGCATTTTAAAACTTAGGTATTAGGCATTTTCTTTCCTATTCTCTCTTTTTATGGTCGAGACTTACATAGGAATTTTAGCCAAAGTTTTGTCTTCGAATCTTTTAGTCCCCTTGAGATGGTACACTAGTGATTCCTAAGTTTATGGTATGATCATAAGCCCTAATCATACTTTTGTTCCCAAAGGATTTTGAGATCTCTCTAGTTGATTGGGTCATGACAATGCATAACCACATTCATGAACCTAACAATACCATATGCTCACCATCATCAAGAAGTGATTTTTATTCCAAACAAGATTGTAAGATTCAAACTTTATTAAATAAAATTGCAAGACTCCTCCCTTTAAGAACAAAAGTTTTAATCTTTAAGAAAGTTCAAACCTTTATTCAAGATTTTGTCTTCAAGAATCCACCTTTATTAAACAAAGTTGCAAGATTCCACTTGTATGACTAAAAAGCTTTGATCTTTAAGAAAGTTTAAATCTTTACTCTTTAGTTGGTCTTTAAGAAGAACAAAATGAGCCTTTAAGAGAGTATATTCTTGGCGTCACTTTTTAGACTACAAGAAGCAAACTTTTTAAATCCTTATGCTATGGAATGTTCTTTAGTCACATCAAAACTATGTTGGAGGTGTAAAAGGGAATCTTTCAATCATGAACACATGATATTAAAGAATACACACTTGAGACAAGATATTTTGAAGAGAGCATCCTTTTCTTCTCTAACTCAAAGAGCACCAAGATCACATTAATCATAAAAGAAAAATGAAAGCTTTTAAAGTATTGAAGAAAAGAAACTTCTAACAAACACATAAAATCTCATAAATAAGATTCAAGAAGCAAACTTTTCTAAAAAAAGAAACTTTTCTCAAGAAGAAAATGGAGTTTTTCTCAAGTTGTCACTTGAACCTCTTGGCCATGGTGGAATCCAAAGCTTCAAGCTTTCTTGATACAAAAAGAAGAAGATGGAGAACCACTACCTAGGGTGTGTTGCCTTCTTGAAGAAGAAAAAAAAAAGATGAAGATAGCTCCTCCAAAGTGGTTGTTGTAACATCCTGAAGTCCGATATGTCTGATTTGCACCGTTTTCTAATTTATTCCATTGCATAAGAGAAATCAGAGCAATTAAGATTGAAATATGAATGTTAGGGTTAGAAAAGGTTAAGTTTGTTATGTATAAAATTAAAGAAGACCATTACAAATGTTTTGCACATTTAAGAGGAATTGATAAAGATTTCGATATTATATAACATAAGAATTAGATCAGTAGAAATTTACGCTTTTAGACCCTCTTTTAGACGGTCAAGATTGATCCATTTTCACACTTTGATAGTGCCATCCAAGCCATCCAAATGGGTAGCCTAAGTAAATTTAAAAGAAGCCACACATCCACTAATCAAAGCACATAGGTCATTTTCAATATTTATGACAACAAACTAAATAATTCCCACTTTCTCCCTTTCAATTTCTGCAAAAGGAGACAGACCGCTCCTCCCCTATTTTGCTCTCCAATTCATCCTCTTCTTCTTGCTTCTTCATCCCATACAACTTTCTACACCGAAGGCTTCCATCTTTGTAGCTCAAACTCCAAATTTGAGGTAGGATTCATAAACTTTTCTTATTATTTGTGTTGTTGTGGCTAATTAGGGTTTCTACTCTCCTCATTAATATGATGATGTTTGATGATTATAAGACTTGTTATAGTTGATTGGATATGGAAACACTTGGTTTGGGTTGGAAATTTGGTGGGAAATTCAAAAGGGAGCTTAAATAGATTTGCTGAAAACACAAACCCTATGAGGTGTCCATACAGAGGAGTGTACAACCTCATCTGTAGTCATCAAAATTGGATGAAACCAATTTTATATGAAACTAGACATTTAGAGCTTTCCAATCATATAAATTATAAGTCCATTGGGTAAAAATGTAAGAGATATGAATTTTTGAAATAAACCCTAGGATTTTGTCCATCATCCTGACTAGTATGGGCTATGAAGGGTGTAATTCACCCTATAAAACTTAAAATTTATTGTAACAAATTTTTTTAGGAAACTAACACATAGGGTACTATGCTATACAAATTTTAGAGTTATATCTTTTGTCTACTATCTCCAGAAATTCTCCAAAGTTACCTTTTGTCCTGTCTAGACTAGAACAAGGCAGACCATTCTAGCCAAATTTAAGAGCTTATAACTTGAGCTCTAATTACCCAAATGAAGTGAAACTTATAGTTCAATTAGCTTTAACTAGATATAAATTTCATATAAATCTAATAAAAATTTTATTTTTGGTGAATTTTTACATTTCAGTGCTCAATTTTTCCTAACAGCAAGGCAGCCTTAGGTTAAACTTCAATAACTTTTGTACTCATCAAAACTTAATGGGACTAAAAAAAACTAAAAATAGACACATAATTATATAACATAATAAAATTTCATGCCTAAACAAACTAAGATGAATTTATGGTATAATTTACAAAATAAGACAAAATCTGGGTCATAAAGCAAAATGGCCAATTTCAACAAGTGACAAGCTCTTGGACTCCAATTTATAAGTTTAGCAAATCATTTGTGCAAAACCCTTATTAGACTATTGAAATGATGTTACATAATCATGATGTTTCTATTATTTGGATTGGATGGTTAAAATGTCTTTGCTGCATTGTTGGGAAAGCTTACCCCAGCTGTTATGCTGCCGGATTCCCAGTGAAACCATATAAACCATGCATTATTATTATAGATTCTTCAAGCATACGATTTGTACATGTGATTAAATAAGATGAGATCCATTCGTATGGGGGCAGTTATGGGGTCCCTCCACATGAAAGCAATCGTATGAAAAATATGAGAACCCTCTATTTTGGAGGCAATTGACTAAAATGAGATCTCTCCAAACCCATAGGCACATGGATCTCCTTGTAGGTCAGTACTGTGTAACGACGGTCATGAGTTGAACTCACTCCTAGATCAATCTACCCAAGGGTGGTCAAGTTTTAAGAAAGTTAAAGGAAATTAAAGGAAATACAAGTGCACTTGCATATTTACCTGCTATATATTTACACCATGCATAAGTTACATTCTACTTATTTCTATCATGAAACTGTTCTCTTAACCGATAAGTGTGTAAGTAAAATTAGCTTGCATCGGAACGGATGTTTTTGAACTCTTCAAAGTGAAATTTTTAATTTATATGGCATGATCATTTTTTTTTATAATAAACCGAAGCAGTTGAAACGATTATGATAACATGAATTTGTTTAGTATAAGAATCCTACTGAGAATATAAAATTCTCATTCCTATATGTTTTTCCGTGTTGTCTCCAAACAATCCAGGAAATCTTGAAGAAAGTCAACCCAGAGGATTGTGTACAAACCCAACCCGATCGATTGCTATAGGCCAATGCCAACTATACTTCTGGTAGTCTTGGATAATTATTTCTCTTAGTTGAAAACTCTTAGTAGAGTTATTTATTATAAATTTAAAGGTTATTTGTAATAGCAGATATTTGTAAAATGTAATAAAATATTGTGTCGTCCCACAGGAAGTAGTGCAAATATTGCGTCAAGGTTCACTTAATAACTGTAACAACTCCTAATAAGATAATATGACTTAAGCATAATATTATAATTGGGAGGGTGTTACAGTGGTGGTGGCAACTTCACAAGGAAAATGTGAGAGCTCTTGTGTTCTTGAGAAAATGAGGTTGGAGTATTTAAATTTTGTTTTCAAAGACCAAAAAGTATGATTTTTGGAGGGCTAGTGAGAAGGTTTGGTTATGGTTTTAGTGGAGAAAGGAAGAAGAAGATGAAGAAGAAGAGAGACCTTGGAGGAGTTAGAGAGTTAGAGAGAGAATGAGAATTTGAAAAATGGAGTGTGTGTATGGGTGTGGTGTGGCCATGAGTTTCATAGGGCATGGGGGAGATATTTTGCTTAATTTTGTGTTAATTAAAGTTTAGGGAAACAAAATGGATGATAGGGGAGACAAATCATGTACCAACTCTTACATAAATTGACTTTTCTCTTGCTTTTTGCTTTTATGATATCATCAATACTTTATTATCTAATTAACTTAATTTAAATTCTAATGATGTGATTAAATGTTTTGCAACTTAATTAACTTAATTAAGCAAGGATTTGTTATTAACTCATATTGTTGTGATTAATAGAAATTAAATTTTTAATTAAGCTTAATTACTCTTAATTAAACTCAATTAACCTAATTATGAGCGATTAGTGTTTAATTAAGCCCTTAAAAGTTTGACTTGCTTAAATCAGAGATTATCTGAGCTTAATTAATCATTCTCTTGACTTTTCTTCTCATAATTACCCTTTTTTCCTTTAATTAAGCCTTTATTCTTTACTTTCTTATTAAGTGTTTAATTACTCAAGGTCACTGAAATAATTTAGCACAAGGTAAAACTAAGAATGTTACATATGTCGGTTTAGAAGAGGCCTTGACCTAGGAAAAATTTAATTGTTATGTTGTCATGATTCATGAAATTCTAGGCTAAGAATGTTTACATGATTGGGTTATTATCTTGTCTTAAATGCTAAACATGATTTTCGGCTACTTATGAAAGAGAGTCTTGTAGTTGAAGTTATGTTGGAATGCTTATCTTGATGATTGAAATTTATGGAGATTCTTGTTTTGGTTTAAGTTCAAGAAATACACATATGTGGATTGGTACGCATGCATTTGGGGCATAGAATGATCGAGTGCGATAGAATTGAATCCATGGAACTATTGTTGCTTGTGTTGCATGAGTCCTATGCATGGCATTTGTGTGTGCACATACTATGGGAAGAATCGAGGGTATATGAATTGTATACAAATGACAAAAGTCGCATGTAGTTTCGGCCAAAAAGTGGTTAATTTAGTATACTTGAATCTTAAATTTAATTGAAGTTATAATCTTGACTAATGAGCTTGATGGACATGATGATGATCCTATGCATAACGGTGTTGAATAAGGTGTTCACATAATACCTAAAGGATATTGAAATAATATGCTAGGAACTGGACTTATGGTTCAGCATGCAATTGGGCTATAAGTTGCGCTATGATCACTGGTATAAGGAGAATTTGAATAAAAATAGTATACTATGCTACAATATGTGCACTATATGTTGAAATCATGAGCATGTTAATTATCGCTTGAGTGGTTTGACAACAAGGTATTTCATTAATGCTTGGTATATACTTGAACTTGGTTGATTAAATAATGATGTGACATGACTCATGTATGCGAGTTGTGTGTTAAAAGAAAAGGATGATATGATTTAGGCATGGCATGTGCTTGATAAAATGGTTAGTGTGTAAAATTGCTCACTTTAAAGGTTTAACTACAAGGCTTCTAAATAAACGCATCTATTTATGGTTTGGGCTTTTGAAATTTTGGGACAAAATTTTTTAAATGTAATAACCTAATTTTATTAATTATGTTTTTATTTTAAAATTAATTGTGAGTAAGATAAATTAAAATAATTAAGAGCATTAGCTTAACATCATATGTGGTAAATAAGTGTTTGGTGGCACAACACTTTGTGTTGGGTGACATAACATTTAAGTGGGTAGTACCCAGTCTCTTTTTCCCCTTTTTCTCTTTTTTCCCTTTTCCCCTTTACTCATGGCTTCCCCTTCTTTTCTTTTTCTTTTTCAGCACTCTCTCTCTATGTTCTTTTCCCTCTCCATTCTTCTTCTTCCTCTTCTTCTTCTTCCTTTCTTCTTCTTCCTAGGCCATGTGGATTTTCTACATGGCTGGCCTCGGGCCTCCTACCCAACTAGTCCATCATTTGATGAGCTGCAGCGGCTTGCTCCCGCATGGCATGAGCCATTTCACGCATCGTGTCCATAAAATTAGCAGGATCTTCTGGAGTGGGTACAGTTTGTGGCCTACCACGCCCTCTGGAAGCCATTAGTTCCTAATCACACTCAACAAAACATTGAGTTGATCAGGCTTAACAATAAGTTAAGTGTGACAGCAACTAATAACATTCACAGTTAGGCAGTCATGCATATCTAATTCCCTATATCTTATCTGGACAGATAAGATTTGTCACATGACATTTTCTAAAGATTCCAGAGTGCACTGGAAATGTAGTCAGTCCAAATCCTCAGGTCCGGGGAGGATCGAACAGGCTCTGATACCATTAATGTAACACCCTGGAGTTGTTACTGTTACCTGAGCGGACCTTATCTGACAGTAACTTCGGCCGTCTTCGGAACTTCTTGAACTGTCTGGAGACAACACGGAAATAGGTGTGAGAATTATAAATTCCCAGTAGGATTCTTTAATTATCATAAAGAATATCATCGTTGTCATCTCTAGTTTGCTTTGGTTTATTAAGAAAAAGGTGAACATGCTTTACAAACTGTTTAATTTTATAGTTCGAAAATATAATGTCCAAAGCAAAGCTTATTTTAATCATACACTTGGCATTTGGGAAAAACCCATAAAAATCAATTCATGAATGATATCATGGAGAATAATTGCAACATTTTATAACACACATAGCATTCATGTACTGGGAACATAAGATCTGCACATAGCTTAGCTTGTACGTGAATTCATGCATATACATAAAATTTACTTTTCTTTCTTCATCTTTCTTTTTCATCATAAAGTCTTTACATGCCACATTCCAGAGTATGATCGCCATGTCATACCCCATCAGAGCGTGATCGCCATGTCACGTTCCTTAGGAATATGGGATCTTCCTTTGATACTTACACTAGCTGGGTCATGCCATACCTCATGTAAGTTCTGACCCCTAAACTCACACTAGCTGGGTCGATGCCATGCCTCATATGAGTGGGGTGCTTGCATATACTTTAATCTTTTAGTCTTTAGTCTTTAATCTTTAGCTTTTACTTGGCACACCTGGGCGTTACGTATCGCCGTCCCTAGGGTGCTGTTACTGCCCTTGGGTAGCTTGGCCTTGGAGGGAGCTCGTCAGCTCAGCTCGTGACCGTCGTCACACCGACTCACTCGCAAGGGGACCCACGTGCCTCTAGTCTTGGAGGGATCTCATTCTAGCCACGTGCCTCTAATTGAAGGGATCTCTTCTGGTTACATGCCTCAAAATCGAAGAATCTCATCTGACCACATGCCTTCAATATAGAGGGATCTCATCTGACCACGTGCCTCCAAGGTAGAGGGATCTCATAGTTTTAGCTGCCTTCACAAGGAGGGATTCAAAGTGCACTGCCTCCAAGTGAAGGAATTCATATCTTTATCTTTTAACTACCTTCACAGGGAGGGATCTCAATTAACTGCCTCCGAGTGAAGGGATTTACATTCATTATACTCATACTTATACTTTGTCATTCTCAAATATGGTCATGCATAGGCATGCTGAATGTACTCATACATATGCTTTCTCCTTTATTTTCATATACGTCATAACTCGTATCACATTTAAATTTACCCTTGCATATAAACATTCCTAGTTCCATTAACTTCTGCCGTAAGTCCGGCAGCATAACGAATCAGTTCCGTCTCCCCATGAATAGTGCCAATTCATAGACAATTCAGTCATAGCAATATAATCCATCTAACATATATATATATATATATATATATATATAT
Organism: Pterocarpus macrocarpus; assembly: GCA_031439585.1. NCBI lineage: Eukaryota > Viridiplantae > Streptophyta > Magnoliopsida > Fabales > Fabaceae > Pterocarpus > Pterocarpus macrocarpus. The sequence goes on along the minus strand of CM062522.1, from coordinate 33,046,124 downwards.
ATATATATATATATATATATATATATATATATATATATATATATATATATATATCAATGTAAAACTGGCAATCCTCAACTCAAACCTTATGTATCCATTGACACTTGTGTAACCATCAATTTGGCCATTCTGCCAATCTTACTTAGTTCTGCCCGAATTTTGTATAATCTGTCTTTACCTCTATTCAACTCATTTAAATCTGAACTTTGGATATGTCATAGCTCTATGTGTCTATTTTCTAACCTCTTTGGTCCCATTTCATTTTGATTTACAAAACTCAAGATATTTAACTTTTGCTTCAGCCTATTCAATCACTAGCCCGAATTACACTCTTGGAAGTATAAATTCACTAAAAATCGAAACTAACCTCAAATCATACGAAATTGGTTCCATATCAAAGCTAACAGGAAACTTTTCATTTCCACAAGTTTCATTCCATTTGCTTTAGTATAGCTCGAGTTATAAGTCCTGAAAGTTGACCTTCCTGAACTACCCTATTTTGGCTTGGATTGAACATAGGGTAACTTTCCTGAATCACTGGAAACAATTGGGACCATAACAAACTCAGAAATTCATATTGGGATGTTGCCTTATGTGTAAGCTTTCTAACAAAGTTAATTTCGCTCAATTTGGAGTTGTATAGGGTGAGTTATACCCTCCTCAAGTCACCCTGCCCGGATGAAAACCCTGATTCCTAGGTCAAACTTCAAAAATTCATATCTCTCTCAATAATAATCCAATAACCTTATTTGATATATCTATAGAAAGCCTTGAATGTCTACTTTTATCTAATACTAGTTCCATCAGATTTTACTGGTGGTAGGCGAAACCGTACACTCTGCCGTACGGACTGCCATGGAATTCCTCAACTAGACAGCATTCCAAACTTTCACTTCTCCTAGTTTTCTTCCTCTAACCTTAACTCCAACTCAAAATTCCATATTAATCCAATCATAATCCATCATAATACATTTAATAACTCATCAAATACATGAAGAAGAATACAAGTTCATATAGCCATAGGGCAAATAATTCAAGAATAGAAGTAGAATCCTACCTCTTCGGAGTGTGATCCTGTTGAATTTGAGTTTGGATTGATGAAACCTTGATAAATCTTGGAGATTTGATGGAGTAGATTGAGAGGGAGAAAGGAAGAAGAAAGCTGGAGCAAGAGGAAGAGAAGGAGGCGTAGATCAGCTGGGAATGAGGAGGGAAGTCTGACTTAAATACATGAGAGTTGTGGTGTTGGTTAGTTGGAGTTTTGTGGTTGAAGTTCGGCTATGTCTCTCACTTTTGTGGCCAAATTGCTCTCCACGTCGTCCCCAAAGTGAGACTCGCTTCCACTCTATCTGAGCTTAGAAGCCATTTAACTTGAGCTTGGAGCTGAAGCCGGATGTCGGAACTCGTCCTATCTTGTTTGTGACTTGAGAGAATCTTGTTTGGTTTATTCGAAACTTGGAAGCAAGGTCGGAGGTCGAAAGTCATATAGCTCGCAACCATATAATCTCGGAACTCCTTATTTGAACTTGGGAATATCAATGCTGGATATAAACTCGGATATCGGGACTCGAGTATGACTGGAAATCAACTCAAAGATTTGAACTCATGTCCATTGAGTTCAACTCTAAGGCCGAAACTCGTTACATTAAACTCGGAGGTCGGTACTTGCATCATTGTGTTAACCTATAACTTCTGAGGTCGGAAACCACGTAGTCTGAGGTAGGAACTCGGGAACCTCTATCTGAAACTTGAAGCTACACTATGAGACTGGAAATCAAGTACACTTTCTTTGAAACATGAAATCGGATATCGGTAATAATGTCCGTGTCGTTTATACTTGAAAGTTAAGATCGGAAGTCGGAAATTATGCTGAAAGGTGAAGACGAACGCAAAATCGGGAATGGTCTTCATTGGGGACCTGGACATTAGTTTGGAGATCGGAAATCATGTCCGTTTTATTTGAACCTTGGAAGTAAAGTATGAGGTCGAGACCTCAATAAATTTTGGTCGAACTTGGAGATCAACTCAGACATCCGATCTCACGTCCATTAACTCGTAGGTTGGGAATCGTGTGTCATTCTGGTTTGAACAATCAACCATAAAGTCGGAAATTGTATCCCTTTGTGTTTGAAGCATAAGATCAGAAATCGTAAGTTATGCCATTTTATTTGGGATTTGGAGATGAAGTCAGAAGCCGGAGCTGTGACTATTTCGGTGAGATTAGGTCGGAAGTCAGTAAAGTTAATCCAGTGAATTAACAAGGTCGAAAATCGAAAAATGTGTGTAAGGAGGTCGGAAACCGAGATGTTACAACTCATATGTGAATTAAGGTGCCAAATCCTTTAACTTTGGGAATCCTGCTCATATTCTTCATGTAATGACCGAAAAATTTATCGTTAACAACCGAATTATTCGGTTTTTAATCAAATAAGTGAATTTAATCAGAACTTGATTAAACATTTACTCGAAGTCAAATTAAGTGTGATTTAGATGGATTAGACTTGATGGAATTAGATTAGGAGCATAGAAACCCCTATAGAAAAATTTCAAACCAATTTGCCGATTTAAGAGAAATCGGTAAGATTTCGGTATTTCGAATTGTCGGAACCGGACCAGTAGAAATTAAACCATGAGTGCCCTAAAATCAACAGACAAGATTCAGCCAAATACCCCCCAAGTGGCACCTAGACAGCCATGGATGATGGGGAATAAATCAGATTTTTGACCTAGGCTAAGTCCACCAATCAAATTCAAGCCACCTTGAAAATATCTTCACTTTTCTCCTTTTCTCCTCATCCATTTTCGGCCACCCTCCTTCAGCTGCTGAAGACCATCTTTTTCTCTCCTCTTTGCTCTCATTTCTACTCCATTTTCATCCATCTTCAAGTCCCATCCCAAGCCACCACCATCAAAGACACAAAATTAGCCTAGATTACACAAGATAAGGTAGGAAATCCTACTTCTCATCTTGTTTCTCTGATTTGGGGCTGTATGAGGAGCATGCTTAATCTGAGATTTGGATGTTTTATAGAGTGATGATGATGTTTTATGACTGATTTTGCATGTGTGTTGTGATTAAAATTGGATTTGGGGGCAAATAGCTTGAAGGGAGGAGACAAACCTAGAAGCAGGATAGGATTTCCCTAGGCTGTCCGTACGGCGGAGCGTACGGCTCCGCCTACCACTGTTTAAATTTGATGAAACCATTTTTAGATGAAACTAGACATTCAGGGCTTTCCATACATATATCATAATAGATCATTGGATTAGTATATAATTAGTTATGAATTTTTGAAGTTAGACCTAGAAATCTGGGTATTCACCCGGGCAGCATGGGTTGAGAAGGGTGTAACTCACCCTATACAACCTCAAATTGAGTGCAACTAAATATTTTTGAAAGCTAACACATGAGAGAACATCCCATAAAAATTTCAGAATTTAATTCGTTTTCATTTGTTCCCAGCACATCAATGAATTTGGCTTAGACTAAAACTGGCCTAGAACAGGACAGCCCAGTAGAGTAATGTTTCGAGACTCATAACTCAAAATTCACTTAGGCAAATGACATGAAACCTAACTCATTTTAAAGCTTGTTGTGTTAGCTTCATTTTGATATAAAATTCACATGATTCTATCTAGTTTTCGATTTTTAGTGAATTTTATTCTATAGGAACTCACTTCTGGCTTAGAACAGGACATGCTGAGATAAAATGTTTATATCTAAAGTTATACAACTCAAAATGAGATGGGACTAAAAGGGTTAGAATCTAGACATATGAGACTATGACATATCCAAAAATTTGATTTAAATGAGTTGAACTGAATGAGAAATGAGGCACACCAAATTCGGGCAGAATAGAGGAGGTTGAATTGAAACTCTATTAATGTTTAAATTCAAATTGTTGATTGAGATTATGAATGTACATGTATAATTGAGATTGTTGATTGATGTTATGAATGTACATGTATAATTGTTGCTCTATACTGAAATTGTAAGTGTATAAATGTACTGGTTGTCTGGCACTATTCATAGGGAAGCGGACTCGATCCGTTATGCTGCCGGAATTTCGGTAAGAAGTTCCTATGTTATGAGATTTATGACAACTTGAATACATCATATGAAAAGAGACAAGTTAGATGTGCATTCATTTCATGATATTATAAAGAATTCCATATCACTTGGGCTAGCCCCGGAATAAATTAAGGGGAATAGATCAGTGGAAAGGTCGGGGAAAGCAAACCCGGCCATCCTGTATAGGAACGAGCTCGGTCCTGAAAAGCGGACTATTACCCAGGAGTATATGGCCAATGACTCCCAGGGGACCAAGGATGGAAATAAGTTATAAAAGGCAAAAGCCTCCAAGAAAAAGATACATCTTCTCATTGCACATGCATACGTACAGTGTAATACTTTTCTATTGATTGTTCTAGATCTCTGTTTATTATTCATAACATGCTATTGTTCCGCTGTGATTACTGTTTGAGTACATTAGTATATCTGTTAATTAAAATTGAACTTATTTCGGTGTATGCTTTACAAATGAGTATTTAAGTTAAATATTATCTTTTTTTACCATACTATCTAAAAATCTTGCACGACCGAAACAACTGGGAATGACAGCGATGACAGATGTATAGAAGTTAAGATTTTCTACTGAGAGATATTAATTTCTCACCCTATTGTATGTTCCGCATCATTCTCAAACCATAGAGCTCGCGGCGACCAGGGTTCTATTCATTGAGTTTCCTGAGCTTCACATCCACATCGACCCTTTTCTAGACTTTGTATATATAACTGGTAGGTGCCAGTTTCGTTTATATTTCTTCTTCCAGAGAGACTTCGCAGTACCCCTGATGCACCCACTGTTTGATCCCGCTATCCCATACATTGCCATTCCACTTCATATGGTCCATCCGTTTCCACCTCCTCCCGCAGCAGCACCAGCAGCAGCCCCCGCTCCTATGGCTCCTCCTGCTTCACCACCACATCCGATGCTTTCCGCCTCAACATCAGAGGAGGATCCATCGGAGGCAGTGAGTTCCTCCTCATCCTTCGCCTCCCAAAGACAAAGCCACCCTCCTGCAGATGCACCCATGGCGAATGGGTTTCTTTCTTTGGATTCTGCTTAGATAGTGGACGTACTGTAGTGGTAGTAGATGTATAGAATGGCCCTCTTTTGACAGTCTGGGTCATGGGTAGATGGATAGATATTAGTAGATGTACATGAAATGTCCCATGGGGACCACTTAGAGTGCTGTTTATAGATGCTGGCCGTTTCATTTTGTATTAGCAGCCTCATTTTGACACCTTGTACTTTTTGACAAACTTTAAAATCAGATATCTATGTACATATCTATGCCGCAGTTTGCAGTTATTCTGTTCTTATTGTATTTTTGTTTATGTTAAGTTTATTTACAGTTTACTGATTGATTAGTATTTATTCCGCCATCCCGCAGAAAATTTTTGTTATGAGGTCAGGTAGTCTTATGCGATAGATTAATACTAATACAGAAAACAGAAATTTAATTAGCATTACACGTAATCTCTTATCAAATAGATTATTATGACTTAAGTATAGTACTTTGTCTGGTAAGGTGTTACACTTCAACTCAGCTCGTTTTTAGAAATTAAGCCTTAAATTCATTTTAACTCATTTGGACCTGAATTTTGAATATGTCAAAGTGTTATGTGTCTATTTTCTAATGTCTTTAGTCCCATCTAGTTTTGATAAATATAACTCAAAAATCATACAAAATTGGTGTCATATCAAAGTTAACAGGACAAGTTTTCATTTGCAACAAGTTTCATATCATTTGCTTTAGTAGAGCTCGAGTTGCAAGTCCTGAAATCACCCTATTTTGGCCTGGTTTAGACATGGGGCAACTTCCTCGAGCCACTGGAAACAAATGGGATTGTAACAAACTTGAAATTTCATTATGGGATATTCCCTTATGTAAGCTTTCTAACAAAGTTAGTTTCATTCAATTTGGAGTTGTGTCGGTGAGTTATACCCTTCTCAATTCACACTGCCTGGATGAAAGTCCTGGTTCCTAGGTCAAATTTCAAAAATTCATATCTCTCTCAATACTAATCCAATGGCCTTATATGATATATGTATGGAAAGCCCTAAATGTCTAGTTTCACATAAAAATAGATTCATGGACGTTAAATGGCTGTAGGCGGAGCCGTACACTCCGCCGTATGGATCGCCAAAGAAAACCCTAATAGCTTCTTGAGTTATTCTCTATCCTTCAAGCTATTTCATACCAATTCCAATTTTAATCACAACATGTATGTAAAATTAGCCATAAATCATCATATTCATTCATTAATCACATCAAGAGGTGAGAAAATAAAATCAAAAGCAACCATCCACAATCAGAATAACAAGAACTAAATTGAACCTCTACCTCTTTGGAGTGTGATTTTGCTAGGTGTTGAGCTAAGTGTTGAAGTTTGAATTAGTAGAACCTTGTTAAGCTTGAAGGAGTGATGGAGTTTTGTTGAGAGGAGAAGAGAAGAAGAAGACTGAAATCAGAAGAGAAAGTGGCGCAATCAATATGGGAATAAGAGAGAAAAATCTGATTTAAGCATTAAAGAGGTAGTTGGCTTTGTGTGTTTTGATTGGTTGAAATTTTGTGAGTGAAATTCAGCCATGTCTCCCTCTTTTGTGGCTAAATTATTCTCCACGTCGCCTAAAAAGTGGAACTCGCTTCCATTCTATCTGAAATCGGAACTCGTCTCTATTCTATGTGAAGTCGGAGCCCACGTCCATTTTATTTGAACTTGGAGCTGAAGTCGGATGTCGGAACTCATGCCCACCTTATTTGAGACTTGGAAATAAATTCGAAGATCGGAAATCATGTCCGTTTTATTTGAAGCTTGGGAATAAAGTAGGAGATCGGAACTCGTGTAAATTTTGATCGAACTTGGATATCAACTCAAAGATCTGAACTCGTGTCCATTCTAGTTGAGTTCAACTCTAAGGTCAGAAATTGTTGCATTCAACTCGAAGGTTGGTACTTATGACCATTCTGTTAAACTATCAACTCGGAGGTCGGAAACCACATGAAGTTGAAAGTCAAAAATTATGTACAATATATTTGAAACTCGAAGTTGGAGGTCGGAACCCATGGTGGATGTTACAAACATGACTGGGTGATTAGGTGCAATCTTCTAAATTAATTTTGCTATTAAGTCTTAAATTAATCTTTAAGGGAGATTTTAACTTCTTTTCTATGCTTATTAATGCTTAAAGTGCATTTTTACTTTAGCATAGTCTTTTAACTCTTATGTTTACCCTTCAAACTTACTTCCTCATGAAAGTTATTAACTTTATTTAATTAGATACTTTAGGGCTTAAAGTCCACATCTTCATTAATTAAACATTTTCATTTCTTAGTTAGGGTTTATGGGCCGAAACCCTTTTTAAATTTGGCCTTAAGCTTCTTATAGCTTTTATTCTTCATGGAAAATTAATTAATCACTTAGTTTTAGCAAGTTTTATTCTTAACTTAGTTAAAAATATTTCTCTTCCATTTTCCTTTCTTAGTGGCCGAATATATAGCTAAATTTTGCCCAAGTTATAATTTTTATTTCTTTGCTAAAAGTTTCACTTAAGTTTTTATGGAGATTCAAGATCAACCCTTAGAAAGTTCTACTCATTTTCCCATAAAGTGGTCGAAGCCTTCCCATTGCCAAGTTTCCATTTTTATTTCATTTTATATCTTGATTCCACTTGTTTTAGATTTGTTAAAGCTTATGGAACATAGATATAAGCTTAAAGAGTTTTGATTTTATGAGATACTTAATAAAGTTTGAATCTTTTTCATATTTATGTCTTAGGGACCACTTTCTCATGGTCATTCTCCGACAACTAACCAAACAAGCTCAAGAAAGTAACTTTATTTTAGATTTGGTCTTAAAGATGACTTTATGTGAATAGTAAGGAAAGTTGATTTTTGAAAATGTGAGTGAGTGAGTGAGTGTTTGGATGTTGTGGCTATGGCATTACATAACGTTAGGGAGGAGATACTTTTCATTTGTGTTGTAATTAAGGGGACAAATTGGATGATTAGATTGATTACATTAGACAAACCTTATACTTTCTCTTACATAAAACATTTGTATCTTTTACCTTTTGCTTTTGATGATGTCATGTGTACTATGTTTTCTAGTTGACTTTTAATTTGAATTTGACAATAAGATTAAGTCTTCTTGCTATTTATGTGACTTAATTAATTAATGATTAGTGATTAACTCATGTTTCCATGATTAGCAAAATTAAAGTCTTAATTATGCTTAATGTAAAACCCTTTATTATATAAGCCATGCTCGAGTCATGCAGTTATATTAAATGGTTGTCACTGTGCTAAGAAAGCTTTAACATATGGAAAATATAATACATGGTCCTTTAACTGCTCACTTTATTACTGACTAATAGTCTCTGATATATAGATAATAAAATAATTATACTTTAAAGGAAATTGTAACTGACATAATACACAGCGTTTACTTCCGCTGCGCGACGTTAGCTAGTTTCAACAGTCTCTTGGTCTGGCTCACACCCGATTCTTGCTCAATGAATGGCCCTGTACTCCACCTCGCACTTGATTTCCAACTTGCGTGCTGGAATGTTTACGGAAAAGAGAAACATACAAGCAGGCAGTGAGAACCTAAGGTTCTCAGTAGGTAAACTCAAACTATTACTCATCCAATGTCATCATAAACATTCCAGCCGCTTCAGTTTATTATGAAAATATGAGTACATATAAACAAATAGTGGTTCAATTTTAAGTTGAAAACACCTTTCTCAAAGCGGGTTATATTTTAACAACCACTTGCCATATCATATGACAGACATAGAAATACGGATAGTATAATATGCTTCAACAAGGATCATAATAGCCATAATAGCTTTATGACTTAACTAGATAATTGAAGATGTACATATAGATGCTTATACTTGAATGTATGCAAGTGCACTTGACTTAATTTATCTCTTCAACTTGCAACTTAACCTTGCCATTCTGTACTTGGTTCCCCGGAGGTGAATGGCCTCTCTCACCCCTGGGTAATAGCCTGCTTTTCAGGTCCGAGCTCGTATCTATACATTAGTGACGGGTTTACTTTCCCCGACCCTCACACCGGTCTATTCCCTTTAAATCTGGTCAAGGGCTGGCTCAAATCTTAGACAGTACTGCTCTGGCCCACGCTAGCTGGGTCTATGCCATGCCTCATGTGGTAGCTTGGTACGTCTTTCTTGCAAGTTCTCATAAATCTTATTCTTCTTTGGACATGATTATACATGCATTCATTCATATACTTCATATTATACTCAAATCATTCTTGCATATATGAATCTAATGAGCATAACATATAAATGTTTATAACAGTCACATAATTCACATATTTCTGCCGAAATTTCGGCAGCATAACGGATCGAGTCTGCTTTCCCATGAATAGTACCAGGCAACCAGTATAAATGTACGAACTTGCAATTCAATATGGACCAATCAACTCAAGCACCAATTGGGTTTTTGGTTTATTCTCTCTTGTTCTGCCCGAGTTTGGTATACTCCACCCTTATTGCAATTCAACTCATTTGAATCTAATTTTTGGATATGGCATATCATTATGTGTCTAGTTTCTAACCCTTTTAGTCCCATCTCATTTTGATTTGTATAACTCAAGATATAAATATTTTACCTCAGCATACCCTAATCTTAGCCAGAATTGGGTTCTTATAAAAGAAAATTCACTAAAAATAGAAAACCAAGTGAAATCATACAAATTTATAACAAATTAAAGCTAATAGAACAAGCTTTAAAATGAACTAAGTTTCATGTCATTTGCCTAAGTATATTTTGAGTTATGAGTTCCGAAATTTGACCCTACTGGACTACCCTATTCTAGCCTAGGTTAAACTCAAGTCAACTTCATTGGTGGGCTGGGAACAAATGGAAACGAATCTGGTGCTAAAATTTTTATATATGTTAGCTTTCAAAAAACTTTAGTTTCACTCAATTTAGAGTTGTATAGGGTGAGTTATACTCTTTTCAACTCATACTGTCCGGTTAAGAGTCTAGATTTCTAGGTTAAACTTCAAAAATTCATAACTAATTCAATACTAATCCAATGGACTTAAATTTTATATTTATGGAAAGCCTTGGATGTCTAGTTTCATATAAAAATGAATTCATCCACTTTTTATGGCTGTAGGTGGAGCCGTACACTCCGCCAGTACAGACGCCGCAGGGTTTTCTCACCAAAACAGATTATACTTAGCTCCTTTTTGAGTTTTTGATAAATTCCTCAACTTAAACCAAGTTTCCTCACCTCAAGTCACTAAAAGAACATCAAAACACCATCATTCCATCATAAAAGTATGGCATAAGAGGAACACAGCAGCAACATAGTCACATGATGCATCAAATAACTAAGAATTTGAGCTACCTACCTCAAAATCCTTAAAACCATGGATAAATGGAAGGTGAGAGCAACATCCTAACCTTCTTCCCCTCTCATGGCAGTACCATAAATGGTGGTGGAGGGACACCACTTGATGCTAAATCATGAAATTGTTAGAGGGGTTTTGTAGAGGAGAAGATAAGGATCAATTTTCATAAAAGGAGTGAGAGGATTTAAGGTCAAGAAGGGCATGAACTATGAGCTTGAAGCTCATAGCCATAGAGCTGGTAAAGAAGAGAATGAAGATGAGAAGATGATGGTGGTGGTGGCGTAAATGATGAGGGGAAGGAGAGTGTGTAGAAAAGTCTAGGGCTTAGGGGCATTTTAGTAAAAGTAAGAGTGAATTACTTATTAAGCTTGGTTAGCTTGTTTAGGAAGCTTTGTGGGTAAATTTTCATTGGTGGGTTTGGAACACAATTTAAATTCTACTAAACTTGAATTTTCAGTGGCTCATCTTGAGCTACTACTAAAAGGACTTCTAATTGATGCTCATGCCGGCAGACAATATGAGATCCGTGAAGATTAATTCAAGGTGTCCAAATATCAATTTGGGTATTCAAACTACCTGAATTTCTAAAATATTGTGTGAGTAATCTCACACTCTTATTTGAAATTTTGGGTAGAAGATCTCAATTTAAGGTTATTACAAGTATTTTAGTTGCCTACCAGTGTCTTGAAACCCACAAAATTTCTGAAAACAGAAATTCGCTATGGTTGTCCTTCCTGATAACCATAAAGCCCCTTATTTCGACCTTGCCACTATAGTCCAATGATACAACCTCGCCCTTGGTTTCTCTATGGGTTACCTAATTGCTATTTTGCCCTTGTATCAGACCCGAACTTACTCTTATCCTAGCTTATCCTCAAGGTTCGGGATGTTACATTCCTTTTAGCCTTCCAGAAGCCCATTAGTATTTTCTATCGTATTTTTCTTCTATTTTCCACATCTAATGGCATTTCTATAATTTTGAACAAGTCCAAGGGCACCCCACGTCATTTCACACCCGACTGCCTCCATGGCCCAATCGGCAGACATTTAAACTTCTACGGTTTCACCACGTGATTCTGCTTCGTTTAAAATCCCATTCTGCTAATTCTACAGATGTAAGGACATAAAGGTCGTTTTATGAAAAATTCTATGGTGGACATAAAGGTCATTTTGTGAAAAGTTCTAAGGTTATTATGGAAATAAGTTTTTGGGGTCAAAACATAAATTCTAAAAATTCAGGGTATCCCTGCGATTAACAAAAGTTTGCAGGGGCACTTTTGTCATTTCTTAATTTTTAATATATGGCAGTGCCATATTTTCAACGGCAGTGTTACACTACTTTATAATTCCAAGTGTGCAGATCGTCATGGCATAGCGCTGCCTGAGAAATTATCACACTGCCTAAGGTAAATAATTCAAAGTTCCCATTACATTTTGTTTATGAAAGTGGGGATGTTACATTCTACCCACCTTGAAAAGAATTTTGTCCTCAAAATTCTAGGATTAAGAAGGGTCAATGAAAAGTCCTTTTAACTTATAGGGATACTCCTCTTTTCGAGTTTACATCTTGTCTTGAGATTACTTGCCCGTAACTATGAGGTAGTGTCTTAATACATACAAAGCATCCATAAGGGTTATGTTGATGTTCAAGCTTGCCCCATCTCTTTGACGCTCTGAACCATTGTCCTATTTATCAGAGACTCTTACCCATCCCCCTTGCTCTATATTCCGCTACTCCTGCTTTATGGTAGTTGCTAAATCTTCTGCCACTTATACCTGAGACCCCAGACATTCAACTTGTAACATCCACCGAAATTCTTTTATCGTTTTTCATTCAATTGTTCGATTTTTATTGGATAATTGAGATTAATTAAAATTCGGTTAAATAATTATTTAGGATCAATTGATTAGCAATTAATTGAGATTAGGTACAAGTCAATTAGGTTAGAAATATAGAAGATTTCATAAGAATTTTCATGAAACCGATTTACCGATTTAAAGAAAATCGGTAAGTTTACGGTATTTTAAACTGTCAGAACTGAACCAATGGAATTACAAGCTTTAAACCCTATTTTGAGTGGCTGATAACTCAGCCACTTATCACCCAAAAGTGGCGCAACAAAGGCCACTAAAACATGAATAAGCTTGGCTGAATTTCAGCCATGCAAAGCCAACCAATCAAAAGCCAAAGCAAATCAACAACAACCACTCAAATGTAATCAGATTTTTTAACCCTTTTATCACCCATTCAGAGCACATTTCCTGCGCCACTTCCTCCTCTCCTTTCAGCTCTCTTTCTCTCTTCTTTACTCACATAACTTCAGCCAACATTAAGCCTAATCAAGCTTTGCTCATCCAAGCCTTCAAAAATTCAGCAAAATCACTTAGAACAAAGGTAGAGGTTTAGTTCTTGCATCAATTCTGTGTTCCTAGCTGGCTGAGGTTGGATTATTTCCACAATCTTTGATGTGTTTAATGAATGATTATGATGATATGTGATTGGTTTTGAGCTGTTTGTTTGGTTAAAACCGAATTGGAAGCAAGAAAGAAGGAAAATAGAAAGAGATGAGGGGCTAGAGAACCCAAAATCCCTCGGCAGTTCGTACGGCGGAGTGTACCGCTCTGCCTACAGCCAATTAAATTTGATGAAACCAATTTTAAATGAAACTAGACATCCAAGGCTTTCCATACATTTATCATATAAGGCCTTTCAATTAGTATTGAGAGAGATATGATTTTTTGAATTTCGACCTAGGGTTTTGACTCTGATTCTGGGCAGACTGGGTTATTCAGGGTAGAACTCGCCCTATACTACTTGAAAATGAGTGAAACTAACTTTTTTAGAAATCTTACACATACAAGAATGTCCCATAAAAATTTCAGAATTAGATAAGGCCCCAGTTGCTCCCAGTAATCCAAGAAAGTTACCCTATGTCCCAACCGGGTCAGAACAGGATAGTTTAGGAAGGTCATAATTCGGGGCTTATAACTCGAGCCCTACCAAGTCAAATGGAATGGAACTTTTGTAGATGAAACTTTACCCTATTAGCTTTAATATGAGTCCAATTTTGTATCATTTGAGTTAGTTTTCGATTTTTAGTGGATTTTTACTTTTAGGTGTCTGATTCTGGCTAGCCACTAGGCAGGCCGAGGTAGAATCTAAATATCTTAAGCTATAGATATCGAAATTAGATGGGACCAAAGAGGTTAGAAAATAGACACATAACACTTTAACATACCCAAATTTGAGATTCAAATGAGCTAAATAGAATTTATGGCTTGAATTATAAAAACCGGGTTGGTTGACTATGTTGAGGCAGAAACTCTGCCTTGATGAGTTTAATGTTATTATGAGTTCAATATTGAAATATGTGGGTAATGTTCTGACCTTTATGATAAATTGATATTCTGATGTACTGGCACTATTCATGGGGAAGCGGACTCGTTCCGTTATGCTGCCGAAATCTCGGTAGAGTCTATGTATAAGTTATGAATTACATGTTGATGCATATGCAATTTCCAAGAAAGCTATGAAAGTTATGATAAGGATTATGTTACTATGAAAGTTCCATGCTACTTGGGCCAGCCCCGGATAAAAAGTTAAGGGGAATAGATCGGTGGGAACGTCAGGGAAAGTAAACCCGGCAATTCCTGTATAGGAACGAGCTCGATCCTGAAAAGCAGACTATTACCCAGGAGTCTAAATGGCCAAGAAATCCCAGGGGACCAAGAGATGAAAAGAAATGGAAAGACTTATGAAGAAAGGTTCATGATTAAGTTTGCATGATTACATGAATTCATATTTACATGAAATAATTATGTCAAGATGAATATAGTGTCTATTAAGTTTATTTACTGCTATTTATTTATTTATTTATTCTGTTTACTATTCTGTGGAATCTTATTAGTGAGTTATTCTGTTTTCTATATCCACTAAAGTAAAACTGAACCTTGCCTCGGGCCAGACTTTTCCTTAAACTCAATAAAATGGATAACTAGCTTGAACACATGTTTTTATAGTTAAATAAAACCCGAGGCAACTAAAAATGCATGTGACGACAGATAACCACTAAACACAACCCTACTGAGAATTTCTTGAAATTCTCACCTCGTTCTATATTTTTTGCATCATTCTCAGATGCTGGCGATGGACTTCACGGCCACTCTCGTTCTATATATGTATGTGTGTATGTATAGACTGAAGCAATGACTTCTGACATGTAAATACATATGTATGTATACAGTTGATGGTTTTTATACTATTTCTTATCTGTTGTGGTATTATGTTGAGTTTTATAACGCTCACAATATAGCAGCGTGCCGTTTCAGTCAAAAAAAAAAAAAGCAAAATATTAACACAGTAACACAGTCTACTTAATTGCATGCTATGACTTAAGCATAACATCAAATTAGTAGGGTGTTACACAACTCATGAAGATCTGCAATTGCAAAGATTAGCAGTTATGGTAATAATTGACGTCAATATGTAGGAATGATAATGCCTAGGTCAAGGAGGTCTGTATATTCTTTCCCAAAATTCTTATTCACTCAACTACCCTTAATTCAATAATAAATTCGCCTCCGACACGATTCTTTAGAAACATAGGCTTAAGCCTCTTCTCAAGATTATGACTAGGAGCCTTATCTTAAAACTTCTTCTTCTTGCTAAATTTGCCTCGTGCCTAATGCCTGTAGGAAATTTCAGGTCGCTCCCACTATATGGATTAAGTTCTAAGGTTCATGACTTTTTCTATTAGTCTGATATCCTTCTTAATTCTTAGTTATTGAGATATAGTTAGATCCTTTTATCGAAGCTGCAGAGTTTCCTTACCATATTGCCTTACAAGATGACTTTTCAATATTTATGCAGAGAGTTGTCATAGATTGTATGGGTGCCAAAATATACTTTGTTTCGCTGACGTTCTGATCCATCATCAAGTTCATTGAGTAAATTCCTCATCCTCCTTGTCATGTGTCTGACTACTTGTGCACTATGTTTTCCGGTAACTTTCCAATACTTGTGCCTTGGGCCCTAAATACCAACTAAAGAAGTTCTGCCATTACGAAAACTATCAGCTACAGTGGCAATCAACTTCGACAAATAGTGGTCATAGTGGCTTCACCGAAGTTTTTCGGGAAATGGATTATGTCATATCCAAACTCTTGCCTATTTGATCCTCTTTGATCAGTGATGAACTCCCTTCTATTAGGTTTCAAGTGTAAGGCTAGAGCTCCCTTCTAAACTATAACTATGGTCCTTACTTCGAAATCTCTCCTTGCTCTTGCGGACTTTATTCCATTTCTCATTATTTACTAATTGGATCTCGTGCCACTCTTGTTGAACTTCTCAATGATTGTTGTGATGTTGGTTCCCTCAAAATATGATCAACCTCACGTAAAGAAAAGATTGTGGGACAGCCAAAGTCCTTGCCACTCTTCTACTTTTTTCAATTGGTTAGCATGAAGATTCCTCGACTATTATGTTGATGTCCACCTCCCACTTTTGTGGGCACCAATGTTACCAATCTCATTGGGGATTTGTCCTAATACAATATATAGAGGTGTGTTAGTTTTAGTGGCTAAATCTCATATTACCCTAACTGCTAAGCTTTCTGGCTATTCTTCATAAAATCTTGCCCTTAGGATCTAATCCATTTGCTGTAAAATATGGGAATGATGGTCTTGCTTCCCTGTTGAAGTTACAATATGAGGACTTCCCAGATGGTCACACATCTTAATATTACTCTCGTCCAAGCACGCTTAACTATGGAACTCTGATAGGACCTAGTGCATTAGTGATGATCGCATTTAATCTAGCCCAAGGTATAGAGACTCTTCTGGCTGCCTCTAATTTCGACATCGCAACCTTGCCCCCATAGGGCAAGTTTCCAAATCCTTGATCTTATATTGGTGCATCATCCGGTCTTGCTTAGGGTGCATTCGGTCTGTTGCACTTATGACCGGTGCCAAGGCAACCCTGCTTGGTATTTTGTACACAATCTTGTATGCACCGTAATCTCATACTAGGTAGCTTTCCTCTTTTTAGTGAGCTAGTCAAAAATCCAAACTTCCTCTTTTCCTACCTCGTTCCTACTGTATTCTATTGTTCTTGTGGAAACTTGTCTATTTTCATTTGTCGAAACCTACCTTGTGGTTACTCCCTTGGTTTGTCGGGATTTGTTGCATACTTTAAGTCTTTATTACTCTCACCTGAATTTTGAATACATTCCTTATCGAGTTACTCCACCCATAACATATATAATGGTACCTAAAGGCAATTGTTAGACTTTGCCTTTCTTCTCTGAATAGCCTCATTCCTTTACTCACAACATGTTGAAGACGATCCTATCATCCAGTTCCTGTGGTGGCTGAGGTTGATAGAATTTAAACATGACCAGATTTTCTAGCACTTCCTTTATCCCTGAAAGATAGGAAAAATTACACTTGGTTCGTATGCCACCTCTTATCTGAAAGTGTCCCTACTTCAGGTTAGTGGGAGATATACTGGCTCTCTTTCTTGTTACACTTATAACTTTATCTGCTTTCCATATAGTGTGTAACTGCATCTCTATCTTGATTCAATGTATAGTTGGATGGGTCTCTTTATGGTTTGCTCAGCTGTTTCTCTTTTGAAGCCAAGATTCCACTTAGCACTCTCCCAATTTACAATCGCTACAAGGTTGGTTCCCAGTACCTTGGAGGAAGAAACCACTCCAACCTCTGGACAAGGACTTAAAAGGTCCCCTATATATCTAACCGAAGCTTCTGCCCTTAGCTTCTTTCATTGATTCTCTGTCTCCTTCGTCCACTCTACAAGCTCCTTAATGAAGGATCAAGTCTTTATAATGTTGTATTTCCACAATCCAAAATACAAACCATTGACTGAATTTGCTGGCAAGGTACCTTTGGGGTAACCTTATCCATGAGGAAAATAAGGGCACCATTCATGCCACACAAGATAAGCTCATCAGCAGGTAGTCACCTTACTCCTATCGTGTATTAAGAATACAAAACCAAGTAGAAGAATCCCCTAGATTCAATCTAGAGAAGATAGTCTGGATCAGGTAATCGCAACGAAGCTTGAACCAAGCCCCATCAAGGTGAAGAAGATTTTTACTCAACTCGTCTCCAACTAAGATCCTGCTCCTAATGATGGGAAATCTTAGGCTACCCGACAACACTTTACAAACGACCTTTTTCGATATAACTAGGTTTACTATGTCCATAGCAAACCATTTGATGCAATTCCTTTAATTGAATCCCCAATTCTCTGCACTTCTTAACTTGCTCAACTGTCTACCCCTTTATGCCATTGCTACTTTCTAGGAGTCTTATCCCTAATAATCATGTATAGAAGGCTCCTAATAAGCCTGCTGGGTGTTTCAAGCTTCTATTTACACAAAACCTTATATTGAGGTGATCAGACTTAATACTCAGTCAAGTGCAACAGGTAGTCCACAACACTCATAACAAGGCTACCATGCTCTATGTCCTCTTCACGCGAGGACCCAAAGCATGGTTTATCTAGGTTCTCAGAGTATGCACCAGAAGCATAATCAGTCCATCCACGGGCCTATACAGGACGAACTGCTCTGATACGAAAAATGTAACACCCTTTATTACATAAGCCATGCTCGAGTCATGGAGTTATATTAAAAGGTTGTCACTGTGTTAAGAAAGCTTTAAAATATGGAAAATATAATACACGGCCCTTTAACTGCTCACTTTATTACTGACTAATAGTCTCTGATACATTGATAATAAAATAATTACACTTTAAAGGAAATTGTGACTGACATAATACACAGCGTTTACTTCTGTTGCGCAACGTTAGCTAGTTTCAATAGTCTCTTGGTCTGGCTCACACCTGATTCTTGCTCAATGAATGACCCTGTACTCCGCCTCGCACTTGATTTCCAACTTGGGTGCTGGAATGTTTACGAAAAAGAGAAACGTACAAGCAGGCAGTGAGAACCTAAGGTTCTCAGTAGGTAAACTTAAACTATTACTCATACAATGCCATCATAAACATTCCAGCCACTTCAGTTTATTATGAAAATATGAGTACATATAAACAAATAGTGGTTCAATTTTAAGTTGAAAACACCTTTCTCGAAGTAGGTTATATTTTAACAACCACTTGCCATATCATATGACAAACATAGAAATACGGATAGTATAATATGCTTCAACAAGGATCATAATAGCTTTCTGACTTAACTAGATAATTGAAGATGCACATATAGATGCTTATACTTGAATGTATGCAAGTGCACTTAACTTAATTTATCTCTTCTTTAACTTGCAACTTAACCTTGTCATTTTGTACTTGGTCCCCCAGAGGTGAATGGCCTCTCTCACCCCTGGGTGATAGCCTACTTTTCAGGTCCGAGCTCGTACCTATACATGAGTGACGAGTTTACTTTCCCCGACCCTCACAACCATCTATTCCCCTTAAATCTAGTCGAGGGCTGGCCCAAGTCTTAGATAGTACCGCTCTGGCCCACACTAGCTGAGTCTATGTCATGCCTCACGTGATAGTTTGGTACGTCTTTCTTGCAAGTTCTCATAAATCTTATTCTTCTTTGGACATGATTATACATGCATATGCTACATGCATTCATTCATATACTTCATATTATACTCAAATCATTCTTGCATATATGAATCTAATGAGCATAATATATAAATGTTCATAACAGTCACATAATTCACATATTTCTGCCGAAATTTCGGCAGCATAATGGATCGAGTCCGCTTCCCCATCAATAGTGCCAGGCAACCAGTACAAATGTACAAACTTGCAATTCAATATGGACCAATCAACTCAAGCACCAATTGGGTTTTCGGTTTATTCTCTCCTGTTCTGCCCGAGTTTGGTATACTCTACCCTCATTGTAATTCAATTCATTTGAATCTAATTTTTGGATATATCATAGCATTATGTGTCTAGTTTCTAAACCTTTTGATCCCATCTCATTTTGATTTGTATAACTCAAGATATAAATATTTTACGTCAGCATGCCCTAATCTTAGCCAGAATTGGGTTCTTATAAAAGAAAATTCATTAAAAATAAAAAACGAAGTGAAATCATACGAATTTTATATCAAATTAAAGCTAACATAACAAGCTTTCAAATGAACTAAGTTTCATGTCATTTGCCTAAGTACATTTTGAGTTAAGAGTTCCGAAACTTGACCCTACTGGACTACCCTATTCTAGCCCGGGTTAAACTCAAGTCAACTTCATTGGTGGGCTGGGAACAAATGGCAACGAATCTAGCTCTGAAATTTTTATGGGGTTTTCTATTATATGTTAGCTTTCAAACAACTTTTGTTTCACTCAATTTAGAGTTGTATAGGATGAGTTATACCCTTTTCAACTCATACTGCCCGGTTAAGAGTCCAGATTTCTAGGTTAAACTTCAAAAATTCATAATTAATTCAATACTAATCCAATGGACTTATATTTCATATGTATGGAAAGCCCTAGATGTCTAGTTTCATATAAAAATAGATTCATCCACTTTGTACAGCTATAGGAGGAGCCGTACACTCTACCAGTACGGACGCCGCTGGGTTTTCTCACCAAAACAGATTCTGCTAGCTCCTTTTTGAGTTTTTGATAAATTCCTCAACTTAAACCAAGTTTCCTCACCTCAAGTCACTAAAAGAACATCAAAACACCATCATTAAAGTATGGCATAAGAGGAACATAACAGCCACATAGTCACATGATGCATCAAATAACTAAGAATTTGAGCTACCTACCTCAAAATCGTTGAAACCATGGATGAAAGGAAGGTGAGAGCAACATCCTAACCTTCTTCCCTTCTCATGGCAGTGCCATAAATGGTGGTGGAGGGACACCACTTGATGCTAAATCATGAAATTGTTAGAGGGGTTTTGTAGAGGAGAAGGTAAGGATCAATTTTCATAAAAGGAGTTAGAGGATTTAAGGTCAAGAAGGGCATGAACTATGAGCTTGAAGCTCATAGCCATGGAGGTGGTGAAGAAGAGAATGAAGATGAGAAGATGATGGTGGTGGTGGCGTAAATGATGAGGGGAAGGAGAGTGTGTAGAAAAGTCTAGGGCTTAGGGGCATTTTAGTAAAATTAAGAGTGACTTACTCATTAAGCTTGGTTAGCTTGTTTAGGAAGCTTTGTGGGTAAATTTTCATTGGTGGGTTTGGAACACAATTTAAATTCTACTAAACTTGAATTTTGAGTGGCTCATCTTGAGCTACTACTGAAAGGACTTCTAATTGATGCTCATGTTGGCAGACAATATGAGACCCATGAAGATTAATTCAAGGTGTCCAAATATCAATTCGGGTATTCAAACTACGTGAATTTCTAAAATATTGTGTGAGTAATCTCACACTCTTATTTGAAATTTTGGGTAGAAGATCTCAATTTAAGGTTATTACAAGTATTTTAGTTGCCTACCAGTGTCTTGAAACCCACAAAATTTCTGAAAACAAAAATTCTCTACGGTTGCCCTTCCTGACAACCATAAAGCCCCTTATTTCGACCTTGCCACTATAGTCCAATGATGACAACCTCGCCCTTGGTTTCTACGGGTTACCTAATTGCTATTTTGCCCTTGTATCAAACCCAAACTTACTCCTATCTTAGCTTATCCTCAAGGTTCGGGATGTTACGTTCCTTTTAGCCTTCCAGAAGCCCTTTAGTATTTTCTGCCGTATTTTTCTTCTATTTTCCACATCTAATGGCAATTCTGTAATTTTGAGCAAGTCCAAGGGCACCCCACGTCATTTCACACTCGACTGCCTCCATGGCCCAATCGGCAGAGATTTAAACTTCTACGATTTCACCACGTGATTCTGCTTCGTTTAAAACCCCATTCTGCTAATTCTACAGATGTGGCGACATAAAGGTCATTTTATGAAAAATTCTATGGTGGACATAAAGGTCATTTTGTGAAAAGTATAGGGTTATTGTGGAAACAAGTTTTTGGGGTCAAAACATAATTTCTAAAAATTCAGGGTATCCCTGCGATTAACAAAAGTTTGTAGGGGCACTTTTGTCATTTCTTAATTTTTAATATATAACAGTGCCATATTTTCAATGGCAGTGTTACACTACTCTATAATTCCAAGTGTGAGGATCATCATGGCATAGCGCTGCCTGAGAAATTCTCACACTGCCTAAGGGAAATAATTCAAAGTTCCCATTACGTTTTGTTTATGAAAGTGGGGATGTTACACTTAACCTTAATTAACCATAGTTAAGCTAATTATTGGTAATTAGTGCTTAATTAGTCTCTTGGAGATTTGATTTACTTGATTAACAAGTTTCTAATTTTAATTAAGCATTCTCCCAATCTTTGTCTTCAAGTCCTTGATTAAGCCTTTATTTCCTAATTCTTTATTAAGTAATTAATTACTCAAAGTTACTAAGGTAATTTAGCACAAGGAAAATTGGGGGTGTTACACTATTGATGGAGAAGTTAGGCTTTAAAGCAAGTTTTTCTCATTCATAGTCTATACCACATGAAGAAAATGATTCAAGTGATGGAGAAAAGGATGAGAAGAATGCATTTGAAGATTCCAACACTTAGCTACAATTGAGGATTTAGTTGTTAACTTATTTTATGCACTCTTACCTTAGTACTTTTACTTGACTTATGAATTTCAGTTGATTTGTTAATACATTTGACATTGAAGTAAATATATTTATAAGTAAGCTTACATTTCAAAATTGAGTTAGTTAGACATTTTATTTACTTGAATGTGAATTGCTAGAAAAAGAATACATATTGGTAGGTACGAGTGGGAAATAAACCAAATGGACAATAACAAATTTTTTTCAATTTTGCTGCAAATTTTCCTGAATCATATTACAAAATGCTTTGTTACAAATTCAACTACAAAATTCATTTGTGAAATTTGTTGCAGATTCAATAGTTGTGAAATTACTTGCGAAATCAAACAATAAAAGGTGCAAATTTCAGTCCTGATTACCTACAAAATTTGTTGTGAATTGCATTAGTTGTAGATTTTGCTGTGAATTTTACCTACGAAAATTTTACCATGGAAAAATTTGTATCAAAATTCGCAACAAAATTCCTCCTAAACCTCCTACTTACTTGATCTAAGTTAGTTTGCGGATTTGTATGGTTTCCTGTGAAAATATGCGCAGAAAATTAGTTGCAAATTCAGAAATTCGCAGCTACCAATTATCCATGAGTTTATTATCTGTAGAACATAATTCATAGGAAAACTACTTACCTACAGATTTTTAGGTAAAATTCATAGTAAAATTTGCAGGCAATTGGCGAATTTTTAATAGTGTGTCATATCTATTCATAAATTTTTTATTTTTATCTCATAAATAAGAATTGAATTTGGCTTTCCTTTTCCCTTTTGGTGTAGTGCAGCATCGGTCACAATGGAGAATCAAACACTTAAGAAATTAACTTAGATGATTGAGAACTTGTGTCGTTTTTTCACGTAGCTTGTGTGAGTTGTTAACAAAGACCACCTGGATTTGACATGCATTTGAATAATTTGCATGTTTTGATGCAATTTGCAGTCTATAAAACATGGGTGCCTGTAATTGGCTGTCATACTTGTAGCGTGTATATACTCGTTACTTATACTTATTGGATACTGGTTGGTCAAGTATTACAATAAGCAAATGTTATCTAAATACAAATTAATCCTTCTAAAACATCAAATTGCGTAGTCAAACTATTTGGTTTGCTTGTAAATGCAACAAACTTTGTCTTTACCCCTTTAAATTTTGTGTCTCTTTAGATATTTTTACTTGAACATTATAAAAATTACATTTATTCTTATAATTTTATATTCTTATGTAATATACTCGCACATACCCATACTTTAGTTTTTTCTAAAATTTTTGCAGTCTATGCCCATACACGTAACCGATGCTACTATTGATATGGTGCCGATTTTTATGCAACATAATTTGTAATGTTGGTGGAGGGATTCGCATGAGAGTAGTGAGGAGCTATAACAGGGATCCTGATTCAATTCACCTTTTATTATTTAACTCATTATTATAGATTAAAAAATAACATAAATTCAGTCATGGTTCATCAAAAATATTAACAAGTGAACCCACTAGGAGGGGACTAGTGGTGAGTGACATAAATAATATGCATAAGGCTATATATTCAAATCTTAGTATCATTAATATACAAAATAAGAAAAAAAAAATAAAGAACATTAAGATGTGTATTAATACCAGTGGTATTCATTTAAGAGAAGATAACTATTAATTTAAAGAAAATGTTTTTATGCTTTTTCAACATTATATATATTAAACACCGTATCTTATTAACAGTGTGAATGAATATTAAAATACATATTTATTTAAATGAGATAGATAAGTTATATTTATATAAAAAAATGATATATAATAACTAATTTTGATCTGTTAAAAAAAAAACAAATTTTGATGTGTAACCTAACTCTTAATTTAATAGTCAATAGAATTAAAGAATTTATTCCATGAATTAATAAATGAAAGTAAAAAATTATAGTAATTAGTCGGATTTAAATTGAGGAGGTTTGAATGCCTTTATATAAATTAATTATGATCAAAATGGCGAGTCACTGATAAAAAAATTCTTAAATCCTCTTTTAGGTAAATCTTGCACCAGTAAATAATTTTGGGAGATGGGAAAGATAATAGAATCCATAGAAAATAAGGTTGATATGATATGTGCAATAAAAAAGAATTATTTACTCCAGGAAGAAGGAAGAATTTCTCATAGTGCCACTTCCTTGTAAGTTTTCTTTTCTTTTTTTTTTTTTTTAATTTAAGTTATACTAGAATAGAAACTGTCAATTGTCAATTATCTAGCTTATTTAAAGGCTACAAACCTAGCCATTGTCTTCTTCATGAATTCAGTTACTCTTTCCATGTAAGGCATACAAGTGCGACTTCACAAAGTTTCAGATTGATGTCTTTTATGAATGATAGATTCACTGGGAAGCCTTACTAAATATAATATATAAAAGAATGGTGAATTATCAATGTGAAAGAAAAATTTTGTATGAGAACAGAGCTTAAAGATTGTTTATTATGTGCCATTGTTAATTTCTATAACAAAGCAAGAAACTAAGGAAGCTTTCTGATGAGGCTTTCCGAAAGAAGAACTGGATTGTGACTGCAAAGTGAACGGCCACTTTTGCTTTTCATTCACACAATTTATAATATGCAATTAAAAAGAATAGGGCTGTCATATCCACAGACATCTCAAAAAATGAACCTAAAATAATGGCAATTTTGCACAAAGTTCCTTGACTTCTTTCCTACTTTTTATAAAACAAATAAACATAAAAATCGTGAGATTGCCATATTGATTTTACGCTTGTCATGACCCAGAACCAGAAGATGCTTCACCAGGTATAACTCATGTTGCCGGGCTTATGTTTCCGCAAGTTATGCAATATAGATTCAGTGGCCAAATGTTAGGTGCTATTTCCACCTCTGTCTCTTCTGCGCCGCAAAGAAAGATCGAAATTACGATCCCTTCTCACTCGCTGTGTATTTGCTGAACTGCAAATTTATTTCAATTCATCAGGCACAAAAGAGAGCATGTTAACTTGGCATTGGAAGGTCAGGGTAGAAGCTTCAAAGTGATTGATATCGTATGCCTCTTTTCTCTTCACTTTAGCAGCACTGAAACACTTTCCATATATTCATGTTTGGGGTTTGCCGTTTTAGAGCTTGTTTTAGTAAATTTTGGAGCACTGAAAGATTATAATTGATATCCTCAACTTCATTTTTGCGCGAAGCACATCACTATTCTTGAACATTCTTCCACTCTTTAAATAAATCAAGTTATCCTTGTGCTTAATTTCACAGTTTACTGACAAAAAATGTCTTTTTCTTGCATTTCTTTGTTCACTTTTCTATTTTGATTATTTTTCAGATAAAAGCTCCTCAAGCAGAACCGTCTGATCAGAGATTCCTTTATTCAAGCTTATCTTGGTTTAAGAGCTGCCCTTGTTTCTCTTCAGGTACGTCCTCTTTCTGTCTCGCTCTCCTTTTCCTTCCCCCAAAGAAAAATCCATTTTCTTTTTTCTGATTTGTGACTTTCCCTCAGACATTCTATCCCTTGCTTTCTTCTGTGTCGTGATAATAGTCTCGAGCCAATACGTTGAGCTCAGCAAAGCTGTATGTACTGCTAGGTTCATTTTCAACTGTATGCTCTCTTTTTCTACGCAAAACGTGGCACAGTTTCATCACTTTTCCTGCTAATTCAAAACCCTGTAAAATCATGATGATCAGAAGCAAGACGAAATAAATAAAACTGCAAACACTATTCTCTGTTGCAGCTTTGTTACCAATAGATTTTTATATTGCGTTATCTGTAATAGTTTATTGATTAAAATTATTCATCAATAAATTGCCAATTTTCTTGCATAATCAAAAGGATAATAAGAGTAAAAAATACCAATACTAATGATCTAATTATGTGGCCTTAGATTTAGATAGATTGTCCGCTCATGCAAGTATGCTGCACTGCAGCTACACGGAAAGGGAAATTCCTCTCTCAATGGCAAGGGCGAGACACATCTTTTTTTCTGTTATCATGGATACGTAAGTTCCGGTTCCTTTTACTCGAAGCCTTTAGTCCTTTACTTT
Organism: Pterocarpus macrocarpus; assembly: GCA_031439585.1. Classification (NCBI taxonomy): domain Eukaryota; kingdom Viridiplantae; phylum Streptophyta; class Magnoliopsida; order Fabales; family Fabaceae; genus Pterocarpus; species Pterocarpus macrocarpus. The sequence goes on along the minus strand of CM062522.1, from coordinate 33,020,020 downwards.
TGGACCGAATAACTGAAGTATCCTACTGGGCTTCAATTCTTTATAACAATTTTTATTTTTTGAGTGAAAATTTCCAAATTATGATTCAGATAAGAGATTGGATTTTATTATATTATATTATATTTGTCGAAATCACAATTTAAAAATTTTTAAATGGGAAACTATGTATTTTGTAATTATAGAAAGATTGATAGTAATATTTGACATAAGAATCAAACACATCCGAAAAGCTTCTTGAAAAGTAAGGAGTACCCCACCCGGAAAAAAAAAAAAAAAAAAAAAAAAAAAGAAGTAAAATGCACAAACTACTTTGAGGTTTATCAAAATAACATCAAACTCCAATCTTCTCTCAATATTGCACTGCACCCCATTAAAGTAATGGTAACAGTTAAATGTGACAGAATATTCTTCTTATTAACCAAGGTTATTTCTTTTTTAAACAAAAAAATTAACATCTCAAAGTCCATTGTCTTCTCTACTTGATGCCTGAGCCTAACGTCAAGCAGTATCGAAAAATCAGAGATGCACATTTTCACCCTACGCTACACACAAAACCACAATCCTAAGCACAATGATCACTCACAAAACCTTAAAACAACACAACAAAATATCATTGGATACCTCTATTCACATCATGGCTACATCAACCAAACCCACCCCAACATCATTCACCCACGCTACCACCTCATCATCGAACTTGCAACAATATTGTAGAAAGCATTAAGCTAAATTAGAGAGACTTTGCAACCAACAACCATCACAACATCGACTTGCTTGATTGGCTTAACCAAACTTTCATGGTCATTCATGTCACCCACGGAGTCATGTAGAGAGATGTACAAGAACAAGTAATCATAGTACGAAATTAGTTCCAAAATTGAAATTGTTCATAGAGGACATACCTTGAGCAAGGTAACACTAGAATTCTTGAAGCTCTGAAGCAGTTGTTCGTTGTTGTCAGGATTAGCAGCTTTGGCAAGCTTAGGCTTAGGAGCGGAGCCTATGGTCTTTTACACTTGCCCAAATTAATATGGTGCCCAAACTATGTGCCTTCCATTGGCTCCTATGGGTCTGAATTAGGATTTTGGCATTCTCTCCCATAAATGAGGGCAATGTGAGAGCAGAGGAGTGAGGGAGGAGAATGTCCCAAAGTCAACCATGGTTAACTGAGGTTAATGTCAACAATTAGTCTCTGTCATTTTAATTGGGTGGAGTGCAATATTGAGAGAAAATTGGGGTTTGTTGTCATTTTGATCAACTTCAAGGGTGGTTTCTATATTTTATTCTTATTATTATGTAATTTTTATTTTTATGAAATAATTATTTTTTGAATATATTTAAATAATAAATAATTAAAACTTATAAATTATTTTTAAAAAAAGGAATTATATATATATATATATATATATATATTGAAAAGTTTTAATAATGGATTTTTTTATTGCTTTAGAAGTAAAAAATGTAATTATGTTTGTGAATTAATTTGATATAAAAACTTAATTATTTAAAATATAAAATTTATGTAATAACATAATTTTTATTTGATATGAATTAATTTTTTGTTTTTTATTTTTTATCTTTTTAATTAGTATGAGTAATCAAATTATCTGCTGTCATTAAAGTCAACATCACACTATCTTTCTATATTAAATTTGAGGCCTTCAACAGCCACTAGTAGTGACCTAATAGAAAAGGGTTTGAGTAGTTTATATGAAGTGCTAGATTCCAATCTCATTGCTATCAATATATATATATATATAGCACTGAGGCTTTCACATTGTTACTCCTTTTTTGGACAAGATACTATACTAATTATAAAATTTTGTATGCTTAAATATGTTTTCAATTCTTATAAATATAGATCATTTTATTTCTAAATTTTTTTTTAGCTTTTGGTTCATCTTTTTTTCAGTGTTTTGGTTTTAATCCTTATGGTTCTAAACATTGGTTGCTAGAAGTATTTAAGAACATTCTTTTATTACTTACAAATACTAAAAATTTTATTTTTAGTTCTTATAAATATTTTAAAAATCTTCTTTTAGTCTTTATAAATATTATCACTTAACCACTATGCTAATGCAGCAAGAACCAACAACTTAGCATTGGAAAAAAGAGGGACCAAAAACCAAGAAATTTTTTTATAAGGGCTAAAACCAAAATGGTCTTTTTTAACCTTCCTACTACTGTTACCAAAACTATTTACCAATATATCACCCTTTTTCAAACTATTTTCAAGAGTGCTTCCCTTTTGTCTTGTGTGATATTTCTTTTCCCCATTACATGTAGATGGTGCCAAACAAGTTGGCACTTCCAATGTGAAATCGCCATTATAGTTGGAGCTTTCACCATAAAAGCTCCAAATGTTTTGGCAACTTTAATGTGAAAACGCCAATCGGTTTGGAGATTTTATGGTAAAAGTGCCAAACATTTTGGAGCTTTCACATTCTTACCATTTTCCCGACTTCCAGCAAGTCTCTTTCTACCAATGATGAGCATAATACTATTCTAGGCATGATTAAACATCTCTTAACAGGGATTTGAACCATTATTTGGCATATGTGGGGCTTGACTAGCCCATTCTACTAGACCCACCATTGGTATGAATATAGTTTTGTATTAACATATAAAACACATACTAAGAAACTAGCCCTATAATAAATTTTAAGTGGAAAAAAAAGGATGAATTAAGGTAGCATGATAAAAATATAATATGATAGGTAATTAAATTTTGTGATACACTTTTAATGTCAATGTTAAATTACATATTAGAAAAACTATTAAATTAAAAAACAATGAAAAGTTCATACATTGTCAACTATAGTGCTAAAGATCATGTTGTGGCAATCTGGCTGAAAGGTTAGATGAAGTCTCACCTGCTTGTGATGGTGGTGGGTATGAATATGGTAGCAAGCAAGGATATGCTGGTGGTGGATGCAATAGTTAAGATATGGGTATTGGCTATGATGGTCAGCTAGCAGCAGCAGTAGCTTTGATCTCAAGCTGAGTGGATTGCTAGCTCAAAGAAGCATATATGTCTGTGCAAACTTGTCTTTGATTAGCTGTTAGTCTAGACCTCCTTCTATGATGCATCCACTGGTCTTTATCCTCAAGTGGTGGTGTAATGTCATTTGCAGAAGGAAGAGCTAGTTGAAGTTGCTCCGTTGAAATTCGAGTAGCTCTTCCAACGCAGATAGGATTTGCTTAGCTTATTTTCAAAGACTATCCATACTAAATCTCGAACCAATATCAATAGACTAAATATTCTACTGCTCCGCAATGTTAGTCTAGAAAATAAAGATAACAATTGTCATTAAGAATATAAAATACATTAAGTAAAGAAATGATTGGTATAGAACTTGCCACAACCCCAAGATTACCTAAAGCATGAGAAATGCAACATTGAGTGATTGTCTTATTATTCCATCATATGTATTCTGAACATGTCATGAGGGGTTTATCCAATAGCCTTCTAGTAACACACCATTTTGTACGATTCTCCCACATGGGAATGTAGTCCTTGTGCACACACGGCCAATTTTAATCATTTCTTCCAACTAAAGTAATAGAGTGCAAATGGTCAAGTTGACGTAGCCTCATGGGTATGGGCTAATCCAGGCCAAACTAATGCATGACTTTATCGGACTGGTAACACTTGACAATGTGAAAATGAATCAAACAGACTAATGATCACATATGTCCCAGCCTATACATGGCAAAGATTAAGGAGCTTGGCCATATGTCCTATGTATGGCTGCCACTTGATTTGAAATTATATATATATATATATGAGATTAGTCAAAAGTACAACATAAATAAGTTACTTAAATACATGTAAGATAGAAGTTACCTTATCTTTCTTCAAAGTATCAAAGAAATAACTGTAATAATGTAGCACGTGCATAGGAGAATCTGACAACATGTTATGTTTGTGCCACCAATTTAAATGCAAAACTTCGAAGTTATGAAACATACAAGTCATGTGCAATTTAATAAAAATAAATCATATAAAACATTGAGTAAAACCAATAAGCTATTGGATGAGTGATAAGTAGCTTAGTCACTCGTAAAGATGAGGACACAAGTTTGAATCTCGGAAAGTGCACTTGTTGGAAGGAGGAGTAACCATAAATGCTTGCTCTCCCAAAATTGCAAGAGCAATGTCTCCCACAATTTTGCTTACCAAAAAACAAAATAATAAAACACTTACTAAAACCCCAATGGATGAAAATGTATAGGGTCTTGAGCATATCCATGTAATAATACTTGGTTAGTATCCTCGACCAATGAAAGGGCAAGATGAGGAAATCTATGCCATGCCCAAAACTGGAGAATGCAGTAAGCACCTCCAATCTCATGCGCCTTTTAGTCTATAGTCTTGCAAAGCTCACTGTATAAATAGGCTAATGTTGTAGACCTCTAACTATATGTCCCAACAATGGAAAAATCCTCTAATAGGAAAAGGAACATCATATGCACTATTCTTCCATATTGATTTGGGAACCATATGCCTCCAATAAGTTGAAGTATGTATGCTCTTGCATACCGTTGCACATAAATATCATCATCTCCATTAGTAGGAGCGTAAAGAAAATGTTGACTTAGCTTGGGCATATTAAGACATACTTCTTTAAACTCCCAACTCTTAATTTCGAATGAATTTTTTCCTCTGAACCATCAAAAGTCATATCACGTTTAATCGATGGCCTTGAGAAAAGAACCATCATACCTAAATCCATTTTCAATACCTTCAATATTAATTGTCCTCCCATTATATTAAACCAACACAAGCAAAGGTTTTTCCATTTTTAAATCTATATTAACAACACTTTATGTCAATCATATAATTATCACAAATACACATAATATACCTGACATATACAATTCACACTAAAATATAATAATCTATGCTAATCTATACTAATTTATACCAATCTACACTAATCTATAATACTAATCTACATTAATTTATAACAAACATATATAATTTTCAAATATTAAAATTATAACAAATTAAAACTTACAATTAAGAAGTATACCCTGACAGTTCTACACTACTCTTTCACGAAAAAGATTTAGAGAGATGTATGAAGTTTGAGAAATAATGAAAATTGTGGGTATATGGCAAGAGAAGAGTGGAGGTTAGTTATGTAGGTGTGACAACGTAAAGGCACCATTAAGTTTGGCGACGTAAGCCTAAAATTGCCAATCCGTTTGGTGCTTCTTATGTGAAAGCACATTTACACCTAGCGATTTTCACATGGAAATGCCAACACAATTAGCCCTAACCGTGTTGGCATTTCCACGTGGAAATTGGCAGGCTCAAATACGCTTTCACATTGAAAGTGCCAAACAGATTGGCACCATCTGCCGGGAATGTGAAAAAATAAAATATACCATGCTATAAAAATAAAAAGGGAGCACTTGGGCAAATAGTTTGAGAAGGATGGCATATTGGCAAATGGTTTTGATAGTAGTGGCAAAAAGGCCAAAAAAAATATTCACTATAATGACCTATATTTATGGAGATTAAAATACATGTTTGACCTAATTTTATATTTTGGAATATAAATGTTAGAGCTTTAGTATCATAAGTTATTAAATTAAGAGTATTTACCACATCTTAAATAGAGCATTATGTTTGCATAATGGTAACTTTTACATTCCACTTATTTTTTCTTGTATTGGCAAATATTTTGTTTACAAAAAAGGTTTGTTTTAATTTAAGGTTAGGATATGCCTTTATGCTTATCAAACGCTTACTGAGATACTTACAAAATCATTTACCAATGGAAGAATCTAATAATCCGATGAACGAAAGACGGACCAGGTGAACCAACCCCCATTGACAATCTCACATTATTATATTTTCAATATACATTTCAGAATATAACAAATTCTCCTAATATCATAACTTTTGATATTATGATTATAATATTTTTACTCCAGAGTTTGACGATTTAGAAAATAGTAAAGTATTTCATAAAAATGAAGGGCAAAATATATAATTTATTGTCCCCTAATTTATTTTTTGTTTTCAAATTTATCCTTTAAGTAATAAATATTTCTAATTTATCCTCTAACTTTTAACATTTGAACATGTTTATCCTCTTCATAAACATTGTTAGTTACATTGGTGGAAAGATCCTATCTAGCATCTGAGTTAGTAAAAATAATATAAATGGCATCTTATATGACAAGTCCTATTTTAAATCTGCCCTCTAATACAGCAAAAACATTTGCGAAGAGGATAAATGTATTCAAATTTTAAACGCTAGAGAGCAAATTTAGAATATTTATTACTTATAAGGCAAAATTGGAACGTTTATTATTTAAAAGATGAATTTAAAACATGAAAATATGTTAAGGGACAAATCAATTATTTTTGTCAATAGATTATAATGCTATGAAGCACAAACACCAACATAAATTCGGGACACAAACACAACCATGAATACAGAGACACACCAAATTCATAAATCTATAGGACATGGACATGGCATACACACACACACACAAAGTCATGATTTACAATACTTTCAAAATATTTCAAACTATCAATTTTTATTTCATTCTAAACCCCTCCCAAAAAATATGAAACATTCTAGAAATATGTCATGTGCACTTCCTATTTCAACTTCCCTTCCAAAAGACGTATTCTTAACTTTCTTTTATTATTTTGACCTTGATTTTTTTTTTAATTTTTAATCAAACTAGACTTGGGTTCATTTTTAATTCTTGCTAGTCCGTCAAACAAATGAAGTGAAAAAAAATGTGCTTAGGTGTGTGCTAGGCATGTCTGGGTCATGTCCATGTTGCATTTCAACCTTGTTTGAGCCAAAAATATATTTTTTTCATCTAGACACATGTAGACACTTGTGTTGTGTAGGTGTCCAACAAGTGTCTATATCCCATGTGTATTGAACACATGGACACACCACCAATTAGTGTGTCTGTGTTTTATAGGTATAGAGTGTAACTTTTGAGTTAAGGCATTGTTAAACAACCAGTGAGCAATTATATGGTTAGATTAGTGGTTGAGCATGAGGTTTTAGAAATATGAAATAAACAAAGTTTCATTTTTTCTTTTTGTTCAACAAATAAACAAAGTTAAAACACAAATATCCATCTCGAGAAATGATGTCTATTCATACTTACTTAGTGTTTCCATCAACACTATGGAGTCACATGTAAAGAGTGGGGAATTCATGATCATTGGGGGATCGCACGACTGCGATTGTAAGTGATAAGGCTTTCACTCGAATCCCCTAACATATCTGTGAAATCCTCAACCATTTGCACATATACCCCTAGTCGGGTGACATCATTGTCACTTACCACTGTAGTCCTTATGATTCCTCGGGCATTAACATGAATTCTTCATTTTTTACATGTAACTTTCTAGTGTCAATAGACACACTAAATGAGTATGTACAAATATCATTTCTTATCCATCTTTACTTTTGACTCATCGTTGTTATAGCATGAATGGATAACTGCTTAAGTATTTTGTAGCAATTCCCTTTTAAGTTATTGAGTAATACCCTTAAGATCATTTTACTTTTGAAAAAAAAAGTGTGTTTAGATAAACTTTTAAAGAAATATTTTTAAGATAACACTAAGAATTGATTTAAAAAAATGACTTTTATTGGAACCAACTTCTACCTACTTCTTGAAAAAAAATTCATTATTCTTTAATTGTATTTTTAAAAATCTTTTCAAACAATTGATATAAATTTAAGAAGTCCTTTTTCATAAAACAAAAAAGAGTTTTCATACAAAAATCTATAAACAACAAACTCTTAATCTTTTTATTTAAAACTAAAATGCAAACATTGTTAACTTCTATATGAAGGTGTGAAGGTAAACAATTCTAATAAACCATCAAATTGGTGCTTAATAATATAAGCTTTCATAAAAAAATAGCACCTGACATTAAAAAAATTACTATTAAAGAAATTATTTTTATTGGTGTGCTATGAGATACTAAATCACCCAAAAAAAAAAAAAGAAAAAAATTAACATTACCTAACTTCTCTATGGTAAGCTATTCTAGCATTATCTTGCCGCAAGATATGGTTAATAGAAGGAAAAGAGGACTCAAACCGTGTTACACGAAACTTAAGAGAATGTCCTAGCTTTATTGTAGCATCAATAGCATGATTAATCTCTCTAAAGATGTGGAAAAATTGCACATCCCATTTGTTTAGTAAAAGCACCTTCATTCTAATTACTATGGGGCTAGCCGGATATGAACTTGAGATTTCTCCCTATACCCAAGCAAGATTGCTCATGGAATCAATCTCGACTTTCACCTTCCTACACCCTAACTCCTAAGCAAGAAGCAATCTTGGATACACTCTTGTGAGTTTTGCTACTGTGATAGTTTTTGTTGTACCTAGATTTGTCATAAATGCACCAATAAAAGCCTTTAAAGCATCCCTTGTTATTCCTCCACACACCGCACTTGACATATTCTTCCTTGAGCCATCTGTGTTGAAACAAAACTAACCCATGGGCAAAAATCTTCGAGACATTTGTTGGAAGCATCTTCTTAGGTTTGACCAAAGAGGATCACTAATGGCCTATCCACTATGTTGCTTCATATATGATTCCAAAACCTAATAAGTATGTCACTATTTGGTTAAGGAGTGTTGAAGATGGCGGTATTCCTTTATATTAACTCATATACCAAGTAGAAAGTTTCAATGTTCCTCGTTGATGCAATTCATCCTCTTGACATTCTAGCAAAACCAATCTTGTAGGTCCATTGTGAAGAAAAAAGGTGGTGGTCAATGTCCAAATTCCCAGGGCCAAATATCAGCTATTTTTGGGGAGTCTCTCAATGCATGTAGGCTTGTTTCAATAAGCTTGCTGTTGCACCTTTTGCATTATGAGGAGAACGCTAAGTGCCTCTTGAATCTCCTTTGGTTATTTAGAATCCCATCATGGAACACTAACTAAAGATCGATCTTGACTCTCACAGGACATTTCAAGCACCAAAAAAGATGATAAGTAGACACTATAATAGTTTCTTCCTACTAAAAATTGAGACTATAGGCGAATTTCAAGGGAAACTAACTATCCAACGTACTACACCAAGCTAAGATACAATCACTTGCCTCAAGTGAAGGGGTTTGAATACTTGTTATCACATTATGAGGACATGCTTTAGCATACTCCAATTCCACCCACCGGTTGGCCCAACATACTCAATCACCTTAGTTTCTTCTTCAGTCTTTGCTAGGGTCAAAGAGTTAGTTGGGATAATCTTTCCACCTTTGGTACCCAACAATCCTTCAACAGCTAAACCCCATATTTGAGATACTTTTCCAAATATTGGATTGATTTTGATGAGATCTCACCCTTGGAATCATCTTCCAACTGCACTTGCATCTAGTTTTCAAAACTCTTACCTAAAGTGCCATCGGGTCCATTGCCATTTTCTAAGCTAATTTCATTATGTAAGTTTTATTCACTAATTGGGCATTTCTTTGTCCTAGCCACCCTTTTGTTTGGGCCTTGTAACCAGGTCTCCCAGCACACAAGCGGAATTTTCCTCTTCTCTATGGTTGAACCCCAAAGAAAGTTACGATTCAATTTGTTGATCTCCTTACACATTACTTATAGTATAGGAGTCATTTGCATAGTATAAGCAAGTGTTGATGCTAAAATAGATGTGCATAATGTCAATTTCCTGGCTAAGGATAAGTTATTTTCCTTCCAATTGGAGAGTTTTCAAAGCACTTTCTTGATAAGCTAGCTAAAACATCTCAAGGAAGTTCTGTTGTGAAGCAAAGGGACACCAAGGTATTTTCTTATGCCATGGGTCAGTTGAAAACTAAGAGAGTTTACAATTCTATACCCCTATTATAGCTGACATTCTTAGATAAGCAAATTTTTTACTTTTATAGGTTTACTTTTTCTCATGAGGTAGCAAAAAAATTTTCTAGGCAGGCCTTTACAATAGGGATTTACTCCATCGAGACCTCTACAAATAATAAGAGACCATATGAAAAATAGAGGTGAGAAATATCTAGTCCATCTCTTGATAACTTCACATGTTTCCACAAATTTGATTAATAGCATTGATATTAAGATGAATTAGTTTTTCCATACATATCACAAATAGATAGAACAAAAGAGGAACATATTGTCTAAGGGGGGGGAAGTCATCCGTGCACTCACCATTCCAATGAATATTCAGAGTTTAAAAGGATATACAATGAGACATCAAATTAATAAGACAATCAAGCAAGTGCTTTTTTAAGACCATCGACAATGAATGCCATTCCATTTTATCATAAGCGTTTTCAAGATCAATATTTATGGCCATGAATCCTTCTTTCGCTTCATCTACTCTATTTTATGCAATATCTCCCAAGCTATAATTATATTATTTGTGCCTTCATGGCTCAGGACAAAGCTGCATTGATTAGGAGATATGACCGTGTTCATAATGCTACAAAATCTAGTAGTTATGATTTTTGTCACTAACTGTGTACACAACATTGCATAGACTTATAGGCCTAAAATGCTTGACCAATTCAGGAGATTCTATTTTAGGAATAAGAGAAAGATAAATCTGATTTACCTCATTTACCATTTCTGGACATTTGAAGATTTCTTTTAGAAGGTTGCATTTTGAGTGTCCAACAATTTCCCACTACATATGATTGAAAGAAAATTGCATGAAGACCATCAGGTCGTAAAGCCTTCAAATGCCCATTCTAAGAAGATCATGTTTTATCTCATTATTAGAGAGAAGTGTGTGAATAAAGTCCATTTGTTGCTTCCTCAAATCATTATAGTAACCTTCAGAAAGGAAGTCTACTGACATATGGGGTTCTTGATGCATGTTCATTGAAAAATCGTTTGTTATTTCCTTCAACGTGCTTTCTTCCTATACCCAGTCCCCATTATCATCTTTCAAGACCTTAATTTTATTTTTGTGCATCTTCTTGATGGTTGACAAGTGGAAGAAATGAGTGTTCCTATCTTAAACTCTAGCCATTTAACTCTGGATTTCTGCATCCACAATAACTCCTCTTCTATCAACACTTTTTCATATTCTTTCCATAGTTAGAGTTGGATTTCTTCTAAGAAAGGATTAAAACCTTGAGTGATCCTTTTATAACTACCATCCGACCTGTCGATTAATATGTTTTTCTTCTACAATGTCTTTCCAAAGGTTTCCTGTTATATTCTTTTGCATGCTTCATGAACCTTGCTACATTTTTTGGTCACATGTTCCCAATAGTCCATGAACATTGAACCAATGCTTTAAACTTCTCACGAAATAACCATGTAGCTAAGAAATGAAATGGTTTAAGATTCCTAGAAGTATCCCCCTCTCTTCCCATCTTTATCCACAATGAAGCATGATCTAATTTAAAGAAAGGCAGGTGGATCACGAATATTTCTAAATTGTGATCACCATAAGGAATTACATAAAGCTCGATCTAGTCTTTCTTTGAGAAATCCTCTTTTTCCAAGTGAACCATGGCCTTGAAATTTGATATCATCTAATTTCCAATCCTCAATGCAGGAGCAAAGGGCCCTATTGACATGAGATGTTTTCTTGCATTACCAACTTTCTCATTTTAATAGAAAATTGCATTGAAATACCCTTTACATGCCACGGACCTTGTATGAAGCTTCCTAATTCATGAAATTTAATCCAAAGGCTCCCCCAAAGACTCTTTTGTAATCTTGCATAGCAACCTATGAAAACCCAAGGTGTGTCCAACACTTCTTGAATTTCAAAATGAATAAACTGCAGCCAATGCCTCACCATAAAAGAATTCCTATGGTCAAGGCTTCCAACATCAAACATGTGAAGGTTTTCCGGAAAGCAAACGTCCATAAGAGAACCTCTTACTGCATCTTTGTTTCAAAGGCTCTCTTGTAGGTGTATGTGTAACAAAAGAATTAGTGTTTATGAGTTGAATATGAATGTGATATGAAGAAAAGGTTAGAATAACAATAGGTTGTTTAATTGGAGGGATAAAATAAAAATTTTCCTCAAATTTCTAAATGATGTTTGTTTCAGGGAAAATAGAATTTTTTATGTCAAAGCAATGTTGTTTAGCTAGTGTGAGTGAGTGTAGTGTAGCATTATATGTTAGATCTTTAATTCTTTATAACTCCAAAATCTTCCATGTCAAACCATCAAGAAATAAATTGACTAGATGCGAAAGCATATTTGAATCCATAGGAATATATTGATGTTTGGGTCTATGGTTATTGATCTTTCAAGTTGATATGTATAAATTATTTAGAGAAGGTGGCTCTTTCTTTTCTAATGATAGGATGTTAGGAAAAGAGACATACATATAACTTTGGGACCATAACCTTTTATAGCTATACAAACCCTATTTCTAATTTAGCCAATCATAAAATTAGTAATTAAGTAATATAGTATTTACACATAATAAGCTCATACTTAATGAGATGACTTAGGTCCAGTTAATGTAATCTTAATAGATCACTTTAATTTTGTGCCAAACTTTATGATAGTTCATAATATATATATATACAAGTCGAGAAATTCTAACAATCTCCCACTGGGATGTATTATGTATATATACATAAAATTATTTATTAAACTATAACCTTATGAGTTCAAAATTTTGCTCTCATGACCAAAACATCTCTAAACAATCTCGTCCATCAACTATGTCAATATGGGATCAAGGCGACCTTCGTCACATGTATCACAACTAAATCTATCCATGGTCACATATATCAACACAATCAAATGACATAGGTCAAGTATGGATGTGTAGCATGGAAATTACATATAATGTGATCTAACATGCCTATTTCCAACTGGTCCAACTTTATTCTTTATGAGATCATATAAAACAAGCCAACATGAAAACAAAGCCAAATATTTTATTTTTGCAGAAAATATCCATAAACATAAGGCATATCTAGATGAGTATCCAAATGCATACTCCCACTAATACAACATATCATCAAATGATATCACACACATATGAGCAGTATGCTCACGAAAGACCTTGTTGGTAGTCCTTTAGAAAGTAAATCCATAATTATGGAGTTTGTGCTAATATGCTCCATAGACACCTAACCACTCTGAACTCTTTCTCTAATAATTAGGAATTTTATGTCTATATACTTAGGCTTCATTGTGCTCCTATTATTGCTAGAATAGGAGACTGCTGACATGTTGTGACAAAATAACTTAAGTGGTCTTTCAATTTTATCCATAATTCGCAACCTTGTGACAAAATTCGGCAACCATATTGCATGATTGGATGCCTTATAACAATTTATAAACTCAACTGCAATGTTGAAAGGAGTAATGAGTGTCTGCTTAGCACTCTTCTAAGAGATAGCTCCTCTAGCAAGCATATAAATATAGTCTGAAGTGGATCTACAACTATTTTGGCATCCGATAAAGTCAGAGTCTGAATACTCGATGATCTCTAACTAATCCGACTTCGTATATGCGAGCATGTAGTGTTTTTTTCTCTAAAAATACCATAAGACCTATTTAGGTACTATTCGATGATCCATTCTCGGATTAATCAAATGTCTACCAAATACCCCAACAATGTATGCAATATCCAAAAGCATACAAACTTGAGCATGCGTTAAAGTTCTCACTATTGAAGCATCAAGAATCTTTTTCATTTCTTTAGTTTTAAAATCATTCTTGAGGCACTGATTGAGATCGAATCTGTATCCCTTAGTAATAGGGGTGTCTCCTAGTTTGCAATCCTACATGCCAAATCTCTTAAGTACCTTTTCAATATAGTTCTTTTGTGATAATCCAAGAATATCTTGAGAGCAATCTCGATGTATCTGAATCCCTAATGCAAAAAAGGCAGTGCCAAGATCTTTCATTTTCATATTGCTTTGATCTTGATTTCCCGCAATAAGCCTATAACATTGCTAGCAAGCAGCATGTCATCAACATGCAAAACTCGAAAAATATGTGAACTCCCACTGAACTCATGGTATATATAATCATCAACCACATTAATCTCAAAACCAAATGAGATAATAACTTTGATGAAATTTGTAATACCATTGATGAAAAGCTTGTTTGAGGCCATAGATGGATTTCTTTAATTTGTGAACCATATTCTTTACATCTCCCAACATAAAGTTTTCTGGTAGTACCATGTAAATTGTCTCATCAATGTCACCATTGATAAATGCAATCTTTATCTCCATCTAAAGTAACTCAATATCAAAATGTGCCACCAATACCATTATTGTCCTAAAAGAGTCTTTCAATGAAATTGAATAGAAATTCTCTTTATAATCATTGCCTTCCTTTTGAGTGAATCCCTTTGCAACAAGACATACCTTATATCTCTCTACATCACCCTTTGAATCCCTTTTGGTTTTAAATATCCATTTGCAACCACCGAGCTTCATAGCTTCAAATAATGGGACGAGATACTAAACATCATTGTCTTTCATGGACTTAATCTCTTCACTCATGGCATCAATCCACTTTTGAGAATTAGAAATTTTCATGGCTTAATGAAAGTTGATATAATCTTCTTCCACTAATCCATTATTTTTCTTATGTTCCTAAAGAAATATGATATAATTATCAGAAACTGCACCTATGCTTTCTCATGTGGATCTCCTTAATTGTATCAATTCTTGAGGCTGTTGAGTTTATTCTTTAGGAATAACTTGAGGATCTTGATTAGGAAGTTTTCAACGCTATCTTGTGGTTCTAGTATTGCTTCTTGAACAACATCAAGAATAGGAGCCTGATCATTGTCAATAATAATCATAGGCAAAGGAATAAATTCCTTTACAAAGACAAAGTCTCTAACCTTGTTTCTCCCTCTAAACTCAACATCCTCAAAGAACTGAGCATTTCCCGTCTCAAAAAATTAATCTATTACCCCCTGAGACCATTTAGAGCATCCAACAAAATAGTTGTTGACCATTTTTAAGTCTAGTTTCTTTTCATTAGCCCTATTGGACAACCCCAAATGTGTAAATACTTTATACTGGGCTTCTTGCCAGTCCATAATTCATAAGGAGTTTTGGCCACTACTTTAGTTGAAAATTTATTAAGGATGTAAGCTGCAACTTTTAATGCCTCTTCTCAAAGTGATTCTGGTAAGATAATATGACTAATCATACTCCTTACCTTATCCTTTAGTTTTCTGTTTCGTCTCTCAACAACATGACTAATGCTAGAAATAACCAAAATAGTATTACTACGGGACAATACCATACTCCTCTAAGAATTTGGCAAATGATTTAGGATGTTGTTCACCTAATTGATCATATCTACCATAGTATTCACTACCATGGTCAGATCTGACAACTTTAATGCTTTTGCCAAGTTAGTTTTCAACCTCAACCTTGAATGCCTTGAACATGTCCAATGATTTAGACTTCTCATAAATTAGATAAAGGTAGCCATAGCATAAAAAAAATTATCCATGAACATAATAAAATTTGTTGACCATTCCATGAAGCCGTAGGGAATGGGCCACAAATATCTGATATATACATTCTAAGACTTCCAAAGATCTGTTGGCACCTAATCTCTCTTTCTGTTTGTTTGCTTCCCTTAATACACACTTACGTGGATAGTAGGAGCATAATCTATCCTCTAAGTGTGTCTTGATACTGAAGCTAAATTAACCTTAGAACAAATCAAATGAGAAGTGCACATTCCTTTGCACGCTAAGCATGATATTTGCCATAAACCTTCTTCATATGTCCCAAACTCCTATTAAAGTAATAATTTTGTTTCTATTGCTTTTTTTTTTTTTTTTTTCTGAGGTGGACCGTTTGCAGCTTCTTTATCCTTCTTTTTTTATTTTTCAAATTCTTATCCTTAGAGGTACTTGCCAAGTGAGCATTTTCAATTTTTTCTTGCTTTAGCCTTTCTTACTCTTACTAACAATGAGAAATGAGCTCATTAAGATACCATTTATCCTTTTGGCAATTATAAATTATCTTAAATTGATTGAATTATGCTGAAAAGAAATCAAAACAAAATGCATGAACAAATTGCCAGACAGCTCTAACCTTAGTGCCTTTAGTTTATAAGTAAGATGAGATATTTCCATGATGTACTTCCTTATATTTCCTTTTCCTTTTACTTTATTCAAATCAAGTTTGATAGAATCGTACTTGTTCTAGCTTTGTCACTTTTAACAAAGCACTTCTTAATTTTTGTATAAAAGAAAAATTTCCTCAACATCGTTACCTTTTTAGACACAATGCCCCTAAATTGTTCTAGAATTCTACACTTCATGATCATAAGACTCATGCAATTAGACAATCCCATTTCTCAAAGTCCTATTTTCCCTAATTGGGACTTTTATTTATAAAAACAGTGGGTTGTTCAATCCTTAGTGCAAGGTCTAGATCCATGTAACTAAGAATGATTAATATGTTCTCTTTCCATTCTTTAATGATGGTAGATATGACCAAAGTAGATGTATTAACCCAAAAATAGAACAAACAACATGTTCACACAAGTTCCATATTATATGAATAAATTGATATAATGGCAGGACCCATCACAAGATACCTAGCACAATATTAATATTTAGTCTTTGGATAGAAATATTAATTTGTAAGTGTTACTCTTAGGGTTGTAATCAAATATTGATAATAAAACCTGTCAAACAATAAGCCTATCTTTGGACCAACTTCTCGTTCACATGGAACCTAATAATCATCGCATATTTATTATCACAAATGCACATATAACTCGGTCAAATATAGACCTTCATTTGGGCCGATCAATATCTGCATAAATTATATGCCCACAACAATCCTAATTTTTTTTTTTGTAGTAATCAAATATCGACAATAAATCCTATTAAACAATAAGCCTATCTTTGGATCGACTTATCATTCACATGGAACCTAATAATTGTCACATAGTTATTACACAAGTGTGCATGTAATTCAGCCAAATGTAGAGATTCCCTTAGGCTGATCAATATCTACATGAATTACATGCCCACAACCTTCTCAATGTTTCAAAATAGATTGAATTAGGTAACAGAGGCTACTTTGCCAGCTTGTTGTGTCAATCAATTTGTTTTGAAACTTGTATCCTTAAAGATAACTAGAATTGTTATAAAATTCATTATGTAACAAAAACTGGATCATACATATATGTGCAACAAAAGTAATTAAAATATATAATAGAATCGTATATTATGTACTCCATATCAAAAGAGATTCAAGAGAAATCTATAATACACTCCATATAAGGGAATTGCACATGCCACATTGTATACATATCAAGAGAGCTTCAACATGGTTTTTTAATAAACAAATGATTAATTCTTTATTCCCTACATCGGCATGCTCGAAAAACCAAACAAGAAAGATTTGTATATATGCCAATCACATGTTATTCGATGTTTACTTCCAAACCCATACCAAGATTCAAACACCAACAAGAATAAATCAATTATTTCTTAATGATTCAATTATGGACAGCTCTGATACCACTTATTAGATCTTTAATTCTTTATAACCCTAAAATCTGCCATGTCAAGCCATCAAGAAATAAATCAACTAGGTGCAAAAGTGTACCTAACTCCATAGGAATTGACTGATGTCTAGGTTTGTGGTTTTTGATCTTCCAAGTTGATACGTATGAATTCTTTAGAGAATGTGGCTCTCTCCTATCTAATGATGTGATGTTAGGAAAAAAAGACAAATGTATGACTTGGGGACCATAACCTTTTTATGATTGTATAAACCCTTGTTTCTAATTTAGCTCACCATAAAATTAGTAACTAGGCAATACGATATCTACAAATAGTAAGCCTATCCTTAAACAGATGACTTCAGCTAATTAATTTAATCTTATTAGATTACTTTAGTTTTGGGCCAAACCTTATGATAACTCATAAAATAATGTAAGGATTGATTTGATTACAACACTAGAGACTGAAATAATAATTTTTTTAAATATTAATAACTATTAGCTTACAACTTCATATATTAATTTGTGGGTTTACTCTATGCAATCCTTTTAAATATTGTTTCTTCATAAGTAAGAGGAGAAGATTCCTACGTAACTTTGATTTCTTTCCTACTACATATGTTCATATCCTAAGCAGAGAATAATAAAAAGTTTAAGTTATGTCTAAGCAAGAGTAGATAAATTAATAGATAAGGGTGGACTTGTAAGGAGTTGAAAACAAAATTTGTGCAATTAGTATTAGTTAATTTAATTTTAAATTTATTTTGGTCAAAAACACATATTTTTTTTTATTGGGAGCATTCCTGCTAGAATTGGATAGGTCTCTTATGTGTGGCTAAATTCTCACTTCTAATTTTTAATGCAGCTGCAAACCCAAGAATCGAAACTAAGATATGCAGCTGCGTTAAAACTCGAAAGGGAGAGCTTTAATGGCCTATAGAGGCTCTACCCAGTTAGAGCAGAATTATCTCCAGTAAAAGGATACTTGTGATTTTGACCAAAATAAATTTAAAATTAAATTAAATAGCGCTAATTGCATAATTTTTGTTTTACAAATTCCTCACAAATCACTAACAAGGAAATTGGTATAGTGGTAGAGGTATACTATGACTCTAGAGAGGATCTCGGTTCAATTTCTGAAAAGAACACCAGTTGGAAAGTTAAACCTGACTGCGTCCAAAGAGGATTAGCTTTCTTTCCTAGTAATAAGGAGGATGATACCCTTAAAAAATCCAAAAAAGCCTCCTCACAAATCCAACCTTATCTATTAATTTTAAATTTATTGTAAATAAAACTCTGTGTATAAAAAATTATCCGCATATTTTAAAATTAGATAGCATTTCAAATTTTTTATACAATGTTAATATGCTTTTTTGATATTTTTACACAGTTTTTATGGGTTGCTGATATGTTAAACAAATATATACATTTGGGAGCAAATTATACAGGCTAATCTTTAGATTTTTATGTAATTTTGGCTTTAGTTACTGAATTCGATTGATTAGATAAATTCTTGATGGATTAATTTTTGTTTTTTTCATTTAAGTAATCCAAAATAACGTAGAAATGCATCTTCTTTATTAGAAGCAATAAGCATTGATAGAACAAATAAATACTATGAGATTATTTTAAAATATTATCGGTGTAAAACATTTTACACTATTAATCAATTACATTTTGTTGTTTATATAAGTTTTGAGGTTATTATAATAGGAGCCAAATATTTTTAATAACTTGATTATAAACGATTGAATAACTATATGAAAATTAAATATCAAGTATTATACATAAAAAGGTAACGTATTAGTTGAAAAGAAAAATATCGTTATCGTAAACATAATACACGGCAGCCTCATTTTTTAATATTATTTTGAAAGATAATTAAATTCCAAACTCCAAAGTGTAAACCCAACTTCAAAAAAAAAAAAAAAAAAAAGTGTAAACCTAACTTTGTAGGAGGGGCATCAGTGGAATTAGGCTAATTGATTAAGGTTAGGCAAGGAAACAAGAAGGCGACAGAGATTGCTTGCGCCAATCTAGCTAATTTGGTCAGCAGTGGAAAGCAAAAATTGGGAGGAAAGACAGAACAGGATTTATATTTGTTTTTTTTTTCCTTTTCTTTTCTTTTTGTGTAGATTAAGATTTTTATTTGAGTTGAGGTTGATAGGGGTTTAAGCCGAAACAAGCAGATTTATCTCATGGCCGAAATCGTACACACGCACACCAACCATTCGTTTCCTCATTTTCTTGTTTGCCCAGTGCCCACATGACCACATTTACTGGACCATATTATGTTTGTTGGACGCACAAACATGCTGGAACAGAAATGCATTCAAAGGTTTACCAAAAAATAAAAAATAGAAAAGCAATCAGAGCACAGCTTGACATCCTTAACATCTTTGGCTTCTTCAACAGCACAACACTTTTCAAACATCTACAATTCTTGCCTTCTTATGGTGATGGGACAAGCAAATTCACCAAAGCAGAGGCCTTCAAGGAAAAGAAGAAATTATTAGAAACATGCAATTCCCCTTTCTGCTTTTCTAATTTTAGTCACTTTATTTTTGACAAAATAAGCACCCACACACCCCACCATATCTGTTTTTTTCCATTTTGTTTTCAAATACTATACTGCTGTAAAGTTTTTCTTTCCCTACCCCATTTTTTTTGATACCATTGTCGGGGTGATGTTGGTTGTGGTAGCAGCAGCAGCTGAAGCTGAAGCTAAGGCAAGTGAAATATGGTGGTGAGGCTTGTGGCTTCCAGAGCGTCTTGGATCGACGAGTATACCGTCTTTCGCATGAGAATCCATATCAGGCAAATGGGTTTCCTTAGCTTGTTGTGCGAAGGATGGGAAGGTTGTAGCATAAACCGTGTTTCTCAACTCCAATTCTTGCCAGTTACTATTGTATTGTTGTTGTTGTTGTTGTTGTTGTTCTTCGTCTTCTTCTTCCTCTCCTGCTTTGCCCGTTGATTGTGATGCTGGTGATGGTGATATTGGCTCGAAGGCTCAATCTGTTAGCTTAGTACTGAACTACTGATGATAGCATTGCTATTATTTGTTAACTTCCTTTTTGATATTTTTCGTTCTGGTTTTTAAGACCGCCGTTAATATGCAATGAGTGGATATTCAAAAGAGAATATTGATGTACCACAGGCTTGATTTATTATTGTGATCTCAGTTGGCTGATTTTGTTTTTGTTTTCTTTTTGGTAATTTTGTGCCTTTCTGCATCCTGAATTGAAGACCATTTCCCTAGGAAATTAAGCAATGGAGAATGAAGACGATTTTTCATTTCAACATTGGGTTTCCACATAATGCAGTAAATGGGGATCAACCCAATCCTGCAGGATTTTGGTCAGTGATCTTTAAATTTTGGGGGTCCCTTACGGTGCAGACCCTTCAGCATCCATACACTGTTTTATTACCGTTTCTAATTTAGTGTCAGTCTTTTGCTTGTCGTCTCTTTTACACAATTTGATTGATTTTTCTCGAGAAATGCGTAGCTGATGATATTGATAGCGAGGTAGCTAGGTGAGAATTACTCTAACAAGGAGACTATAGTATGAAATTTTTTGATTTTTTGACCAACATATTGGAGTTTTATTAACAAAATACAATCTATAGCGGACTCAAAACAATTTTTTGTTTGTGATTGTTTTTGACATGATGGATGGCTACAATAATTTTTTGTTTTTTATTTTTCTAATCAACCTGTTGGGTGGAGCAGCTTGGGGTAGCACGATACATAGAATGGAGTAGCTTGAAGTAGCGCCATCCACTGGATCGGAATAAAAAAAATGCAAACATTGCTGCTGCTATAAAATGGGATGCATTCTCCCCTCCCCTCCCCCATTTGAGGACCACAAATCCCATACTCAAATCATAAATTTTTGTGTGTGTGTCTTATGCTTACATCAGTTCCAAGCTGTAGGTGATATTTTGTAGCTTATTTCAATAAAAGGCACAAGTCAAGCAACAGTCTTTGTAAGGGAATTTAAAATTTGTTTGCTATTTATAATTTTTAATTTACCCTCGGTTCATATATAATAATTTTGTTTAAAAAAATTGAACAGTAGGCTTTAATTTTTTTATGAGTTCAAATTTTTAAAAATTATTGTATTTAAAAATATTCTATTTATCTATGAGTTTAGATATTTTTAAGAATAGACTTTAATTTTATCAATAAGTTCAATATGAAAAAATATTATTAATTTTTTTTTAAAAAAATTACATGAACATCTAATCAATTTTTTGTTTATGAATTTAGTTTTAAAAAGTTTTATTAGGGTAGATGAAGTCTTGTTTCTAATAAAGAAATTATTAGATCAAACATTAATTATTATGATATGAATTAATATAACTTCAATAACAATTTTATTCAATATTTAAAATAATTAATACATGTATCTTTAAATCCTAAACCCTAAATTCGATTATTATATGTATATAGTAAATATTAATTTACATTACTAAACAAATAAAGTAGTAAGAAGAATATTAGGTAAAAATGATGTACATTATAGGCACTAGGTGGTGCTACTTCAAGTTGCTCCATCCTAATGCAGATCGATACAAGTCGTGTCCCCATGGATAGTGCTACTCCAAGTTGCTCTACCTAGCAGGTTGATTAATCAAAAAAATTAAATAATTGTTATAGCCATCCACCATGTCAAAAACAACCACAGACACAAAAATTGTTTTCAATCCACTATAGGTTAATATTTTGTTATTAAAACTCCAAAATGTTGGTCAAAAGCCAAATTTAAAGTAGTTATTTTAATTGAAAAATTATTATGATTGATTACGCTCTTGCAGTTCTAAGGTGTCTCCCTGTTAACCAGTATTCAGAAATTAAAATCGGCAATGTGTTCATCAACCTACGCGAACTCTCTTTAAATTAGTTTTATATGAAGTTGCTATTAGGATTTCTAATGTCACAGTTTTTTTGCTCAACTACAATGTCACAGTTATGTAGTAGTTTTATATGCTCACTTGGGCTTTAAATATAAATATAATATTGCTCCTGTATTTGTGCTGGTCGAATGTTTAGGAGACGCTCATAACTTCTTTTTTCCTTTTAAAAGTACAATAATTTTTGTTGGATGAAATACAATCGGCTAAATTTCTTGAAGAAACTTATCTGAGAACAACATTTCAAAGATTACCAAAAGTTCAAATGATCAACGCTAAGGAGGGTATTATGCTCCTTATCAAACGGACTCTTCAAACGGCTCACGGGAGCAAACATTTGAGCAAGATCAGTCAACAAATAATTGGAATAGAAGTATGATTTCTATTAATCAACCAATGAGTTCATACAAAGCTTTGAAGATTGATAAGGAAGCTAAAGAGGTAACATAAAGCTAAAATGGAAACTAATAAAGAAAAATAAAAGTTGATAACCAAAATGGCATGATGTGTATTGATTTGAGTGATGCTATTTCCTTTGTGCATGAGTTTTTTATAAGGTTCCTAAAATTTCGCTGCTTTCTCAAGTCATGCATATAATGGCCTTCGAATTAATCCCCATGTATCCATATTTTTTATAGTGGTAACTGTTGCTCTTTCAAGTCATCAGTCTCCAACTACCTTCCTTTTTTGGTCATTGGGCTTATCTACTTCCTTCAGCCTAATCTTTTCTTTAGTTGATGCTTCCTTCCTAGCCCCATTTACCATGCCTCAACTGATGAAGGTTAACCCAGCACCCATATCGTCAGGCCCAATTCTAACTTTTCCAAAGCCCAACTTTTGGTTACTTGCTAGCCCATTTTCTGGTGCCAACGTATGCCTCCCATACATTATCTAGCTATTTAGTTAACGGCTATTTACTCATCTAGATAATGTATTAAAGATTATTATCGTTATTGTTCACTGCACTCAACATCCGTTTGCTTCCATTTTGCAATTCAATTTCTCACTTCCTTTCTTCTCAACAACCTTTTCAAAACTCCTGTGCAATCTCAAGTTTCCATCATTTTTTAATCTTCTCTTGCTCTTTACCCCTTCCATTATCTTTCGACCTTTCTAACTCTGAAAACCCTTCTAGCTCGGCTATTCGCACTCCATCCAAGAGCTCTTCTTCGTCAAGTGTAAAATCCTACTACGTTTACTAATACGCTTTAGTCATAATAATGAACTTGGCAATTTATTAGATTTAGTCCTTCACTTTGGCTTACCCTGCCGTATTCTATTAACTAGATATGAACTCATTAACGTTTTACCATTTTGATGTCAAAATATCTATTGTTATTATTATACATATATATGTATAGTTAATTTATTTATTTTATTCTATTTTATTTTATTTTTATTCTTTTTGCTACTCATGAATGTTATAAACACCTTCAGTGAGATGCAGCGTACTAACAGAAAATAGATAAGTCAAATAGAAAGCAGTATCATACATCCATGGAACCTTCCTTAGCATATATACGTAAGTGTTGAGTTTAGAGTTATATCTACATAAACACTGTAGGTACAATAATGTTGGGCCATTACACAAAATAGATCGACCCGTACTCATGAAGTGTAGATCTATATAGTCCCAAAAGAAACTTAGATATGTGGCCCAAGTCTCATCGCCATTAAAAGAGGGTCACATTGTACACGTGTATCTACTGGCTGAGGATCCCGTCTAACTGGATTTCGAGAAAAGGAATCTGTTGGCCATGCCAAAGTTGGCCGGGGCATAACTATCACCATCTTAACATGAAGAGGAACGTGAGGAAGCCGCCTCCTCGGACGGGTCGCTATCAAACAAGATAATGGTACCACCTGTGGTGGCAGTGAAGTAGGTGTGATGAGTTGAATTTAGACACTAACTTTATTCCTTGTATTTAGTGTTTTAGTCCTCTTTGTTGCATATTTGCTTTTCAATTATATGAATTTCATAGTTTGATGCTAATTTGCATCTTTTGCTAATTCTTGTGTAAATATGCCTTTTTCCTTAATTTTGTGTTTTAGGAAGTTTCAAGAGTTTCAGATCATTATATATATATATATATATATATATATTTTACTTTTAGGAACCTAACTTGGAGGGATTTGAGGCTTAGAAGTGATTGGAAGCTGAATTTTATTGTTGCTGAAATTTCAGCTTGAGCATGCTGCAAAGATTGGACCATAACTCTCTCATTTCAAATCCAAATGAAGCAAATGAGGTGTTCATTTTGAAGACAAGAAAAAGATCTACAACTTTCATGAAGAAACCAAGAGTTAGTTCGGACGTTTTGGGGCACAAATGGGCCTCGGAAGTGACCAGAATGTCTAATTCTACATAACTGCTGTTAGGATCTTGCGCTATAGCATAAGGGCTGCGCTATAGCGCAAATTGCAGCTGAAACACCTCTTGATTTACCTATTGTTGTGCTATAGCACAGCATGTTGTGCTATAGTGCCACCAGAAAAAGTGCAGAACAGCAGAATAAGCGTAATTTTGAGTTTTGGGCCACTTGGGCCACTTTTGGAAAGTCAATACGCGGGAATTCATGTACTAATACCTAAGACTTCACCAAATTAAGCAACAAGTCTCATTTTTAGGAATTTAGTTTTTCTCCTTAGGTTAGAATAAGTTAGTTTTTCTTTTTTTTCTCTCCTCCTCCTCTCTTCTCTTCTTCTCACCCTTTCATCTTTCTACCACCACTCTTCATTTTCTATTTTGGTTGTAAATTCCCATGGAGGAGTAGAGTTGGAAGCTAGGTTAGGGATTCTTCAAAGGGCTTCAAGGGTTGTATCTTGAAACCTTACACTTTGATTTCAATACATAATGTGTTTTCTCAATTCTTTGCCTCTTGTTCTTTTATATGCTTGCATCGAATGGTATTGATGTGTGGGTATGTAATTGGATAATTAGTTGGGTGATTATTAATTAGTTGATTAATATGAACTTGGCTAGTTGAAGGTTCCTAATAATGAAACTTGATTGAATGGTATTGAGATTGAGGTTTTATGATTGGGATAGTCTTGATTATGTGCTATTGTTGAATGGTATTGATATGAGGATGCATGATTAAGATGCTAATTAGATGTATGTTGATTGGTTGATTGATGTATATTTAATTAACTAAAGAATTGAGAATTGGGTCTTGATTGAGACTTAGGCTAATGCAATTGGGGCTAAAGGTTACCATGAGTTAATTAAAAGTTGAGGTCTCAACTATCTACTAATTGTGTGTTAATTGAATGCTTGGCGGTCATTAAGTGAATTGTGGAGTTGCTAGTAGCAGTCGTACTAACAACTCAAGTTAGCCACACTCCATGTGTTTGATTATATGCACATTTGTGATAGATATGCCTTTGGCCTTAGGAAATCCTTGAGCTAGTGTCCATTTTTAGTTGTTATTTCTTTTCTTAATTAGTTTTCTTGCATGCAAACAAAATCCCTTTTGTTGCTAATCAAATAGTCATCAACATCCTTGTAAGAGACGAACTTGGTTGCACTATCCTACAAGGTGCTGGCGAGGGTGCTAGTGCTGGTACTGGAGCTGGCTGAGCCATGTGCATGGGGATGATTATGTAAGGTGCGAATAGATCAAACGTCAAGCGGTGGAGAGGAACAGTGAAGCCCCTGTGAGAGAACATGTACAAGCAGAAATGACAGGTACCAAAGATGTATATAGAGTCAAGCAAGGGATCATAATAAGTCTGGAGATTAGGTAGCTTGATGAAAAAGGTGAAGGTTGGCTCCGAGTTCATTGTCTGAGAATGAGGCGGAAATATATAGTAGAATGAGAATTTGATGAAATTTTCAGTAGGATTCTAAACTATACTGCTCACGTCATAGTCATCCTCAATTGCTTCAACTTTTATTTAAATTAAAAACAAGTGTAACATAGCTATGATATTCTATTTAACTAATTTTAAGAGAAGCATAACCCGAAGCAAGACTTAATTTTACTTGAAATAAGAAGAAGTAGAAACATAAACATATTCCTAACATGATTTGTGTACTAACCATGTAACACCCTACTAATTTAATTATTAACCTAATTATTATCTCTAGTTTGCGTCACATGGATTATTCTATCTAATAGGCAGAAATCATTATTTTGTGAATTATATTTTTGGTTCTTCTAAACTAATAGTGAGAATACTAAATTCATTGCTCAAATTCTTTAACTAATCAAAGTAAAAGTGATTACAGCTATATTAATTAATACATACATCCACTTATACAATTACCATGCTAATGTACAACTCTGTGGTCACACCCACTAAACAAAATACTTAAAGAGCTTTCTATACTATTCTATAGACATCAAGCGTTCCAATGAATCCAAACCTTGCTATCCTATCATGTATTTGGAAACACCAAGAAAACGGAGTGAGATACTAATCTCAGTAAAGGTGGTGTTCCCAGGGGTCTGCCGTGCACCCAAAAATCTCTCAGGTTTAGATAGACAGATATAATAATAATAATAATAATAATAATACAATAGCAGCATAGAGAGCACCAATTCACCTAATTAAAACTTGGAAAACACCTAAAAGGTATATAGAAAGTAGTGACATACAGATATATATCAGGCAATAGAAGATGTAAGTGAGATAATTGAATGAATGCACAAGACAGTCATAATATCATGAGTGGGGAATAAATAGAATGTATGTGGCAAATCCTCCCATCAGGGCTGATGGACATCCAGCATCAAAGCTGATGGGCCCATACACCATCAGAACTGACGAACAGGTGTCCATCAGGATGGCAACCACATCCATCGACAACTGCAATGCATGCTATTACACTTTACTTTACTAATATTTCCTCTTTCCTTTTTCCTTTGCTCAGTAGGAGGGAAGCTAGTGGCTTCTACTCATCTCCTGCCATGATCTGCCGAGAGCTCTCTACTAGGGCATCCCCTGATCCCAAATCAAAACCATGGACATTGGCCCCATGCCCAAGCTAAACCATCCACTCCAAACAGAGCAGTGAATGTCCCACCGATCCACTATGAGGTGGGGCCAAGACATTCGCCATAACATTTTCATAAAACAATAGTGAATATCCTACTTGCCCACTTCAAGGTGGGGCCAAGATATTCACCACACATTTCATAAAGACTTTATTCGTTCATGCATGATTCACATATTCACTATGCTATGCCTTTGTTTTTTTTTATGATACATCTCGCACACATGTTTATGCATCAATGACTTATGCTTCACACACCATGTGGAAATTAGTTCACATGCACTTAGATACACACATATGGTCATGAATGTTCATGTGGGCTTTATGATGCACATACAAGCACATACAAAATAAACAAGCATTTGGGAAGTAGTAAATTGGATTAGTCAATTTGGGCCAAGTCTTATGACCTACTTAAACTTCATGCATTACCAATTTGGGCCATCAATCTTTTACTCATCATTTAATAGTTTTACTCTAGAATTATTGTTTATGGGCTTAGAACACTTTATGGGCCAAAGTTAACAAAAATGTATCACTTTTCATTTTTGGGCAGAGAAACGGCACCGTGCACAACAGAACAGCCTAGAAGATAAATATAATTAAAACAGTAAATGATCTCAAAAATTCATGAAAATTTATTAGGTGGTCCCTTGATGTTAAGAGTATTCTATAAAAATTTGGGGTCAATTTCTTAAGAATAGGTATGTTAATAAAATTTTACAACCTGGGTTGGTTAGGTTCACATTTTTGGCCAGACAGGTTCAACTTCAAAATTTTTTTTAACATAGGTAAACATTTTTAAAAATCCCATAGAAATTCTCAGTCATATTTTTAGGTGTTATTTACATGCTATAAAAATTTTAAGTCAAAATTTGTAGAATTACTATATTAACAAAAATGGAAAATTTTAGTGTTTCTAGAAAACCATCACATGTTCTAGAACAGGGCATATCTGTCACGAACTTTTTAAAATAACAAACCTTCACCAAAAATTTTGAAATTTTACAGAGAGACTAATCCATGTGTTATCTTCCACATATAAATTTTCCAGATCAAAATAATAAGATCTACTAGGGTAAGAAAATTGAGCAATAATAGCAGTCCAGCAACCCAGCGAAAATTCCAGCAACATAAGGAAGCAATAGATCAAAAGATAAACATATAAGCATCAATAATCACAAACATCAACCAAAATTAAAGAAGACCATGGGAGGGTTCAGCAAAAGAGGGAAGATATAAGAGCCCCTAACTTGAATGATGAAGAGAGGAACTCGAAAATAAAGTGGGATGAGAATGTTGGAGTTGATGATGATGGAAGATGAAGGAGTTAGCCATGGAAGCTACTCCAAGATGCAAGGACAGCAATCTCGAAGGGCTCACTCAAGAACCCTCCTCCCTCTCCAGCTTGAAGAAGAAGAAGATAAAATCTCTCACTCACTTTTCTCCCCATGTTACGGTTAGGAAGGGAAAACTGTAACACCTTTTATTATATAAGCCATGCTCGAGTCATGGAATTATTTTATAGGGTTGTCACTGTGCTAAGAAATCTTTAAAAGATGAAAAATATAATAAATGGCCCTTTAACTGCACACTTTACTACTGACTAATCGTTCGTAAACTTCGTCGTTTCTAATACATAAAGAATAAAATAATTACAATTTAAAAGAAATTGTGACTAACACAATACATAGCATTTGTTTCCGCTGCGCGACGTTAACTAGCTTGGTCTGGTTTGAGCCCGAGTCTTGCTAAGTGAACGTCCCAGTACTCCACCTCGCACTTGCTTTCCAACTTAGGTGCTGGAATATTTACGGAAAAGAAAAACATACAAGCAGGCAGTGAGAACCTAAGGTTCTCAGTAGGTAAACTCCAACTATTACTCATATAGTAACATCATAAACATTCTAGCCGCTTCGGTTTCCTATGAAAATGTGAGCACATATATGCAAGCAGTGGTTCAATTTTTAGTTGAAAACATCTTTCTCGAAGTGGGTTATATTTTTATCAACCACTTGGCATATTATATGACAGACATCGAAACACGAATAGTGTAAACTTCAGTAAGAATCATAATAACATCATGACATAATGAGATAATTAGAATGCACATGTAGATGTTTGTACTTGATTGTATGCAAGTGCACTTGACTTAATTCATCTCTTTCTTTAACTTACAACTTGATCTTGCTCTTTTCTATACTTGGTCTCCCGGAGGTGAATGGTCTCTCTCACCCCTGGGTAATAGCCTGCTTTTCAGGTTCGAGTTCGTACCTATATATGAGTGACGGGTTTACTTTCCCCGACCCTCACACTGGTCTATTCCCCTTAAATCTGGTCAAGGGCTGGCCCAAGTCTTAGATAGTACCGCTCTGACCCACGCTAACTGGGTCTATGCCATACCTTACATGGTAGCTTGGTACGTCCCTCTTGCAAGTTCTTATTATCCTTTTCTTTCTATATCTTATCATGCATGCGGATGCTTTGAGCATTCATGGATATGTCTCTTACCTTACTTTTCATATCATATTCTAATTATGCTTGCATGCATGACGTACATGAATATATATATATATATATATATATATATTCAAGGCATAATCACTCATAGCATAAGTTCTCATAAATTCCTGCCCAAAATTCGGCAGCATAACAGACCGAGCCCGCTACCCCGTGAATAGTGCCAGGCTTCCAATACAATCAATCAAGCAGTAAAACCAACATAGAGCATCAAGTTTTACAATAATAATATCAATCATATAACATGTCAACATAAATATATATAACTTAGGTTTCCTGCTCATTCTACTCAATTCTGCCCGATTTTGTAAAATTTACCATAATTTCTATTCAATTCAGTTGGATCTAAATTTTGAATATGTTATAGTTCTATGTGTCTAGTTTCTAACCCTTTTAGTCCCATCTCATTTTGATTTATGTAGCTCAAGTTATTCAAAGTTTACTTCTGTTTGCCCTACAACTAGCTAGAATTACACTCTTAGAAGTAAAAATCTACTAAAAATAGAAAATTAGGTGAAATCATACAAAATTTATATCAAATTAAAGGTAACAGGACAAGCTTTCGAATGAAATAAGTTTCATCTCATTTGAATGAGTATATTTTGAGATATAAGCCTCGAAACTTGACCCTAATGGACTACTCTGTTCCAGCCCGGTTTGAACTTAAGTCAACTTCATTGATATGCTGAGAACAAATGGCAATGAATCTAACTCTGAAATTTTTATGAGATGTTTCTTCACATGTTAGCTTTCAAACATAATTAGTTGTACTCAATTTGGAGTTGTGCAGGGTGAGTTATATCCTTCTTAACTCATACTGCACAGATGAGAATCTAGATTTCTAGGTCAAACGTCAAAAATTCATAACTAATTCTATACTAATCCAATGGCCTTATATTTTATATGTATGGAAATCCTGAATGTCTAGTTTCATAGAAAAATAGTTTTATCAAATTTAATCGGCTATAGGCGGAGCCATACACTCCGCCGTACGGACCATCGAGGGAAAAACCCTAACAGCTTCCTGAATTCCTCTTGGATTCATGTTTTTCTCTAATCAATCCATCCAATCTTCAATTCAAACTCACATTACACCTTAAACCAACCTTAATTCATCCTATTCACTCAAGATAACATCAGAATCTTGGAAGAAATTGGGAAGACAGTGGAGTCCCAATCAGCCCAATTTAAAGAAAACAAGAAAAAAAGTTGGAATTCATACCTTGGTGGTGTGAAATCTTGGTGGAACTTGATCTTGGAGTGAAGTTGATGGTTGGAACTTGAGCTTGGGAATGAGAGGAAGTGGAAGAAGGTGAAGTAAAGTGGGAAAATGAGGCTAGTAGTGGGGAGGCCAAAAATGATAAGAAGAGAAGGAAGGGAAAGGTAGAGATTTTTGTAGGCACTTTGCTTTGATTGGTGGATTCAACTTCATCATCAAATTTGGTTTAGCTTCCCTCCCTCAATGGCTGATCAAGGTGCCACATGAGGGGGTGGTTTGGCTAAATCCTAGCCATTGATCTTAGGCCACTCATAGAAAAATTTCTATTGGTCCGGTTCCGACAGTTTAAGATACCGAAATCTTACCGATTTCTCTTAAATCAGTAAACCGGTTTGAAAATTTTCTGTGGGGCATCCTATGCTCCTAATCTAATTCCATCAAACCTAATCCTTTTTAATCACACTTAATTGGCTTTAAGTGAATGCTTAACCGAATCCTAATTAATCCCAATTATCCGATGAAAACCGAACAACTCGGTTAGTAACAATAAAATTTTTTTGGACGTTACGCTCTCCCCTCACTTGGCAGCCAATTGGTGCCATCCATCGGAGTAGAAGTGGCTCACTTTTCAACCACTCAAACTAGTGGTGTTAGTTTGAAATTCTACTAATTCGGTTCTGGCGGTTTAAAATACCGAATCTTCGTCGATTTTCTTCAAATCGGCAAAGCTTTACTAAATAACTCTGAGAGAATTTTCTATATCTCTATTCTAATTGTTCCTAAGCCTCATCTCTCTAATTAACATCTAATTAACTCCTTACCAATACTTAATTAACTTGTAATTGTCCTTACATAACTATCGGAACAGAATAAATAGATTAACGACATAAATTATACAATTTTGCAAATTCGGAGCCTTTTTGTTTTCTATCTTCTATAACTAATGGCATTTCCGTAATTTTGAGCAAGTCCAGGGATACCCCACGTTATTTCACACCCAACTACCTCCATGGCCCAATCAGCAGAGATTTAAACTTCTACGGTTTCACCACGTGATTCTGCTTCGTTTAAAACCCCATTCTGCTAATTCTATAGATGTGGGGACATAAAGGTCATTTTATAAAAAGTCAAGGGTTATTGTGAAAATAATTCTTTGGGGTTAAAATATAATTTCTAAAAATTTTGAGCATCGCTGCAATTAACAAAAGTTTACAGGGGCACTTTTATCATTTCTTAATTTTTAACATATGGCAGTGCTATATTTTCAATGGCAGTGTTACACTACCCTATAATTCTAAGTGTGAAAATCGTTATGGCATAACGCTGCCTGAGAAATTCTCACACTGCCTAAGAGAAATAATTCAAAGTTTCCATTACGCTCTGTATACGAAAGTGGGGATGTTATATTCTACTCACCTTGAAAAGAATTTTGTCCTCAAAATTCTAAGATTAAGAAGGGTCAAGGAAAAATCCTTTTAACTTATAGGGATACTCCTCTTTCCGAGCTTGCATCTTGTCTTGAGATTACTTGCCGGTAGCTATGAGGTAGTGTCTTAATACGTACAAAGGATCCATAAGGATTATGTTGGTGTCTAAGCTTGCCTTGTCTCTATGACGCTTTGAATTAGTGTTCAGTTTATTGGAGACTCTTACTCATCTCCCTTGCTCTATATTCCGCTACTCCTGCTTTGTGGTAGTTGCTAAATCTTCCGCCACATATATGTGAGACCCCAGATATTCAACTCATGAAGATTTGCAATTGCAAGGATTAGCAGTTATCAAAATAATTGACGTCAATATGTAGTAATGATAATGCCTAAGTCAAAGAGGTCCGTATATTCTTTCCCAAGATTCTTATTCGCTCAGCTACCCTTAGTTCAATAATAAATTCGCCTCCGATACAGGAAACATAGGCTTAGGCTTTTCTTCAAAATTATAACTAGGAGCTCCCACTATACGGATTAAGTTATGAGGTTCATGACTCTTTCTATTAGTCTGATATCCTTCTTGATTCCTAGTTATTGAGATATAGGCAGTTTGAAGTGAAAACCAAGGTTAAAAGTCAGATCCTTTTATCAAAGCTGCAGAGTTTCCTTACCATATTGCCTAACAAGATGCCTTTCCAATATCTATGCAGAGAGTTGTCGTAGATTATATGGGTGCCAAAATATACTTTATTTTGTTGACATTTTGATCCATCATCAAGTTCATCGAGTAAATTCCTTATCCTCTTTGTCATGTGTCTGACTACTTGTGCGCTATGTTTTCCAGTAAACTTTCTAATACTTATGCCTTGGGCCCTAAATACCAACTGAAGAAGTTCTGCCATTTCGAAAACTATCAGCTACAGCAGCAATCAGCTTCGACAAATAGTGGTCATAGTGGCTTTGCCAAAGTTTTTCGGGGAAATTGATCAAGCCATATCCAAATTCTCGCCTACCTGATCCTCTTTGATCAGTGATGAATCCCCTTCTGTTAGGTTTTAGGTGTAAGGCTAGAGCTTCTTTCTAAACTATAACTATAGTCCTTGCTTTGAAATCTCTCCTTGCTCTTGCGGACTTTATTCTATTTCTCATCATTTGCTAATCGGATCTCATGTCGTTCTTGTTGAACTTCTCAATGATTGTTGCGATACTTGTTCCCTCAAAATATGATCAGCTTCACGTACGGAAGGGATTATGCAACAACCAAAGTTCCTACCACTTTTCTACTTTCTTCAATTGGTTAGCATGGAGATTCCTCAACTATTGTGTTGATGTCCATCTACCACTTTTGTGGGCACCAATGTTACCAATCTTATTGGGAGTTTGTCCTAATATATTATATAGATGCGTGTTAGTTTTAATGGCTAAATCTCATATTACCCTAACTGCTAAGCCTTCTAGCTATTCTTCATGATAGCTTGCCCCTAGGATGTAATCCATTTGTTATGAGAGATGGGAATGATGATCTTGCTTCCCTGTTGAAGTTACAATATGAAGACTTCCCAGATGGTCACCCATCTTAATATTACTCTCATCCGAACATGCTTAACTATGGAACTCTGATGGAACCTAGTGCTTAGTGATGATTGCATTTAATTTGGCCCAAGGTGTAGAGACTCTTCTGATTGCCTCTAATTCCGACATTGTAACCTTGCCCCTCATGGGGCACGTTTCCAAATCCTTTTTGATCTTATATTGGGGCATCATTCGGTCTTACTTGGGGTGCATAGGGTCTGTTACACTCATGACTGGTGCCAAGGCAACGCTGCTTGATATTTCGTACACAATCTTAATTGCACTGTAATCTCATACTAGGTAGTTTTTCTCTTTTTAATGGCCAGTTAGAAATCCAAACTTCCTCTTTTCCTTCCTCGTTCCTACCATGTTCTATTGTTCCTGCAGAAATCCAATCTTAAGTGTTCTATTGTTTGTGGTTGCTCCCTTGGTCTATCGGGATTAGTTGCATACTTTAAGTCTTCATTACTCTCGCCTGAGTCTGAATACATTCCTTATCGAGTTACTCCACCTATAGCATGTATAATAGTACCTAAAGGCAATTGTTAGACTTTGCCTTTCTTCTCTGAATAGCCTCATTCCTCTACTAGTAACATGTTGAAGATGATTCCATCATCCACTTTCTATGGTGGCTGAGGTCGATAGAAGAATCCCCTAGATTTAATCTAGAGAAGATAGCTTGGATCCAGTAATCACAAGGAAGCTTGAAACAAGCCCCATTAGGGTGAAAAAGATTCTTGCTCAGCTCGTCTCCAATTAAGATCCTGACCTTGATGATGAGAAATCTTTGGCTACTCGGCAACACTTTACAAACAACCCTTTTTTTTTATATATGACTAGGTTTACAGTGTCCATAGCAAACCGTCCGACACAATTCCTTTAATTGAATCCCCAATTCTTTGCACTTCTTAACTTGCTCAACTGTCTACCCCTTTATGCCATCGCTACTTTCTAGGAGTTTTATCCCTAATAATCTTTTATAGAAGGCTCCTAATAAGCCTATTAGGTGTTTTAGGTTTCTGTTTACACAAAACCTTATATTGAGGTGATCAGGCTCAATACTCAGTCAAGTGCAACAGGTAGGTCACAACACTCACAACAAGGCTACCATGCATAGTATTTCTATGTCCTCTTCACACGAGGACCTAAAGCATGGTTTATCTAGATTCTCAGAGTATGCATCAGAAGCATAATCAGTCCATCCACGGGCCTGTACAAGATGAATTGCTTTGATACTAATAAATGTAACACCCTTTATTATATAAGCCATGCTCGAGTCATGGAGTTATATTATAAGGTTGTCACCGTGCTAAGAAATCTTTAAAAGATGAAAAATATAATAAATGGCCCTTTAACTGCACACTTTACTACTGACTAATCGTTCATAAACTTCATCATTTCTAATACATAGAGAATAAAATAATTACAATTTAAAAGAAATTGTGACTAACACAATACATAGCATTTGCTTCTACTGCACGACGTTAACTAGCTTGGTCTAGTTTGCGCCCGAGTCTTGTTCAGTGAACGTCCCAGTACTCTACCTCGCACTTGCTTTCCAACTTAGGTGCTGGAATATTTACGGAAAAGAAAAACATACAAGCAGGCAGTGAGAACGTAAGGTTCTCAGTAGGTAAACTCAAACTATTACTCATACAGTAACATCATAAAAATTTTAGCCATTTCGGTTTCTTATGAAAATGTGAGCACATATACGCAAGCAGTGATTCAATTTTAAGTTGAAAACATCTTTCTCGAAGCGGGTTATATTTTTATTAACCACTTGGCATATTATATGATAGACATAGAAACACGAATAGTGTAATATACTTCAGTAAGAATCATAATAACATCATGACATAATGAGATAATTAGAATGCACATGTAGATGTTTGTACTTGATTATATGCAAGTGCACTTGACTTAATTCATCTCTTTCGTTCACTTGCAACTTGATCTTGCTATTTTCTATACTTGGTCCCCCGAAGGTGAATGGCCTCTCTCACCCCTGGGTAATAGCCTGCTTTTCAGGTTCGAGCTCGTACCTATACACGAGTGATGGGTTTACTTTCCTCGACCCTCACACCGGTCTATTCCTTTTAAATCTGGTCGAGGGTTGGCCCAAGTCTTAGACAAGATCTTGCCGCCCACGCTAGCTGGGTCTATGCCATGCCTCACGTGGTAGCTTGGTACGTCCCTCTTGCAAGTTCTTATTATCCTTTTCTTTCCATATCTTATTATGCATGTGGATGCTTTGAGCATTCATGGATATGTCTCTTACCTTACTTCTCATATCATATTCTAATTATGCTTGCATGCATGACGTACATGAACATAACATATAAATATAAATATATTCAAGGCATAATCACCAATAGCATAAGTTCTCATAAATTCCTGCCGAAAATTCAATAGCATAACGGATCGAGTCCGCTTCCCCGTAAATAGTGCCAGGCTACCAATACAATCAATCAAGCAGTAAAACCAACATAGAGCATCAAGTTTTACAATAATAATATTAATCATATAACATATCAACATAAATATATATAACTTAGGTTTCTTGCTTATTCTACTCAATTCTGGCTGATTTTCTAAAATTCACCATAATTTCTATTCAATTCAATTGGACCTAAATTTTGAATATGTTATAGTTCTATGTGTCTAGTTTCCAAACCTTTTAGTCCCATCTCATTTTGATTTATGTAGCTTAAGTTATTCAAAGTTTACTTCTGTTTGCCCTACAACTAGCTAGAATTGTACTCTTAGAAGTAAAAATCCACTAAAAATAGAAAACTAGGTGAAATCATACGAAATTTATATTAAATTAAAGCTAACAGGACAAATTTCGAATGAAATAAGTTTCATCTCATTTTCATGAGTATATTTTGAAATATAAGCCTCAAAACATGACGCTAATGGACTACCCTGTTCCAGCCCAGTTTGAACTTATGTCAACTTCATTGATATGTTGAGAACAAATGGCAATGAATCTGACTTTGAAATTTTTATGAGATGTTTCCTTATATGTTAGCTTTCAAACAGCGTTAGTTGCACTCAATTTGGAGTTGTGCATGGTGAGTTATACCCTTCTCAACTCATACTGCCCAGATGAGAATCCAGATTTCTAGGTCAAACTTCAAAAATTCATAACTAATTCTATACTAATCCAATGACCTTATATTTTATATGTATGAAAATCCCTGAATGTCTAGTTTCATATAAAAATAGTTTCATTTAATCAGCTGTAGGCGGAGCCATACACTCCGCTGTATGGACCGTCGAGGGAAAAACCCTAACAGTTTCTTGAATTCCTTTTGGATTCATGTTTTTCTCTAATCAATCCATCCAATCTTCAATTCAAACTCACATATACAACTTAAACCAACCTTAATTCATCCTCATCACTCAAGATAACATTAGAATCTTGGAAGAAATTGGGAAGAAAGTGGAGTCCCAATCAGCCCAATTCAAAGAAAACAAGAAAAGAAGTTGGAATTCCTACCTTGGTGGTGTGAAATCTTGGTGGAACTTAATCTTAGAGTGAAGTAATGGTTGGAGCTTGAGCTTGGGGATGAGAGGAAGTGGAAGAGGGTGAAGGAAAGTGGGAAAATGAGGTTGGTAGTGGGGAGGCCAAAAATGATAAGAAGAGAAGGAAGGGAAAGGTAGAGATTTTTGGAGGCACTTTGCTTTGATTGGTGGATTCAACTTCATCATCAAATTTGGTTTAGCTTCCCTCCCTCAATGGCTGGTCAAGGCGCCACATGAGGGGGTGGTTTGGATAAATCCTAGCCATTG
The DNA here is from genome assembly GCA_031439585.1 of Pterocarpus macrocarpus. Classification (NCBI taxonomy): domain Eukaryota; kingdom Viridiplantae; phylum Streptophyta; class Magnoliopsida; order Fabales; family Fabaceae; genus Pterocarpus; species Pterocarpus macrocarpus. The sequence goes on along the minus strand of CM062522.1, from coordinate 32,982,104 downwards.
ATCTTAGGGTACTCATAGAAAAATTTCTATTGGTCCAATTTCGACAGTTTAAGATACCGAAATCTTACCGATTTTTCTTAAATCGGTAAACCGATTTGAAAATTTTCTGTCGGGCTTCCTATGCTCCTAATCTAATTCCATCAAGCCTAATCCTTTTTAACCACACTTAATTGGCTTTAAGTGAATGCTTAACCGAATTCTAATTAATCACAATTATCCGATGAAAACCGAACAACTCGGTTAGTAACGATAAAATTTTTTTGGACGTTACGCTCTCCCCTCACTTGGCAGCCAATTGGCGCCATCCATTGGGGTAGAAGTGGCTCACTTTTTAGCCACTCAAACTAGTGGTGTTAGTTTGAAATTCTACTGATTCGGTTCTGGAGGTTTAAAATACTAAATCTTCGCCGATTTTTTTCAAATCGGCAAAACTTTACTAAATGACTCTGGGAGAATTTTCTATATCTCTATTCTAATTGTTCCTAAGCCTCATCCCTCTAATTAACATCTAATTAACTCCTTACCAATACTTAATTAATTTCTAATTGTCCTTACATAACTATCAGAACCGAATAAATAGATTAATGGCGTAAATTAGATAATTTTCCAAATTCGGAGCCTTTTTGTTTTCTATCTTCTGTAACAAATGGCATTTCTGTAATTTTGAGCAAGTCTAGGGATACCCCACATCATTTCACACCCGACTGCCTCCATGGCCTGATCCGCAGAGATTTAAACTTCTATAGTTTGACCACGTGATTCTGCTTCGTTTAAAACCCCATTCTGCTAATTCTACAGATGTGGGGACATAAAGGTCAGTTTATAGAAAGTCAAGAGTTATTGTGAAAATAATTCTTTGGGTTCAAAATATAATTTCTAAAAATTTTGGGCATCACTACAATTAACCAAAGTTTACAGGGGCACTTTTGTCATTTCCTAATTTTTAACATATGTCAGTGCTATATTTTCAATGGCAGTGTTACACTACCCTATAATTCTGAGTGTGAAAATCGTTATGGCATAACGCTGCCTGAGAAATTTTTACACTGCCTAAGAGAAATAATTCAAAGTTTCCATTACGCTCTATTTACGAAAGTGGGGATGTTACAAAAACTCTGTACTATGTTACGGTGGTATTGACTTAAGGGGGAGGAGTTTGTGTTTTATTAGTATAACTTGGTTGGGTCCCTTCACTTGGCCATAACACACACATTTAAGGAAGTAGATGAAACATTTCCTGTATTTAATATAAGCCATGATGACTACTTCTATGCCAAGTAGTCCATAGATATTTTGAAACAAAATTGAAGTGTAATTGGTCTCTGACCTTGATATGTAGTGTTTTCAAGACTTGGTAGTTAAGCCTCCTAACTTATATAAATTTTCAGTTTGCAAGGCTTATTTATTTTCTTGCCAAAACCAGGGGCTTTGTATACCAACATTATAGTTTTCATGAAAATAAGTTAATTCTATATTATTTTATTCTTTTAGATTTGTAACGTGGATAATTTTCATGTTTCAATTATTGTTATTATTATTATTATTATTATTATGAAGGGTCAATAGTATATATAGTTTTTAAATCCTATTATAATGTTACTTAGAGAGGAGGAAAAGCTACATGATAACTCCTTACTAAGTTTTCTTAAATGAAATTTTAAAAGAAACAAAAATCAACTACTTGGTCCCCAAAGTTATAGAAGATGGCGCCACTTGGCAAGATCAAGAGTTAAGATTAATTCTTATTTCATGATACTAAAATGATATCACTCTAATTTTAGATAAATTAAGTAGATAAATTAACACATTTTAATTTAATTAATCTAAACTAATTAATTTTCATGTTACCAAAATGTTGAGATTTAATGCCAATTTAATTTCTAAGACTCATTTAAACTTGATTTAATAAATTTTGTGAGCTAAAAAAATGATATCTCGCTTGATCATAAATATTTAGGATATTAGTCTCCATGTCTTTTTTTTATTATTATTATATAATAAATTCTTAATTATATAAGCTTCTAATAAATATTTGAATTATACAAATTAAATTTAAAATAATTATAACTCAGTTCTATGTATTTAAATTGAGTTGAATAAGTAATTATAACTTTATTATAATTCTTCTAGAGTACTTATTATTATTTTTTTAAAACATACTTATTACTACTAATTAGTGGAATAATTGAGATATTAACATATCTAGACTAATTAATCTTAAATTATTTTAAATTAATTAAGTATTATTTTGCCGGGATGTTACAAACCACAATATAAACAAGAATATAAGCACAAGAGATATACAGATAATAATGCATTTAGCTCAGGATTAATAAACAGAACCATGTGAATGCATGAATGGAAGTGAAATGCACTTAGCTTTAGTGATCCTTTAACTCATATGATTTGCACTTTTCCACACATGGTCCCTTAGGAGTTTTTGCTGTATAACTCCTGGGTAGTAGTTTGTTTCTCAGGATCGAGCTCGTTTGAAACATCCTTACTTTCGTAAACAAAACGTAATCAAAACTTTGAATTATTTCCCTTAGGCAGTGTGAGAATTTATCAGGCAACGCTATACCATGACGATCCTCACACTTAGAATTATAGGGTAGTGTAATATAACGTCCCATTTCCAACTTCCGACCTCGTCAGTGAATTTTAAAATTTCCGATTTCCGATTTTAATTAGGCTCTAATGGACCAGCTTGATTTTCACGATTTCCGACCTTATTCTTCAAAGATACGAGTTCCGACCTTATGTGATTTAAGATGGACACCGAATCAGACTTCCGAGTTTATCTGAATTGGTCTCCAAGTTCAGCCAAAAATTTTCACAACTTCCGAATTCGAGGCTATTCCCAAGAGCTTTTCATTTCTATGATTTTTCCGATTTCTGAGATTAAGTTTTGAGTTCCAACCTCGAGTTTATTAGCGAGAGCTTTTCATTTCTCTAACTTCCCGAGTTCCGAGATCGAGTTGGAGTGCCGAGATCCTATGAGTTCCGATTTCTTGGTACACAAGATTAATGTTTTGAATCCCGATATCCGGTGTCATCCTTAGAATCGATTCGAGTTTACATATGTCTCCCGACTTTCGGGTCGAGTGTTTTGGTTTCACATTTTGGCCCTTGACCTTCAATTTGAAGGTGATTATACCTTACGATTCCGACGTCCAACTTTACTATCGAGTTTTGAATAAAACAAGACGATTATTCCGAATTCCGACTTAATAGTGCACGAATTCTGACTCTGGGAAGTACACGAGTTCCGATGTCATGTTCAGATACGCTGGAAGCGAGTTTCACTTCTCAGGCGACGTGGAAAGCAATTTTGTCACAAAAGAGGAAGACATGGACAAACTTTGCCCACAGAAATTTCACCCAATCAAAGCCACTCATTCTAACTACCACCTCAAAGCCTTGCCTATATATATTCCCCTCCTGCCTCTTCAGCTCATTCCTTACGTTGCCCTCTCTTCCTCACTTCAGCTCTCTTTTCTTTTCTCCACTCACCCACTCCATCTAGCCTTCAAGATCAACCAAGCCCTATTTCCAAACTCAAGCAAGAGGTAGAGGTTTTAATTCCTGTCTTGATTTTTTCTGATTCTTGGATGATTATTGGTGGTTTAATTCTTCAATTCTGATATATTAACTGAGTGATCATGATGAATTATGGCTGGTTTATTGGCTATTTGTGAGATTAAAATTGAATTAGAAACAAGAGAGGATGAAGATATGAAGAAGTTGAGAGGCTGGAAAACTCAAAACCCTCGGCAGTCCGTACAGCGGAGTGCACGGCTCCGCCTTCTGCCGTTCAAAATTAATGAAACCATTTTTATGTAAAACTAGACATCTAGGGCTTTCTATACATATATCATATAAGACCATTGGAGTAATATTGAGAGAGATATGAATTTTTGAAGTTCGACCTAGGAATCAGGACATCCACCCGGGCAGTATGGGTTGAAAAGGGTGTAACTCACCCTATATAACTCCAAATTGAGTGAAACTAACTTTGTTGGAAAGCTTACACATAGGATAACATCATCCAAAGAAATTTCGAGTTTGTTATCATCTCAATTGTTCCCAGTGATTTGAGGAAATTACTATATGTCTAAACCAGGCCAAAACAGGACAGTTCAGGAAGGTTAAGTTTCAAGAGTTATAACTCGAGCCCTACTAAGGCAAATGAAATGGAACTTTTTGCATATTTAGCTTTGATAAGAGACCAATTTCGTATGATTTGAGTCAGTTTTTGATTTTTAGTAGATTTTTACTTTTAGGTGTCTAATTCTGGCCAGCCACTGGGCAGGCTGGGATAAAAGCTAAATATCTTGAGCTATAGATATCAGAATTAGATGGGACCAAAGAAGTTAGAAAGTAGATACATAACACTTTAACATATCCAAAATTGAGGTCCAAATGAGTTAAATAGACATTATAGCTTGATTTAGAAGAACCGGGTTGGCTGACTATGCTGAGGCAAAAACTTTGCCTTAATGAGATTATTGTTATTATGAGTTCCATGTTGAAGTATGTGTGCAATATTGTGATCTTTGTGATAAATTGGTATTCTGATGTAATGGCACTATTCATGAGGAAGCGGACATGTTCCGTTATGCCGCTGAAATTGCGGTAAAGTATATGTATGAGTTATGAGATACATGTAAATGCATGTGCATTTTCAAGAAATGCTATGAAAGTTATGTTATGATGAACCCAAAGAATATGTTATGATGAAAGTTCCATAATACTTGGGTCAGCCCCGGATAAAAAGTTAAGGGGAATAGATCGGTGGGGACTTCGGGGAAAGTAAACCTGGCAATCCCTGTATAGGAACGAACTCGATCTTGAAAAGCAGACTATTACCCAGGAGTCTAAAATGGCCAAGAACTCCCAGGGGACCAAGTAATAGAAAAGTTTATGAGGAATGAGAAAGTTTATGAAGAAAGGCTCAAGAGCAAGTTGCATGATTGCATTAAATGCATAATCACATTAAATAGTCATTATGAGTAATTTACAGTTTGTCTATTAAATTCAATTACTACTGTATGCTCATTATTCTGTTTATTGTTGATATTAATTTAGTTTGTCCCTTATGTTGCCTTAAGTAAAACTAGACCTTGCCTCGGACCAGACCTCTTTCTCAACCTTATTAAATATGAATAGTTAAGTTTAATCTCATGTTTTTATAATTAAATAAAACCCGAGGCAACTGAGAATAAATGCGACATCAGTTGAATGTCTTGCACGACCCTACTGAGAATTTTCTTAAATTCTCACCTCGTTTTACATTTCCGCCTCATTCTCAGACGGGGACGATGGACACGACAGCTACCCTTTTTATTGAGTCCCAGACTTGCAGCTCCACCATGACCTTGCAGAGCTCGGCTCAGATATAGCGCGCTTCTGGCGCTCGCCTTTATCTTTTTAGTGATAGGAATTTTACTGTCCCTTTACACCACCCTGCTTTTGATCCTGCCACCCTTTACTTTGAGGTCCCACTACATGTGGCACACCCTCCGCCAAAGACCTCCTCGCACTGTAGCACTGTAGCTCCCGCCGATCTCGTGCTGCAGTCACCTCCGCAGGTAGTACCCGACATCCCGCTCAGCTCTGAGAGCGACCCTTCAGAGGCCACCGGCTTATCATCCTCCTCCTCCTCTGGACCCAGTACTGACTACTCACCAGCCAGGCTTGATATGGCCAATGGCTACCTGACTAAGTAGGTCAGCCACAGGCAGTATTGTACAGCATGACCATCTTTTGGCAGCATGCAGCTTTGGGTCATAGATCTAGTGGTAGGCTTTTGAAATGTCCTCTGAGGACCACATAGGATCAGGTTGACTGACATGGGCCTTATGTCTTTTTGGTACACGGCCCCACTTATGTATCCTATTTTGAAACTTGTACATAAATTGAGACAGTGGCTTCTACATATATATGTATACATATTTACCGTTGACAGCATATATATATATATATATATATATATATATATATATATATATATTATTGCTCTTATCTTTTCCTTTGCGATAAATTAAAGTCTGCAATGTTCATTATACAGAGTTCCATTTCTTATGTTATATAAAAAAAAAAGAACGTAAATGGAGCATTAACACAGTAACGCAATCTACTTAATTTCATGCTATGACTTAAGCATGACATTAAATTAGTAGGGTGTTACATGTAACACTGTCGTTGAAAATATGGCACTGCCATATGTTAAAAATTAGAAAATGACAAAAGTGCCCCTATGCCTTTTGTTAATTGCAGTGATGTCTAGAATTTTTTTAGAAATTATATTTTGACCTAAAGAATTATTTCAACAATAACCCTAGAACTTTTCATGAAATGACCTTTATGTCTCCACATCCGTAGAATTAGTAGAATGAGGTTTTAAGCGGAGTAGAATTACGTAGTAAAACCGTAGAAGTGTAAATCTCTGCTGATTGGGCCATGGAGGCGGTCTGGTGTGAAATGATATGGGGTGCTCCTGGACTTGCTCAAAATTACGAAAATGCCATTAGTTATAGAAAACAGAAAATAAAAAAGCTTTGAAGTTGCGAAAATGTCCAATTTATGCCGTTAATTTATTTATTCGGTTTCAATAGTTATGTAAGGGCAATTAGAAGTTAATTAAATATTAATTAGGAGATAATTAAGACTCAATTAGAGAGATGAGAATTTAGAATATTTGATTTGAAACATAGGAGATTTCATAGGAATCTTGTTAAAATCGTTTTACCGATTTAAAGGAAATCGGCAAGATTTCGGTATTTTAAACTATCAGACTGAACTAGCCAAATTCAACACTCCAAACCCTAGATCCAATGGCTGAGAATTCACCCACTTTACCCCCTTAGGATGGCGCCATTTTGAGCCACTAGATAGGGGAGGAGTGGCCAAGTCTCCACCACCCAAGCCACCAACCACACCATGACTCAAACACCACAAAATTTAACTAACTTCCACTTTCCTCCCTTGATATTTTCGACCCCATCAGCAACTGCCTCTTCTCTATTCTTTCTTCATTCTTCTCCTTCCTCACTTCACCTTGCTTCTACCTTCAAGCTCCATCCCTCTTCCACACCAATAACTTGCATTTAGCCAACATCTACAATAATCTAGAGGTAGGATTCAATTTCTGTTCTTGATTTCTCTGGACTGTGGCTGCATGAAGTTTCACTTTTCTTCATTTATTTGATGATATATTGGATGTATTTGATGGTATATGGTTGGATTAACATAAAATTTTGAGTTGGAATTAAAGTTAGAAAGAGAAAACTAGAAGAAGTGGAGAATTAGGATGCTGTCTAGGTGAAAGACCCACGATGATCTGTACGGCAGAGTGTACAGATCTGTTTACAGTCTTTTAAATTTGATAAAACTATTTTTATGTGAAACTAGACATTTAGGGCTTTCCATACATATAATATAAGGCCATTGGATTAGTATTGAGAGAGATATGAATTTTGGAAGTTTGACCTAGGTTTTTGAATTTGATTTTGGGCAGACTAGGTTGTTTAAGGCAAAACTTGCCCTATATAACTTGGAATTGAGTGAAACTAACTCTTTTAGAAAGCTTACACATAGGAGAACATTTCATAAAAATTTGAAACTTAGATATGGTCTCGTTTGCTCCTAGTGGTTTGAAGAAGTTGCCCTATGTCCAAACCGGGCCAAAATAGGGCAGTTTAGAAAAGTCAAATTTCAAGGCTTATAACTCAAGCTCTACTAAAGCAAATTAAATGAAACTTATTGAAAATGAAAGTTTGTCATGTTAGCTTCAATATGATACCAATTTTGTATGATTTGAGCTATTTTTCGATTTTTAGTGGATTTTTACTTTTAAGTGTGTAACTCTGGCCAGCTATAGGGCAGGCCGAGATACAACTTAAATAACTTGAACTACATTTATCAAAATTAGATGAGACCAAAGATGTTAGAAAATAGACACATAACACTCTATCATATCCAAAATTTAGGTCTAGAGGAGTTAAATAGAAAATTTGGCTTGATTTACAAAAATTGGGTTGGATGAATGTGCTAAGACAGCAATTGTGTTTAAATGCAATAATTGTTCCTATGAATTTGATATTTGAATTGTGAATGAAATGTTATGATTTCTCTGAAAAATTGGTTTTCCTGTGTACTGGCACTATTCATGAGGAAGCGAACTTGATCCGTTATGCTGCCGAATTTTCGACAGAAGTTTATGAAATTATGATGGTTTCTGTTATGAATATTTATGATATGAACATGAAATTCTATATGCAAGGATATATGAATGTAAATGAGGAAGTATATGTATGAGTGTATTCAGCATGTCTATGCATGATTATGTATGAAAATAAAAGGATACGAACATAGTAAATGTGGATCCCTTCACCTAGAGGCAGTTATGAAATTCCTCCTTGTGAAGGTAGTTAAATAAGACAAGATTGGGTCCCTTCACTTGGAGGCAGTTATTTGGGTCCCTCTAGGTGAAGGCAGTTAAAAGATAAAGATGTGGATCCTTTCGCTCGGAGGTAGTTGCACATTGGGTCCCTCCCTGTGAAGGCAACTAAAACTTTTGGGTCTCTCTATGTTGGAGACAGTTGGCCAACTGAGTCCCTCCAACCTAAAGGCACGTCGATCCCCTTGCGGGTTAGTACTGTGTGACGACGGTCACGAGTTGAGCTCACTCCTAGATCAGACTACCCAAAGGCAGTAAAGACTAAAGATCAAAGCATATGCAAGCACCCTAGGGACGGTGATATATAACGCCTAGGTGTACCAAGAAAAGAAAGCAAAGAAAGTTAAAGAAAAATATCAGTGCATTTACATGAATTTAAGTATGAGTATTTGCATAATTATATCCCATGTTTTATTGATGTTGAGACTGTTCTATCTACTTATGCTATGATTATTATTCCAAATGTGAAACATTGCCAATGTAACTTAAGTGCGTGAATAAAATGAACTCTGCTTTGGATAATATATTTTCAAACAATAATACTGAACAGTCTAGTTAACATGCTCACATTTTTCATAATAAATCGAAGCAGCTAGAGATAATAACAATGACACAGCATATGGTAGTTTAAGGAATCCTACTGAGAATTTATAATTCTCACTCCTATATTTATTTCTGTGTTATCTCCAGATAGTTCAGAAGTTTCGAAGAAGGTCCTCCGAGGCGGAGTTGACTAGTAAGATTGAAGGTGGCCGAAGGTTGCTGCCATACAAGGTCTGATTAAGTAATAGTAACAACTCCTAGGTGAGGTATTATGACTTAAGCATAATACCGTATGTAACACCTTTTATTATATAAGTCATGCTCGAGTCATGGAGTTATATCAAAATGGTGTCACTGTACTAAGCAAGCTTTAAAATATGGAAAATACAATACCTGACCCTTTAACTGCACACTTCATTACTAACTAATAGTTCATAAACTTCGTCGTCTCTGATTCATAGAGAGTAGAATAGTTACAATTTAAAAGAAATTGTGACTAACATAATACATAACATTTACTTCCGACTAGTCGTTAGCTAGCTTCAATAGCCTCTTGGTCTAGTTTGTGCCCGAGTCTTGATTAGTAAATGTCCCAGTACTCCGCCTCGCACTTGATTTCCAACTTGGGTGCTGGAATGTTTACGGAAAAGAAAAACCTACAAGTAGGCAGTGAGAACCTAAGATTCTCAGTAGGTAAGCTCAAACCAATATTACAGTTTCATCATAAACATTCCAGCCACTTCGGTTTATTATGAAAATATGAGCACATATACTTAAATAGCGGTTCAATTTAAGTAGAAAATATCTTTCTCGAAGCAGGTTATATTTTACCAACCACTTACCATATTATATGACAGATATAGAAATATGAATAGTATAATATGCTTCAACAAAAATCATAATAACAGTATGACTTAATGAGATAATTGAAGATGCACATATAGATGCTTATACTTGACTGTTTGCAAGTGCACTTGACTTAATTCGTATCTTTCTTTAACTTGCAACTTAACCTTGCTATTCTGTACTTAGTCCCCCGGAGGTGAATGGCCTCTCTCACCCCTGGGTAATAGCCTGCTTTTCAGGTCTGAGCTCGTACCTATACATGAGTGACAGGTTTACTTTCCCTGACCCTCACACCAGTCTATTCCCCTTATATCAAAATGGTGTCACTGTACTAAGCAAGCTTTAAAATATGGAAAATACAATACCTGACCCTTTAACTGCACACTTTATTACTGACTAATAGTTCATAAACTTCGTCGTCTCTGATTCATAGAGAATAGAATAGTTACAATTTAAAAGAAATTGTGACTAACATAATACACAGCATTTGCTTCCGACTAGTCGTTAGCTAGCTTCAATAGCCTCTTGGCCTGGTTTGTGCCCGAGTCTTGATCAGTGAATGTCCCAGTACTCCACCTCGCACTTGATTTCCAACTTAGGTGCTGGAATGTTTACGGAAAAGAAAAACATACAAGTAGGCAGTGAGAACCTAAGATTCTCAGTAGGTAAGCTCAAACCAATATTACAGTGTCATCATAAACATTCCAGCCGCTTCGGTTTATTATGAAAATAAGAGCACATATACTCAAATAGCGGTTCAATTTAAGTTGAAAACATTTTTCTCGAAGCAGGTTATATTTTACCAACCATTTACCATATTATATGACAGATATAGAAATATGAATAGTATAATATGCTTCAACAAAAATCATAATAACAGTATGACTTAATGAGATAATTGAAGATGCACATATAGATGCTTATACTTGACTGTTTGCAAGTGCACTTGACTTAATTCGTATCTTTCTTTAACTTGCAACTTAACCTTGCTATTCTGTACTTAGTTCCCCGGAGGTGAATGGCCTCTCTCACCCCTGGGTAATAGCCTGCTTTTCTGTGTCCGAGCTCAGATTTCCATACATGAGTGACAGGTTTACTTTCCCTGACCCTCACACCAGTCTATTCCCCTTATATCAAAATGGTGTCACTGTACTAAGCAAGCTTTAAAATATGGAAAATACAATACCCACCCTTTAATCATTAATTTTATTACTGACTAATAGTTCATAAACTTCGTCGTCTCTGATTCATAGAGAATAGAATAGTTACAATTTAAAAGAAATTGTGACTAACATAATACACAGCATTTGCTTCCGACTAGTCGTTAGCTAGCTTCAATAGCCTCTTGGTTTGGTTTGTGCCCGAGTCTTGATCAGTGAATGTCCCAGTACTCCACCTCGCACTTGATTTCCAACTTAGGTGCTGGAATGTTTACGGAAAAGAAAAACATACAAGTAGGCAGTGAGAACCTAAGATTCTCAGTAGGTAAGCTCAAACCAATATTACAGTGTCATCATAAACATTCCAGCCGTTTCGGTTTATTATGAAAATAAGAGCACATATACTCAAATAGCGGTTCAATTTAAGTTGAAAACATTTTTCTCGAAGCAGGTTATATTTTACCAACCATTTACCATATTATATGACAGATATAGAAATATGAATAGTATAATATACTTCAACAAAAATCATAATAACAGTATGACTTAACGAGATAATTGAAGATGCACATATAGATGCTTATACTTGACTATTTGCAAGTGCACTTGGCTTTATTCGTATCTTTCTTTAACTTGCAACTTAACCTTGCTATTCTGTACTTGGTCCCCCAGAGGTTAATGGCCTTTCTCACCCTTGGGTAATAGCCTGCTTTTCAGGTCCGAGCTCGTACCTATACATGAGTGATGGGTTTACTTTCCCCGACCCTCACACCAGTCTATTCCCCTTAAATCTGGTCGAGGGCCGGCCCAAGTCTTAGACAGTATCGCTCTGGTCAACGCTAGCTGGGTCTATGCCATGCCTCACGTGGTAGCTTGGTACATCTTTCTTGCAAGTTCTCATAAATCTTATTCTTCTTTGGACATGATTATATATGCATATGCTACATACATTCATCCATATACTTCATATCATACTTATATCATTCTTGTATATATGAATCCTATGAGCATAACATATAAATGTATAACATTCATTTAATTCACATATTTTTGCCAGAATTTTGGCAGCATAACGGATCGAGTTCGCTTCCCCATGAATAGTGCTAGACTTCCAGAAAGATCAATCAAGCAGCAAAACCAACATAGAGTATCAAGTTTTATAATAATAATATCAATTATATAACATATCAATATAAATACATAACTTAGGTTTCCTGCTCATTCTACTCAATTCTGCCCGATTTTGTAAAATTCACCATAATTTCTATTCAATTCAGTTAGACCTAAATTTTGAATATGTTATAGTGCTATGTGTCTAGTTTCCAATCCTTTTAGTCCCATCTCATTTTGATTTATGTAGCTCAAGTTATTCAAAGTTTACTTCTGTTTGCCCTACAACTAGCCAGAATTGCACTCTTAGAAGTAAAAATTCACTAAAATTGGAAAACTAGGTGAAATCATACAAAATTTATATCAAATTAAAGCTAACAGGACAAGCTTTCAATGAAATAAGTTTCATATCATTTTCAGAAGTATATTTTGAGAGATAAGCCCCGAAACTTAACCCTACTGGACTACTCTGTTCCAACGCAGTTTGAACTTAAGGTAACTTCATTGATGTGCTGGGAATAAATGGAAACGAATCTGACTCTAAAATTTTTATGGGATGTTTCCTTATATGTTAGCTTTCGAAAAACATTAGTTTCACTCAATTTAGAATAGTATAGGGTGAGTTACACCCTTCTCCATTCATATTGCCTAAATGAGAATCCAGATTTCTAGGTCACACTTCAAAAATTCATAACTAATGCTATACTAATCCAACGGCCTTATATTTTATATGTATGGAAGGTCTTGAATATCTATTTTCATATAAAAATAGATTCATCAAATTTAAATGGCTGTAGGCAGAGCTGTATACTCCGTTGTACAGATTGTCGAGGGGAAAACCCTACGAGCTTCTTGGATTCTTCTTGAATTCATGTTTTCCTTAAATCTATCAATCCAATCTTCAATTCAAACTCACATATACACCTTAAACCAACCTTAATTCATCATCCCCACCCATTACAACATCAGAATCATGGATGAATAAGAGACCCTAGGCAACCCCAATTCAAAGAAAAGAAGGAGAAGTTGAGATTCCTACCTTGGTGGTGTGAAATCTTGGTAGAACTTGATCTTGGAGTGAAGTTGATGGTTGGAGCTTGAGCTTTGGGATGAAAAGAAGTGGAAGAAGATGAAGGAAAGTGGGCAAATGAGGCTGGTTGTGGGGAGGCCGAAAATTTAAGGGGAGAAGGAAGAGAAAAAAAAAATGAAAACTTATGAAGGAAGTTAGCTTTTGATTGGTGGACTTCAGTCCTCATTCAAACTTGGCTTGGCTTCCCTCTTTTATGGCTAATGGAGGGGCCACTTGTAGGGATGTTTTGGCTAAATCATGGCCCTCCATCATAGGGTTCTTATAGTATAATTTCTATTGGTCCGGTTTCGACAGTTTAAAATACCGAAATTCTACTAATTTCTTTCAACTCGGTAAAATGGTTTTAGAAAAATCCTATGAGGTTTCTTGTGGTTCTAATCTAATTCCATCAAGTCTAATCCTTCTAAATCACACTTAATTGGCTTTAAGTGAATGCTTAATCGAATCCTAGTTAATCCCAATTTTTCGATAAAAATCGAACAACTAGACGAAAAATGATAAAAATCCAGTGGAAGTGAGGGCAAGTTTCTCCACTATCTTGAGCAACACTTGGCGCCACTCATATGTGGTAAGGGTGGCTGAATATCAGCCACTTAAGTGAGGGTTTCTAGTAGAAAATTCTACTAGTTCAGTTCTGGCGGTTTAAAATACTGAATCTTTGCTGATTTTCTTCAAATCAACAAAACTTTACTAAATGACTCTGAGAGAATTTCTACATCTCTATTCTAATTGCTCCTAAGCCTAATCCCTCTAATTAATATCTAATTAACTCCTAATTAACCTTGCTTAGTCAATAAGATCGAATAAATTGATTGTTAACGTGAAATAATCGTTTTTACAAATTCGGAGCTTTTCTATTTTCTATTTTCTATAGCTAATGGCATTTTCATAATTTTGAGCAAGTCCAGGGGCAACCTATATCATTTCACACCAGACTGCCTCCATGGCCCAATCGGCAGATATTTAAACTTTTACGGTTTCACCATATGACTTAGCTTTGTTTAAAATTTCATTTTGCTAATTCTACAGATATGGGGATATAATGGTCATTTTATGAAAAGTTCTAGAGTTATTGTGGGAATATGTTTTTAGGGTCAAAACATAATTTCTAAAAATTCTGGGCATCACTGCAATTAACAAAAGTTTACAGGGGCACTTTTGTCATTTTCTAATTTTTAACATATGGCAGTGCCATATTTTCAATGGCAGTGTTACACTACCCTATAATTCCAAGTGTGAGGATCATCATAGCATAGTGCTGCCTAAGAAATTCTCACACTGCCTAAAGGAAATAATTTAAAGTTTCAATTACGTTTGTTTACGAAAGTGGGGATGTTACACCATACGTGGGAGGGTGTTACATTGTTCCTATACAAGAATGTCAGGTTTACTTTTCCTGATCTTCCCACCGATCTATTCCCCTTAACTTTAATCCGGGGCTAGCCCAAGTATTATGGAACTTTTCTCATAACATAAATTTTATGAGCTTGATACAAGTATGCACATGTATCAATGTGTATCTCATAATTTATGCATAATCTTTGCTGAAATTTCGACAGCATGACGGATTGTGTCTGCTTCTCCATGAATAGTGCCAGTACTTAGAGAACCAATTCTTCAGAGAAACCACAATAGCATATTCATTTCTCAATATCATTCAATAACATTGCCAAAGACACAACACTTACACCTAAGTATAAGTTTCTGCTTATGTTATTCATTTCTGCCAGATTTTTTGAAAATAAGCCATAATTTCTATTTAACTCCTTTGGACTTGAAATTTGGATATGTTGAAGTGTTATGTATCTATTTTCTAACCTCTTTGATCCCATTTGATTTTGATAAATGTAGCTCAAGTTATTAGGGTTTTATCTCAACCTGCCCTATAGCTGGTTAGAATTACACACCTAAGAGTAAAAATCCACCAAAAATCTAAATCTGCTTAGATTCCTATAAAACCTATGTCATTTTAAAGCTTATTGAATCAATTTTCATAAAAGTTCCACTTCGTTTGCTTAAGAAGAACTCAAGTTGTGAGCTCACGAAGTTGATGAGATTGGATTACCTGTCTCTATTCCACTAGATCAAGGGGTAAATTCAAGAATTTTCTGCATGCAATAGGGACCGAATTTAACTCTAAAATTTTTGTGGGATGTAGCCTTATGTGTAAGCTTTCTAAAAAAATTGGTTGTACTAAATTTCGGGATGTATAGGGTGAGTTATACCCTTCACAATTTGTACTGCCCAGACTAGAACACGGGATTCCTAAGTGAACTTCAAAAAATCATATCTCCCTCAATACTAATCCAATGGCCTTATAATTTACATGTATGGAAAGCGCTAGAAATCTAGTTTCATATAAAAATAGTTTCATTAAGTTTTAATGGCTGAATGATGGTCTATACATCATAATAGTATAGATAACTCAGGGTTTTCCTAAGATTTCTGATTCTGTTTTGGGGATTTTAATGGTTTCCTTCCTAAGCTTTGAGTTAAACCCATCAAAACCCTATTAAATCCATCCTAAATCACCCCATACACAACATATTATAGCAGTTTCATGAACAAAGAAAGAATTGATATCAAACACTAATTCAAGAAATACAAAAATAACTAAGGAATCCTACCTTTAACTTGATATAAACACTAGCTAGTTTGGGATTTTTGAGGCTAAGAGCTAATAGAAATTGAAGATGGAGGGGAGAGGGGATAAGTTGAAAGGTTAAAATTAAAGGAGAAGAGAGAGCATTAGACAACATTTCAAAAAGGAAGGAATTAGAGAGAATTGTGTAATTTTTAAAAAGTAAGAAGTAATTGGAAGGAAGGCTTGCGATTGGAGGAGAGATAAATAGCTAAGATGAAGCCAAGTTCTTCCTCCTTTTGGGGCAGCATGTAGCGTCCCAAATTTCGGTAAGAGTAGATAAGTTTTAGCTACTCATTTTAGGTGCACAATTTTGTTGATTCGGTTCTGGCAGTTTAAAATATCGAAATTCTACCGGTTTCCTTCAAATCGGTAAAATGGCTTGGAAAATTTTTTGTGAGGGTTGCTATTTATCTATTCCAATCCCTCAAGTCTAATCCATCTAAGTAACATCTAATGAATTTCTAATTAATTTCACTAATTCGTTAAAACTGAACAAATCGATTAAAATGATAAAATCTTTCGGATGTTACATCAAACTCTGAAAGCTATTCTTCCAGCTTATCACTAGATTCTCCTCCATGAACAGATAAGGTTTAGGAGTCTATTCATGGCCTCAAGGCTCTTGCTACAAAGCCGAAGTCATCTCAAATGACATCTTCGTCTCGCCTAGCAAAAGATTCATCTTCGGAAGAAGGTCCTTGAGACGAAATTTTGATTCCTCATGATCGATCTCATTCTACATACATCTAGAGTCCAATTTGCACAGAGCATCCTCTGTACATGCATATTACAAAATCATTCATTCTTCTCGATGGATTTCAGCTCCCCATTACCGAGAATTGGTTTTCTCCTTACGTCCCAAAGAATTTCGTGGCTGGCCTAAACCAAGTCTAGAATACTTATAATGGCTGGACAAAGTCTCGGAACAATGTTGAGAAGAATGGAAAACTTGGGGCATTTATGATATGATTATGTTTTCCAAGCTCAGTTTCTCCCCCAATATTGATATGTTCCTTACCCTCCTAGATTTCTAGAATACCTCTATTAATGCCTTCATTTTCCCCTTTAGGATCATGTCTCCTTCCTTATTTGATATTGCCATAATGTTGGGGCTGCCGATTATTGGGGAAGACATCTCATCTTTCTATGACGAAGCTTTCGAAGAACTCGGCTACCTTATTTCCAAAGAGAATTCTGCCTATGGCAAGTATATGGAAACACATCGGCGCACCTAAGGCAGGGTAAGCAAACCTGAGTATCATGCCTTTCTTTTCTTTTGGCTCTGTAAGTTCTTCCTCTGCAACAAATCATTTTCAATGGTAAACAAATTCTCTTACTACCTCTCCACTATAATTTCTGGTCAGTAAGTGAACCTAGGAGCTTTGTTCCTTTCCTCTTTTTATGTGGGCATGAGGATGTGGATAGATAAGCTAAAAGCTTGAGACACCAAGGCTATTCCTGGTCCAATCAAGTTCATGTTTTTATGGGTGAAAGAGTATTTTCCAGAATTCTACCGTGAGTGTTCTCTCCTTATTGAACCAGTCCAAGATGCCTCAACTTATAGTCTCTGTTACAAGACTATACCAATCTCAACTTTCTTGGCTTTTCAATTAGCCGATCGGCTCTTCGAAATGTCTCCTAGATTATATCTAGAGGTTTGTCCTTTCCTTTACCGCTCTTATGGCCCTACTTTGGTTCATGTAGACTTGCTGATTGCCTCGGCTGAAGATCTAGTTGATGTGGCTCCCTACTGGGGCAGTGTTCTAACTAGCCGAGATCTATTGAATGGGTTTCGTACCAATGCCCAAGCCAACAACCTATCAGCCGAGCCATATAATCCAAATTGCTTTGCTTAGTAATTTGGGCTAATCCAAGGTATGGTGGCTTCAGATGATACCCGGCCTGCACTTTTGCCCCTTGAGATAAAGCAATTGGTGTCTACCAACAACAATAAGCTAGCTCAATTTTATTTTGAGCCCTTTGTAGTCAATCCTAGGACAGTTCCAACTTATGCCAACTGGTGGACCACTATCTTAAATCGAGCATTTCCTCTTACTCTTGACCACTATCTATCCAAGCTGATAAGTGGTAGTCAGAATAAACCCTCTCAACCTCCTTGGCTGATTACTACAACTGCACTTCAGCAGGCTGGGTCCAAACTTACTCTTCCATCCAAATCTATCCAAGGTAGCTATCTTAGTCCCTACTTCTTCTCAATTAATCCATTGTTCCTTGTTTAACCTAGTAGTACTCGTATTGCAGGATCTCAAATTGTAAATATATAGACTCTTGTCCCCACTCAGCCGAAGCACAAGGTTCTAGTTCGGAAGAGCTTGAGAAATATTATCTCAGCTACTCCCTTAAGGGTTGCAGCTCCACCTATTGCTCATTTACAAGTTACTTCCCCTATTAGAGTAAGTAAATTGCCTTGATGTTTCTATTAGGATTATTATTTCCCTTTCTTACTCTTGCTTGCACTTTGCAGAAAGAAAAAAGAAGTAAGAAGCAAGCTAAGCTGAACTCTCCACCTTCTCACCCATCTAAGCCTAAAGCTTCGAAAAGGAAAGCTATTATACATGAGTCTGAAGAGGAGGAAGAAGAAGAAGAGTGTCCTCTAAAATGGTGACCTAGAAGTATTCCTCGGCCTCGAACTCCATCAGCTCCTTCTTCAATTGGTGTACAAGATCAACCCTTGTCTTCTAAGCCCAATAAACCAGCTGCAGTTGATCCTGCTATCTAGCCATCTCTTATTCCTGCAGCAATTTCCTCAACTGATGTAAATTCACCTGATGATCATCATGTTACTCAACTAAGAAGTCCTGCAGCCGAAACTCATCCACTCTTAAATGACGCTAATAAGGCACCTCAACAGTGTACTATTCCTCCTTATTCCCCAGCCTTGATTCTCGATGAGGAATTAGAGGAATATTTCAATGCTCCAATTACTTAGCCTCCAAGCACTTCCTCATCACCTGTGCAGCAGCATCTAGAGATCATTGAAGAAGAACTACAAAAGTCTTTCCCTCTATATCCTGCAGTCTCAACCAGACTAAAATGATCTTTCTTGAAGGTATCTGAGTCCCAAAAAGTTGATGTACTTGATTCACTTCAATAGGTATGTTCTGATATTGCTCTAAATTTTTTAGATACTGTGTCAGATTACTGCAAATTCAAGACCGACCGAGATGATAGCCTTAGAGCTTTGGAGGAATTGGCATAGCTCAAGGCTTAGACGAATGCCTTTTTGGCCCAATACCAAGGAGTGAAGTCTTGTCAAGGCCAGCATTTGACTCGGCAAACTCAACTGATTGATCGTATTGGGTCGATTCATGAAGAAATAGCCAAGCTGTAGGTTGAATTAGGGGTTTTGGAGCCGAGCTAGCTATAGTGAATGTCTAGATCAAGGCTGAAGATGCTCAGAGGCTTCGGCTTTACACTCAGGCTAAGGCATTAGATAGCAAGCCCTCTAGCCGAGAAGCAAAAGCCTCTAGCATATGCAGTGGAGATAGGCAACAAAGGCGTAGCCGAGGCTGAGGCTTCTTGGACTTCTTTGTATCATAAATTCCAAGCAACTCAGCCACCTCCTCCTACAAGTATTTATATCAACTGTCTTATTGACATATTTGTATACTCTTCATGATTTACCCTTCCTAACTCTCATTGGCACTTAATAGAAACGGCTCCAACTTCTAGTTCAGCCATTATTCCTCATGTGGGTAAGGTATCTGCTCTCCCAATCCCAGAGCTCAGACCAGAAGACTTACAGGATAACATCCTAGCTGTAGTGGGAGATACATTAATAGCTTTCTTGGAGGAAGAGTTATCTGTAGAGGCAGCTGCCAAATCTACCATGGCTCAATCAGCTGAAACAAGGGAGGAAGCCAAATCAACCGTTGTAGAAGGCAAACCTATTGATGCAACTCCTACCTAATCTGAAACTTAGGATAGGATATTATTTTTTCTTCTTGTAATTAAGATTTGGAGCTAAATAGCCGGTTTGTGGCTATTCCTTTAAACATTTTAATCAATTTGAACCGTTTCCCAAATAGATGGAAAATATTTCTTCAAAAATTTCCCATTGATACTCTTAGTTAATTCTTTTCTTTCCATATTAACCAATCTATATGCTCCCCCATATATAACTTGACTCATGATATAAAGACCTTCCTAATTTGGAGACCATTTGCCAAATCTAGGAGTTTTAGTTCCAATAGGCAATATTGCCTTCCATACAATATCTCCTTCGACAAATTGTTTCCTCTTCACCTTCTTATTGTAGGACTTTGCAACCTTTTCTTTATTCAGCTTAATATTCTCTAAGGCCATGATTCTATCATCATCGGCTGATTCCAAATCTTAGAACATGGCTTGAGAATACTCTTCAGGCTGCAATCCAGCTTGTTTTGCTACTCTTAATAATCTAACATTTATCTCCATAGGCAAAACTGCATCTTGTCCATAGGTTAGCCTAAAATGAGTCAAACCTGTAGCCTTATTCTCTGCATTTCTATAAGCCCAAAGATAACATTTCATGCCATTTTCTTGGTTGATCTTCAATGGTTCTTTTAATCATGTCAATCAAGATCTTATTGGTTACCTCGGCTTGACTATTGGCTTGTGCATAATAAGGTGATGAATGAATGAGTTTAATTCCATAGTCTTGCATAAACGTTTTCACCTTATCCCCTGTGAACAAGATGCCTTGGTCAATCGTTATGGTTTCTGGAATGCCAAACCGATGTATAATTTGCCTTTTAATAAATCTTATCACATCAGCTTGTGATATACTCGTCATTGGCTGAGCCTCTACCCATTTTGTGAAGTAGTCAATGGCAACTATAATGAAAGTGTGCCTTTTAGAAGATGGAGGATATATCTTACCTATGAGGTCCATTGCCCACCCCCTAAATAGCCAAGGTTTGACAATGGCATGCAGCTCCTCGGCTGGCCCTCTTTGTATGGGTCTATGGAGCTGATAAGCTTCATAGCCTTTAGCATAGGCAAAGCAATCAGCTTTAATAGTTGGCTAATAATACCGATATCGGTAGATTAGCCATTTTATATTAGAGCTAGATTTGTGAGCCCCACACATGCCTTCATAGACTTCTCCCATCACTTTTAAGGCCTCATCTTTATTTAAGAATTTGAGCAATACCTATTCTTGACTTCTTCTGAATAACTCACCATCAATCAATACATATTCTAATGTTTTCTGTTTAAGTTTGTAATCTACTTGAGCTGACGGGTTAGCCAAATATTGGATCAATTCTTGACTCCAATCGGTTGATGTCCCCCATTGATGGTCAATTACAAATACCTTTCCATTTTCAATAGTATTGATATTTGGTATCATGAACTTATATCTAGCGGCATGTTGTGCTAAGTCATTTGCTATTTCATTTGACGTCCTAGGAACATGTGATATTATGACATCAGCAAAATATTCCAATAAGGTTTGGGCTTCTTCCAGATATCCTTCCAATATTGGGCTGTTGCGACTATACTCTCCCAACAATTGGTTGATCACCAACTATGAATCTCTCATAATCTGCACAGCCTTTACATCCAAAGACTTGAGCAGTTTTAAGCCAATTATGAGAGCTTCATACTCTGCTTGGTTATTGGAACATTGGACATCTAGCTGATATATAAACTTCTTGTCCACTCCCTCAAGACTAGTAATTACCACTCCTACTCCAACTCTTTTTTAATGTTTTGAACCATCAAAAGCCAGAGTCCATGGTTTAATCTGCACATAACCTTGACATTCAGCTAATGGGTTCTATACCTCTACACATGGATGTTGTGCTAAGAAATTGGCTAAAACTTGTCCCTTCATGGCCTTCAATGACACATATTTTAAAGCAAATGCATTCAGCTTAATGGCCCATTTCATCAACCTTCCTTGAAGGATCGGCCAATTTAGTAAATACTTCACTATATTTATCTTACAAACTGCCAACACCTCCCTAGGCAATAAATAATACTCCAATTTCGTACATGCATGGAATAGTGATAAACTCCACTTTTCTATTGGAGTGTACCTAGTTTCGGCATCATTTAGCAGGCTGCTCAAATAGTAAATAGCCCACTCGATTCCATCATCTGAATCATGAGCTAGCAAGCTTCCGATGGAGTCTTCAGCGGTTGATATATATAACTTAAGAGGCCTTCCAAATGCTAGTGGTGCTAGCACCGGAGGTGTTGCTAAGCAATTCTTGATTTATTCAAAAGCATCTTGCTACATCATAACCTTGACTACCATGGGGTACAGTTCCAAATGCTTTAATCTTATATTGGTGCATCACCTAGTTTTTCTTAGGGTGCATCGACCCGTCCCAAAGAGTCTTTCAGATTCAATAATATCATTACTAATGTTAGGAAAAGCTAGCATGTTAACTCCTATCAACTTTCACTTGTACCCTAAATCCACATTGGATAATATTCCTCCCCTTAATAGGCTTCTCCAAAAGTAAAACTTCCCCTTTTCCTTCTTGTAGCACCCTATTGTTATTGCAGAAAAGTTTGTCTCCATCTTAGTCCATTAGGACCTTCCATTTTACTGCTATTTTAGCCTATTGAGATTAGTTGTCTTTCCCTTAGTTGCAACATGCCCATTGGCAAGTTCCTAATCTTTGATCCAAGTGCATCCCTCTTCGAATTACTTTACCCATAGCACTCATAGTGGTGCTTGAAGTAATCGTTATATCCGTTTTTCATCCCTGTTTATCCTCCCATTAGTAACAAGTCGAAGATGGTCCTATTGTATAATTCCTATGGTGGCTAAGGTTGATAGAGTTCGGTATAACTAGACCTTCCAACACTTCCCTTATCCTTAATGGGTAGGAGACATTGCCTTGTTTTGTATGCTACCATAGCCTAAGAGTGTCCTCACTTCAAATTAGTAGGAGATGTGTTAGCTTTTCTCCCAAAGGAAAAAGGATCTCTTAAATCTACTCTTGTACCTTTATCTTTTTTCTATTATCGGGTATACTTGAGTCTCTAGATATGATATGTGACTAGATGAATCCCTCCATGGCTCTTCCAACCACTTACTTCTATTCTGAGGCCTCGCGTAGGGTTTCTTTGATTTGAAATGGATAGAGTGTCAACTCCTAATACCCTTGAGGAAAAAAGTTATTCTATTCTCTAAATAGAGGCCTAGAGAGGTTTTCCTTGTGCATGGCTAGGGTTTTCATTCTTGACTACCTTGCTTAATTTTTGCCTCACCTAACTAAGCTCCAAGTTTCTTGAATAAAGATCTAACTTTTATAATGTGGCATTATCACAACCCATTATAACAAGCCCTCGACTGAGCTTGCCAGTGGGTTAATCTCAAGGTAGCCTCACCTGCAAAGGAAGATAAGGGTGCTATCCATGCATCTTGAATAACTCTATTAGCGGGTAGTTACCTTACTCCTATCGGTTATCCATTACATCCATAGAACCAGGTTGAAGAATCTTCTAGATTTGATCTAGAAAAACAACCTAAACTGCATAAACACTGGCAGAGCTTGAAACAATTCCTTATCAAGGTCAAGGCCGGTTCGTCCTATGCCGAGATCTTGCCCTTGTTGACTTAAGTCTCCGGTTTCTTGGTGATGCTGGATAAGACAATCCTTTCCTTTTATGGTCAAGTTTGCCATGTCTACAGTAAACTGACCAGCATAATTCCTTTGATTAGGTCTCTAATGTAACACCCTCTATCATATAAGCCATGCTCGAGTCATGGAATTACATAAAAAGGTTGTCACAGTGCTGAAAAATTCTTTAAAATAGGGAAAATATAATACATGGCCCTTTTATTGTCCACTTTATTACTAACCACTAAACTCTAATACATAGAGAATAAAATAATTACACTTTAAAAGCAATTTGTGACCGACAGAGTAAACAGTGTGTACTTCCGACTAATCATTAGCTAGCTTTGATGGTCTCTTGATCTGGCTAGCGCCTGAGTCGTGCTTAATGAGCTACCGCATTCCGCCTTGCAATCGATGTCCAACTTAGGTATCGGAATGTTTATGGAAAAGAAGAATATACAGCAGTGAGAACCTAGGGTTCTCAGAGGTAAATTTGAACAAAACTTATGATGTCATCATAAACATTCCACCGCTTGCTTATTATGAAAATATGAGCATATATAAATAAATAGTGGTTCAATTTTAAGTTGAAAATACTCCTTCAAGCGGTTATATTTTTAACCATCACTTACCATATTATATTACGGTATATAGAAATATGATTAGTATGATATGCTTCGATCGTAATCATGATAATAATAATATGACTTGATGAGATAACTAAGGATGCGCCATAGATGCTTATGCTTGACTGCATGCAAGTACACTTGACTTAATTCATATTTTTCTTTAGCTTGCAACTTGATCTTACTTTTCTGCTGGTCCCCCCTGAGGGTGAATGGCCTTTCTCACCCTCGGGTAATAGCCTCGCTGCGTCCGAGCTGTGATTTATACATGAGTGACTAAGCCATTTTCCCCGACCCTCACACCGGTTTATTCCCACTAATCTAGTCGGCTGGCCCAAGTCTTAGACAAGACTGGCCTCGGCCCATGCTAGCTGGGTCTATGCCATGCCTGGCGTGGTAGCTTAGTACGTCCCTCTTGAAAGTTCTTATCATCTTTCCTTTCCATATCTTATCATGCGGACAGATGCTTTGTGCATACATGAATATGCCTCATGTCTTATTTCTCATATCATATTCTAATTATGCTTGCATGCATGGCATACATGAACATAACATGTGAATGTAATATATTCAAGGTATAATCTCTCATAACTCATATCATCTTCAAATTCATCCTTGCATGTACACATTTCCTAGTTTCCTAGACTTCTGCCGTAAATTCGGCATCATAACGGATCAGCTCCATTTCCCCATGAATAGTGCCAATTCTCACAGACAATTCAATCATAGCAATATAATCAATTTAACACACATATATATCAATGTCAAACTGGCAATTCTCAACTCATACCTTATATGTTGTACTAACACTTGTGAAATCATCAATTGGGTTACTTTTGCCCATCTATTCAGATCTGCCCGAATTTCATATGACCCACCTCTATTTCTATTCAACTCATTTAAATCTGAAATTTTGATATGTCATGGCTCTATATGTCTACTTTCTAACCTCTTTGGTCTCATATCATTTTGATCCATATAACTCAAAATATTCAAATCTTACCTCAACCTGTTCAGTCACTAGGCCGAATTACACTCCTGGAAGTATAAATTCACTAAAAATCGAAACTAAGCTCAAATCATATGAAATTGGTCTCATATTGAAGCTAACATGACAACCTTTCATTTGCCATAAGTTTCATTCTATTTGCGTAAGTATACCTCGAGTTATAAGTCCTGAAAGTCGACTTTCCTGAACTACTCTGTTTTGGCCTGGTTTGGACATAGAGTAACTTCCTTGAATTACTGGGAGCAATTGGGACCATAACAAACTCGAAATCTCATATTGGGATGTTCCCCTATGTGTAAGCTTTCTAACAAAGTTAGTTTCACTCAATTTGGAGTTGTATAGGGTGAGTTATGTCCTCCTCAAGTCACCCTGCCCGGAAGAAAGTCCTGAACCCTAGGTCAAACTTCAAAAATTCATATCTCTCTCAATACTAATCCAATAACCTTATATGATATATCCATGAAAAGCCCTGAATGTCTACTTTCATCTAAAAATGGTTTCATCAGATTTGACTGATTGTAGACGGAGCCGTACACTCCGCCGTACGAACTACCGTGGAATTCTTCATCCAGACAGCATACTGGTTCTTCTCTCCTTCTAATTTCCTCTCCTAACCAAATTTTAACTCAAGATTTCCTATTAATCCTATCATACACATCCAATATATCATCAAATAATCATAAAAAGTAATCTTTCATGCATCCTTAGTTTAGAGAAATTAAGATTAGAGATTGAATCCTATCTCTTTGGAGTGTGATCTTGAGTTAAGTGTTGAAGCTTGAATTATTAAGACCTGGCCAAGCTTGAAGGAGTGATGGAGCTCAAATGGGAGAAGAGAAAGAGAGCTGGGGCAAGTGAGGGAGAAAGAGAGGCTAGAAAAATGGGTCTGAATGAGGGAGAAGAAGGTGTTATATAGGCATGAGTGGCAGTCAACTTGGAGGGTTCTCGACACTTAAAACACAAGGCTGAAATTCTCGCCAACCTTCCCCTTTGTGACAATTTGCTCTCCACGTCGCTTCAACAAAGAACTCGCTTCCAAAGATATTCTGAAAATGACATCGAACTCGTGGCACTTCATGAGATAAAATCGAACTTGTGCATGATTTGGAAACCACCAAAAATCCGAACTCTGAGCCCTTTCTAACCGAATTCCACTTTAATGCGGACCTCGTGACATTTTACTCTAAGCCTGTGATTTGCACCATTGTGTTAAACTATAACTTTGAGGTCGGAAATCATGTACACTATTAAGGTTAGATTGAACTCGTAAATTTTCTTTGAGACATGAAGTCGGATATCGTGGAATTACGTCATGTTGTTCTGACTTGAAGTCCAAGTCAAGTCGAAAATCTGGAGGTCGGAAATTATACTCGCATACTTTAACCTCGAATATTGGAACTCTAAGCCACTCCGCTTAACTCAAGCTAAAGCATTAAGTCAGAAATCTGAAGGCCATGAAGCCTCAATGAAGAACATGCCGATAAGGCCTGAAATCGTGAATTAATAAAATCAAGACAAACTGGAATCGGAAATTGTTCCATTTCATGTGGAATTCGGAAAGCTCTGAAATCATAAAACTAATGAACCGGAACTCGGAACTCGTTGTGGAGGTAAAATGGAATAATTTAGCGCAAAGAAAATTGGAATGTTACATCTAACATCTCTATAATCCTTAGCTTGACAACCATCAGCCTTTTTTAGGCACCCGCTATCTCCGTGAGAGTTCCCCATAATAACTATATTGAGAAGGTTCCTAATAAGCCTATAGGATGCCATAGGCTTCTATCTACACAAACTTTATATTGAGGTGATCAGGCTTAATATTCGGTTAATTGCGATAGATAGTCTACAACACTCACAATAAATTTATCATGCACAATTTTCTATGTCCTTATCACATAAGGACCTAAAGCATGATTTATCTAGACTCTCAAAGTATGTCTTAGAAGCATAGTCAGTCCATCCCCAGACGTATACAGGATGAATTGCTTTGATATCAAAATGTAACATCATCCAAACATATATACTATGCTCGAGTCATGGGGTTATATCTAAAAGTTGTTATGGGTGTTGTGGAAATTTTCAAATAAGAAAACATAATATAGGCCATTAGAATTCATATTTCATCACTGAATAAATACTTACAATCACAATTGTTCAATCACAATTGTTTGATATATATATATGTACTTAAAAATATAAGTTGGAAAAACTTAACTAATATGGTACATCGGACATGTCTTCTGCATTACTTACTTTAGCTGCTCGCTTTGACACTGGAGTTGGAGTCCAAGTATTAGACTCAAGTCCATGTTTCCCAATCTGTAGTAGTTCCAAAACCTTGCTGCAGACATGAAGTCTAGTCTATGCACTAGGATGTCTACGAGGACATGCAAACAAGTAGTGAGAATAAAAAATTCTCAGTAGGTATGCTTAATCCATTAAGCACATAGGGGGTCATCATAAATATTCCAATCGCTTCGATTTAATATGCAAATATGGACAAATATAAATAGGCATAGATTCAATTTTAAATTGGAAACATATTTTCTCGAAGCGGGTTGCTTTTAGCAATCCCTTGGCACATTTCAGGGGAGGTATAGTAACAGTAAGGGTATGAATTCTAACCATTATAATAGAACTATATGCTATAATAAGATCATGAACAATGCATATGCCGATGCACATACTTGATTCAGGAAAGTGCACTTGTCTTTCTTATCTCTTTCTTTAACTTGCAACTTCAACATCTATTCTTGGTCCTATGGAAGTCGATGGCCTCTTCCTACTTCTGGATAATAGCTTGCTTTTTAGGATCGAGCTCGTTCCTATATGTGATTGACAAGTTTACTTTCCCCAACTTTTACACCGACTTATTCATTTTTAAATCTATTCAAGTGAATTTCCCAAGCAATCACTTTGATGATATCGCCTTAACCCACTGCTAGGTGGAGGCTCGATACATCTTTTTGCAAGCTCTTGTTACCTTTTTCATCTTTATACATGATCATGCATGAATTTGCAATATATTCTTGTGCACATACTTCATATCGTACTTCAATCACATTCTTGCATGCATACATGAATTCCATGTACATAAACACGTAAATGCTCATACATTTGTGTTCTAATCTTTTCATATAGTAAATCTTACAATAATTGCCATAGCTTCATATCGTTGTTAACATTCGTCTTGCTTAACCCTTAGGTTATGAGTCACTGGAAATCTACTTCCACGTTAGGAGTTTACCCTAAATCTATTTCTTGACGTCTGGCCCTTATGTTTTATGACATTATTCCTTATCATATCCTTTATTTTACTCTCTTGGTCCTATATGGTTTACTTGTGGGTAATTCAAGTTATATCCATTTAATTAAAGCTGTCCTGGTTTCATAAACATGAGTTTCGAGCTCTAGATTTGCTAATGATCCCCCAGCTTCAGGATTTCAAGTTTAAGAAAAGGGGTTATTAGATCCCCCTAGATTCCGAGTTCGGGGTAAGAGCTTTCATATCCTCCTGAGTTTTGAGTTCGATAAAAGGATTCCTGGTCTTTGCAATCTACAAGTCTCGACCTTAGGTAAGAGGATTTTGAGTTTCGTCAAAGTTCTGAGTTCTGGTTTCACTAGTTACCCAAGGTCCTCAGTTTTGACCTTACATGTTATCTAAGACTACGGGTTCACTTCTCCCTCGTGCCCTAATCTCCGGGTTCCTATCTCCTTGGCTACTCGAGATTCTAATCTTAAGGGAAGGATTCCTTTCCTTCCCTAAGTCTCTGAGTTTCATGTTTAAGGGAAAAGGTTTGTGTCTTTTTCATCCTTGGATTCTAGGTTTTAGGCATGAGGGAAAAGGGTTCACTCTTTCATTGTTTTCATCCTAGGTTCTAGGTTTTAGGCATGAGGGAAAAGGGTTCACTCTTTCATTGTTTTCTCGAGTTCCGGGCTACGAGTTCAAGAGAAAGTTCTCTCTCCTTTCTAGGTTACCAAGGTTCTAAGTTTGAGAGAGGTCACTTCCCCCCTCATCCCCAAGTTTTGAGTTTTGGGTTCAAGGGAAGGTTCATAGGTTGAACTCGGTTTCTACCTTGTTTTGTTCTAAAATTCAAGTCTAATTCATTTAAGCTTAAGTGGCCAAGATTTTTGATTTATCTACTCTGCTCTTCTTATACTAACAGGGGAAAATAGATTTAACCTCATAAGAGTAACCAATTAGTGCAGTTTTTAATAAACACCTCCATTATCCTATCTTAGAATCTTATATCTTAGAGTCTTATCTTGTCTTCCTTTTAGTGTTTAGCTCTTCTAAGCTATTCAATCCAATTTCTATGGGTCCACTCACTCCAATTCTTCTTCAAGAACCTCAAGAGACTTATTTAAGATTTATTAACCATCTATTCCTAATATTATGAAGGTAGAAACATATGCACATGGAAACACCAACATCCAAGCATAAAATCAAACTTAAATCAACATTTCAAGGCATACCATCATGAAATCACATAATCAACACTATAATCCAACCAACCAAAATAAGATTTTGGTTGGAAGCCTAGATTTTGGGCAAGACATAGAGTACAAAAGACTAAGGTAACATAGGATTTGACCTACCTACCTCAAGGTTCTTGGAGCTATGGAAGTAAAGAAGCCAAGAACAACTCTTGGCCTTCCTCTTCTACCATGGCCGCAACATATATGGAGGTAGGGAAGCTCCACTTGATGCTTAATCATCAAATAGGCAGAGGATTTTGACAGAAGGGAAGGTAAGGATTAATTTTTATAAAAAGAATAAGGTGTTTTGAGGCCAAGAAGAAAATCAACCATGAGCTTGAAGTCCATGGTTATAGTGGTGGTGAGGAAGAAGATGAAGAAGAGATGATGATGGTTGTGTTGGTGTGAATTGTAACATCCCTATTTTTCTTAATATAACATAGCATAAACTTTGAATTATTTTACTTAGACAGTGTGAGAATTTTCAGGCAGCGCTATATCATGACGATCCTCACACTTAGAACTATATGGCAGTTTGACACTACTGTTGAAATTACGGCACTGCCATATACTAAAAATTAAGAAAAGATGAAAATGCCCTTAGTGCAAACTTTTGTTATTTATAGAATTGAACCAGGATTTTTGGTCATTACAATTTCTACTTTGACCTCAATACTTTTAAAAAATGACATTTAGGTCCCAGCATGCTAGAATTAGCAGAATTGGAGTTTAAGCAGAGTAGAATAGCATAGTAGAATTGTAGAAATATAAATCTCAGCAAATTGAGCCAAGTGTGAAATGACATGGGATGCCTTTGGACATGCTCAAAATTATGGAAATACCATTAGTTGAAAAAAAATAGAAAATAAAGCAGAAACTCCAGCAAAAAATGAGCAAAAATCACTAAAGAGCTAAAGGAAGGCCAAAATCTACTTGAAAGAATATTAAAAATACCAATTTTAACTATTTTTGAAGATAAATACCAATTTTTAACAAATTTGAACAATATTTACATAATTACACAAAAATAACATCAGCGAAATGCAAAACAGGCCCCGAAAACCTTATAAGATCACTTTAACTTGCAAGATGGCAAAGAATCAGTGAAGTTCCGAGCCTGGGCTTGATGGACCACGTGAATGGGCCTCTAAATGGGCCTTGGCAATTGCTAAAGTAAGATGCACAATTTTTGAAACAAATATGGGCCTAATCACACCAAAAAGGCCATAATTACTTCATAAAATATAAAAGAAATTAAATAAAAATAGAAAACCCTAACCTCTCAGCCCATGGATGCCCTTAACAACCCTCTAGTCCCTAATTTCAGTTTTAACCTTAATGTGATCAAGGATTAGTCAAATTTTACTAAGAGTCATTAGCAAGATGCTTTGTAATTATGAGTTTTTACAAAAAATCAAAGACTCTTTGAGTAAATCAAATTTTTGAAGGATTTGTCCCCTCAAACTTGATGAAACAGTGTAGCTACACTTAGTTCTGCAGTAGAAAATTATTTATATAATTTATAGATAATTAATTATGTTAATTAACTTAACATAGGCTTAATTAAGGCAAAATTTCATTAAAAATACTAAAAGTTGTAGAAAAATTTTGGAAAATTCAGAGATATCTTCTAACACATATTTAAACATACATTTGATGATAGAATAGAGAAATTTAATCATTTGCTAATTAAAGCTTAAATTGTCTAATCTAGATTTAAGAAAAATTGCTAATTATGCACTAATTAAGCCTTAAACCACTTTAATCTTTTCTTAAACATTAATGAACACATAAGATGAGTATTACAGTATATCTAAATTAGTTTTAATTGATGCTTAAATTAATTAACCATTGGTGGCATAATTAACCAACTAAACTATCTAAATTAAGCTAAAACTATTCCTATGATTAACACTAATCAAACAAGCCCTTTGTCTATAAAAATACCGTCATTAACTAGCCTCCACACCCTCTAGAGACCTTAGCTTCTACCCAAACTAGCCCTTCCAGCCACAACACTTCTCTTCCTCTTCTACTTCCATTTTCTCTCAAAAATCTTACCAAAACTCTATTAAAACACCTCCAAGCTCTCATTCTTTCTAACCACCCTGAAACACCATCAATCCTCACCCTCAAATATCACATTCAAGCCTTCAAAGAGAGCAAAAACTCTAGCTTAGTTGCTGCCTAACCGAGGTGTAGTTCGAGTTTCAACCTTATACAACAAGTAGGGTTTTCTTTTTCACTCTTTAGGTTCCATGCATGTGTAGTATGTGATTATTTGTGTTATTTTGAAGCTTTTAAACTTTTGTGTCTTAGATAATGAGTTTTCATTGGATTAAGCTTTTGAATTAATATGTGCAAGATATATGCTTATATCCTTAATCTATGAATTTAAAATATGTGATTAAATGAATTTGTGCATTCTACCCTATATGAATTGCAGGCATGTATCATGAATTTGGTGTGTTTTAACATTCATAAAATTATGGTTTGACGTTTGAAAGCCTATATTATCATGTCATGAGTTCTTTTGATAAATTCCCTATATTTTAGAGTTGATTTCATAAATCAAACGTTTACTTCAAATCTGCCCTTTTTGGCGCAGCAGGTTATACATGTTTATTATACTCATTATAGTGTTTGATAAACTTGATTGATGTCTTATATTATGTGTTTTCACTTGATTAATCTTTGTGCACAAGTTTGAGAAGTTTTAAAGCAAAATACTCCATTTTTGGCCATATTTATGGTTTCGGCCTTATGCTTCATTTTATTATGGAAATTGTTTTAATTAGTTTGCTATGATGAAATGTTTTCAAACCTTTGAGTATGTTTGAACTAGGGAAGTTTATGTGATAGTTTCTTTTGGGACTATTAAGACTTAATAAGACACTAAAAGTCACTTAAAACTTAATAAAATGAACTATGACCTATGCTTGGAGATTATGACTTTATGTACCTTGGCCTATGCTATTGGACCTTGTATGGATTTATTTAGACTATTATGAGACCTTGAGACTTGTATTAGACCTATTTGAGATCTTTTTTGGTCATATCTATGCATTGGAGAACCTATGCTTGGACATTGAATCATGGACTTTGGACTATGACTATGGACATTGGACTTAATCACACTTTTATTCACTCTAAAGCATCTTAAACATAAAGATTGAATAAAGTTAAAGATTGAAGTTAAGGTTGCAGTAGAAATGTCATATGAACTAGCTAATTTCTTGCTTGAAGTGGTTTTCTAAGCTTTGATTTGGTTTTAGAACAAGTGTTCTTTTGAACTAGTCTTTGAGACTTGGTTGTGAAACTTTGTCTTGCATGTGAATATGTCTACTTTCCCTAATATGAGTTTTGAATTTTACGCATGAAAGTTTAGCTTAATTATATGTTATTTGTAACCTTATATTACCTTATGTCTAAATGTTTTAGATGATATATGCAATGGTGAATATGGTGCATAGAATTTACTTGCCATAAATTGCATGTGATATGAAATTGGAAAGTATGCACATGTGTAACACCCTCCCAAGTACAGTACTATGCTTAAGTCATAGTACCACACCTTGGAGTTGTTACTGTTATTTGAACAGACCTTATCTGATAGCAGCTTCAACCGTCTTCGGAAACTCCTAAAACTATCTGGAGACAACACGGAAATAGGAGTGAGAATTATAAATTCTCAGTAGGATTCACTAATTAACATACATAATGTCATCGTTGTTATCTCCAGTTTGCTTCGGTTTATTATGAAAAAGTGAACATGCTATACAAACTATTTAATTTTACAGTTCAAAAATATATTATCCGAAGCAAAGTTTACTTTTACACATAGACTTGGCATTTGGGATAGCCTACTCAAAATTAATTCATGAATACTACCATGGATATTAACTGCAACATATTAATCCACACATAACATCAATATGCTGGGAGCATAATATCTGCACATAACTTTACTTATACTTGAACTTATGCATATACATTAAACTTGCTTCTCTTTCTTTATCTTCCCTTACTTGTTACACATATTCCAGAGTATGATCGTCATGTCATACTCCCTCAGAATGTGATCGCCATGTCACAGTCTTTAGGAATATATTCTTCCTGCCACATCCCAGAGTACGATCGCCATGTCATATCCATCAGAGTGTGATCGCCATGTCACATTCCTTAGGGTGTGGGATCATCATGCTATATTCCAGAATATGATCGCCATGTCATACCCCATCAGAGCGTGATTGGTATGTCACGTTCCTTAGGAATATAGACTCATCATCATATTTTTACATGCCATATTCTAGAGTATGATCACCATGTCATACCCCATCAGAGCGTAATCGCCATGTCACGTTCCTTAGGAATATGGGATCTCTATTCGATACTTACACTGGGTCATGCCATGCCTCATGTAAGTTCTATCCCTTATACTCACACTAGATAGGTCGATGCCATGCCTCATGTGAGCGGGGTGCTTACATATGCTTTATCATTTGTTTTCATATTCGTCATAATTCATATCATACTTAACTCATCCTTGCATAGAAACATTTCTAGCTTCATAGACTTCTGTCGTAAATCCGGCAGCATAACGGATCAGTTCCATTTTCCCATGAATAGTGCCAGTATTCAGCATATCAACTTAACAAAGAAATCACATCATTCCATTCATAATGCAACATATTTAATTCATGTTTCAATCATCAAACTCAAGGTACAAGTATTGAAATTAAAACAGGTTTTCTGTCTCACTACTTGCATTCAACTCGATTTTTTGTAAATCCTGCCATAATCTCTATTTAACTCTTCTGGACCTCAATTTTGGATATGTTAAAGTGTTATGTATCTATTTTCTAACCTCTTTAGTCCCATCTAATTTTGATAAATATAACTTAACTTATTTAGGTTTTATCCCGGCCTGCCCTGCAGCTAGCTAGACTTGCACATCTAAAAGTAAAAATCTACTATAAATTGAAAACAAGTCCAAATCATAAGAAATTGGTCTCATATTAAAGCTAACAGAACAAGCTTTAATTTGAAAAAGTTTCATTCCATTTGGCATAGTAGGGCTTGAGTTATAAGCCCTGAAATCTGACCTCCATGAACTGCCCTATTCTGGCCCAGTTTAGACATAGGGTGACTTTCTTGGATCACTGGGAGAAAACGGGATCGTATCTGACTTTGAAATTTATATGGGACATTATCCTATGTGTCATATTTCTAACAAAGTTGGTTGCACTCAATTCCAAATAGTATAGGTTGAGTTCTACCCTGAACAACCTAGTCTACCCAGAATCAAAGTCAAAAACCTTGGTCAAACTTCTAAAATTCATATCTCTCTCAAAACTAATCCAAAAGCCTCATATGATATATGTATAGAAAGCCTTGGATGTCTAGTTTCATTTAAAATTGGTTTCATCAAATTTAATCGGCTATAGGCGGAGTCATACACTCTACTGTACCAATTGCCGAGGGTGTTTGGTTCTCCAGCCTTTCAGCTCTTACTAATTTCATCCTTTCTTGCTTCCAATTCGAATTTAACCTCACAAACAGCCAATAAACCAGCCATATATCATCATAATCATTCAATCAATACATCAAAAATTGAGAAAACAAACCACCACCACTCACCCAAATCAGAAAATCAAGACAAGAATTGGAATCCTACCTCAAATTGATGTAGAAACTAGCTAAAATTGAGCTCTTGGTGGAGGAAGTGGATGAGGCTTGGAGTTTTGATGAAGATGAAGTGAAAATTGGAGAAGGAGGAGTGAGGGATGGCCAGCTGAAGAGGAAGCTCGAAAATTGGGTGGAGAAAGAAGGAAAAATCTGATTTAATGGTTGACTCTTTGAAATTTGATTGGCCAAGAATACAAGGCTGATTTTCAGCCAAGTTTTCTCATGCTTTGTGGCCTTGTTTGTTCCACTTTGGGGGGTTAAGTGGCTGAGTTCTCAGCCACTTAAAGTAGGGTTAATGAGTTGGAATTCTATTGGTTCGGTTCCGATAGTTTAAAATACCGTAATATTACCGATTTCCTTCAAATCGGTAAAATGGTTTTTGAAGAAATTTGTGAAGTTTTATATGTTTCTATTCTAATCTCTCTAATCTAACATCTAATTAACTCTTAATCAACCTTTAATTAATTTCTAATTAATCTTAACGATTCAATAAAATCGAATAAATCGATTAACAACGATTAACAGCGTAAATTAAACGTTTTGCAAGTTGAGGGCCTTTCTGGTTTTTGTTGTTAATAACTAAGGGTATTTTCGTAATTATGGATAAGTCTAGGGGCATCTCATGTCATTTCACATTTGGATACCTCCGTGGCTCAATCGGCTGAGGTTTAGGTTTCTACGTTTTCGCTACGCGATTCTGCTTCGTTTAAAACCTTATTCTGCTAATTCTATTGACCTAGGGACCTAAATGTCATTTTCTAAAAAGTTTAGGGGCAGAGTGGTCAATAATAAAAGTTTATTGTTATTATTTCCTATTACGTTATATAGGGATGTTACAACATGAATATGGCTAAGAGCTTAACTTGGAGATTGATAACATGTGCTTTGATTGGTGATTGATGGCATTACAAATTGAATAAGAGGTTTATGTGCACTTTGTGATATGAACGAAATTATTTGTCTAATGTGCACTCTATGATATAAATGAACTCATTTATGTTATGTGCAAGATATGAATGAAATTATGAAACATCCCCAATTTTGTTGTCCCAAATTTTCTTTTATTCTACGCGAGATCGAAACTCAGATCTTGTAGCTTGATTTTCCCATTTTGATTGAACTCGGAAATTAGAGCCCACAACCTGATTTTGCTCATTATGCGCTAAGTCAAAACTTATCTCCTCTTATTGGACACGGGGATTAATTCGAAAATTGGAACTCGTGTCTATTCCTTTTGGACTTAGCGATCAACATGGAACTCGACAGCTAGTGTTGCTTGTTTTGCTTGAGATTGGATCTCGAAACCTGGGGATCGTCTTTCCTGCCAGAAATCAACAATAGTAATCAAATTCAGAACTTGGAGCTTGATGCTGCTGGTTCAACTCGAACTCAGAGACCAAAACCCATTACTGCTTGTTCTGCTCATAAACCCGAAGCAGTTGTTTTTACTGAACTCATAACTCAGAAACTTGGTACTACCTATTGTGCATGAACTTGGAACTTACGAAACTATAACATTCCCAAAATTTTTCCTTGTGCTAGGTTACCTTAATAATCTTAAGTACTTAGGCACTTAATGAAGAATTAAAGAATGAAGACTTAATTAAGGGATAACTGTGATGAGAAAAATTGAGAATATGCTTAATCAAGATTAGAGAATTTTGAATTAAGCACTAATCACCAATAATTAACTTAATCAAATTTGATTAAAGGTAATTAAGCATAATTAAAATTTCAAATTTGCTAATCATCCCAACATGAGTTAATCACTAATCCTTGATCAATTAAAATGCAAGAGCACTTAATCACATCATCAAAATTCAAATTAAGTCAACTAGAAAATAAAGCATTAGTGATGTCACTAAAGCATAAAGCATGCGATAAGATCGCTTTCTGTAAGAACTAGTACACCATTTGTTTCCTTCATCATCCAATTTGTCCCTCTAAATCTTAATTAACACAAAATTAAGGAAAATATCTCCCCCTTGGCCATTAGAAACCTATGGCCATCACTCCCATGCAAACATTCTCTTTTCAATTTTCAACTTCTCACTCTCTTTAAGCCTCACATTCTCCAACACCTCTATACTCTTTCTTTTTCTTCTTCATCATCTTCTTCTCCATTCTTCAAGACACCATAACCAAACCTTCATCACTAAGCCCTTCAAAGATTACATCTTTTTGTCTTTGGAGATAAGATTTAAATACTACAAGCCTCATTTTCTCAAGAGCACAAGAGCTCTCATCTCCTTTAATTGAAACCACCACCATCACCACCAAGGAGGAGTCTTCTTTATCTTTTTTTCTCCTTCCGAAGAGGATGCCAACCACACCACTGGGTAGTGATCTTTCACTTCTTCTTTCTGTTGCTCAAGAAAGCTTGAAGCTTGGCTCTCACCATGGTCAAGAACTTCAAGTGAGAACTTAAGAAAAACTCCATGCTCTTCTTGAGCAAAAGTTTATATTTTTAGCAAAGTTTGTTTCTTGAGCTTGTTCATCAGATATTTTGTGTTCATTTAAAAGTTTCTCTTCTTGAATGCTTCAAAAGCTTTCATTTTTCTTTCTTGATGCATGTGTTCTTGATATTTTGTGGGTTGTTGAAAAGGAATAAGCATTGTTGGTGGTATCTTGTTTAAAGTTGGTGTCTTTCTTTATGAAGATTTTATGATTGAAAAGGATCTCTTTTTACATCTTTTTTTGATTTTTATGTGACCAAGAATATTCTAAAGCATAAAACTTTAAAAAGTTTGTTTCTTGCTATCCAAAAAGTTGTGTGAATCATATATACTTTGTCAAAGAATCATTTTGTTTTTTTTGGAGACAAGACGTTACATAAAGTTTTAAACTTTCTTCAAGAGTGAAACTTTCTAGTCATAAAAATGAAAACTTGCAACTTTATCTTGTAAATATTGAATCTTGAGGTCAAAATATTGAGTAAAGTTTCAAACTTTCTTCAAGAATCAATCTTTTAAATCCTATAAATGAAATCTTGGAACTTTAAGTTCTAAAGTTGGAATCTTGAAGGCATAATAATGATTAAAAGTTTCAAATTTCTTAAAGAATAAGACTGCTTAACTGTAAAGTGTAACATCCCCGATTTCTGAGTTCCGACTTCATTTTCGAATTTCACATGAAACGGGATAATTTTCGAGTTCCGAGTTCGTCTTCGAATTTCAGCATAATTTCCGACTTCGTGTCCTGTCCGATTTCCGATTTCCTCTTCAATTTTGATTATCCCTAATTTCTGACTTCATGTTCTAGTTTCGAGTTAAATGGAGTGGCTTCTAAGTTCCAATATCCGACTTTGAGTTAAGGTATATTGGGCATAATTTCCTACTTCCCGACTTAACCTTCAAGTCCAAACAACATGGACGTGCTTGCCGATATCCGACTTCAGGTCTCAAAGACAACGAACCGATTTCCGATCTCAGAATTTATATCCAAGCAAGAGTTTCCGACTTTAGAGTTTATAGAAGCGACCTCCGGGTTCAATGTGAAAAGCTCCGTCATTGGAGTTGAACTCAACTAGAATAGACAAGTGTTTGGATCTTTGGGTTGATTTCCCAGTCATACACGAGTTCCGATATCCGAGCTTATTCCCAGGAGTCTTCCATTTCGGTTTGTGTTCCTGAGTTTGAATTGGGAGTTCCGAGATTATGTATGATTTTTGACATCCGACTTTGCTTCCAAGTGTCGAATAAACCAGACAAGATACCCGAGTTTACTTCCAAGTCTCAAATTCGATGAGACGAGTTCCGACATCAGGCTTCAGGTCCAAGCTCAAATAAAATAGCACAAGTTCCGACTTTAAACAGAATCGAGACGAGTTCCGATTTCAGATAGAATGGAAGCAAGCTCCACTTTTGGGACGATGTGGAGAGCAACTCAGCCACAAAAGCAGGCGACATGGCCGAACTTCAATCACAAAATTCCAACCAATCAACACCTATAATTCCAACTACCCCCATGTATTTAAGTCAGACTTCCCTTCTCATTCCTAACTGATGTACGCCTCTCTCTCCCTCTTATTCCAGCCTCCTTCTTCCCTTCTCTCAATCAACTCCATCACTCCTTCAAGCTTAGCAAGGTTCTAACAATTCAAGCTTCAATACATCACACTCCAAAGAAGTAGGATTCCATTTCTGTTCTTGATTCTTTGCATGATGGCTGTATGAAAATTTACTCTTCTTCATATATTTGATGATATATTGGATGTATGTTATGGATTATAGTTGGATTAACATGAAATCTTGAGTTG
The DNA here is from genome assembly GCA_031439585.1 of Pterocarpus macrocarpus. Taxonomy (NCBI): domain Eukaryota; kingdom Viridiplantae; phylum Streptophyta; class Magnoliopsida; order Fabales; family Fabaceae; genus Pterocarpus; species Pterocarpus macrocarpus. The sequence goes on along the minus strand of CM062522.1, from coordinate 32,942,604 downwards.
GAATTAGAGTTAGAAAAAGAAAACTAGGAGAAGTGAAGAATTAGGATGCTGCCTAAGTGAGGAATTCCACGGCAGTCCGGATGGTGGAGTGTACAGTTCTGCCTATAGCTAGTTAAATCCAATGAAACTATTTTTAGATGAAAGTAGACATTTGGGGCTTTCCATACATATATAACATAAGCTTATTGGATTATTATTGAGAGAGATATGAATTTTTGAAAGTTAACCTAGGAATCAGGACTTGCATCCGGGCAGTGTGACTTGAGGAGGGTATAACTCGCCCTACACAACACCAAATTGAGTGAGACTAACTTTGTTAGAAAGCTTACACATAGAGGAATATCTCAATATGAAAATTTGAGTTTGTTATGATCCCAATAGTTCCCAGTGGTTTGACGAAGTTTCCCTATGTCCAAACCAGGCCAAAATAGGGTAGTTCAGGAAGGTCAAATTTCAGGACTTATAACTCAAGCTATACTAAAGTAAATAAAATGAAACTTCTTGTAAATGAAAGGTTGTCCTGTTAGCTTTGATATGATACCAATTTTGTATGATTTGGATATGCTTTCAATTTTTAGTGAATTTTTACTCTCAAGAGTGTAATTTGGACTAGTGACCGAATAGGCTAAGGCAAAGTTTAAATATCTTGAGCTTTACAGATCAAAATGAGATGGGATCAAAGAGGTTAGAAAGTAGACATATAGAGCTATGACATATCCAAAATTTAGGTTTAAATGAGTTGAATAGAGGTAAAGATGGATTAAACAAAATTCAGACAGAACTGAGTAGAATTGGCAGAAATGACCAAATTGATGATTTCACAAATGTTAGTGAACATATTAGGTTTGAGTTGATGGTTGCAAGTTTTACATGGATAGATATGTCAAATTGATTATACTGCTATGACTGATTTGTCCATGAGAACTAGCACTATTCATGGAGAAACGGATCTGATCCGTTATGCTGCCGAATTCACGGCAGAAGTCTAGAAGACTATGAGTGTTTATATTACAAGAAATTTATAATGTGAATAGCTATACAATTATGATTCTGTAGGTTAAAACTCTATATTCAAGAATGATATAAGTATGATAAGAGATATATGAGAGTAAATGATGCAGCATATGTATGAGTGCCGGTAGAATGGTAAAGAGGCTACGAGCCTTTATATGTTATGAATACGTACATGAAGATCATATGTGCAATAATATATGAAAATAAATGAAGCATATGTACAAGTGTATTCAGTATGTCTATACTTGATTATGCATGAGAATGAAAAGACATAAGTATATTAAATGTGAATCCCTCTACTTGGAGGCAGTTGCACATTGAATCCCTCCTTGTGAAGGCAGTTAAAAGATAAAGATGTGAATCCCTTCACTTAGAGGCAGTTGCACTTTGAATCCCTCCCTGTGAAGGCAGCTACCCTCTACCTTGGAGGCACGTGGTCAGATGAGATCCCTCTATATTGAAAGCACGTGGTCAGATGAGATCCTTCAATTTTGAGGCATGTGACCAGAAGAGATCCCTTCAATTAAAGTCACGTGGCCAGAATGAGATCCCTCCAAGACTAGAGGCACGTGAATCCCCTTGTGGCTGAGTCGGTGTGATGACGGTCACGAGTTGAGCTGACGAGCTCACTCCAAGGCCAGGCTACCCAAGGGCAGTAAAGGCTAAAGACTAAAGACTAAAGATTAAAGCATATGCAAGCACCCCACTCACATGAGGCATGGCATTGACCCAGCTAGTGTGAGTATAGAGGATAGGGCTTACATGAGGCATGGCATGACCCAGCTAGTGTAAGTACCGAATGAAGGTCCCATATTCCTAAGGAACGTGACATGGCGATCACGCTCTAGTGGGGTATGACATGGCGATCATACTCTGAAATGTGGCATATAAAGATTTTATGATGAAAAGGAAGATAAAGAAAGAAAAGTAAATTTTATGTATATGCATAAATTCAAGTACAAGGAAAGTTATGTGTAGATGGAGACATTGATGCTATTATATTTTGTTATGTTTCAGTTATTATTCATAATATAATTCATGAATTGATTTTGTATGGACTCTCCCAAATGCCAAGTGTATAAATAAAATAAATTTTGCTTCGGATAATACATTTTCGAACTATAAAAATTGAACAGCTTATATAACATGATCACCTTTTCATAATAAACTGAAGCAAACTGGAGATGACAACGATGACATTATGTATGATAATTAGAGAATCTTACTGAGAATTTATAATTCTCACTCCTATTTCCGTGTTATCTCCAGACAGTTCAAGAAGTTCCGAAGACAGCTGAAGTTGCTGTCAGATAAGGTCTGATCAGGTAACAGTAACAACTCCAGGGTGTGGTACTATGACTTAAGCATAATACTGTATTTGGGAGGGTGTTACATAAAGATAGAATCTTGTATCATTATTTTATAAAGGTTAGATCTTGAAAACATGAATAAAATTTAAAGGTTCATACTTTCCTAAAGAATGAAACTTCATAATCATAAAGGTGAACTCTTGTTATTTTATTTAAAGAGGTTTGAATCTTGTAACTTGTTTGGAATAAGAATTAGTCCTTGATGATTAGTGAGCACGTGGTGTTGTTGGCATCATGAGCATGGTTATGCGTTGTCATAACCCAAAGGACTAGAGGGATCTCGAAATCCTTTGGGAATGGAACTATAATTAGGGCATTTAAGCATACCATGAACCTAGGAATCACTAGTGTACTATCTCAAGGAAACTAAAAGATTTAATGCAAAATGCTAGCTAAAATACCATATTAGGCTTCGACCATGTTAAAAAGGGAAAAGGAAAACAAGTGTCAAACTTTGTTAACTTGAACAAACCATTCCTTAAGATGTGTACATAAGAAAGATAATAAGTTATTTAAATGAATCCCTAAAGTAAAATGTAGCTTCACTCAAGAATCAAGTAAATAAAAGACTACAACATACATTCATTTTAAACTATGTAATTCTCTTATGAGTAAATATGAGGAATCATAGGATGACTCATAAAACTTCTTAAAAAGGATAATGCAACCATAGACACCTATTAGGGCATGAATGTGTGATGTTATTAAGCATGATGTATGGTAAGTTTGATTGAGTGTTGACCCATTAATGAATGATTCTTATGCTTGATATGATGATACGGGATGAATATGATTGGTTGTTGGTTGAAATTTTCATGCTTGGCAAATTTTGGGGAAGCTCTGATCTAGCCGTTATGATGCCAAATTTCTACCAAAGTTATAGACTTAGAAATATCTCTTGCATATATGTATCTTATCCTTGAATGCAATGCATTGAGAATGAATGATGTAATATCAAGTATCATGTAATGAAGATAAATGAAATGGCTGGACATGATCTTTCAAAAGGGAAGGTGATCCACTAAGACTTGAAATTCCTCTACTTTGGACGCATGTAGTCAAAAGTAAATCCCTCCAATTTAGAGGAATGTAGATCCCCTTGTCAGCTGAATCTGATTGAGATTAATACTATGTGACGACAGTCACGGAATGATCTTATGTCCAATAACAGTCTATTCCAAGGGCATGTAAAGTAATGAATGTTAGGCACATGCTAAGTATGTAACATCCCCATATAACGTTATAGGAAATAATGAAAACATCATTGGGCAAACTTTTATTATTTATAGTCTTGCCCCTGAACTTTTTAGGAAATAACATTTAGGTCCCTATATCAATAAGATTAGTAGAATAAGGTTTTAAATGAAGCAGAATCATGTAGCAAAAACATAGAAACCTAAACCTCGGCTGATTGAGCCACAGAGGTGTCCACATGTGAAATGACGTGGGGTGTCCCTAGACTTGCCCATAATTATGAAAATGTCATTAGCTATAGAAAACAAAAAATAGAAGGTCCTCAATTTGCAAACCATTTAAGTTACACTGTTAATCGATTTATTCGATTTTATTGAGTTTGTAAAGTTAATTAAAAGTTAATTAGAGGTTAACTAGGAGTTGATTAGAAGTTAATTAGAGAGATTAGGATTAAGAAAAATTAAAATAGAAACATATAAAACCTCACAAAATTCTTCAAAACCGTTTTACCGATTTGAATAAAATCGGTAAAATTTTGGTATTTTAAACTATCGAAACCGAAACAACTGAATTCCACATATGAAGACCTGAATTATGAGGCTGAAAATTTAGCCACCTAGCCCTTGGATTGTGGCACCACATGCTTCAACAAATGGGTGGAGAAACTTGGTTAATTTGCTACCACCCATTCAGGAGCCAATCAACATTTTGCAAGCCATCCACTTCATTAAAGCTTGATCAGATTTTTCTCCTTCTCCACAAGCAGAATTTTGTCCTCCCTCTTCCAGCAGGCTTCTCTCCTTCTTCTCTTCATCTTTTTCATCTTCTTCTTCCATTTTCAGCCTCCCTCAAGTCTCTTGTACCCATATCTTTCACTAGAACTCAAGATTAGCTAGTTTTGCATCAAAATAAGGTGGAGATTCAACCTTATTCTTGTTCTTTTGGTCATGTGTGGCTGATTTGGGGCTTTATTTTCTCACTTCTTGATGTTATGATTGAATAAATATGATAATCTTTGGTTGGTTTGTTGGCTATTTTTTATGTTAAAATCAATTAAGGAGTAAGAAAGGGTGAAAGTAGGAAGAAGTGAGGGGCTAGGAGATCAAAATCCCTCGACAACCCGGACGGCGGAGTGTACGGCTCTGCCTATAGCCATTTAAATTTGATGAAACTATTTTTATATGAAACTAGACATTCAGGGCTTTCCATACATATATAATATAAGGTCATTGGATTAGTATTGAGAGAGATATGAATTTTGGAAGTTTGACCTAGGTTTTTGAGTTTGATTCTGGGCAGACTAGGTTGTTTAGGGCAAAACTTGCCCTATACAACTCGGAATTGAGTAAAACTAACTTTGTTAGAAAGCTTACACATAGGAAAACATCCCATAAAAATTTTAGAGCTAGTTATGATCCCATTTTCTCCCAGTGGTTCGAAGAAGTTTCCCTATGTCCAAATTTGGCCAAAACAGGGCAGTTCAGGAAGGTCAAATTTCGGGACTTATATCTCAAAATATACTCATGCAAATGACATGCAACTTATTTCATTTGAAAGGTTGTTACGTTAGCTTTAATTTGATATAATTTTGTATGACTTCACTTAGATTTTCATTTTTAGTGAACGATTTTGAAGAATTTTGTGAGGTTTTCTATATGTTTATTTGAATTCTTCTTTATTCTAATCTCTCTAATTAACTTCAAATCAACTCCTAGTTAATCTTTAAATAACTTTTAATTAACTTTACAAACTCAACAAAAACGAATAAATCGATTAACGGTGTAACTTAAATGTTTTGCAAATTTAGGGCTTTCTGTTTTCTGTTTTCTATAGCTAATGGCATTTTCATAATTTTGGGCAAGTTTAAGGATATTCCATGTCATTTTACATATGGATACCTCCGTGGTTCAATCAGCCGAGGTTTAGGTTTCTACGTTTTTGCTACGTGATTCTACTTCATCTAAAACCTTATTCTGCTGATTCTATTGATATAGAAACCTAAATATTATTTTCTAAAAAATTAAATGTAATTATGGAAAAGATCTTTAGGATAAATATGTAATTACCAAAAGTTTTGGGCAAGGTCGCAAATAATCGAAATTTGCCCACAGACGTATTCATTATTTCTTATTACATTATATGGGGATGTTACAAGTCACAGCACGGTACCCTTATCTTCCTCGCCATTTATATCTAATTATATTTTCCCATTATATGCCATATATATTTATTTAAAATCCATGATATTCCCTGAATTTGGGTTTGGAAATTTTTCATGATGCTTATAGCTTTGGCATGTCATATTTTGCACACTCTCAAACTTGATTTATTTTGATCATTAAATCATTTTGTTTCTCTTTATGTGCACAATATTGCAAATAAATGCCATTATTAATGCACAATATCATTTTGAGAGTCACTACATGAAATATTTTGGCACAAAGCCCATAACCATTTGGCCAAGAATAAGGTCATCTAGCTCGAATTAAGGTTGTGGAAGAAACCGACCTCGGATAAACGTATAGCAAAGCCAAGACGGGAGCTTGAATGAAAACATGATGGAAAAAATGCACATTCATGAAGTCTCCTATTACCCCACATCAAAAAAATGCTAAAAACAAAGCAAAAGTCCATGCTTGGCCCTTACTAGATGCGACCTCCGACTTTAAATGAGATCGGCCAACACCTAAGTTTAAAGCCCACATCTGACTCAAAACGAGATCGATAAAGGAGTAGTAAAGCTCACAGATAACCTTCGACTCATAATGAGATCAACCAGCAGAGGCAAAGTATGTTTTTTTACTACGTACCCAAATTAACTCCTTGGGACAATTGCTTTAAGTGTCGAGTACTCAAATCAACTCCCTTAGATAACATCTCTAAGCATCAAGTATAAATCATTTCCTTTAGTTAAATCATCCAAGCTTGGACTACAAAATGGCTTTCAAGTAGGAACTTAGAGTAGCAAAATTCGATCCTAGCATCAAAAGCTTACTAACACACTTAGAGAACTAACTCAAGATAAAGCAAAATGACCTCAAGGTCAAAATCTCCCTAGAAGCATGGAAGGCCCATGGAAACTGGCTCCTTAAGATTGGAACTGACTGAAAGTTAGAATTTAAATCATGATGAAAAATGATGACTTAAGTTCGGAACCTAGTTAGCCACTTAGTAAATTAAACAAAGTCAGATGTAGGTCACTATATAAAGGGACAACTACAAAGTCGGAAACCGACTAATGACTTAGGAAATTAAGCTAAGTTCGAAACAACCACGTGAATAAAGGATGACTTGAGAAAGTTGGATCCTAGCCAAACCACTTAAGCAATCAACCTACTTAGGCAATCAACCTAAGTCAAAAATGTTGGGCAGAAGAAGGATAATTTAAATCAAATCTAAAACTAATCCCTTAGACATGCTATCTAAGTGGAGAAGTTAAATCAAACCCCTTAAGTAATGTCTTAAGCATGGAAATTGTGAAAGCCTTAAGGCAATTAACTCAAGCGCAAAGTTTCACTACGAATACAAGGGAAGAGCAAAACTCGTACCCCAAGATGCCCAAATAAGAGCATCATACATCCACATCCACAAGGATTGTTAAAATTTTTAATAGTATACTTGTTTTTTCCTTCTCTCCTTAGGGTGTGATTAATACCTCTTCCCTAAGAGATTTGAGATATTCTTCACCCGTTAAGAAGGGTGTTCCCAACACCTTATCCACCCACTAGATAGCAAAATCTAGAAGACTCTATGAAGGAGGAGCTTTCCTCATGTGTTTTACAAGAATCTTACAAAGGAAGCCACCATGGCTCCCTAAATTCTAAAGTCGAAAGGCTAAGCCCAAATTGGGGGCTAGAAGACCAAATTTAGGCTACGAATCAGCAATCGAAAATGAGGTCGAATTCAGCAAAGACCTTGACCAAGGACCTAGTCAAGAAAACCAATGTTTGACTAAGAATAAGGTTACATAAATCCTAAGGGATTGATTACCCCTTAGTTGAGATACACGGAACCTAGGTCCAGTACCTCGGGAATAATGACAAATAAAATCCGAGTTAACAAATGACTCGAAAAAAATACTGTATAACCCTTAAGTAGTTCCCTTAAGCAAAACACTTAATGCATGTTTACCACCTCAGAAAGGTCCAGGTTTTCACCTCGGTCCAAGTTCACTTAAGTGGAACACTAATCCAGGTTTACCAATTTGGAAAGTCCAATTAGGTCGGAACCAATTCGGAGAATCCAATTTGATTATAACCAACTTAAAAATCCAATTCAGTTACAACCAATTCGAAAAATCCAATTCGGTTACAACCAATTCGGAAAATCCAATTCGGTTACAACCAACTTAAAAATCCAATCTAGTCATAACCAGCTCGGAAAAGCCAGGTTTTCTTTATAACCTTGGAGTAATTTTATTCTTTAAGCGAGTTGACTAGCCAATTGAAGTGTCGCTAATATTCCCTTAAGTTATTTAACTTAGGCAAAAAGAAAAGCACATACTATTGGCGATTTCAGTTCCATTAATAAACTCGTAAATCGGGAAATGTCAAGTCCATCGCTAAAAGCTCAAAGCCGGAGGTTGTAACCTTTAGGCCAAACTGAGAGCATTGCTATAGATTAGTTCAAAGGCACCATGCATTAAAGGGCCTGAAAGGTTGCCTATAAAAGGCTAAAGTCGGAAATCATCCAAGGACCGATCATGAGCAATTAAAGAAATGAGTTCCAGGGGATCTTATGTTTCACTTTCCTATCTCGAAAGTTTGGACTAGAAAGAACAATGACCTTAACTAATGAGCTCATCAGTAATAGGAGGTTGATCCCTTCAAAATTCAAGAAATAGATCTCCACGAACATGACCATTCCACAGTAGGGAGACGCTCATAAATGTTTGACTACACATAGAGAAAGATCGAAGATAACAAGCTCGACCACAAAGATGAACTCAAAAAAATGAGCTTAACACCTCTCAACAAAAACCTTAATGGGATCATAAAGCTCGAGGTAAAAGAGTTTGGAGCTTCAATAAACGTAGCTGTTGAATAAAACCTACGTCAGAGCAGCCCCATGGAAGCAAAGCTTGGAACTCGTATCAAGCTCTCCTCGACAACCTCGTCAAAACAAGCGAGGATCAAAGGAATTTCAACCTCAGCTCCTGACCTACATATTGTTCCAAATCTAATAGTTTACGTCTTTTCCTCTAAAAGGAAAATGATTATGGACCTAGGAGTAATGAAAATTGGGGGCTCCGAGATAAAACTTAATGACTTGGCTCTATTTACAATAGTCACATTGTCTTACATGTAACCCCTGATAAGACATGGACTAGCAGACACACTACGTCGGCTTTGGCATGATCGTGCACGACTATGGATAAGCATGTTTTCCTGCCAGACTTATCTTAATCTCGGCAGTAGAGTCGATCAAATGATTGGGGGCACCAATTAACCATGCAAGCTAATAAACACAACTGATGTTAGATGATTCAATACATGCCTCACAGATGAGTACAACAAGGTCATAATCCGAGGTCTTAATCTCATAACTAAGTTGGGAGCTTATTATGTTTGGAGTCCAGATAACAATTCGACTCCCAAATATATAATTCAAGGTCTCAACCTTAGAATCAAGTTATTGCTAGAGTTTGGATAATAATTCAACTCCTAACATCATCGGAACTTGTAGTCCAAAGTCCTAATCTTGGAACTTGGTTATGTTTAAAGATTGAATAACAACTCGACTCTTGATATCATTAGAACTCGTAATCCGAGGTCTTAACCTCGAATCCGAGTTGGGGGCTCTGTTACGGACTACCCTCTAGGCCCAATAGCCATGGATAGGACGATGGCACCCAAGGCCTAAGTCAGGAGTCTTGGCCCATATGTCTACCCTACATCCATTAAAAGGTCTAATCTTATCACTATAGGAAATATCTCAAAGGCGGTTACAAGGAATCCTAACTGAAGGAGAATCCCATGAAAAGAGGAGATAATCTCTCTTATTCAAACCCCCAAATCTCTCTATAAATAGCCTTTTAAACAGATGATTTAGGTATATTCTCTTTTCTATTCATACAGTATCTTTTGACCCCTGCTAACTTAAGTATTGAAGTCCTTGCAGGTACACCCCCACCAACTGGGATTAAGGATCAACAGCAGCTTCATGTTTCCTACCTTGTACCGAAGACCAAGTAATCTCTATCCAATTTTCTAGTTTCGAACAGATTTGAAAGTCCACAATTAGTTTCTCAACATTCAAAAAAGGGAACATATTAATCCCTCCATACAGAATCCATACAGATTTTTTGGCAATATGAATCTGTACGGATTCTGTACGTAGGGACTAATATGTCCCCTCTTTTTTGAATGGTAAGGGACTAATTGTGGACTTTCAAATCTTGAGGGACTAATTTATCCTCTGAAATTTTTGTCAATGACCAAAATGGGTATTTACTCTAAAATATATATTTACTCAACATTTTTTGCTACAATATTTATTTAGCATATAATAAAATTACTTTTATTTTAATTATTAATATATAATTTTTTATAATGGAGTGGAAATACATATATATTATAATGTTTTAATGATAATTATTTATGACTTTTATGAAGAGATCAATATTTTATTGAACTATTATTAAAATATATTTATTTAGTACATAACACTATTACTTATATTTTAATTATTAATATATTAATTTTTAGGATAATGGATGGAATGTCTTTTCTTTATAAATTTGGAGTGAAACCTCAAAGGAGCTGTTGTAATTTTCTCATAATTATATGAAGTGATATTTAGTCTCGTCTATTTGAGAACATTTTTTCAAAAAAAAAAAAACTACTCTGTTAATTAATAAATATGTATAAAAATTTAAGATATTTATCCAAAACAACAAAAGTTAACATTAATGGAATGTATGTTAATATTTTTGGCAAAATAAGAAAATAGTTTCTTAAAAGTACGTCAAAAAAACATGTTTTTGAGTTTAAATAAACTTACCCAATATTAATTCTTGATTTAAAACCTCAGCTTATCATGTTTTTACAACTTGTATGCAATATGACAATTTTAATTAATAAAGACTAAATTAATATTAATTTGTTTAAAAGACTAAATTAATACCGCTTGTGCGGCTATGAGTATTCTATATATCTAATAAGCTCTTTCTCTAACTGCTTACACTGATAACTACCTTGAATTTTTTAATATAATAGTCTTTGCAGAAATTTTCATTTTATTTAATATTCACACTAATCCATTTATATTGTATTCAAACTAATACAGATTTCCCCCTAAATGGTACAATACAGAATGGATACTGATGATTCAAACCGCGGACAGAAAACAAGAGCAGATTTTCCTTTTCTTTTTTTTTTTTCCCCCTGATTGTTGAAGTAAAAGGGGCATAACAATGGCAAAGCAAGAGAATTCTTAACTACATACTAATGGATTACAAATACAGAACGCTACATGTATTAGTCACTGATATGATATTTATCTGTTTTGTGGGCTAACAGAATCCAAACATGAGTAATCAAACCTCCACCTCTCCTTATTTGTTCAGAATGATAATCTATAGTGCAATTAGCTGCAGCATAACACAACATCTCCACCCACACACTACATATGATCTGCCATCTGTTTTGCTTGACCATCAAATTCCTTGCCAGTCTCTGAGCATCCCTTAGCATATGCCATTTTGATGTGACAACAGTTTCTGATTTCCTCTCAGAATATGAATACTGGGGAAGTCTTTCCATTCTCAAAATCCTGCTGGCTTCTTTTTCATCTTTGACAGATTCTTCTTTTTGTACCAACAAGGCCTTGAGTTTGTCATAGGCGTGTTGGAATATAATCTTGGCTGTGGTCATTGACAGCATATGAGGACGCATAGCTAGAAGGTACATCATATAATTTGACAATAATTTGGCCATTTGGGTTTTGGAGTTTGCAGCATTGCTATGCACATCTGAACAATAACATATATCTGTTGCAATGTGCCATATAGTAATGCTCTTGTCAAAATCTCTTTTCACACTCCATTTGAAATCATTGAGACAGCCATACCTTGCAAGCGACCATTCCCCCCTTTGGTTGAAGGGCTTTAGTCCTCTTTCTCTGTCAATATCATTCATTTCTTCAACCATCAGAACTTTCAATTCTTGGGGAAACTTTATACGTGTCCTACTCTTGCTCTTCTTCAACCCCATGCCAATGCCCCGGAATTTGAGAATTTTGCCACACTTTAATGGCTTGTCATGGAGGCAAAAGCTCAGCAAGTTGAATTGTGGCAATGTATTTGACCACCTTTTCCAACTGCTTGCGCGGGGACCAAGAATTCTCAAGCATGGAATCATAAGCGGATAATTTTGGTGCTTGATTATTTGAATAATCGCCCAATCTGTGAAAGGTAACTGTGCAATCTGGTAAAGTTCCATAAGTACAGCTCCTGCTAACATCCCTACTATAAAACATGCTTTCCAATGACGTGAAAAAGCTTCCCTGAATTCGACTGAAAATCCACATAAAGTCAAAACTAAACCGAAGAAACTTACAAGTCGAAGAATACAACCTCCTCTGGTGTAGATTATTGGTGCCTTAGTGTACAGCACATCATACATGAAGCTAAGTTCTGAATCTGTGATCTTGAAGATGTCCTCCGGCGCATACTCATCGATTGACAACCGCGGAAGAGATTCATATAGAGGCTGATAGAGCCAGTTCTCGCGGTGAGGCTTCAACGAGATAAACCGGTAATATGCCTTTAAGATCAATTCTATGTTGGGAATATCCTCAGGAAGGAATCTGAATAAATCAGGCATGTTTGCTTCTTGGTCAATTTCCTGAATGGTGATTATACCAGAACTTTTACTAAGAGCAGATTTGAGAGCCCACACAACTTCTCCATACTTGATTATTCCAGACACGAATAATGGCAGGTAAAGAAAAGAGAGCTCTGACTGTGTCCAGCTCTTGACAACGATCCAGATCACCACAGCTACTTGGAAGACAAGGGCAAGCAGTTGCCTTAATCCCAATCTGTTGTCTTCAATTGCGTATGCAGTTATGGCATCCGGGTTTCCAATTTGCACCAGTAGTAGTGGTGCAAACAAAGCCTTTAGTTCGCGACGAATGTTGCGCTCATTTGGATCACTTCCAGGTATTACCGTGAGCTTGCCTATGATGATTTTTGCAAGAGAAGCAGACAACAAATAGGTAAGCCAAACTGTGAACCTTATCCACATACCTGGGATGTCCTTTCTGCGGCTGCCATAGACTGTGAGGATGACTTGCATGGTGAAACTCAATAGCATAAGCACTTCTAGGCCCCAGAGATCCCATAGGCCTTTCAGATGCCCTGGAATCAAAGATATGTGCATGTTTTCTTGTTCAGTTCTATTAATTGCTCAAATTCTGCAAGAAGTAGGTAAAGCCCCCAAATTAGCGTTTTGATAAACATGATCCATAACAAATCTCAGCTAAATTAAAATGACGTAATGATATGAGATAAGGAGACTAGCAAACTACAACCATACAATTGGGAGAAAAAGAAAGAAGTTAAAATACACAACCTGATCAACTATCTTCTAGTTGGAATTCACTGGCATCAAGAAGCAGTTAGATGTTTCAGCAACCATGGAAAAAACACATATACATGGAAGGATGAAATGAATCCATTTAAAGCATATTACATCATGAGATTAGAATTTATGGATCATGGATTTTAAGTAGAATAAGAATTCATATTAGCTTAGGATCAACTCTTCAGCCACATCTCCAGTGTCCTAATGTCTATATGTAGAGATGTGAGCAAAGTGGCAGACTATGAACAGGAGGCAAACGTTGATACTCAGCTAATTTGTCAGAAACCTTTTCGTAAACTGGAAGACAATCTTTGTTGCTTGGATGAGTTACGTAAAACACCTATGCCATAGACTATACCCGGATGATCCTTAACTTGCCATGTTACTGTTCATTCATGTGTAGCAATTTAGGATGCTTGCCTTAACAATAGGCTAATAGGGCATTGCCAATCTAAATGAATACAACACCGATTAGCAGGCTTTTGGAACCTTGCTTGCTTATGCTTTATACCTTTTCTTACTCCATATTTCACATGAATCCCGAGCACCTAATCAATTTTATTTTATTTTATTTTTTTGAATGAATTGGTCGATTGAGGAAGGCACATTGCCATGAAATCGATCTGTCTCCCTTTCTTTTTTATTGCATGGAACTTTTAGATTATCAAATGCTGCAATGTTTGGGTTGGGGGACACATGCTAAACAAGGTATTCTTATGGCAGATGTCCTACGATGCGAATTTATTTTTCTTATATAATGTGTTGCTTAACGATAGCAGGGATAGCTAGCCATGGCAATTAAAAGATTAGGAAAAAGCATAAAGGGGAAAACTGTTTGCCATGTGCATAAGCCATGTCTGTATTTGAATAATGCTATAATATTATTCCAATTTAACCATCGCTAAAATAGCAACCACTGGGGATCACGTGACCCTGACAAAAAAAGGTGTGACTTCAACCTCTAAGGCTGTGCTTGCCGCACCTATGCTGCTTTGGGACAGATTAATAAGCATTCACTTTGATTAGATCTCAATGTTTCATGCAATTGAAAAAAAAAAAAAAACAAAAACAAAGGAATTCCTCTTATGAAAGAAAAATGACATTTTACATTATTCTACTATTTTTTAGAACTATAAAAAGAATCAAATTCACTAGATTAGGCCGTTTATAGGCTAAAATTGTTTAAAAAATCTTGACATAAACAAGTTAGGCTAAAAATAAATTGATTTCAATATGTCAAGATTTTTGAAAAAAAATATCTGGGACTGACTCATTTATAATTTTTTCTTTGCTTTGAAAAAAAATTTATAATTAGAACTCAAATTTGATTATGTAATATGTTGATCTTTGACATCTGGGACTTTGTATTTGAATTTTATTGTTTAGTTTGTTGAGTTTATGTAGTTTGATTTGTAATGTATTGAACTTGAACTCCTGAATTTTGGACTTGAGTTTAATTACATTGAGCTTTCACATTTGGGATTTTGAATTTGGAATTTGATGTTTAACTGTTTTGAATGTATGTAATTTAATATCTGTAGTGTTGAAAAATGAAGTTTGATTTTATATGGGATGTAATAATGTTTAGGAATTTTAATTTGAAAAAATTGAAAAAAAAAAAATTGGACTAGCTTTGAATGGGTCAGACCAACATTATACAGCCATGTTAATATTTGCTATAGGGTTGTGGCCTGACGTGTTAAACTCATGGCCTAAATGGGTAGGCTGGTCCATTTAACAGCCTTAATTTTTTCTTAATACTATAAGGTATTTGACAACTTCAATTAATTTTGAACTGCTTGAAAATTGTTAGGATTTAAAAAATAAGTCCCTATTAGCGTATGTTATGATAGGTGCACATGTAAACATGCGATACGTGGTGGTACTGAAGTTGTTATGGGTGCCAACTAAATCTGCAAGATGACACAATTAGATTTGTCAAAGAGGACAATACTGAAGTTGCCCACCAGACGTAGGCCATTGTTAGCCAAACCAGGATAAACACCTTGTGCAATCATTTGGACCCTAGCTACTTCTAATTTATTCTTGCTTATATCTAACTTCTGAATTCTTCCCTTTATAATTATACTCGGATACTTTCAAACATCAATTAAAGGGGTTTTCTTAAAATAAATTTTGAGCATTAGCACTGAACTTAACAAACATGCTTCTGCATTGCAAGTTGAAAAATACTTAAGAATCCTTTGTTAAATTTCAGATTCAAAAATTTTTGAAACATGATTCAAACCCCTTTCCCGTGGATTTAGCCATCAACACAAGTTTCTAATGAAGTTTGTCAACCGAGTTCTCATCAACCTTCTTACCAATCTTCTCAAGAAGTTATTTGTAAAGCTTCTCATCAATCATGAAGTTGGAGAACTCATCATTCTTATTCTCCAGAGCTCATCATTGTTGAAACATCTGCTGGGGTTCACCGAAGCGCATTGATGAAGTGCATTCTAGATGTTTGTGTAGATAACGATGTGTATGCAAGCCAAACACCTGGTTGTCGGGATGCAAAGCATACTTCTAAGAGCTTGATACAAGAGACTTAACAATTACTTGCTTGAAAATGGATTTTCAAGAGGAAAAGTAGACACTACTAGGGGTAGGCATAGGTTGGGTTGGGTGGATTTGGAAAGTTTTTTCGAACAATGGGTTGGGTTGGGTCAAACTCGTGGATCCGATATACATTTTTTTAACAAAAATAATACCTATTAAATTATGCCAAAATATATGATCAAGTATAATAAATTTAAACATATATAATATAAAATATCAAATCTTTTAATAGGCATAGCAATCTCAACACGAATAAATTTAAAAAACCATTCATAAGTCCTAGAAGTTTTCAAAAAAATATACTTAAGTCCTAGTAGTTTTCAAGAAAATATATATAAGCCTTAAAAATATAATAAACTACATGAGCCTATTGAAATTAGTGTCATCACATATAGCATGTAGATTAAGATAATTATTAACTTCATTCTCAATTTGTTCAAGATATTTAGCATCATCCAAACAATACACTAGCTTATCATCATAATAATCCATTAGATGCTCCATCAACTTATCATTGGTGGATTAGGCTACGTTGTATGTGTAACGCCCCGATTTTCGATTTCCGACCTCATCAGTAAAGGTTTAAAATTTCCGATTTCTAATTTTATTAAGGCTCTAATGGACTGACTAGGATTTTCCGACTTCTGACCTCAGCAAATAAAATGTCAGAAATTCCAATATCCGAGTTTATTATCAAGAGCTCTTCATTTCCATTGATGTTCCCGAGTTTGTCTATAACAGACTTCCGAGATTAAATTTGGAGTTTCGAGATTCTATAAGTTCCAATTTCCTAGAATATAGGATTAATGATTTGAATCTCGATCTCCGGTGTCATGCTTAAAATCGATTCAAGTTTACTAATGTTCCCGACTTCCGGATTTAAGTGTTTGGTTTCACATCCGATTTTGCTTTCGAGTTTCGAACAAACCAGACAATAATTCTGAGTTCCGATTTCATCTGAGTGGATGTACACGAGTTTCGACCTTAAGAAGAGTACGAGTTCCGATGTCATTTTTCAGAATACAATGGAAACAAGTTCCACTTTTAGGCGACATGGAGAGCAATTTTGTCACACAAAAAGGACGACGGGAGAGCAATTTTGTCACAAAAGAGGACGACGTGGAGAGCATTTTGGTCACAAAAAGAGGAAAGGTTGGCTGAAATTCAGCCTTGTGTTTTGAGGCCAATCAAAACCTTTGAAGTTAACTATCACTCATGTCTATATAACACACTCTCCTCCTCTCACTCAGACCCCCTTCTACGTTACCTTCTCCTCACTTCAGCTCTTTTTTCTCTTCCCTACTCACCCATTCTATCCAACCTTCAAGTTCAAACAAGCACCATTCCCAAACTCAAGCTTAATAACAAGAGGTAGAGGTTTTCTTCTTGCTTGATTTTCTAATTCTTAGATGATTGGTGATAGTTTAATTCCTTAACTTTGATACATTGATTGAATGATTATGATGAATTATAGCTGGTTTATGGGCTGTCTATGAGATTAAATTTGAGTTGGAAGTAAGAAAGGTTGAAGATAGGAAGAGCTAAGAGGCTGGAAAACCAAAAACCTCCGGCAGTCCATACGACGGAGTGTACGGCTCCGCCTACAGCCGGTTAAATCCGATGAGAATGTTTTTTTATGAAACTAGACATTTAGGGCTTTCTATACATATATATATAAGGCCATTGGATTAATATTGAGAGAGATAGGAATTTTTGAAGTTTAACCTAGAAAGCAGGACATTTACCCGGGTAGTATGGGTTGAAAAGGGTGTAACTCACCCTATACAACTCCAAATTGAGTGAAACCAATTTTGTTGGAAAGCTCATACATAGGAGAACACCATACAAAGAAATTCCGGGTTTTTTACCATCTCAATTGTTCCTATTGATTCGAAGAAGTTACCCTATGTCTAAATCAGGACAAAACAGGGCAGTTCAGGAAGGTTAGGTTTTGGAGCTTATAACTCGAGCCCTACTAAGGCAATTGAAATGAAACTTTTTGCATATGAAAGTTTGCCCTGTTAGCTTTGATAAGAGACCAATTTCGTGTAATTTGAGCCAGTTTTCGATTTTTAGTAGATTTTTACTTTTGAGTGGGCAATTCTAGCTAGCCACAGGATAGGCCGGGATAAAACCTGAATAACTTGAGTTATGGTTATCAAAATCAGATGGGACCAAAGAGGTTAGAAAATAGGCACATAACACTTTAACATATCCAAAATTGAGGTCCAAATGAGTTAAATAGAAATTATGGCTTGATTTACAAAAGTCGGGTTGAATACAAGTAGTGAGATAGCCAACATGTTTTAAAGTGCAATACTTGTGCCTTAAATTTGATGATTGAAACATGAATGAAATATGTTGAATTATGAATGGAATGAGATGATTTCTTTGATAAGTTGATATGCTGAGTACTGGCACTATTCATGGGGAAACGGACACGATCCGTTATGCCGCCAAAATTGCGGTAAAGTATATACATGAGTTATGAGATACATGTAGATGCATGTGCATTTTCAAGAAAGCTATGAAAGCCATGTTATGAGGAACCTAAAGATTATGTTATGATGAAAGTTCCATGATACTTGGGCCAGCCCCAGAATAAAGTTAAGGGGAATAGATCGGTGAGGAGGTCGAGGAAAGCAAACCCGGTATTCCTGTATAGGAACGAGCTCGATCCTGAAAAGCAGACTATTACCTAGGAGTCTAAAATGGCCAAGAACTCCCAGGGGACCAAGTAATGGAAAAGTTTATGAAGAAAGGTTCAAGAGCAAGTTTGCATGATTGCATTAAATGCATAATTGCATTGAATGTTCATTATAAGTCAGTTACAGTTTATTTGTTACATTCACTTACTGTCATATGCTCATTATTCTGTGTATTGTTGATATTAGTTTATTCTGTTCCTTATGCTGTCTTAAGTAAAACTGGACCCTGCCTCGAGCCAGACATTTTTCCCAACCTCATTGAATATGAATAGTTAAGTTTAATCTCATGTTTTTATAATTAAATAAAACCTGATGCAGCTGAGAATGAACGCGATGTCAGTTAAACGTCATACCCGACCCTACTGAGAATTTCCTTAAATTCTCACCTCATTTTGCATTTCCACCTCATTCTCAGACGTGGGCGATGGACTCGACGACTATCTTCTTCATTGAGATTCTAGGCTTACAGCTTCACTAGGACCCCGAGTTGGATTCACTATACCTAGCTGGCTTGCCAATTCTATCTCTACTTTTTAATAATAGGATATGTATATTTATAAACTGAAGCTTTGGCTTCCAACTTATATATGTATATATGCAACTAATGATATTTCTATGCTAATCACGTTCATTATACAGCGTTCCATTTCTTCCGTTACAAAAAAAAAAAAAAAAAGAAGAGAATGATACGGATAATCGAAACGTAAGCAGAGCAATAACACGGTAACACATTCTACTTAATTTCATGCTATGACTTAAGCATAACATTAAATTGGTAGGGTGTTACAATATGAGTAGAAAATTTTTAAACTCATGACCCCATCCATATCTCATGGGTTAGAGGTTTTTTAACTCGTTGACCTAACCCAACCCGTATTTTGTGGGTTATGTTGGGTTGAAACCTGTGAGTTGGTGGGTTGACCCAACCCGGTGCCCACCCCTAGACACTACCTTATTTAGAAAATAACTAAATGATGAACTATTAGTAGTTTAACTTTATGTCAATTACATTATCTTTGGATCTACTAATGAAAGTTTAGGCAAAGAATTCTCTGAGTTAAAGGAAAATGAATTCAAAATAAGTATGATAGAAGAACTAACAGTCTATCTCAAACTCCATATAAAGCAAGATAGTCTAGAATCTTCATCCACTAAGAGATATAAACAAAGGAGTTTTTGATAAATTTCAAAATGGAGAATGCAAAACCAATGAAGACACCTATGTATCTCTCCATGGAAATTGGCAAATATGAGAAAAGTAAAGTTATTATATTAAATGGTTTACAAAGGTATGATTAGATCCCTTCTATATTTAACTGCTAGTAGACTTAATACTTTCTAGTTAATGAAATGGTAAACTTGTTAATGTTTAGTGTAGAATCATGTGCTAGATTCCAAGCACATCCTAAATCATCCCGTCATACAATTGTAAAGAGAACTTCTAGATACTTTCTTTTTTGGTTTTTCACATTTATCCTCCACTAGAGGCAATCCTGTTCAAGGCACGATTGGGCACTAAATATGAACACCCCTCCTAATTAGGAATTGAACCATGGTTCGCCATGTTGTGGGAGACACTTTTAGACATGGATTGTGGTATAATAATGTTCATGCTTTGCTATATAGCAGGATACTATGATGCGAACTATGCTAGAGTTGAGTTAAGCTAAAGAGCACAAGTGGAGCGTGTAACTTCTTGGGAAGGGCATTTGTGTTATGGTTGTGAAAAAAACAAAGCTTTATAGCTCTTGCAATAGTTGAAGCATAATATGTCTCGGCATCCTAACACTACCCATAGCTCTTATAGTTCAAACATCAAATGGAATATATTGTTCTATAAGGTATCACCTTATCTCAACTATGTGTGATAATAATAGTGCAATAAATCTATATATGAGTCATGATCAGCATTCTAGCTAGATCAAAGCATTTTTAAATTAGACATCATTTTATCAAGCATCATGTTGAAAAAGGAGACATTGAGTTTAAATTGGTTGTTATTGATCATCAATAGGAAAATAGTTACCTAACCTTATGGAATAGAAAAGCACTGGTCTCATCATTGGATATATGCCACAAATCTAGTGTGGGTCTGCCTAAGTTGTGAAAAAATTGAAGTGTAAGGAAGAGGCATGCAAGTGTATGATGAAGACAAAAAACTGTGGAAAAAAAAAGAGAAAGAAAGAGAAAAAGTGGCTAAGAATAATTATAAATGAGAAAATAAAAATATAGAAAAAATTAGGGAAGTTGAAGAAAGAAGAAAAGAAAAGAAAATGGGGTATATAAAGAGAACTGCAATACATTGGAGTGAATTTTTATGCTAGCGGCTTAATTGCCTCCTCAAAGCTCTTATATTCTCTAGATGAAAATCACCTGTCACACTAATGTCCTACTCTTTGTCACACAACTCAGATTCCGCCATGTGGATAAAAAAATTTACCAATCAATTATATTTAATTTTCTCAAAAAGTAACACCATTAGTTACTTGTTAGTCTAATTGTTTCCATCAAAACCCATTTCTCATCCATTCTTCACTTATTTCCCCATTTCCTATCTTTCATAGTCGCTAGAACCCATACTTGAACCCAAAACTTGCATGGGTTATCACCAAGATGGTGTTGTGGTTGATGGAAGGAAGAGGTTGAGCAATGAAAAAGAGAACAAATAAGCATAGATGTGTTGTTATTTTGGCAGTGTGCTTCCTGTTGCCTTAGCATGAATCATATGGAGGAGCCAGTACAAAAACCATTAAGCTATGGGGTGGAGTATTCATGGCCATGGTCAATGCTTTTTGTGGCAAAACTGCATAATGAAAATCTTTCTCTCCTGTGCATATAAAAGGTGTGGTTTTTGGACATCCTATATGATTTTGGATGTATTTACTTATTTGTGCATTACTTGCTGATGTAATCTTAGACTTGGTTTCTAATCCTTTAAATTTTCATGCTTTTTTTCATTAAAATGTAGTGCTGGCAATTTGTTTGATATAATGTCTAAGATAGACAACACCAAGAAATGATTGTAAAACAAACATAGGATGGGAGAGATAAGAAAAAGATAGTCCTTAGCTACCCTAGCTGGTTTATTGATATAACACCGAAGTCGAGAGTGTATAAATTGTGATACTTCATCCTGTCAAATCCCGCGAAAGCTAAGTTTGGAATATTCTCAGGAGATTAAAAGTCCCGATAATTGTTCTTTAGATATCAAAGAATTGAAGAGTGATTTTTAAGAAATTTTATGAAGCCATTAACCTTTTCGTTTTTAGCTTAGAAGTTTAAGAAAATGCAAGTTTCCGGAAATTTGTGCTAGAATCCAAAAGTTGAATTTTGATTCTTAAGGAGTTTGATTTTTCCAATATTTTTATTGGATTCAAATAGGAGGTATTTCCTTATTTACATTTATGTTTTAAAGTTAATGGAGAGTAAAATAAATGAAGAGTATGATGATATTTAGAGGTGTAAATAGAAAAAGAAGAAAAAAAGAGGACTGGGCACCTAGCCAGCGCCTAGGCACTGGATGCACTGCAAAAGAAGGAGTTTCAAGAATGTGGGTGCCTAGGCAGCCTAGTCGCGGCGCCCAGGTGCCCATTGGATGGAAATAAAGGAAGGGACTCGACCTTTCTCCACCATTTCACCCAAATCTCTCTCTCCTCTCATCCTTTTTGTTCCCCCATGGAATCATCATTCCTTTATCAAATTTCACTCAAATCTACCACCAAACTCATCTTCCTCATGTCATCATCATCACCTAACTTGGTCTTCTCACTTGGAGTTCTCTTTCTCCTCTTTTCTAGAGAGAGAAAATCATGGTAGGAGGAGACCCACTGCTCTTCTCACTCTCTACCCCCTTCCTCCACTCTCTAAGAAACTCTTCGAAATCCCTTGGTGGCTCTAAAGCTTCATGAAGCTTGAGCTTCTTCCTTTCCCAATTTGAACAGCGAGTTGATGATGTATCTATAGCTAGCTAGTTTCAAGTATATGTATGATTTTCTAAATGTTAAGTTTATAGTTTGAGTTATTAAAGTTTAAAGAAAGTGAAATAGCATTTCAATGTGTGACCTTATTGAATGCTTCAAAAACAAAGTGTATTACTCCTTTGTATTTATTTATATATATAAGTGTGAGACAAGCAAATCTGGAAATTTATTTCCGATACTTGAATAACTAGATAGAAGAAGGATAGTTTCATGCTATTAGAATTTTAAGGAATTAAGAATTTTATCCTATGATTACATTGAGAACTGTTAAGTTCTAATGTTTTAATAGTTTAAGCAATTTAATTGATTTTAGCTATACCATGTTAGAAAAGTTTATGTTCATTACCAAAAATAAAAGAGTTTACTTAAGTGATGCTGTAAAACTAGTTTGAAATTAGAAAAGTTTTAAAGAAAGGAAATGTGTTTCAAGGAAAATTTAAGTCAAGGGCTCATATGAGGTATGGCAAAGACCCAGCAAGTGTGAGTGCTTTCCTAAGGAGAGGAACTGTAACCAAACTGTTTGCTAATGGCAACAACATTAGCCTTGGTGCATCTTGAATAACCTAGCTAGCAGAGTAATTGCTAGCCTAGTATGTCGGCCAACATGTCTGGAATATATAGACACGCACAGGCGTGAAGTTATCAGTTATTGTTAGGCAAGCCTAGTCAGGCAGTTATTTTCTGAAATAGGATCCTCCCTTAAGCTTTATGATGAGTTTGAAACAAGTATCTATTTTTCCTGTTATGAGAAAGTATTTCTAACTTTCAGACCAGAGCTTACATCCTCACTATATATATGATTTATTACATCTAGCTGTAAAAGTGTTATGTTTATATATGTTTATAAAGAAGTTTTATCCAATGGAAAGAAAAAGGTGATTAAGGATCTATGGATGTTTAAAGGATAGATTATACTTCAGTTATGTTTTACCATAAATTTTATAGTATGTTAACATATAGACAAAGTCTTTTTCTTAATAGATGAAGTGTAAGTTTTTGAAGGAGCTTATAAGTTAATGTTAAAGCTTATTCTACTGCTGTTATAGATATAGTATCTCTCACTAAGTCTGTATGACTCGCTCCTCTCTCTCCATGTTTTTAGATAGGTGCAGGAGTGTGCTCAAGCTTCCACAGTTAACTAAAAGATTCAGCATTTATGCTTAATTGTATAATCTCTAGAAGTGCTCCATTACTCCACAGTCAGGGTCCTCCTTGTGTCAGTTTATAATTTGTAGTAATAGTATGTTATTCTAGTTATGACCAACTTGAGTTTTAATGTTTATGAATTAACCTTCAAGAATATACATGTATATATTTTTTCATAAGTATGATTATGTTTTAAACTCCTATATTGTGTGCTGTGGGGTGTATTCGGAGAATGCCTAGATCTCCAATAATTTTGTGTGTTTGAATTGTTGTGCAGGTGGAGAATCCGTATTTGGGAATAGTCCTAAATACAAAGGAGACTCTGCCCAGTTTTTTTAGAATAGGTCTAGTGTAACAACTTACCAAACAAAGTACTATGCTTAAGTCATAATAATCTATCTGATAAGAGATTACGTGTAATACTGATTAAATTTCTCTTTTCTGTATTAGTATTAATTTCTCGCATAAGACTACCTGATCTCATAACAAAATTTTCTGCGGGATGGCGGAATAAATACTAATCAATCAGTAAACTGTAAATAACTTAACATAAATAAAAATATAATAAGAACAGAATAACTGCAAACTGCGTCATAGATATGTACATAGATATCTGATTTTAAAGTTTGTCAAAAAAGTACAAGGTGTTAAAATGAGGCCGCTAATACAAAATGAAACGGCCAGTATCTATGAACAGCACCCTAAGTGGTCCCCATGGGACATTTCATGTACACCTCCTAATATTTATCCATCTACCCATGACCCAGACTGTCAAAAGAGGGTCATTCTATACATCTACTACCACTACAGTACGCCCACTATCTAAGCAGAATTCGAAGAAAGAAACCCATTCGCCATGGGTGCATCTG
Source organism: Pterocarpus macrocarpus (assembly GCA_031439585.1). Taxonomy (NCBI): domain Eukaryota; kingdom Viridiplantae; phylum Streptophyta; class Magnoliopsida; order Fabales; family Fabaceae; genus Pterocarpus; species Pterocarpus macrocarpus. The sequence goes on along the minus strand of CM062522.1, from coordinate 32,918,174 downwards.
CAGGAGGGTGGCCTGTACTGGGAGCAGAGGATGAGGAGGAACTCGCTGCCTCCGATGGATCCTCCTCTGATGTCGAGGCGGAAAGCGTCGGATGTGGTGGTGAAACAGGAGGAGCCATAGGAGCGGGGGCTGCTGTTGGTGCTGCTGCTGCGGGAGGAGGTGGAAACGGATGGGCCATATGAAGTGGAATGGCAATGTATGGGACAGCGGGATCAAACAGTAGGTGCATCAGGGGTACTGCAAAGTCTCTCTGGAAGAAGAAACATAAACAAAACTGGCACCTGCCAAATATATATACAGAGTCTAAAAATGGGTTGAGGTGTATGCGAAACTCGGGGAACTCAATGAAGAGAACTCCTGTCGCTGCGTGCTCCATAGTCAGAGAATGACGCGGAAAATATAATATGGTGAGAAATGAATATTTCTCAGTAGAAAATCCTAACTTCTATGCATCCGTCATCGCTGTCATTCCCAATTGTTTCGGTCGTGCAAGATTTTCAGATAGTACGGTAAAAAAAGATAATATTTAACTTAAATACTCATTTGTAAAGCATACACCGAAACAAGTTCAATTTTAATTAACAGATATACTAATGTACTCAAATAGTAATCACAGCGGAACAATAGCATGTTATGAATAATAAACAGAGATCTAGAACAATCAATAGAAAAGTATTACACTGTACATATGCATGTGCAATGAGAAGATGCATCTTATTCTTGGAGGCTTTCGCCTTTTATAACTTATTTCCATCCTTGGTCCCCTGGGAGTCATTGGCCATATACTCCTGGGTAATAGTCCGCTTTTCAGGACCGAGCTCGTTCCTATACAGGATGGCTGGGTTTATTTTCCCCGACCTTCCACTGATCTATTCCCCTTAATTTATTCCAGTGCTGGCCCAAGTGATGTGAACTTCTTTATAAATGTCATGAAATGAATGCACATCTAACTTGTCTCTCTACTTCTGAAGTATTCAAGTTGTCATGAATTTCATAATTTATGGATTTCTTACCGAAATTTCGGCGGTATAATGGATCGAGTTCGCTTCCCCGTGAATAGTGCCAGACAATCAGTACAGTTGCACAACTAATGATTTCAGTACAAACCAGCAAATATGTATAAACACTTATAACATCATTCAACAATTGCAAATCAAGCATTAAGAAGGTTCCAGCTTGTCCTTCCCTGCTCTGCCCGAGTTTGGCATGCTCCAATTTTTATTCAATTCAACTCATTAAATTCTCATTTTTGGATATGTTATAGCCTTATATGTCTACTTTCTACTCTCTTTGGTCCCATCTCGTTTTGAGTTGTATAACTCTAGATATAAACATTTTATCTCAGCTTGTCCTGTTCCTAGCCAGAATGGGATTCCTATAGAATAAAATTCACTAAAAATCGAAAACTAGATGAAATCATGAGAATTTTATATCAGAATGAAGCTAACACAACAAGCTTTAAAATGAATTAAGTTTCATGTCATTTTGCTAAGTGGATTTTGAGTTATGAGTCTCGAAACATTACCCTATTAGGCTGTCCTATTCTAGGCCAGTTTTAACCTAGGCCAACTTCATTGATGTACTGGGAACAAATGACAACGAATTAAATTCTGAAATTTTTATGGGATGTTCTCTCATGTGTTAGCTTTCAAACATCTTTAGTTGCATCAAATTTGAGGTTGTATATGGTGAGATACACCCTTCTCAACCCATGCTGCCCGGGTGAGAACCCAGATTTCTAGGTCTAACTTCAAAAATTCATAACTAATTCTATAATAATCCAATGACCTATTATGATATATGTGTGGAAATCCCTGGATGTATAGTTTTATTTAAAAATGGTTTCATCAAATTTAAACGATGGTAGACGAAGCCATACGGACCGCCGTACGGACCGCCGAGGGAAATCCTATCCTGCTTCTAGGTTTGTCTCCTCCTTTCAAGCTATTTGCCCCCAAATCCAATTTTAATCACAACACACATGCAAAATCAGTCATAAAATATCATCATCACTCTATAAAACATTCAAATCTCAGATTAAGCATGCTCCTCATATAGCCCCAAATCAGAGAGAATAAAAGAAGAAGTAGGATTTCCTACCTTGTCTTGAGTAGTTTAGGCTGATTTTGTGTTCTTGGATGGTGGTGGCTTGGGATGAGGTTTGAAGATGGATGGAAATGGAGTAGAAATGAGAACAAGGAGGAGAGAAAGAGAGAGGCTTCAGCTGCTTGGAAGAGGTCAAAATTTCTGATGGGAAAAAGAGAGAAAAAGTGAGATATTTGGGTCCAACTTGGTCTTGATTGGTGGATCCAAGTTTTGTATTGATTTTGGTTGAGCTTCCCATCATCAAGGGCTCTCGAGGCGCCACTTGGTGGGTTGTTTGGCAAAATCCTAGCCGTTAATTCCAGGGCACTCATAGAAAAATTCTACTGATTCGGTTTCGACAGTTTGAATTACCGAAATCTTACCGATTTCTCTTAAATCGGCAAATTGGTTTGAAATTTTTCTGTAGGGGTTTCTATGCTCCTAATCTAATTCCATCAAGTCTAATCCATCTAAATCACACTTCATTTGACTTCGAGTAAATGTTTAATCAAGTTCTGATTAAACTCACTTATTTGATTAAAACCAAATAATTCAGTTGTTAACAATAAATTTTTCGGTCGTTACATTCTATCCTCCTAAACAAAATTTTGTCCTCAAAATTTGGTACCTGACAATAATTTGGGATGTTCTTTCCTCATATTAGATTCTAATTCCCGCATACAATCTGCTGAGTCTTCACGTCCCCAAGCTACCTTCACCAATTGTACCGCTTTGTTCCGAAGGTGTTTGACGCTCCTATCCACTATCCTTGCTGGGGGTACATGAAAAGTCAAGTCATCCCTTAATTGGATTGATTCAAGTTCCAGCAAGTGAGCAGGATCCGGTTGGTATCTTTTGAGTTGCGAAATGTGGAAAACATTATGAAGATTAGATAGATGCGGAGGTAAAGCAACTCGATAGGCGACTGGCCCGATTTGCTTTAAAATTTGAAAGGGACCTATAAAGCGAGGGCTTAGCTTTTTGACTTTAATGGCTCTACCTACTCTGGTTGTGGGTGTGATTTTTAGAAACACGTGGTCTCCTTTCTGAAACTCCAAGGGTTTTCTCCGGACATCCACGTAGCTCTTCTGATGGCTCTGAGCTGCAAGTATTTTGCTACGGATCTTTTTGATCTGTTCTGTTGTCTGTCTGACCAATTCTGGACCTAGAAGGCTCTGTTCACCTGCTTCATACCAACATAGGGGAGACTGACACTTTCGGCCATATAAAGCCTCATATGGAGCCATGCCGATGCTAGCATGATAACTGTTGTTGTACGTAAATTCGGCTAACGGCAAGTATCGATCCCAACTTCCCCGTTGTTCCAGAATGTATGCTCTCAACATATCTTCCAGGGCCTGAATCGTTCGCTCCGTTTGACCATCCGATTGCGGATGATATGCAGTACTTAGACATAGCCTAGTACCAAATGCCTTTTGGAGCGCTCCCCAAAATCGTGAAGTGAACCTTCGATCTCGATCGGAAATGATTGCCGAAGGAATACCATGTAGCCGAACTACTTCTTGAATATATAGCTGAGCCAACTTTTCTAGAGGAGAATTTGCTTGAATGGGTAAAAAGTGAGCTGACTTGGTTAGTCTGTCCACTATAACCCATATAGCGTCATATCTTGAGGGGGTTCTCGGTAAGCCCATCCCGAAATCCATAGAGATGCTCTCCCATTTCCATTCCGGAATCTCCAAGGGTTGTAATGTTCCTGCCCGCTTCTGATGCTCTATCTTCACCTTCTGGCAAGTTAAACATTTATTCACAAAATTGGCCACATCTGTCTTAAGGCCTGGCCACCAAAACATCTGCTTGAGATCTTGGTACATCTTATTGATGCCAGGATGTACAGTAAACTCACTCTTATGGGCTTCCTCTAAAACCTTCCTCCTGAGATCGTTCTCCTCTGGTACACATATTCTTCCATGATATCGCCATATTCCTTCCGCATCCTGAGAGAATCCTGTTAGCTTGCCAGATTGCACTAGTCGTACTGTATGCTGGAAGTCATCGTTTCCTTGTTGTGCTTGCTGGACTTGATCCTTTAAAGTACTGGTTATCTTCTGTTGGTGTAATTGAATGGTACTGAGAGTTACAGAGATCCCCAAGTTGAGGGTTTGAAAGCTCTCTACAAGCTCCGCTTCTTTAATCATCATCCATGCCACTGTCAAGGATTTTCTGCTTAGGGCATCTGCTACTACGTTTGCCTTTCCTGGATGGTACTTCAGGTCGAATTCGTAATCTTTAAGAAACTCCATCCATCTTCGTTGTCTCATGTTCAATTCCTTCTGATCAAAAAGGTATTTCAAGCTTTTGTGATCAGAAAATACTTCAAACTTCACTCTGTAGAGATAGTGTCTCCACATCTTCAAGGCAAATACTATCTCCGCCAGTTCGAGATCATGGGTTGGATAGTTTCTTTCATGGGTTTTCAATTGCCTGGAAGCATATGCCACAACGTTCCTATTTTGCATTAACACGCACCCCAATCCTTTCTAAGAAGCATCATAGTACACTTCAAACGGTCCACAAGGATCCGGTAAAATAAGTACTGGGGCGATTGTCAACCTTTCCTTTAATTCCTGAAAACTCTGCTCGCACTCGAGCATCCAGTCGAATGGGGCGTTCTTCCTGGTCAACTTTGTTAAGGGTAGGGCTATTTGGGAGAAGTTTTTAACAAATCTTCTGTAGTATCCTGCCAACCCTAAGAAACTTCTGACTTCCGTAACTGTCGTTGGTCGCTCCTAGTTTAATACTGCTTCTACCTTACTGGGATCTACTGAAATTCCCCCATGGGATACCACATGGCCAAGAAATTTTACTTCTTCCATCCAAAATTCACATTTGGATAGCTTGGCATAAAGTTTCTTTTCTCTCAAAATTTGCAGAACCAATCGCAAGTGTTCTGTGTGCTCTTATTCTGTCTTCGAATAGACAAGTATGTCATCAATGAACACCACCACAAATTTATCAAGATATGGTCTGAATATTCGGTTCATGTAGTCCATGAATACTGCCGGTGCATTTGTCAATCCGAAGGACATCACGGTATACTCATAATGTCCATAACGAGTTTGAAACGCCGTCTTCGGAATATCTTCTTCTCGAACCCGAATCTGGTGATATCCCGACCGTAGATCAATCTTGGAAAATACAGTAGCCCCTTGCAGTTGATCCATAAGATCATCAATCCTTGGTAACGGGTACTTGTTCTTGATTGTCACTTTATTCAACTGCCTGTAATCTACATGGAGTCGCATGCCTCCATCTTTCTTCCTAACTAACAAGACTGGGGCTCCCCACGGTGATGCACTTGGCCTAATGAATTTCTTTTCCAAGAGTTCTTCAATCTGCCCCTTAAGTTCAGCCAGTTCCAAGGGCGACATGCGGTACGGCGCTAAAGATATTGGTCCCACTCCTGGCACTAGTTCAATAGTGAACTCAATCTCTCTCTCAGGAGGGAACTCAGGAATATCTTCAGGGAACACATCAGGATATTCCTTAATAATTGGAATATTGTTTAACTCCTAATCAACCTCTGTTAGGCTAGTTGACAAGAAAATATACCCTTGACTTCTATTCCCACAAGAGTGCACTATTAAGGAACTTAAATAAAGACTTACAGGAATTACGGATTCAGAAGATGAAACAGAAGGGAGTGTAATGGATTTATCGGAGTTATTTAACAGGGCTTGGTTGGCAGAGAGCCAATCCATACCCAAGATGATGTCAAGTCCGGACATGGGAAGACAAATTAAATTAGCCGGAAAGATCCGACCTCCTATATGACAAGGGACATTGATACAAATGTGATTAGTCCTAACGGGCTCACTTGTAGGAGTAGAAACTAACAAGTCATAAGGTAATTCAGAAATAGGTAGCTGCAGGGTTGTCATGTAATCATGAGAGATGAAAGAGTGAGACACACCTGAATCGTACAAAATGGTTAGAGTCTTACCATTTACTTTACATGTATCTTGGATCAAGTTTTCTGACTTCTTGACCTCCTATGCATCCATAGTGAAAACTCTCCCTTGGCATTGTGGCCTACGAGTCGATTGAGGATTTCGGGCAGGGCATTCATAGATTCTGTGGCCTGGTTTGCCACATCCAAAGCAGACATTTTGACCTGCCAAGCAGGGGTGGTAGCCATGATTCCTGCCGCACTGGCTGCAAATCTGGTTCCCGAAGGGCCGTTGAGGTTGCTTGCCTTTGTTGTTCGCCGACTGGAACTTCCTTCGCTGTTGTAAGTTGGGTTTGAACCTCAGACCTTGTGGAGCTAACCCCCTCTTAAAGTTGTTGCCGGATGCTCTAGCAACAACTAAATTCTTGTTACAATCTTCTACCAAGCGGCACTTGTTCACCAAGGTAGAAAAGTCTCTGATCTCCGTTGGTCCTATGGTGGCAAGAATGTCTTCTTTCAGTCCACATTCAAATTTCATGCACTTCCATGCTTCGTCGGGGCTCCGTTGATAAATAGTGGAGAATTTGCACAACTCCTCAAATTTGGCAACGTACTCTGACACGTTACTATTTCCTTGATGGAGGTGCATGAATTCCAACTCCTTGGCATTACGAACAGACACAGGAAAATACTTCTGGTAAAATGCGTCCTTGAATACGTCCCAAGTAATTTCTGTCTGGGCTCCTTCTAATAATCATCACGCACCGTCCCACCAGAATTCTGCATCAGCTTCTAACATGTAGATGGCAAAAGTCACCTTTTGATGGTCTGTGCAATCTAACACGAAGAAAATCTTTTCCGTAGCCTTAATCCATTCAACTGCTTTATCTGGGTCAAAGGCTACCTTGAAGCTGGGTGGGTTGGCCTTCCGAAACTCCGCAAACTTAAGATATTCTAGATCCATTCCAAGGCCGTTATGATTTCCACCACGACCTACCTTTGACTGTCTTCTTATTTGGCCCATCATTTCAGTGGCTGCAGCTGCCTGCTCGCGCATAGCGTGCGCCACCTCTCGCATCGTATCCAAAAACTCTGTAGATTCCTCCAGGGCTGGAGTGGTTCACAGCCTACCTCGCCTTCCAGAAGCCATTAAGTTCTGAACACACAAGACAAGAGCAATTGAGTTGATTAGGCTCAACACTAAGTTTGGTGTGCTAGTAAATAATAGCATACAGCTAGGCAAACTACTTCATGTACGTCCTATCCAAATGGACAAGACTTAGAACATAATAAGATCTAGGGAATACAGAGCATATGCGAAGCATAGTCGGTCCAATCCTCAGGCCTATATTAGGATGAACTGCTCTGATACTAAAAATGTAACAACTTACCAGACAAAGTACTATGCTTAAGTCATAATAATCTATCTAATAAGAGATTACGTGTAATACTGATTAAATTTCTCTTTTCTGTATTAGTATTAATTTCTTGCATAAGACTGCCTGACCTCATAACAAAATTTTCTAGGGGATGGCGGAATAAATACTAATCAATCAGTAAATTGTAAATAACTTAACACAAATAAAAATACAATAAGAACAGAATAACTGCAAACTGCATCATAGATATGTACATAGATATCTTATTTTAAAGTTTGTCAAAAAAGTACAAGGTGTCAAAATGAGGCTACTAATACAAAATGAAACGGCCAGTATCTATGAACAGCACCCTAAGTGGTCCCCATGGGACATTTCATGTACATTTCCTAATATCTATCCATCTACCCATGACCCAGACTGTCAAAAGAGGGTCATTCTATACATCTACTACCACTACAGTACGCCCACTATCTAAGCAGAATCTGAAGAAAGAAACCCATTTGCCATGGGTGCATCTGCAGGAGGGTGGCCCGTGCTGGGAGCAGAGGATGAGGAGGAACTCACTGCCTCCGATGGATCCTCCTCTGATGTCGAGGCGGAAAGCATCGGATGTGGTGGCGAAGCAGGAGGAGCCATAGGAGCGAGGGTCTTTGAGTCTTTGGTCTTTGCGGGAGGAGGTGGAAATGGATGGGCCATATGAAGTGGAATAGCAATGTATGGGACAGCGGGATCAAACAGTGGGTGCATCAGGGGTACTGCGAAGTCTCTCTAGAAGAAGAAATATAAACGAAACTGGCACCTGCCAAATATATATACAGAGTCTAAAAATGGGTCGAGGAGTATGTGAAGCTCGGGGAACTCAATGAAGAGAACTCCTGTCGCTGCGTGCTCCATAGTCTAAGAATGACGCGGAAAATATAATATGGTGAGGAATGAATATTTCTCAGTAGAAAATCCTAACTTCTATGCATCCGTCATCACTATCATTCCTAGTTGTTTCGGTCGTGCAAGATTTTCAGATAGTACGGTAAAAAAAGATAATATTTAACTTAAATACTCATTTGTAAAGCATACACCGAAATAAGTTCAATTTTAATTAACAGATATACTAATGTACTCAAATAGTAATCACAGCGGAACAATAGCATGTTATGAATAATAAACAGAGATCTAGAACAATCAATAGAAAAGTATTACACTGTACATATGCATGTGCAATGAGAAGATGCATCTTATTCTTGGAGGCTTTTGCCTTTTATAACTTATTTCCATCCTTGGTCCCTTGGGAATCATTGGCTATATACTCCTGGGTAATAGTCCGCTTTTCAGGACCGAGCTCGTTCCTATACAGGATGGCCGGGATTACTTTCCCCGACCTTCCCACTGATCTATTCCCCTTAATTTATTCTGGGGATGGCCCAAGTGATGTGAACTTCTTTATAAATGTCATGAAATTAATGCACATCTAACTTGTCTCTCTACTTCTGAAGTATTCAAGTTGTCATGAATTTCATAATTTATGGATTTCTTACCGAAATTTCGGCGGCATAACGGATCGAGTCTGCTTCCCCGTGAATAGTGATAGATAATCAGTACAGTTGCACAACTAATAATTTCAGTATAAACCAACAAATATGTATAAACACTTATAACATCATTCAACAATTGCAAATCAAGCATTAAGAAGGTTCTAGCTTGTCCTTCCCTGCTCTGCCCGAGTTTGGCATGCTCCAATTTTTATCCAATTCAACTCATTAAATTCTCATTTTTGGATATGTTATAGCCTTATATGTCTACTTTCTACTCTCTTTGGTCCCATCTCGTTTTGAGTTGTATAACTCTAGGTATAAACATTTTATCTCAGCCTGTCCTATTCCTAGCCAGAATGGGGTTCCTATAGAATAAAATTCACTAAAAATCGAAAACTAGATGAAATCATACGAATTTTATATCAGAATGAAGCTAACACATCAAGCTTTAAACTGAATTAAGTTTCATGTCATTTGCCTAAGTGGATTTTGAGTTATGAGTCTCGAAACATTACCCTATTAGGCTGTCCTGTTCTAGGCTAGTTTTAACCTAAGCCAACTTCATTGATGTACTGGGAACAAATGACAACGAATTAAATTCTGAAATTTTTATGGGATGTTCTCTCATGTGTTAGCTTTCAAATATCTTTGGTTGCATCAAATTTGAGGTTGTATAGGGTGAGATACACCCTTCTCAACCCATGCTGCCCGGGTGAGAACCCAGATTTCTAGGTTTAACTTCAAAAATTCATAACTAATTCTATACTAATCCAATGACCTATTATATATATGTGTGGAAAGCCCTGAATGTCTAGTTTCATTTTAAAATGGTTTCATCAAATTTAAACAGTGGTAGGCGGAGCCGTACGCTCCGCCGTACGGACCGCCGAGGGAAATCCTATCCTGCTTCTAGGTTTGTCTCCTCCTTTCAAGCTATTTGCCCCCAAATCCAATTTTAATCACAACACACATGCAAAATCAGTCATAAAACATCATCATCACTCTATAAAACATCCAAATCTCAGTTTAAGCATGCTCCTCATACAACCCCAAATCAGAGAGAATAAAAGAAGAAGTAGGATTTCCTACCTTGTCTTGAGTAGTTTAGGCTGATTTTGTGTTCTTGGATGGTGGTGGCTTGGGATGAGGCTTGAAGATGGATGGAAATGGAGTAGAAATGAGAACAAGGAGGAGAGAAAGAGAGAGGCTTCAGCTGCTTGGAAGAGGTCGAAATTTCTGATGGGAAAAAGAGAGAAAAAGTGAGATATTTGGGTCCAACTTGGTCTTGATTGGTGGATCCAAGTTTTGTATTGATTTTGGTTGAGCTTCCCATCATCAAGGGCTCCCAAGGTGCCACTTGGTGGGTTGTTTGGCTAAATCCTAGCCGTTGATTGCAGGGCACTCATAGAAAAATTCTACTGATTCGGTTTCGACAGTTTGAATTTCCGAAATCTTACCGATTGCTCTTAAATCGGCAAATCGGTTTGAAATTTTTCTGTAGGGGTTTCTATGCTAATCTAATTCCATCAAGTCTAATCCTTCTAAATCGCACTTAATTTGACTTCGAGTAAATGTTTAATCAAGTTCTGATTAAACTTACTTATTTGATTAAAAATCGAATAATTCAGTTGTTAACGATAAATTTTTCGGTTGTTACATCTAGTGTAGGCTTGCTAAGGGACGTGTCCCCTATGCATTGGTCACATCCTAGGTCGGGTCGTGACAATTGATCTCCTTTAAGCTAGTGACTCGCGCGTCGTAACACGAGCAAATTAAACCGAATAGCGACTATAGTATAGTAACCAACTCGGATCGTTTCCCAAAGATGAACACACTATTTGATCAGAAAATTCAGGGGGGTTTTTATAACAAACACTTAAAATGCAATCAATTCCAAAGCAAACAGAAAACAAAAAGGCTAAACCGAATTAAAATTCTAATCCAAGACACACAAGAAGAAAGCAGTCAACACTCAATCATTGGATTCAAATATACATGCACACTCCAATTCGATGATTAATTTTAGATTCAATTGAAACCTCAAATCAAACCTAGCATTCACATGAAAATCTCCATGCATTCAACTAATCACTCAAGCAATTCGGTTTAGAGACCTCTAAAACCGAATTGATTTTGGATTAGCTTCCAAACCAATGCTCTAATCTCATATTCAGATCCGAATTATGAATCACACTCTTGAACAATCGAATCACATATATCAACCGAATTATACATGATTTGATTGACTCTTAATCAACATGCATGAATGAAAACCTCCAATTCAATTACGAGATTAAGAAGAGGAGAAGAGGAGTGAAACCGAAATTGGAATTTCCATGTCTTGATGCACCAATCCTCAAGAGCTTGAATGCTTCTCTTGATGCCTTGGATCAGAGGATGATCACCCCTCCATTAATGGAGGAAAACGCAAAAGAGAGAGGGAGAGAGAGAGAGAGAGTTTCCTTATTCAATAAAACTCAAAATTATAAAATGAGCAAAAAGGTCCCTGAAGCATAATCAGAATTTCTATATATACCTCTAATTAAAAGTCACTAATTACTTAATTAAAATAATCCTCTTTTCCTAAGCTAAATTTGGATAGCTCATTTGCCCAATTTGGATGCTTAGAGAGAAAGTTGTGCCCAAAACAAGTTGAGTGGGCTCTCTTAGACTCAGCAGCGACTTCCAACACATTTTTGGGCCTCATAACGGTTCTTCTTGGCTTAGTGCTCTGAACATAAAATGAATCCCTGGATGTTAGCTTTCCAATGCCACCGGAATGGGCTCAATTAAGTCCCTGTAGCCCAAGATATGGTCCAATCATTGAAGGCTGCTCAGAAACCGCGCCCAAACGCTTCAGTTCAGTTCCGAGCCCAATTTCGGCTTTAAGATCTCAAAATTAGCCCTTGCCCTCTTCATAGAAATTGTAGCTCTATCTCTTAGCTTTCCTACAAATCAAGAAGCATAATAAAATGAGGTATAGAGCTCAAGATATGATCTAAACACTGAAGCAGGTCAAAATAACCGAAATGCTACAAAAATTAACTAAGTCTCACTAAGATCCAAAAAAAGGAAAATGATCTAAACTCAACCAATTAAGCACAAAGGAGGATTAATGAGACAAGTATGAAGGATAAAAATAGTATAAAAATCCAATTCATCAGCTAGCTAGAATTATATTTGATCACAAAGCATCCCTACCTTAAGCTAATAGCTAGTTAAATTAACGAAAAAATTATTAGTCTTGATAGTATTGAAATTAGCATAGAGATTAACTATATGCTTTTTGTTATAGATATAAATGTTTTGATATAAAATTTTTAAATTAAAAATACCTCATGTATGTTGCCAAGAAAGTTTCTAATGAACCAAAAATGAAATATATTCTTAACTATATAATGGAATAAGGAATTCTATTGTACATTTATCCTTTCACTAGTCTCGTAGCTCTTGTGGCTTGCTCAGCAACATACCTATTTATTATTGCAAGAGGTGTGCCAAGGACTTTCTTGTGAGTAGGATTATCTAGTTTTGGGTGATTGCTCTTTTGGTGGCTCTTTTGAGTCTTTTTTGTTAGTGTGACTGAAGACTGTGGGTTAGAGAGAAAAATGTGGCATTCCTTATTCTTTGCAATTGTATGGTCAATATGGTTGTACAAGAACAAGGTTATTTTTCAGCACGGGAATTTCAACTGGAATCAATTTATGACTCTTCTGAAGGAAAAATGGAGAAACTACTCTGCCATGTGTGGCAATAACCAGCAGTTTGTTATGCAGATTGGTGACTGATATACAAAGCCATTTCTATTCAACTTCCTATTACAAAGACAAGCACAGCAGATACAATTCTAAATTGGTGATGGTTACTTTTGTATTTTCCTATGTAGATACGCAGGGGAGACATATGTGGTGAAGTGAGTATGATGACAGTGTTAAATATGTGGTATAGGCAATTATATGGCGGCTGAATTGACGTTCATGTTGGAGTTTTCTTAATCCATTGATAGGCATAGGTAGAATTGATGTTGTTTTCTGAGGTTGTGCTTGGTATATGTAGTGTCATGAATACCAAACCTTGTAAGTTGCTCACTCCTCACTGATTTCGTGAGTTAAGCCTTGAAAATATATATCGAGAAAAAAAAAGTAATTTATTTGTGTGAGCTTTGGTTTTCATTTAAACACAATGCCCCAGTTTGAACACAGTGGATATTGTGTACTGTTCCGTTTGCTACAAAACTTGTCAATTACTGGATTCCTACTTGTGAAGCTTGCACAAAGGCAGGTGTAAGCTTCAATGAAGGAAGGTGAAGATGCTTTCATGAGGATTGGGTAAGTGTAAGCTTACCCAGATTCTAGGTCGCATATCCTTACTTGCTTTTTGTTTCTTAAGTTGCTATGTATAGGATGCTAAAATATATCTTCAGATCACATAAAAAAGTGAGATGGTAATGTTGAGACCATTGGTACAACTAAAAAGAATGGTTATTCCATATCTTATTTTTGTGCCTAGTTGTGAATGGTAGCGGTATTATTTTTTCCCTCATTATTTTTACGCAGTACTAGTAAACTAAAAGAGAGTTAAACTATTGATAACAAAAAAAATTAGACTACTGGATAGACCAAAAGGAAAATAAATTCATAACCAAAAAAAAAAAAAAAAGAAGGAAAATAAATTCAAGAAATAGTTACTAGTATCACAATCTAATATAAAAAAGGTAAATAATAAAGATATAATCCATAAAATTGATGACACAAACTTAGTCAAGAGTAAATGTTAAAATATTTGTGAAACAAAAAAATACCGAATATTTGTACCTAATAACTAAAATAAAAGCAACAATGAATTAAAGTTTAAAGAGAGTTGCATTGCTAAATTAGATCATGTTTAGCCTTGTTGACATTTGTTGTGAGGATCCATGATGTTAGTTGATCCATATTTTGTGCCTGGTAATCGCTCTTGTGCATTAATAAAGCCATAAATACGTATTCATGTATTTTTTTTCTCATATTAGTAACACTAAAATAATTAAAAAAAACCATTAGTACCTGTAATAACTCCATCATGCTCATTGTCATGACTCAACCCAAGCCGTGACCAGCGCATAGGGGATAGGTCCCCTAGCAAGCCTTACTCACACAATTTTCTTAAATTTTGGGCAGAGTCGTCTTTGTATTTAGGACTATTCTCAAATACAGATTCTCACCCTGCACAGAAAACACAAGCACACAGAACCATTGGAGATCCAGGTATCCTCAGGATGCACATCCACAGCACAAAGTGTAAGAGTAAAACACATAATTATAACTATCCATCCGAAATACAATATTTTTTGTTTGTTTAGAAATTCATTTAATTCAATACGCATAAAACTCATATCTAAATATATACATAAACCAAGCGCGGATCAGACCCTATCTGTAGTACCATGGAGCTACCACATTCTAAGAGTTTCCACAAAAAAATAAGAAAAGCTTTAAATTATATAATGCCCTTGAAATAAAAAGGGCCATCCTAAGAAGTAGGAATCCACCATTGAGGGACAAGACAATTAGATTCTAATTAAACACCTATAACTGAAAAAGAAAAAGGAGCAATAGAGTGAGTTTATGCAACTTAGGGCCCGTTTGGTATGCTTGATAGTATAAGGCCTGATAGGATAAAGGCTAATAGTATAAGGTCTGATTGTATAAGACCTAATAAAAATTGAATACTATGCAGTGTTTGGTATGTTCTTGTATAAGATATTGTATTACATAAAATATAACCAGAAGAAGATATTATAATAAATATAATTTTTAAATAGTTATTATAATTATTTTAGCTATTTTTTATTATATATAAAAATAATTTTATATTAAAAATTATTTATTTATTTATTTTTAATATTTTTTCATAAATATAAAAAAATATGTGTGTGTGTGTGTGTGTGTGTGTGTGTGTGAGAGAAAGAGAGAAGGAGAGGGTGAAATAGAGATGGAGTTTTTATACATTAAAATTTAAACAGGTTTAATATTACATTCCAATATTTGGTTGTATTCTTTTATTATATATAATTAAATTTATATTATTATTATTTTATATTTTAATAATAAATTTTTATTCCTATATTTTTATTTTTTATTATTTATTTAATAATTAATTTTCTTTTAATAAAATATATTAAAAAATAAAAAAGTGAAAGCACCCGTATATATTAAAAGCTAATCAAACTTAATACGGCCTCCCTAAACTAGATTAAGTTATCCATCATTATAACGTATAAGGGAGGTTTGATGGATAAGTTTATACAATACATTGACTGCACCAAATAACGGATAAGATCATAACGTATCGTATTACCTTATCCTATCATGCCTAATACAGCATGCCAAACACCCCCTTAATGACAGATACAGTGTCCTTAACCCACATGTGACAATGTATAGTAATTTAGAATAACAATAACATATAAGTTAAATAAAAGAAATCCTTTGTTCCCAAAAACATCTATGACATATAAAATAAAAACAAGGAAAACTATCTATTCCAGGATAGTCTGTCAGGAATCACACTTAGGTGGCCCTTCCTTCATGTGACCCTATAATCCATCATGCACCACTTTTCCCCTGTGGCTGTGTAATATCAGTCACGTACCACTCCTTTAAGTGGCTGTGTAAAACATTATCCTAGGTGCACCCAAGGCTAACGCCTACTACTATTAGCCTGCATATCCTAGCCTAGACTTTCCTAAGTCTTTTTTTCCCATTATACATAACATTTAATAAGAATACTCATGCATAAACTTAAAATCATCTCTTTAAAGAAAAGTACTAGCTTTCCTCAAAAAACCTTGCATTTAAACGGTACATATCTAGTAATAATACAGGTGCGGAGAAATCCCATGCAAAACCATAAACCATTAAGCATACCAAATCTTTTCAATCTAGGCTCATGCAAAATCCTCCATATATCATTTTTTTATTACCTTTCAAAACAAGAACACTTGAAAATTTAATAGAAAACCAGTCATTGTCCTATGTGGTAATTTAGGAATAAATAGACTACCGAGATCTAAATCATATTTCCATGATATACCAATTTATATATATATATATCAAATAAATACACTAGAAAATAAGCTAGAGATGAACTATGTACTCACAGTTCACAAGCCTAAAGGTGGAATTCGAGTCTACGGAGCTCCGGGGCTCATAGAGCAATCATTGGAGTCATCTAATACCACAAATATAATAAATTAACCCAGTAGTAGTTGTTGGTACATGGAATTAGTGCTAATTACTCCCAAATCTTAAAATCCCCAATTATCTCTAACCTAGGGTTCAAAGAGATCCCCTAACTATGTAAAAATCAAGATTTCTAGGTCGAGAGAAAGGAAAAGTGTTAAGAATCACCTTTAGGAGGCAATAGGAACAAGAATGGAGGTGGGATCCGCGATTTGTCCTCCTCCAAGCTCCAAGCTCGTCCATGGTAGAAGTTGGGAGAGAAAAAGGCGAATTTGATGATGATTTAAGGTAGGTTGAAGTGTTTAATGTAAGTTTGAAGTGGGTTTTAGTAGATAATTTGAGGTGGAGGGATGGGATAAGAAAGAGAGTGAATTTAGAGAGAGAAGAGAGAGTTTTCGAGGTGATGAGAGACAAGAAAATGCGAGAATGAGAAGAGAGAAAGTGTCTCAGAATGTTTTATAGACCTCTAGTGATTGATTACAATTTATTGTAATCGATTACAACAAACCTAGATAATTATAATCGATTACAAGCTTGTGTAATCGATTACAATTGTAAAATTTGTAAATTTGAAAACCATAGCTCTCTGATAATTGATTATATGCCTATGTAATCAATTACAATTACAAAGATTGCAAATCACAGACAAACAGAATAGTTTCGAGTCTATTTCAAACAACTGCAATCGATTACAATTATGGAAAATGCACAGACAGGGCAAACTCACAGCCTAGGGATATGGGTATCATACATTTATTTATATTTCTTAATTTTAGGTTAATAACTTTAAAACATAAATGTAAATAAGGAAATATCCTCCATTTGGATTCAATAAAAATATCCAAAAATTCAAAATCCTTAGGAATCATAATCCGACTTTTGGGTTTTAATTCAATTTTTCAAAAACTTGCGTTTTTATAAACTTGTGGGTTGAAAACGAAGAGGTTACTCATTCCTTAAAATTTGTTAAAAATCCTCCTTCCACGCATTAATATCCAGGACACCATTATTGGGATTTTTGATCCCAAGAAAATGTCTTAATCCTATAGCCCTCTAAGGAGGAATAGGGTTCGGACTCAGAATTTTTTAGGTTTCAGTATCGACAGATAACTACAACTCATGTTGGGGTATTACACTAATATTACTACTTAATTGGCTGGGAGTATTGTATTCAACAGATAATTGATTGATACAAAATTTCATTACAAGAAAAAGATAGTATGTAAGTAAAAATAATATTACCAAATAAAAATATTATTACTATATATATATATATATATATATATATATATATATATATATATATATATATATATATATATATATATTTGACAAGAAAAATAAAATATATAAATTAGGTGAAAAATATACCTGAGTAGACTGAAATGAAGGTAACTCATAATCTAAATTTTGAGAAGGAGGTTCAACTTGTGTAATTTTCTTCTTTTTCCTTTGTCTCTCTAAAACACCTTTTGGTCTAGTAGATGTTATGTTTTATAAGATCTTCCTTTGTTTTTCATTCCTTTCACATTGTTACTATTCCCATCATGCAAATCCTTTTCAGTATTAATAGGTGAAATATTAGGAGCGTTTGTCTCCTTATCTTTGCCTCTATGACTTGCGCCTATATCTTCTTAAACCTTAGTCAAACCATTGATTGCAATACTATACACTTCTTCAGAGCTTGCACCTTTAGTTGTTACTTCTACAAACACCCCGCACAAATCCTTATACCAATGTCCTATCTTTATCTTAGGATCTTCATAGGTTACATGATGACTAATAGCTTTATCAATTCTAGTTGTTGCATGCTTTGTCCATCTCTTCAGTATATACATTGCAAGAATGTTCACTATATTTCTTGATGAAAGAACTTTAAGAGCATGTGAGCATAAAATTCTTGAAAATTCAAACTTCTTACAACTACACTTCATTGTACCATTGCATGAGTTGTATTTCACGGTATGCTAGAAACACTTCTTGTAAGGAGTAACTTTATATTCAATAACTTCCCCAATCTTAGAGAAAATATACATGCTACTATCATAAGCTTTTGATACCTCAGATTGAATCATCTTAAATATTGTAGGAGTATAAATTGCTATTGCATGCCTTAAAATTTCAACATCAAATGACAAAGTCAAACTTCTTAGAGTGGCTTCAAAATCTACCTTTGACTCCTCATAGCAACAATCATCTACCAATCTCTGAAAGTGTTGAACAAATCTTAATAAATCATGCTTGTAACTCATATATTTTTTAATTAAATTGTTCATACTTTCATTGCATTGAGTAGTTGTCATGTCAGCACAAAAGTTCTCTCGACCATAAACTAGAGCGCATCAAAGCAAATGTTTGTTTCAACTATCTATTATCTTTAAGATCATATTTCTCAAGCATATTATTCCAAGCTTCAAGAAACTCTTCTTCCTCTTCATACTCATATATGAAATTCTTAAAATCCTTGCTAAAGTCTTGAAACTTCCCAAATACAACACTGAGGTTCTTCAATGCATTTTGATACAAGTGCCAAATACAAAGGCAGTGGCATGTCTCTAGCCATGCCAAAGTTAAAGCTTTTGCCATTGCTGCATCTTGATCAGTGAGGATAGTCCATGGGTTTTTACATAACATAGCTTTAACAAAGGTATTAAATAGCTAAACAAAAGTCTAAGCAGTTTCATCATATGACAATGCTGAACCAAAAATAATGCTAAGCTTATGATGATCCACTTCAACAAACATCGCAAATGGATAACTTTCCTTATTTTTTCTGTAAGTAGTATCAAAACAAACCACATCACCAAAATATGAATATTCAACAATCATTTTTGTATCCACCCAAAGTATATTAGTTATTAAATCATCCTTATCTACTTGTAATGCATAAAAAAAATGGCATCTTCTAATTGCATTTGTTGTAAATATTCAAGTATACCACCTGTATCTCCTTTTCTCATTTGAATTATTCTCTTAGAGCGAAAATAATTTCTATAAGCTTCTAGGATGAACCCAAGATTATGATGCCCACCAACTCACCTAGCCATTAATTCACAGCTAGCTTTTGGAGTTATTCCAGAGCTTTTAGCTAAATTAACCTCAACTGCTTGAAAAGAAGTTATTTTCCTTTATGATCTATGCAAATAACTCTTACTAGGGCTTAGAGTCTCATGTGTATGTTCAGCAACAAATTCAGTAACACAAACTTTCTAGTCAAGTGGCTATTAATTTTCATTTTTGCCAAGCAACCAAATCTTGTTTGAGCATGTGGGTTTTTGATATTAGCATCTCATTTATCCTTCCCACGATAACCTTCACCATCATGGTCTTTGTGTCCTTTACTAATCCTTATGCTAAAGCCCACTTTATAACCATAAGAATTATAGAAAGCATAGGCTACATCTTCCATCTCAAATTCCATCCCTCCTTTTGGTATAAACTCCAGAGGAATGCAAGCATGTATCTCGCTAATTTTATTCATCTCCACATTCATGGCTCCACCTTTTATACTATGTTCTCTCTTGTCCATGACCTTCAATTCAAATAAGATTACACATTCTTTAATCATACATAATAAATTTTAACTAAGAATTATAATGCTAAAATAGTATTTAATCAAACTATAAAATTATAGTTACATAAGCCTTTTGATACAAAGTTTCAAGCACAAAAAAAATTATATTATGCATACAACAAATAGTTTTTGTTAAATATGCATACAACAAATAATATAAAAGTAAAAGGAAGTGATTAGTTTGTAAAAAAACAAAAAACTTTTCCTTTTTTATGATAATTATCCTCACTAATTGCAAACACAATTCTATTCATTTGATCATCTCTTCAAAAATTTATTTATCTATCATGATGAGTACTTGCATATGGATTATAAGGAACCAAATAATCATACAAGTAAATAGTGATCCGATTGTACCAAACAAATAAAAGGTAAAAGTAAAAAAGAAGAAAATAGCATACCAACTGTATAGGACAAAAGTGAGTGGAGAGCAATGTCCAATGGATTATCCTTAATTATCCATGAGCCACCCCTGATCAAGTGTAAATCGTGTAGCTATGCGAACTCAATAGAGTACGAAAGAAATAATAAAATAAACCTAATGGAACAAAAGTAAAAAAGAATTAACAGTGTTAAATTTAATAAATAGATATTATAATTGACTATAAAATTTATCCACGTGGTAGAATCTGATTTGTGTGATAGAGAGTAGGATAGAATAGTGCGACAGGTGCTTTTCGTCCATATTGTCTTTGGTTTTAACTTGTCATATTCATATTATTTCCCTTCTTACCTTGACCCCAATACAACATTGAATAATGCCCTTTCTATTTTGTGTATGCATGTGTATTATGTAGTGGAGAAGTAAAAGATGACCATGCTTATGGTACTACAAGTTTTCATAGGTTGAATTGAGTGAAACACTTGACAACATATACCCGAGAGATAATAGTTCTTAGCTAAAAACTTTGTCTTTTCGTTTTATCATATTTGATATATGTTTCTCAATTGGAATTACCTTACTTGTTAGTTTGAGAAGTAAAGGAATGTTATGTCACGAATATTATGATTCCTTGAAGATTTGGTGATCTTGCTTGGTGACTTTTGCATTGTTGGGTAACTATCCGAAAGTACATATTTAGAGGTCTTACCTTCTAGGATATGTTTTTCGTTTTTCCCTTGTGCCCTACTGTAGAGTTTCAATTTTGCATGGGACATGAAAATGACTAAGTGTGGAGAAATTTGATAACTGAGATTTTTTATATGTTAATTGACCCTCATATTTAGTGTATTACTCCTTTTTTATGTTGAATTGATTAGAGTTAGGCACATTTTAACTATTTGGATTCTAATTGGGTTTAATTGTAGTTTTCAGTATTATTGGTGATTTTACAATACTATTACTATGGTTCACCAATAACATGAGTCCTAAGCATTTAAAGTTTATACTAATTGGCTTGTGCAACAAATAAGAGAATTCTCTACAACTTTCATACAAAGCTGCAAAGTTGAATTGGATGTCTACAATCAGAGTTAAAGAAGATATGTGGGAACCTAGGCATTGTGTATAATTTGGGTAATTAATTGGCAATTGGATCAAAGGAAGATAGACAGTGGAAATTGAAAGCTAAGATAGTATTGTGAATATCTCTTGACCAAAAAATGTCATGTGGAAATTTTTTAGCCTTTGAAGTTCGGGGATGGATCCAAAAGCCTATAGAGACTATTTAATTTAACCATAACTCCATCATCTTAAATCAAATTAAGGAAAATGAGGAATCCATTTAAAGCTTAAAGATACAGGATTAACTATAATCTAGGATCAATTTAGGATATTCATGTTTAGGCGTGGTTATATAAGGATGAGCTACAATATCTGAAAGGGACTTTTCATTTTCAATGTTTTTAAGATTTTATATTAGGTTTCACTTATTTATGAGTTTCCCTCTTCTCTCTTCTCTTCTCCCATGAATTCTTTACACTCCATGGATTTCTGGGCTCTATAATCAACTGAAAGACTTTTTAAGAACTTGAGCTTAAATTGAATTCAAGCTTATTTTGATGTTTCTCTTTTTCTCTTCTCCTTTTTTTTTTCTTGATTTTGAGGTACATGAATGGAGATCTCTATATATCGAGTTTTGTTGAGGGGGGAATCTCTATGGACACTTCTCTTTGTTTATTTCACCTTGGTGGTAATAGTGTTAGTTGCATTAAGGTTGTTGTTATTGATTGCATTATTTTTTTTGGGTTTTTTGCTATGATAGTTTCTTGTCAACCAAGATCGATGTGAAAACAGAAATAGCAATGGAGAAATAGGAAAATAATTTTAAGAAGATATATGGATTTGTTCTCCAATGCAGAGAGGGTTTTAAAGGAATTGGCAACAAAATAAGGTTAAAATAGTTTATGCTAGCAATTACATGGGATAGTTGACTAAGGATGGTTATTTCTGATAGTCTGTGAAACTAGATCTCATGTTAAATTCCTTCTTCATTATCTTTTCTCAATTTTATGTGAAGTGATTTTCAACCAGTTTTGGAATTTGTTTGATGGATCTACCAGTCTCTTAATTTATGATTGTAATTGTAACATCCCAAATTTTGTATGACTAGCACTATCGAAAAATTTAAAATTTTTAGAAACAATATAGATATACGAGTAGGCCATATTGAAATGCATCTATTTGGGTTAGAGAATTCAAGTTTCTTAGTAGAGAAAATTCTACGAAGACAAATAGCATTGTCTTGTTAGTTTGCAGGAAATTGATTTGTTTACGGTATCTTGTAATGAAAAAGCTGAATCAGTAGAAATTTATACTATAGGATCATACGTGTAACACCTTACTAGACAAGTACTATGCTTAAGTCATAATAAATTATCTGATAAGTGATTACGTATAATGAGCTGATTAAAATTCTGTTTTTTATATCATTATTAATTACCCACATAAAAGTGACTATTCGCATAATAACATGTTCTGCTTGATGGCGGAATAAATACTAGTTAATTGGTACACTGTAAATAACGTAACATAAATAAAATTACAATAAAGATGGAACTACTGTAAAATACATCTTAAATATATATGTATAGACGTCTGCTTTCAAAGTTTGTCAAAACGATATAGGGTAAAAAAAATGAGGCCGCTAACACAAAATAAAACGGCCGGTCCCTAAGAACAGTACCCTAGATGGTCCCCACAGGACATTTCATGTACTCCTCCTAATTTCTACCCATCTGTCCATGACCCAGATTGCCAAAAGAGGGCTATTATGTACATTTACGACTACTACAGCATGCCTACTACCTAAACGAAGTCCGAAGAAATAAACCCGTTCACCATGGTGGCGACTGCAAGAGGGTGGCCCGCGCTAGGAGCAGAGGATGAGGAGGAGGAACTTGCCGCCTCAGATGGATCCTCCTCTGACATCAAGGCGGAAAGCATCTGCTGCGGTGGTGAAGCAGGAGGGGCCATAGGATCTGAGCTGCTGCCGCTGCTAGTGCTGGTGGAGGTGGAAATGGATGGGCCATGTGAAGGAGAATAGCAATATAAGGGACACCGAGGTCAAAAAGTGGGTGTATAAGCGGTACGGCAAAATCTCTCTGGAAAAAGAAATAAAGATGAAACTAACACCTACCAGATATATATACAAAATCCAGGAACGGGTCGATGTGGATATGGAGCTAGGGGAACTCAATGAACAGGACTCCTGTTGCTGTGTTCTCCATAGTCTGAGAATGACGCGGAAATATACAATAGGGTGAGAAATAAAAATTTCTCAGTACGAATTCCTAATTTCTACATATCTGTCTTCGCTGTCATTCCCAGTTGTTTCGGTCTTTCCGTAGTTCAAATTGGTATGGCACAATAGTAATATTTAACTCAAATACTTATTTATAAAACATACACCGAAACAAATTTAATTTTAGTTAACAGATGTACTAATGCAATTAAAACAGTAACCTTAAGAGAACATTAGCATATCAAGAATAATAAATAGGTATCTAAAACAATCAATTAAAGAGTATCATATTGCATATATTAATATGAAATTAGAAAATGCATCTTATTCTTGAAGGCTTTCGTTTCTTAAAACTTATTTCCATCCTTGGTCCCCTGGGAGTTATTGGCCATATACTCCTAGGTAATAGTCCGTTTTTCAAGACCGAGCTCGTTCCTATACAAGATTGCCTGGTTTACTTTCCCCGACCTTCCCACTGATCTATTCCCCTTAAATTTGTTCAGGGGCTAGCCCAAGTAATATGGAATCCTTTACAATATCATGAATTGAATGCACATCTAACTTGATTCTTTCAAATATCATGTGTTCATGCTATTGTAATTTACACAACATATGAATTTCTTGCCGAAATTTTGGCAGCATAATGGATCGAGTCCGCTTCCCCATGAATAGTGCCAGACAACCTGTAACACCTTACCAGACAAAGTACTATGCTTAAGTCATAATAATTTATCTGATAAGAGATTACGTGTAATACTGATTAAATTTCTCTTTCTGTATTAGTATTAATTTCTCGCATAAGACTACTTGATCTCATAACAAATTTTTCTGCGGGATGGCGGAATAAATACTAATCAATCGATGAACTGTAAATAACTTAACATAAATAAAAATACAATAAGAACAGAATAACTGCAAACGGCATCATAGACATGTACATAGATATCAAATTTTAAAGTTTGTCAAAAAGTACAAGGTGTCAAAATGAGGCCGCTAATACAAAATGAAATGGCCAGTATCTATGAACAGCACCCCAAGTGGTCCCCATGGGACATTTCATGTACATCTCCTAATATCTATCCATCTACCCATGACCCAGACTGCCAAAAGAGGGCCATTCTATACATCTACTACCACTACGGTATGCCCACTGTCTAACCAGAATCCGAAGAAAGAAACCCATTCGCCATGGGTGCATCTGCAGGAGGGTGGCCCCTCCTGGGAGCAGAAGATGAGGAGGAACTCGTTGCCTCCGATGGGTCCTCTTCTGATGTCGAGATGGAAAGCATCGGATGTGGTGGTGAAGCAGGAGGAGCCATAGGAGTGGGGGCTGCTGCTGGTGCTGCTGTGGGAGGAGGTGGAAACGGATGGGCCATATGAAGTGGAATGGCAATGTACGGGACAGCGGGATCAAACAGTGGGTGCATCAGAGGTACGGCGAAGTCTCTCTGGAAGAAGAAATATAAACGAAACTAGCACCTGCCAGATATATATATATATATATATATATATATATATATATATATATATATATATAGAGTCTAGAAATGGGTCAAGGTGTATGTAAAGCTCGAGGAACTCAATGAAGAGAACTCCTGTCACGGCGTGCTCCATGGTCTGAGAATGACGCAGAATATATAATGTGGTGAGAAATGAATATTTCTCAGTAGAAAATCCTAACTTCTATACATCTGTCATCGCTATCATTCCCAGTTGTTTCGGTCGTGCAAAATTTTCAAATAGTACGGTAAATGATAATATTTAACTTAAATACTCACTTGTAAAGCATACACCGAAACAAGTTCAATTTTTAATTAACAGATATACTAATGTACTCAAACAGTAATCACAGCGGAACAATAGCATGTTATGAATAATAAACAGAGATCTAGAACAATCAATAGAAAAGTATTATACTGTACATATGCATGTGCAATGAGAAGATGCATTTTATTCTTGGAGGCTTTCGCCTTTTATAACTTATTTCCATCCTTGGTCCCCTGGGAGTCATTGGCCATATATTCCTGGGTAATAGTTCGCTTTTCAGGACCGAACTCGTTCCTATACAGGATGGCCGAGTTTACTTTCCCCAACCTTCCTACTGATCTATTCCCCTTAATTTATTTCGGGGCTGGCCCAAGTGATGTGAACTTCTTTATAAATGTCATGAAATGAATGCACATTCTAACTTGTCTCTTTACTTCTGAAGTACTCAAGTTGTCATGAATTTCATAACTTATGAATTTCTTACCAAAATTTCGGCAGTATAACGGATCGAGTCCGCTTCCCCGTGAATAGTGCCAGACAACCAGTACATTTATACAACTTACAATTTCAGTATAGAGCAACAATTATACATGTACATTCATAACATCAATCAACTATTTCAATTTAAACATCAATAGGGTTTTCAGCTTAAACCCCTCTGTTCTGTTCAGATTTGGTGTGCCTCATTTCTCATTCAATTCTGTTCATTTAAATCTAATTTTTGAATATGTCATAGCCTCATATCTCTAGATTCTAACCCTTTTAGTCCCATCTCATTTTGAGCTATATAACTTTAGATATAAACATTTTATTTCTGCATGTCCTGTTCTTAGCCAGAATTGAGTTCCTATAGAATAAAATTCACTAAAAATCGAAAACTAGATGGAATCATGTAAATTTTACATTAAAATGAAGCTAATATAACAAGCTTTAAAATGAGTTAGGTTTCATGTCATTTGCCTAAGTAGATTTTGAGTTATGAGTCTCGAAACATTACCCTACTGGGCTGTATTGTCCTAGGCCAATTTAAACCTAAGCCAACTTCATTGATGTGCTGGGAACAAATGACAACGAATTAAATTATGAAATTTTTATTGGATGTTCTATCATATGTTAGCTTTCAAACAACTTTGGTTGCACTCAATTTGAGGTTGTATAGGGTGAGTTACACCCTTCTCAACCCATGCTGCCCGGGTAAGAACCCAGATTTCTAGGTCTAACTTCAAAAATTCATAACTAATTCTACACTAATCCAATGGCCTATTATGATATATGTATGGAAATCCCTGAATGTCTAGTTTCTTTTAAAAATAGTTTCATCAAATTTAAACAATGGTAGACAGAGCCGTATGCTCCGCCGTACGGACCGCCGAGGGAAATCCTATCCTGCTTCTAGGTTTGTCTCCTCCCTTCATGCTATTTACCCACAAATCCAATTTTAATCACAACACACATGCAAAATCAGTCATAAAACATCATCATCACTCTATATAACATCCAAATCTCAGATTAAGCATGCTTCTCATACAACCCCAAATCAGAGAGAATAAAAGAAGAAGTAGGATTTCCTACCTTGTCTTGAGTAGTTTAGGCTGATTTTGTGTTCTTGGTGCAAGTAGTTTATAATGAGGCTTGAAGAAGAAATGAAAATGGAGTGAAGAAGAGAATGAGGAGAAGAAGAATGAAGAGAGCTCAGCTGGAAGAAGTGGCCGAATTTTTTGGATGAGGATGCAAGGAGAAAAGTGAAGATACTTCAAGGTGGCTTGAATTTGATTGGTGGACCTTTCTTGGTCATGAAATCTGATTTACTCCTCCTCATCCATGGCTGTCTAGGTGCCACTTGGGGGGAGTATTTGGCTAAATCTTGTCCATTGATTCTAGGGCACTCATGGTTTAATTTCTACTGGTCCGGTTCCGACAGTTTGAAATACCGAAATCCTACCGATGTCCTTTAAATCGGTTTGAAATTTTTCTGTGAAGTTTTCTATACTCCTAATCTAATTCTATCTAGCCTAATCCTTTTAATTTACACTTGATTGGCTTTAAGTAAATGTTTAATCAAGTTCTGATCAAACTCACTTATTTGATAAAACCGAACAATTTAGTTGTTAACGATAAGAATTTTCGGACGTTACACAACTAGTACAATTGTACAAACTCACAATTCAATATAGACCAGCAATTATATATATACATAGTATCATTCATCAATTTCAATTCAAGCATCAATAGGGGTTTTAGTTTATTCTTTCCTGTTCTACCCGAGTTTGGTATACTCCACCCTTATTTCAATTCAACTCATTTGATCCTAATTTTTGGCTGTCATAGCCTTATGTATCTAGTTTCTAACCCTTTTAGTTCCATCCCATTTTGATTTGTATAACTCAAGATATAAATATTTTACCTCAGACTGCCTTGTTCTTACCCAGAATTGGGTTCTTAAGAGTAAAAATTCATTAAAAATAGAAATATAGGTGAAATCACACGAAATTTATGTCAAATTAAATCTAACAAAACAAGCTTTCAAATGAATTAAGTTTCATGTCATTTGCATAACTATATTTTGAGTTATGAGTCCCGAAACTTGACCCTACAAGGCTACCCTGTTCTAGGCCGATTTAAACCTAAGCCAACTTCATTAATGTGCTGGGAACAAATGACAATGAATATGATTCTGAAATTTTTATGGAATGTTCTCTTATATGTTAGCTTTCAAACAACTTTCGTTTCACTCAATTTGGAGTTGTGTAGGGTGAGTTACACCCTTCTCAACTCATACTGCTTGGATAAGAATCCAGATTTCTAGGTTAAACTTCAAAATTTCATAAATAATTCTATTCTAATCCAATGGTCTTATATTTTATATGTATGGAAAGCCTGGATGTCTAGTTTCACATAAAAATATATTCATCAAATTTAATTGGCTGTAGGCGGAGCCGTACACTCCGCCGTACGGACTGCCGAGTAAAACCCTAATAGCTTCTTGGTTTGTCTCCCTTCTTCAAGCTATTTGCCATCAATTTCGATTTTAATCACAACATATATGCAAAATTAATCATAAACCATCATCATCACTCTACATAACATCAATATCTCAGATTATACATGATCACCATTCAGCCCCAAACCAGAGAAAGTGAGAAAAGAAGTAGGATTTCCTACCTTATCTAGATGAGTTTGGGTGGATTTTGTGTCTTTGATGAAAGCAACTTGCGATGAGACTTGAAAATGGATGAGAATGGAGTGGATATGAGAGTAAAGAGAAGAGAAAGAGAAGAGCTTCAGCAACTAGAGGGGATATGTAACACCCTTTATTATATAAGCCATGCTCGAGTCATGGAGTTATATTAAAAGGTTGTCACTGTGCTAAGAAATCTTTAAAATATGGAAAATATAATACATGGCCCTTTAACTGCTCTCTTTATTACTGACTAATAGTCTCTGATACATAGATGATAAAATAATTACAATTTAAAAGCAATTCTGACTAACATAACACACCGAACTTGCTTTCGACTGGTCACTAGCTAGCTTCAATAGTCGCTTGGTCTGGTTTTGCGTCTGAGTCTTGCTCAGAAACTGTCCCAGTACTCTGCCTCGTACTTGATTTCCAACTTAGGTGCTGAAATGTTTACGGAAAAGAAAAACATACAAGCAGGCAGTGAGAACCTAAGATTCTTAGTAGGTAAACTCAAACTATTACTCATACAGTGCCATCATAAATATTTCAACCGCTTCGATTTATTATGAAAATATGAGCACATATAAATAAATAGCAGTTCAATTTTAAGTTGAAAACACCTTTCTCAAAGCGGGTCATATTTTAACAACCACTTGCCGTATCATATGACAGACATAGAAATACGGATAGTATAATATGCTTCAACAAGGATCATAATAGCATTATGACTTAACTAGATAATTGAAGATGCACGTACAGATGCATATACTTGAATGTATGCAAGTGCACTTGACTTAATTTATCTCTTCTTTAACTTGCAACTTAACCTTGCCATTCTGTACTTGGTCCCTCGGAGGTGAATGGCCTCTCTCACCCCTGGGTGATAGCCTACTTTTCAGGTCCGAGCTCGTACCTATACATGAGTGACGGGTTTACTTTCCCCGACCCTCACACCGGTCTATTCCCCTTAAATCTGGTCGAGGGCTGGCCTAAGTCTTAGACAGTACCGCTCTATCCCACGCTAGCTGGGTCTATACCATGCCTCACATGGTAGCTTGGTACGTCTTTCTTGCAAGTTCTCATAAATCTTATTCTTCTTTGGACATGATTATACATGCATATGCTACATGCATTCATTTATATACTTCATATTATACTTAAACCATTCTTGCATATATGAATCTAATAAGTATAACATATAAATGTTCATAAGAGTCACATAATTCAGATATTTCTGCCGGAATTTCGGCAGTATAACGAATCGAGTCCGCTTCCCCATGAATAGTGCCAGGCAACCAGTACAACTGTACAAACTTGCAATTCAATATGGACCAGCAAATGTATATATATATTCATAGCATCATTCATCAATTTCAATTCAAGCACCAATTGGGTTTTCGGTTTATTCTCTCCTGTTCTGCCTGAGTTTGGTATACTCTACCCTTAGTGCAATTCAACTCATTTGAATCTAATTTTTGGATATGTCATAGCATTATGTGTCTAGTTTCTAACCCTTTTGGTCCCATCTCATTTTGATTTGTATAACTCAAGATATAAATATTTTACCTCAGCATGCCCTATTCTTAGCCAGAATTGGGTTCTTATAAAAGAAAATTAACAAAAAATAGAAAACTAAGTGAAATCACACGAATTTTATATCAAATTAAATATAACAGAACAAGCTTTCAAATGAACTAAGTTTCATGTCATTTTCCTAAGTATATTTTGAGTTATGAGTCCCGAAACTTGACCCTACTGGACTACCCTGTTCCAGCTCGGGTTAAACTTAAGTCAACTTCATTGGTGTGCTGGGAACAAATGACAACGAATCTGGTTCTGAAATTTTTATGGGATGTTTTATTATATGTTATCTTTCAAAAGACTTTAGTTTCACTCAATTTGGAGTTGTATAGGGTGAGTTATACTCTTCTCAACTCATACTGCCCGGCTAAGAATCCAGATTTCTAGGTTAAACTTCAAAAATTCATAACTAATTCAATACTAATCCAATGGCCCTATGTTTTATATGAATGGAAAATCCTGAATGTATAGCTTCATATAAAAATAGTTTCATCAATTTTAAACAGCGGTAGGCGGAGCAGTACACTCCACCGTACGGACCATCGAGGAGAAAACCCTAATAGCTTCTTGAACTCTTCTTGGATTCATGTTTTTCTCTAATCAATCCACCCAATCTTCAATTCAAACTCACATATACACCTTAAACCAACCTTAATTCATCATCATCACTCAAGATAGCATCAGAATCTTACAAGAAATTGGGAAGAAAGTGGAGTCCCAATCAGCCCAATTCAAAGAAAACAAGAAAAAAAGTTGAAATTCCTACCTTGGTGGTGTGAAATCTTGATGGAACTTGATCTTGGAGTGAAGTTGATGGTTGGGGCTTGAGCTTAGGGATGAGAGGAAGTGGAAGAAGATGAAGAAGAGTAGAGAAATGAGGCTGGTAGTGGGGAGGCCGAAAATGATAAGAAGAAGGAAAGAAAAGGTGAGATATTTGGAAGCTAAATGCATGGGATTGGTGGATCTCTTCATGCTATCCATTTTGGTTTGGCTTCTACCATCAATGGCTGCCTTAGGCGCCACTTGGGTGGGTTATTTGGCTAAATCTTAGCCATTGATCCTAGGGCACTCATGGCATAATTTCTACTGATCCGATTCTGACAGTTTAAAACACCGTAATCTTACCGATTTCCTTTAAATCGGTAAAACGGTTTTAGAAAAATCCTATGAAGTTTCCTATGGCTCTAATCTAATCCCATTATACCTAATCATTCTAAACCACACTCAATTGGCTTTAAGTGAATGCTTAATCGAATCCTAATTAATCCCAATTATCCGATGAAAACCGAAAACTTGGTTAATAACGATAGAATTTTTCAGACGTTACACTCTCCACTCACTTGGCGGCCAATTGGCGCCATCCATTATGGTAGAAGTGGCTCAATTTTCATCCACTCAAACTAGTAAAATTCTAATGATTCGGTTCTGGCAGTTTAAAGCACCGAATCTTCGCCGATTTTCTTCAAATCGGCAAAAGTTTACTAAATGACTTTGAGAGGATTTCTATATCTCTATCCTAATTGTTCCTAAGCCTCATCCCTCTACTTAACATTTAATTAACTCCTAATTAATATTTACTTAACTCCTAATTGCCCTTACATAACTATTGAAATCGAATAAACAGATTAACGGCGTAAATTAGACATTTTCGCAAATTCGGAGCCTTTTTGTTTTCTGTTTTCTATAACTAATGGCATTTCCGTAATTTTGAGCAAATCCAGGGGCACCCCACGTTATTTCACACCCGACTACCTCCTTGGCTCAATCGGCAGTGATTTAAACTTCCACGCTTTCACCACGTGATTCTGCTCCGTTTAAAACCCCATTCTGCTAATCTTATAGATGTGGGGACGTAAGGGTCATTTTATGAAAAGTTATAGGGTGGACACAAAGGTCATTTTATAAAAAGTTCAAGGGTTATTGTGGAAAAAAATTATTTGGGGTCAAAACATAATTTCAAAAAATTCAGGGTATCTCTGTAATTAACAAAAGTTTGCAAGGGCACTTTTATCATTTCCTAATTTTAAACATATGGCAGTGTCATATTCTCAACGGCTGTCTTACACTATCCTATAATTCCAAGTGTGAGGATCGTCATGGCATAGCGCTGCCTGAGAAATTCTCACACTGCCTAAGGGAAATAATTTAAAGTTCCCATTACGTTCTGTTTACAAAAGTGGGGATGTTACAGGATGGCCGAAATTTGGATAAGAGAAAGAAAGAAAAGGTAAAGATTTTTGAGGCAAAGTGCATGATGATTGATGGACTCCATCATGCTCTTAATTTTAGTTTGGCTTCCCATCATCAAGGGCTGCTGAAGGCGTTACTTGAGTAGGTTATTTGGCTAAATCTTAGCTATTGATCCTAGGGCACTTATGGCATAATTTCTATTGGTTCGGTTCCGATAGTTTAAAACACCGAAATCTTACCGATTTCTCTTAAATCGGTAAACCGATTTGAAATTTTTCTGTGAGTTTTCCTACGTTTCTAATTTAATTTCATCAAGCCTAATCCTTTCAAATCACCCTTAATTGGCTTTAAGTAAGTGTTTAATCAAATTCTGATTATACCCACTTATTCGATAAAAATCGAATAACTCAGTTGTTAACTATAAAATTTTTCGGATGTTACAGCACGAATACTAGTTGAAACCCTAAATTGAGTAGCCAATTTTCAATCACTCACACCCCTTTTATCAGTGCCATATCAACCACAAAAAAGGAGAAAATCAACCAAAATCCACATTAAAATCCACCAATCAATACCTATGAGTCATCTTCCTTCTTTATGACTCAACACTAAACAAATTCCCATCTTCTTCTCAAATTTTGGCCCCTAACCTCAGACCTTCCTCTCTCATTTTCTTACTCTATTTCATCTCTCCATCTTCACTTCTTCATCCCACTCATACGCCTTCACCTAAAACTTGCTTTCTTATTAGTTCAAATTTGAATTTGAGTTAGGATTCTTGAATTTGTTGGATTTTAGGGTTCATATAACTTGCTAGGGTTTCTTTGTTTCTCTTTAATATGATGTTGTATGATGATTATACCACCTGTTTCAGATGAATTAACATAAAAATTCTTGGTTTGGGTTGGAAAATTGATCAAAAGCTCAAGGAAAACACTTAAATAGGGTTACTAGAATTGAAACCTAGAACTTGTCATCCTAATCTACAAAGGTCAAAATTTAGTAAAACCATTTTTAATGAAACTAGACATCCATATCTTTCTAACCATATAAATTATAAGACCATTGGACCTAAAATGGGAGAGTTATAAATTTTTGAAATAACCCCTTGAATTTTACCTTGTGTTCTAACCAGTGTGGATTGTGAAGAGCATAACTCACCCTATACAACTTCAAATTGAGTACAATTAATTTTTTTAAGAAGCTAACACATAGAGTATTATGCCATAAAAATTTCAAATTTAGATCTAAATTGTGCCGCTCCCAATAATTTTTTAAACTTGACCTAAGGCTCTATTTATGTGAAACAGGGCAGCTCCTTTTAGCCCAATTTGGGAGTCTATAACTTGGGCTGTACTTACCCATTCAAAATGAAACTTGTGGAAAATGAAAGATGGTACCATTACCTTTATTCAAATGTAGACTTCGGATAAATTTAGTGAAAATTGGATTTTTAGTGAACTTTTATATTTAAGTGCCCAAGTTTGTCCAATAATAGAGCAGGCTTGAGTAAAATTTCAATAATTCAGTTTATACTCATTAAAACTTAGAGGGACAAAAGGGACCTAAAAATAGACTAATAATGCTACAATAGAATAAGTTTTTAGATTTGAATGAGTTAAAATGAAATTATTGTACAATTTATAAAATGGGACAGATTTAGAAATTTTGAAGTAGATTGACAATATCAAGTAGTTGAGAGCTCTTGAACCATGAATGGCCAATGATTGAGATTTGTTGATGTAATTCTCTATTAAATTGTTGTAATGTTGGTATATGATTATGATGATTCTAGTATCTTGACTGGTTGGTTGAAATTATGCTGTTTCTATATTAGGGAGTATCCTGCTTTTAGCTGTTATGCTACCGGAATTCTGGTACGAATATACGAATCATGTATCATGTTTATGTATTCTTCAAGCATATGATATGTACATGTGAATATGAATCCAGACAGTATGTGAATAAATAAGATAAGATCCCTTCACATGGAAGCAGTTATGAGGTAGTTGGCCAAATGAGATCTCTCCAAATCTAGAGGCACATGGATCCCATTCTAAGTTAGTACTGTGTGACGATGGTCATGAGTTGAGCTCCCTTCCCGATCAAACTATCTAAGGGCAGTAAAGATTAAAGGCATATGCAAAGTAAGAAGAAAAAAATGAAAAGAGTACATCAAGTCATACAGTCATGGGCATGTAGCATATTTATTTATGTTTGATTGTTTGATGGGTCAAGGAAAATGCATACTTAGCAATTGTGTAATTATCTCCATGTTAAATCCAATTGTATGAATTAAAATCAATCTGCTTCAAAAGGATACAATTTCTGAACTTAATAAATGAACCTTACCATTTATGTATGAGATTACTTTTCCTAATAAACCGAAGTAGCTAGAATGATAACGATGACATGGACTGTTAAGTTAAATAATCTAAGAAGCCTACTTATAATATAAAATTCTCACTCCAAAGGGTGTGTTTCTGTGTTGTCTCCAGACAACCCAAAAGACCCCAAAGAGGATCAACCTAGAGGAATTGCAATCGAAATTGGCCAGTTGCTGAAGACATTTTGTATATAAGAATTTGTATATGTGTAATTGTTAGTATTTGAACGACTATTTAGTAATGCCTATATTAGTGAATTGTAACAAAATATTGTATTATTTTCACAAGATACCACATAAATAATGTAACAAGGTCCATTTAATTTGTTGTAGCAACTCCTAATGTGATGTTATGACTTAGGAATAGTATTATATTAGAGAGAGTGTTATAGTAATAAGTTTTTCCATTGTTGTCTTCCCTCATAAACAATTATTTTCTATTACATTTTTGTCACTTTTGTTCATTTTCTAATTGAATGAAGTTAGAGAGATAAAGGATATAACGCCCAAAATTTTTTTATCGTTTTTAATCAAAGTGTTCGATTTTTAGTAAATAATTGTGATTAAATAGGATTCGATTTAGCATTCACTTAAAACTAATTAAGTGTGATTTAAGATGATTAGTTATAATGAAACTAGATTAGAACCATAGGAAACTTCATAGGATTCTTCCAAAACCAGTTTACCGATTTAAGAGAAATCAGTAAGATTTCGGTATTTAAGACTGTCGGAACCGGACCAATAGAAATTTTTCTATAAGTGCCCTAGGATGAATGGCTAAGATTTGGCCAAACAACCCTCTCAAGTGGCGCCTTGATCAGCCCTTGATGATGGGAAGCCAAGCTAAATTGGAAAAGGGAGTAAAGTCCACCAATCACATGAGCCTTGCTTCCAAAGATCTTCACCTTTTCTTTCTTTGCCTTCTTGTCATTCTCGGCCACCCAAAGTTGCTGAAGCTCATCTCTTTTCTCTTCTCCTTACTCTCATTTCACTCCATCTTCATCCCTTCTTCAAGTCTCATCACAAGTTGCTTCCATCAAAACCACTAAATTAACTCAAATTTAACTAAATAAGGTAAGAATCCTACTTCTCTTCTTATTTTCCTTGGTTTGAATTTGTGTGTGGGTCTTGATTACTTTGTGCTACTAATGATATGTAGAGTGATGATGATGCTCTATGGCTGATTTTGCATGTGTGTTATGATTGGAAATAGAATTGGTATGAAATAACATGAAGAAAGGAGAAAACTCAAGAAGCTAGTAGGGTTTTTCCTCGGCGGTCCATACGGCGGAGTATACGACTCTGCCTACAGCTGTTTAAACTCCATGAATCTAATTTTATGTGAAACTGGACATCTAGGGCTTTCGATACATATATCATATAAGACCATTGGCTTAGTATTGAGAGAGATGAATTTTTGAAATTTGACCTAGGAATCAGAACTTTCATTCGGGCAGTGTGAATTGAGAAGGGTGTAGCTCACCCTATACAACTCCAAATTTAGTGAAACTAACTTTGATAGAAAGCTTACACATAGGAGAACATCGTATAAAGAAATTCCAAGTTTGTTACAATCCCATTATTTCCCAGTGAGTCGAGAAAGTTGTCCTATGTCCAAACTAGGCTAGAACAGGGTAGTTCAACAAGGTTGAGTTTCAGGGCTTATATCTCAAAATATACTCAATCAAATAATATGCAATTTATTTCATTTGAAAGCTTGCCCTGTTAGTTTTATAGAGATATAAATTTCGTATATTTTCACCTAGATTTCTATTTTTGGTGAATTTTCTCTTATAAGAGTATACTTCGGACTAGAGGCATGTGTGAAAACTAGATTAAGTTTAATCCGTGTCAGAACTCGGGAAAATAGTGAACTTAAGTTGAACTCGGAGATGTAGAACTCGAAAATCTAGCAGATAGAGAGCTAGGTCCGGTATACTTTAGGTTGACCTTGGAACTTAGCAGACAGAGGACTAAGTCGGGAATATTTAAGGTTGAACTCTTAAGGATGAACTCGGAAGGGTGACTTAACGTTGAACTCGGGACTTAGTAAATAGCAAACCCGATCAGGTACAGTTAATGCTGGACTCGGTACTGAGCAAATAGGAAATTAGTCGAATGTAGTTAAAGTCGTAAATTGAAAATTAGGGAAGACGGAATATGGTTAATGTCGAAAACACCTGTAAGAGTCTTAGAGGACCAATTATGGATTAAAGTCGGAAGTTAGGAATTAAGACATTGAATACAGGATCACGGAAGTCGGGAACCAAGACATGGAACTCCGGAAGTTGAAGCAGGTATGACTACAGAACTCGGAAGTTGGTTATGAACTCAAACTCAGGAACATCAATAAGAGTTAAAAAGCTTGCGAGACAGCTTAAGGCTTAAGATTATAGAACTTGCACCTATTGATATTGTTATCATCTTAGCATAATTACAATGTCCTATCCTGGGTTTGCTATCTGATTTAAATATGATATGAGGTATATTAAGATGAATGATGAAGTATACGTATGAGTACATTCAGCATGTCCATGCATGATTATGTATGAGAATAAAATACTATGAACATATTAAATGTGAATCCCTTCACCTGGAGGCAGTTATTTGAGTTCCCTCCCTGTGAAGGCAGTTAAAAAGATATAAGGAAGTTCCCCTATTCCTAAGGGAAGATGAGTAATGCTGCACTTGAGGACAGTGATATGTAACGCTCAAGTGTAAGCGGATGCAAGCACCCTAAGGACGGCGATACGTAATGCCTAGGTGTGCCATATGAATTCAAGATGAGTAATGCTGCACTTGAGGACGGGATACGTAACGCTCAAGTGTAAGCAGATGCAGACACCCTAGGGACGGCGATATGTAATGCCTAGGCATGTTGATTGAAGGAAATAAAGATAAATATTATGGGAAGACAAAGAAAGAAAAGTAAATTTTATATATTTACAGAAATTCAAAGGCATGTGCAGATGTTATATCTCCAGTATACTGATGCTATCATATTTTAATATGTTGCAGCTATTATTATTCATAGTATAATTCATGAATTGAATTTGTATAGGCTCTCCTAAATGCCAAGTGTATGAGTAAAATGAACTTCGCTTCGGATACTATGTTTTCGAACTATAAAGTCAAACAGTTTACATAACATGTTCACTTTTTTCATAATAAACCGAAGCAAACTGGAGATGACGACGAGGATAGTATGTGTGATGGTTAAGGAATCCTACTGAGAATTTAAAATTCTTACTCCTATTTCTGTGTTATCTCCAGATAGTTCGAGAAGTGGTAAAGACGGCTAAGGTTGCTATTAGTTAAGGTCCGCTCAGGTGGCCGTAACAACTCCATAGTGTGGTACTATGACTTAAGCATAGCTCTGTACAAAGGAGGACGTTACACTAATGGTATCAGAGCAGTTCGATCCTCCCCGGACCTGAGGATTTGGACTAACTAGGTTTGCAGTGCACTCTGGAATCCTTAGAAAATGTCATGCGATAGATCTTATCTGCTCAAATAAGATATAGGGAATTAGATATGCATGACTGCGTAACTGTGAATATTATTAGTTGCTATCACACTTGACTTATTATTGAGCCTGATCAACTCAGTATTTTGTTGTGTGTGATTAGGAATTAATGGCTTCCAGGGGGTGTGGTAGGCCATGATCTGCACCCACTCCAGAAGATCCTGCTAATTTTATGGACACGATGCGTGAAATGGCTCATGCAATGCGGGAGCAGGCCGCTGCAGCTCATCAGATGATGGACCAGTTGAGTAGGTGGCCCGAGGATAGCCATGGGGGAAATCCACATGGCCTAGAAGCAGACTTGGACTATCTCAAATTTGTTGAGTTTAGGAAAGCGAATCCGCCTAGCTTCCGAGGAGCTTTCAACCCAGATAAAGCCGAGAAATGGGTCAAAGCAATGGAGAAAGTATTTTCTGTTTTGGCCTACACCGATCAACAGAAAGTGGCCTTTGCCACTTATATGTTGGAAGCGGACGCCGAGTTTTGGTGGCACGGCGCGAAGAGGCTGTTGGAAGAACCCAAGTTGATATCACATGGGACATATTTAAGGAGGCATTTTATCAAAAGTATTTCTCGGCATCGGTGCTAAATGCCAAGGAATTGGAGTTTATGAAGCTTCAACAAGGAAACATGAGTATTTCAGGGTATATTGCTAAGTTTGAAGGACTTTGTAATTTTCCACCATCTATCAGTGCAACCCTGGTGAAAACTGGAAATGCATCAAATTTGAAGGAGGACTAAATGCGGACATTTTAGCCTCGGTGGGGCCAATGGAGATAAGAGATTTTGCTACATTAGTGAACAAAAGTTGGTTAGTTGAAGAATATAACAAGAAGCTCGCTGATACTAGGATGGATGTTTGTGGAAAGAGGCCGGCACCTGAAAACCAAGAACTCGAATATGCCTCACCACCAAAGAAACTGCGCCAATTTAATGGACATGAGGATAAATAACCACAGAAGCCAAGCGTAGGGCAAGTATGCTCAAAGTGCGGAAGGCATCATGGAGGAAAGCCTTGTTTGGCTGGACAAAATGTATGTTTCAGGCATGGAAAGCCGGGTCACATGATCAGAGATTGTCTTGAGAGTCAACCACCAACTCCTAAACTGCAATGTTTAGGAAGAGGTTTTACTATAAATGTAGAAGAGACTACACCCTAGAGGAACCAGAGCGAAAACTAGGGACAAACCAGAATAAGAGATTGGCTAATTTAGTTTTAGCCGATCCTCTTATGCTAAGTGGTTTTATATTTACCGTGTGCTTATATATGAACTTTATTTAACTTATTATGATTATAACTAGTATTATAATCAAATTTTGAGGACAAAATTTTCTTTTAGGGGGTAGTAATGTAACGCTTGAAAAATTTTAATCGTTTTTAATCAAAGCATTCGATTTTTAGTAAATAATTGTGATTAAATAGGATTCAATTTAGCATTCACTTAAAACTAATTAAGTGTGATTTAAGATGATTAGTTATAATGAAACTAGATTAGAGCCATAGGAAACTTCATAGGATTCTTCCAAAATCGGTTTATCGATTTAAGAGAAATCGGTAAGATTTCGGTATTTAAGACTGTCAAAACTGGACCAATAGAAATTTTTCTATGAGTGCCTTAGGATGAATGGCTAAGATTTGGCCAAACAACCCTCTCAAGTGGCACCTTGATCAGCCCTTGATGATGGGAGCCAAGCTAAATTGGAAAAGGGAGTAAAGTCCACCAATCACATGAGCCTTGCTTCCAAAAATCTTCACCTTTTCTTTCTTTGCCTTCTTGTCATTCTTGGCCACCCAAAGTTGCTGAAGCTCATCTTTTTTCTCTTCTCCTTACTCTTATTTCACTCCATCTTCATCCCTTCTTCAAGTCTCATCACAAGTTGCTTCCACCAAAGCCACTAAATCAACTCAAATTCAACTAGATAAGGTAGGAATCCTACTTCTCTTCTTATTTTCCTTGGTTTGAATTTGTGTGTGGGTCCTGATTACTTTGTGCTACTGATGATATGTGGAGTAATGATGATGCTTTTATGGCTGATTTTGCATGTGTGTTATGATTGGAAATAGAATTGGTATGAAATAAATTGAAGAAAGGAGAAAACTCAAGAAGCTAGTCAATTTTTCCTCGGTAGTTCGTACGGTGGAGTGTACAGCTCTGCCTACAGCCGTTCAAACTCCATGAATCTAATTTTGTGTGAAACTGGACATCCAGGGCTTTCCATACATATATCATATAAGACCATTGGCTTAGTATTAAGAGAGATATGAATTTTTGAAATTTGACCTAGGAATTAGGACTTTCATTCGGGCAATGTGAATTAAGAAGGGTGTAGCTCACCCTATACAACTCCAAATTGAGTGAAACCAACTTTGTTAGAAAGCTTACACATAGGAGGACATCCTATAAAGAAATTCTAAGTTTGTTACAATCTGATTGTTTCCTTGTGAGTCGAGAAATTTGCCCTATGTCCAAACCAAGCCAGAACAGGGTAGTTCAGGAAGGTCGAGTTTCAGGGCTTATATCTCAAAATATACTCAATCAAATAATATGCAATTTATTTCATTTGAAAGCTTGCCCTGTTAGCTTTATAGAGATATAAATTTCGTATGTTTTCACCTAGATTTCTATTTTTGGTGAATTTTCTCTTATAATAATTCGGACTAGAGGCATGTATGAAAACTAGATCAAGTTTAATTCGTGTCAAAACTCGGGAAAATAGTGAACTTAAGTTGAAGTCGGAGATGTTGAACTCGGAAATCTAGCAGATAGAGAGCTAGGTCCGGTATACTTTAGGTTGACCTCAAAACTTAGCAGACAGAGGACTAAGTCAGGAATATTTAAGGTTGAACTCTTAAGGATGAACTCGGAAGGTTGACTTAATGTTGAACTCGGGACTTAATAAATAGCAAACCCGATCAGGTATAGTTAATGCCGGACTTAGTACTGAGCAAATAGGAAATTAGTCGGATGTAGTTAAATTCATAAATCGAAAATTAGGGAAGACAGGATATGGTTAATGTCGGAATTCGGGAATTAGGAAAACACCCGTAAGAGTCTTAGAGGACCAATTATGGATTAAAGTCGGAAGTTAGGAATTAAGACATTGAACACATGATCACGGAAGTCGGGAACCAAGACATGGAACTTCGGAAGTTGAAGTAGATATGACTTCGGAACTCGGAAGTCGATTATGAACTCAAACTCGGGAACATCAGTAAGAGTTAAAAAGCTTGCGAGACAGCTCAAGGCTTAAGACTATAGAACTTGCACCTATTGATATTGTTATCTTCTTAGCATAATTACAATATCCTATCCTGCGTTTGCTATCTGATTTAAATATGATATGAGATATATTAAGATGAATGATGAAGTATATATATGAGTACATTCAGCATGTCCATGCATGAATATGTATGAGAATGAAATAATATGAACATATTAAATGTGAATCTCTTCACCTTGAGGCAGTTATTTGAGATCCCTCCTTGTGAAGGCAGTTAAAAAGATATAAAGAAAGTCCCCTATTCCTAAGGGAAGATGAGTAACGCTGCACTTGAGGACGGTGATACGTAACGCTCAAGTGTAAGCGGATGTAAGCACCCTAGGGACGGCGATACATAACGCCTAGGTGTGCCATATGAATTCAAGATGAGTAATGCTGCACTTGAGGACGGGATACGTAACGCTCAAGTGTAAGCAGATGCAGACACCCTAGGGACGGCGATATGTAATGCCTAGGCGTGTTGATTGAAGGAAATAAAGATAAATATTATGGGAAGACAAAGAAAGAAAAGTAAATTTTATATATTTACAGAAATTCAAAGGCATGTGCAGATGTTATATCTCCAGTATACTGATGCTATCGTATTTTAATATGTTGTAGCTATTATTATTCATAGTATAATTCATGAATTGAATTTGTATAGGCTCTCCCAAATGCCAAGTGTATGAGTAAAATGAACTTTGCTTCGGATAGTATGTTTTCAAACTATAAAGTCAAACAGTTTACATAACATATTCACTTTTTTCATAATAAACCAAAGTAAACTGGAGATGACAACGAGCATAGTATGTATGATAGTTAAGGAATCCTGTTGAGAATTTAAAATTCTCACTCCTATTTCCATGTTATCTCCAGATAGTTCGAGAAGTGGCAAAGACGGCTGAGGTTGCTATCAGTTAAGGTCCGCTCAGGTAATCGTAACAACTCCAGAGTGTGGTACTATGACTTAAGCATAGTTCTGTACGAAGGAGGACGTTATAGAGGAAGCAATTAAAGGTAGTAGTCAAGGATAAGGAGATTTTTATCTAGTTTTAGTTAGGATTGTTTATTCTATTAATTCCTTCTCTGTCATTTGATTGTAAAGGTATATGTTGTTATACAAATTTGAAAAGAAAAAACCTCAATGATGACTCTAAATTCATCATGTTTCATCTAATAAGGTATTTCTATAAATTTATCCAAAGGAAATTATATTGATGATGTATATTAATTAGACCTAAACTAAGTGGCAAGCTCCAAAGTATCTTCTAGTAGGATATTCTACTTTCTATTGAAGAAAATAACAACAACCCTAGAATTAGAATCAAACAACCTCATTCCATCCACTGCTAATCTTTATTTCATAGTATACCCCTTCATCAACTTGGTTTTGTTAACATACAACCCAAATTTAACAACCATTACATCATCGACCTTCAAAGCAATCAAATTCAGTGAAAGGTCTATGCAAGCATTAGCAAACACATTGTAGGTGGGTTCTATACAACATAATTCATTTAATCAACGAAAATAATTCTAGTATAAAAAGATAACACAATAACTATAATGGTAAGAGTTAAAATCATTGAATTAGATTTGAACAAACTTGATGATTGTGTGAAGTTGTATATTTCATTAACTTAATCCATGCTGCTAATAAGGAATATCATTAGGGTCAATTGATCCAATTTTCACTAAATCATTCACATCACCCTAATCCCTTGATTTTACCAGATTCACATCATCTTTATAAGTTTCAGAATCATCTATTGAATCAACCAAATTTACAATCTGTTTGCCTTGTTACTATAATAAGTATATCAATTTAATTTTCATACACATATGTCATTTAGTCATACCTTAATGCATTAGTCAATGAGATGGCACACAACTACCATTATATCGTTATCTTAATTGCTATATATAAACATTATATTACATAAAATTTGCTAAATTTATAACTACTCAATACTTAAATCACAATATACTAATTCACATAATATGAACAAAATGACTACTTCCAAAAGATGAAAACATAAATTTGTTGTCTTATAAGGCATGTGCTTTATACATAATTATAGTTATTTAATTGAGTTCATTTTCATCACATAAAAAATACAGTATATTTGAATAGCCAATACTACACAGGCCTCGATCATTTGATAGGTTTACAGATCTTTTGCAACCATCAATTACACTAAACTATGTACATGTCTTTTCTTTTTATATTTTGTTTTTGGGACAGGAATGTGCATGTCTTTATAGGTGTCTATTATCTTTATGTAACACCTTAATTGTCCCATACTATGATTAAGTTATATTATGGAATTACTAGTTATTACTTTTACTCGCAGAACTAACATTATCATTTGAAAATACTTTGTAACAAAAATAGGGGTAATTTTTTTTTTTTTAACAACAATGAATAAACTGTTTCAAAAACCAAGAGCCATAAGTGCATCGTGAACGTATAATATGAACATCGCTAACTTATACATATAGTGCTAGTAAAATAAATAGAACCAACAAGTATAACAATAACTTAGATAAACATAACATTCATTCCACGGCCATCATAGTTAAGATAATAATACCAAGAGTCACACATAGAGATATAATGGGTCTGATATTTACTGTTAGCTTTACAAAAGAAAGTTAACTGAATACATCATAAACGAAAATACATAAGAAATCCATACTACCCAAGTATGCCATACGAAAGAACGATAACCCTATAACTACAACCAAAAAGGGTTATCCTCATGCTTGGTTCCACATGCAATCACCACATCACTCATCAGGGGAAGGGAAACCATTCCTGAAACCACCGGGAGCAATGTCACCATGTCCTCCTCCTCGAGCATGACCATGCCCACGAGGTACAGCACGAATATGAATGAATCTGCAACCACGAACCGGGGGTGGTGCGTGACCAGGAGCTACTGAAGAAAAAGACAAATCAGATGTCAGGCAAATCACAAACGGGTAAGAGGGCTCGGATGGTTAGTCTCTACATGATAGCTCGAATAGGATGGCTCCGAAGGATTGGAATCCAATGAAACGGTCAGACTCAGACGGGTATCTGAGTCAAACTCATCGTCAGTGGGGTGCCTCAGCAGTTGAAAGTAGGGGCGAATGTCATTCACGGTAACCTCATCGTACGGCTAATGTGGACGGAAAAACAGGCTCATAACTGGAACCTGAAACGAACGGTTGTGGAAGATGTAGACCTTCATTGTTGCACTCGCAGACATCACTGAGGCATTCAACATCGAGTCAAAGCGCCAATGCCAAACCTAGAACTGAATGGAGATCACCATTGTGCCTGACGTCGGCATCCTCTAAAGATGACATGGAAACGTAAGAGTGAGAAATACTAGATTTCTCAATAGGATCGTGACTAGACAAACAATGTGTTATCGTCATCATCCCAACCACTTTGGGTTTAATTATAAAAATAGTGCATAGATATAGGTTCAATTTTTAATACTTTCTGAAAATAGAAATGCTGAAGCGG
Organism: Pterocarpus macrocarpus; assembly: GCA_031439585.1. NCBI lineage: Eukaryota > Viridiplantae > Streptophyta > Magnoliopsida > Fabales > Fabaceae > Pterocarpus > Pterocarpus macrocarpus. The sequence goes on along the minus strand of CM062522.1, from coordinate 32,873,382 downwards.
ATTGCTTCTAAGTTTATCACCATATCCATAACATCTTACAAAGGCATACTGACTAACACATGAGATAAACATTCATAATGTATACAAGAAATATATAACTTGACCATGATTCTACTTTGACTTTACTTTTATTTTTAGCACGTGCTTAACATTCTTTACTTTTCCTTTGAAATGGACTGCTTTTGGACATGAGCTCATTCCAGACTATCGTCACGCAGTACTAACCAAATCAAAATAAGCTGATATTAGTTACCTCTAAGTTGGAGGGTCCTCTATGTCACCCTGCCTCCCCCATAGAGGTTCCTTGAGTCTTTGTGGATCACCGTCTCTCACTTCCTTTACCCAAGTGATTGACGAGTCATATTCCATTTTTTCTTTTCTTATTATTATACTTTACATATATAGTACTTCTTTGACGAGATACATGCAATGATATGACTAAGTCCATAGTTTTGACGGAAATCCGGTAGTAGGACGGCTAGACCGGAGCTTCCCCAAAATGCCATCATAAAACTTTCAACAATATCCCATTATATCCATATCATATCATCATAGTAATCATTCAATCATGAGACAAAGCTCAATCAAACTTATCATTCATCATGCTGAATGGCATCATAGATTCATACCCTAAAGGGGTTCATAGTTGTGTTATTCTTTGTGGAAAGTCTTATGAGCTGTCATATGATTTCCCATTATTACCTAAGAGAGAATCACATAGTTAAAATATACGTGTATGTAGTTCTTTAGTTACTTAGTACTTATATGAAATTACTCTTTACTTGAGTACATGTCTTAAGAAACACTTGCTCAAATTAATTAAGTTAGATAATTATTTCCTTGCCTTAAGATAGCACACTTAGTGATTTCTAAGTTCATGGTATGCTTAGAGGCCTTAATCATACTTTCGTTCCCAAAGAGTTCGAGATCCCTCTAATCCTTGGGTCATGACAATGTATAACCACACTCATGAACCCAACAACACCGTGTTCACTAATCACCAAGGGTGATTTTTAACTTATTTAAGTTGCAGAGTTTCAAGCTTTTATTATTAACATAACAAGATCTTACCCTAAATATTATAAAAGTTATCATTCTTGATAAAGTAATTATAAAGTTTCATTCTTTAACAAAGTAAGTGCCTCTAAAATTAAGCTCTTGCCTTAAAGATTAAATCTTTATGAAATAATGATACAAGATACTAGCTTTTGAACTAAAAAGACTTCTTCTTTATGAAAGTTAACACTTTTAATTATTCTAAGACCATCAAGGTCTCAACTTTATGATTTAAAGTTGTCTTAAAGTCTAAAAGATTCCTACTTTATGAATTAGTGATATAAAACATTAGCTTTAAATATAGAAAGTAAGTCTTGATTTTTATAAAACTTAACACTTTGTGCATTATTTTGACTCAAGATTTGGACTTTATGAATTAAATGTTGCAAGTCAACACTCTTATGACTTAACGATTTCATTCTTGACTAAAGTTTGAAACTTTATGAAAGGTCTTGTCTTCAAGGTTTGATTTTTTTTAAGACACAAAGTGACAAATTCTTATTTTTATGACTCAAAAAGCTTCATATTCCAAAAAGCTTTGACTTTTACATATATTCTTATTTTCAAGACAAGACAAAATAAAACTTTAAAGAAGCACAAAACTTGCACCACTTTTAAGGTTGCAAGTAACAAACTTTTTGAAATTTCATGCATCAAGAATATGTTTAGTCTTGTCAAATCAAAAGAAAATAATAAAGATGACAACTTTTCCAATCATAAGCAGCATCATAAGAAGATAAACAACTTTCAAACCAAACACCACTAAGAACATCAAGATCTCATGCATCAAGACAAGAAAAATAGAAACTTTAAAGCACTTAAAGAAAGGAACTTTAAAAAAAAAAATCAAGAACAATCATGAATAAGAACATGAATGTAATATCCCCACTTTCTTAAATAAAGAATAATAGAAATCTTGAATTATTTCCCTTAGACAGTGTGAAAACTTCTCAGGTAGTGCTATACCTTGACAATCCTTACACTTAAAACTATAGGGTAGCGTAACACTACCATTGAGAATATGGCACTGCCATATGTTAAAAATTAGAAAACTACAAATATACCCCTGTAAACTTTTGTTATTTGTAGGGTTGTCTAGGGCTTTTAAAAAATTTCACTTTGACCCCACAAGCATATTTCCATAAGAACCCTAGATCTTTTTAGAAAATTACATTTATGTCCTTTAATCTGTAGAGTTAGCAGAATAGGGCTTTAAGCGGAGCAGAATCACGTGGTGAAACTGTAGAAGTTTAAGTCTCAACGGTTTGAGTCACGGTAGTAGTCAAGTGTGAAATGACATGGGGTGCCTCTAGACTTGCTCAAATTTACGAAAATGCCATTAGTTACGAAAACCAAACAGAAAATGCTGAAGGATTTATGAAAAAGCGAAAATATAACAGTTTAAAGAAATGGTGCAATTGATTTGCACTGCTAATCAATTTATCAGAAAAATAAGAGTAATTAGGGACAAATTATAAATACTAGAGCTAAAGGAAATTTAGATTGTTATGTACAATACTATGAGAAATTATTTAGTATAATGTCCGAAAACATTCTATCATTTTTTGTTAGCAAGTTGTTCGATTTTATTAACTACTTGAGATTAATTAGCATTCGATTAAATATTTACTTAGAGCCGATTAAGTATCATTTACAGAAATTAGATATGAGGGAATTAGATTGAAAGCATAGAAAATTTCATAGGATTTTTCCAAAACCGATTTATCGATTTGAAGAAAATCGGTAAGATTTCGGTATTTAAAACTGTCAAAACTGAATCAATATAATTGCACATCCTAAACCCTATGTTTAATGGCTAAATACATAGCCACATAACCACTCAATTGGTGGCACAAATTAGCCCCAAAATGAGTGGAGTTGGCTGCAATTTAGCCACAAAATTTTCAGCCAACAAGAATAAAACTTGCCAAGCACTTCATTTAGCTTTTGGGTGAGTCTTTTCCTTACTTATCCCTTCATTTTTGTGCTGCCCCTTCAGCTACTTCTTCTCCACCATTTCTTCCTTTATTTCACTTTATTTCACCTCATCTTCAAGCTTCCATCACTTTTCCATTAAGAAGAGCTCAAAAATAGTTAGTCTTGCATCAAAAATTAAAGGTAGGGTTCAATAATCCCCATAGTTCTCTTGTGTGTGGCTAATGAGGGTTGGGATTTCCACCCTTTATTAGAAGATATATCACATACATATTATGATTCATGAATGGTTTGGCATGAAACTCTTGGGTTTTGGTTCAAACTTGCACGAAAATCCATGAAGGAGAACAACTATAATAGGATAAGCTAGGAGACCCTACGGCAGTCAGTACGACGGAGTGTATAGCTCCTCATACAGCTATTTAAATTCAATGAAACTATTTTTATGAAACTAGACACTTAGGGCTTTCCAACCATACAAAATATAAGGCCATTGGATTAGTATAGAATTAGTTATGAATTTTTGAAGGTTAATTTGAAATTTTGGGTTCTCTTTTGGGCAGTATGAGTTTTGAGAGGTGTAACTCACCCTACAAAACTCTAAATTGAGTGAAATCAATTGGCTTTGAAATCCAACATATAAGGAAGCATCCCATAAAAATTTCAAAGTTTGATTTGATTCCAATTATTCCCAGTAATTCGATAAAGTTGCCTTGAGTCCAAACCAGGCTAGAACAGGGCAGTCTAGAAGGGTCAATTTACAGGGCTTAACTCAAGCTATACTTATGTAAATGAGATGTAACTTATTTCAAATAAAAGCTTGTCTTGTTAGCTTTAATTTGCTATTTTTAGTGAATTTTTACTTCTACGAGTGCAATTCTAGCTAGTTGTAGGACAGACAGAAGTAAACTTTGAATAACTTGAGCTACATAAATCAAAATGAGGTGGTACTAAAAGGGTTGGAAACTAGACATATACCACTATAACATATTCAAAATTTAGCTCCAACTAAATTGAATAGAAATGATGGTGAATTTTACAAAATTGGGCAGAATTGAGTAGAATAAGCAGAAAATCTAAGTTATGTATTTATGTTGACATATTATATGATTGTTATTATTGTCATAAAACTTGATGCTCTATGTTGGTTTTGTTGCTTGATTGATCCTTTTGGTAGTCTGGCACTATTCATGGGGAAATGGACTCGATCCGTTATATTGCCGAATTCTCGGTAGGAGTTTATGAGGACTTATATTATGAATAATTGTGCTAAGATTATAAGGATACATGTGTTCATATGAATGCCATGTCTATGAAAATCATGCATGCAAATAGGATTGGGGAATGATATGAGATATATGCATGAATGCATAGAGCATTCACGTGCATAATCATATCCAAGAGGTAGTAAAAGATTATAAGGACTTGCAAGAGGGATGTACCAAGCTCCCACGTGAGGCATGGCATAGACACAGCTAGCGTGGGCCAAAGTGGTGCTGTCAAAAACTTGGGTCAGCCCTTGACCATATTTAAGGGGAATAGACTGGTGTGAGAGTCGGGGAAAGTAAACTCATCACTCATGTATAGATACGAGTTCGGACTTGAAAAGTAGGCTATTACCCAGGGGTGAGAGAGGCCATTCACCTCTGGGGAACCAAGTACATAAGAGCAAGATCAAGTTGCAAGTTAAAGAAAGGGATGAATTAAGTCAAGTACATGCATCTACATGTGCATCTCTAAATTTCTCATCATGTCATAATATTATTATGATTCTTATTGAAGTATATTGCACTATTCTTATTTCTATGTTTATCACATAATATGCCAAGTGGTTGTTAAAATATAACTTGCTTCAAGAAAGATGTTCACTGCTTGCGTATATGTGCTCAATGTAACATCCACTGGATTTTTTTATCGATTTTCGCCTAGTTGTTTGATTTTTATCGAATAATTGAGGTTGATTAAAATTCGACTAAATATTTAATTAGGGTTAATTAACCAGCAAATAATTGAGATTAGATAAGAAAGAATTAGATTAGAAGCATAAAAGATTTCATAAAAATTTTCTGAAACCGATTTACTGATTTAAAGGAAATCGGTAAAATTACGGTATTTTAAACTGTCGGAACCGAATCAATAGAATTATATACCCAAAACCCTATGACTCAAAGGCTGAACACTCAGCCACTTAACCCTCTTAGGGTGGCACAACAAAGGCCACAAGGGGAGGGATACTTGGCTGAAAAATTGGCGACAAAGTTCCATCCAATCAAAACTCACATTTACAACTACCTCATTAAGACTTTATGACATATCCCTTCAGCAGATTTGTGCCTCTTTCTCTTCTTATTCCAGCCTTCTTCTTTTCTTCTCCTCTCAACCTACTCCATCAAACCTTCGAGCTTTGATAAGGTTCCATCAATCTAAACTCAAATTTAGCAAGATCACACCTAAAGGAGGTAGAGATTCAACTTGTTTCTTGCCTTCTTGGTTATGGGTGGCTAATTGGGCTTTTATTTTCTCATTTCTTGATGTGGTGTTTGGATGTATGTGATGATTATTGGCTGGTTTGATGGCTGTTTTTGTGTTTAAATTCGATTAAGAAGTAAAAAGGAGTGAGAATAGGATGCAGTGAGGGGTTGGAAAAGCAAAATCCTCCGGCAGTCCATACGGCGGAGTGTACGGCTCTGGCTAAAGCTATTTAAATTTGATGAAACTAATTTTATATGAAACTAGACATCAAGAGCTTTCTAATCATATAAATTATAATACCATTGGATTAGTATTGAGGGAGATATGAATTTTGGAATTTTGACCTAGATTTTTGAGTTTGATTTTGGGCAAACTAGGTTGTTTAGGGCAAAACATGCCCTATACAACTTGGAATTGAATGAAACAAAACTTTATTAGAAAGCTTACACATAGGAGAATATGCCATAAAAATTTCAGAGTTAGATATGGTCCAATTTGCTCCTAGTGGTTTGAGGAATTTGTCCTATGTCCAGACCAGGCCAAAAAAGGGCAATTCAAAAAGGCCAAATTTCAGAGCTTATAACTCAAACTCTACTAAAGAAATTGAAATGGAACTTATTGAAAATGAAATCTTGTCCTGTTAGCTTTAATATGATACCAATTTCGTATGATTTGAACTAGTTTTCGATTTTTAGTGGATTTTTACTTTTAAGTGTGTAATTTTGGCAAGCTACAGGGTAGGCCGAGATAAAACTTAAATAACTTGAGCTACATTTATCAAAATTAGATGGGACCAAGAGGTTAGAAAATAGACACATAACACTCTAACATGTAACACCTTACCAGACAAAGTACTATGCTTAAGTCATAATCATATATCTGATAAGAGATTACGTGTAATACTAAATAAATCTCTCTCTCTCAGCATTAGTATTAATTTCTCAAATAAGACTACCTGATCTCATAACAAAATTTTTCTGCGGGATGGCGGAATAAATACAAACCAATTGGTAAACTATAAGTAACTTAACATAAATAAAAATACAATAAGAACAGAATAACTGTAACCGGCGTCATAGATATGTATATAGATATCTGATTTCAAGGTTTGTTAAAAAGTACAAGGTGTCAAAACGAGGCTGCTAATACAAAATGAAACGGCCAGTATCTATGAACAGCACCCTAACTGGTCCCCATGGGACATTTCATGTACATTCCTAATATATACTCATCCAACCATGACCCAAACTGTCAAAAGAGGGTCATTCTGTACATCTAACCCCACTACAGCATGCACGCTATCTAAACAGAGTCTGATGAAAGGAAACCGTTCGCCATGGCGGCGTCAGCTGGAGGGTGCCCGGCACTGGGAGCAGATGACGACGAAGAACTAGCCGCCTCGGATGGGTCCTCCTCTGAGGTCGAGGCCGACGACATCGGCTGTGGCGGTGAAGCAGGAGGGGCCATGGGAACTGGAGCTGCTAGTGTGGCTGGTGCTACTGGTGGTGGTGGTGGAAATGGATGGGCCATGTGAAGAGGTATGGCTATGTAGGGGACAGCAGGATCAAAGAGGGGATGCATAAGTGGTACAACAAAGTCCCTCTGGAAGAAGAAATATAAACGAAACTGGCATCTACCCGATATATATACAGAATCTAGGAAAGGGTCGATGTGGATGTGAAGCTCAAGAAACTCAATGAATAGAACCCCGGTCGCTGCGTGCTCCATGGTCTGAGAATGACGCGGAACATACAATAGGGTGAGAAATGAATATTTCTCAGTAGAAAATCCTAACTTCTATACATCTGTCCTCGCTGTCATTCCCAGTTGTTTCGGCCGTGCAACATTTTTTTCAAATAGTATCATGAAACAATAATATTCAATTTAAATACTTGCTTGTAAAACATACACCGAAACAAATTAAATTTTAGTCAATAGATATACTAAAGTATTCAAATAGTAATTACAGCAGGACAATAGCATATTATGATTAATAAACAGGGATCTAGAACCATCAATAGTAAAGTATTCCACTATACATATGCATGTGCAATGAGAAGATGCATCTTATTCTTGGAGGCTTTCGCCTTTTATAACTTATTTCCATACTTGGTCCCCTGGGAGTCATTGGCCATATACTCCTGGGTAATAGTCCGCTTTTCAGGACCGAACTCGTTCCTATACAGGATGACCGGGTTCACTTTCCCCGACCTTCCCACTGATCTATTCCCCTTAATTTATTCCGGGGCTGGCCCAAGTGATGTGGAATTCTTTATAATGTCTTGAAATGAATGCACATCTAACTTGTCTCTTTTCATATGATGTACTCAAGTTATCATAAATTTCATAACTTATGGATTTCTTACCAAAATTTTGGCGGCATAACGGATCGAGTCCGCTTCCCTGTGAATAGTGCCAGACAAATCAGTACAGTTGTACAACTAATAATTTCAGTATAAACCAGCAAACATGTATAAATATAACATCATTCAACAATTGCAAATCCAGCATTAAGAAGGTTCCAGCTTGTCCTTCCCTGTTCTGCCCGAGTTTGGCATGCTCCAATTTTTATTCAATCCAACTCATTAAATTCTCATTTTTGGATATGTTATAGCCTTATATGTTTACTTTCTACTCTCTTTGGTCCCATCTCGTTTTGAATTATATAACTCTAGATATAAACATTTTATCTCAGCCTGTCCTGTTCCTAGCCAGAATTGGGTTCCTATAGGAGAAAATTCACTAAAATTCGAAAACTAGATGAAATCATGTGAATTTTATATCAAAATGAAGCTCACACAAACAAGCTTTAAAATGAATCAAGTTTCATGTCATTTGCCTAAGTGGATTTTGAGTTATGAGTCTCGAATCATTACCCTATTGAGCTGTCCTATTCTAGGCCAGTTTTAACCTAAGCCAACTACATTGATGTGCTGGGAACAAATGACAACGAATTAAATTCTGAAATTTTTATGGGATGTTCTCTCATGTGTTAGCTTTCAAACATCTTTCGTTGCACTCAATTTAAGGTTGTATAGGGTGAAATACACCCTTCTCAACCCATGCTGCCCGGGTGAGAACCCAGATTTCTAGGTCTAACTTCAAAAATTCATAACTAATTCTATACTAATCCAATGACCCATTATGATATATGTGTGGAAAGCCCTGAATGTCTAGTTTCACCTAAAAATGGTCTCGTTAATTTTTAACAGCGGGAGGCGAAGCTGTACACTCCGCTGTACGGACTATCGAGGGTGTTTTGAGTTTTCCAGCCTCTCAACTTTTTCATATCTTCATCCTTTTTCACTTTCAATTCAGGTTTTAACCTTATAAACAGCCCATAACTCAGCTATAATTCATCATAATTATTCAATCAACATATCAAAATCAAGAAATTGGACCACTATCAATCCTTCAAGAATCAAAAAGTCAAGTAAGAATTTAGAACCTCTACCTCTTACTATGAATGATTTTGGTTTAAGTTTGTAGTTGCAACTTGGTAGCATTTCAAAGTGTGATGGAGTTGGGTGAGTGATGAAAAGAAAAGATAGAGCTGGAGTGAAGTATGCAACATGAGAGAAGAGTCTGAAGAAGAGGAGGAGAGTGTGTTATATAAGCATGAGTAGTAGTTAACTTGGAAAGTTTTGATTGGCCTCAAAACATAAGGCTGAGTTTCAGCCAACCTTGCTCTCCACGTCATCTTATTTGTGTGGTAGAATTGCTCTCCACGTCACCTAAAGTGGGACTAGTTTCCAGTATATTCTGAAAATGAAATCGGAACTCGTACTCTCTATAAAGTCGGAACTCATGAACATCCTGCATATGAAGTCGGAACCCGGGAAATGTATCCAGTTTATTTCGAAACTTGAAAGCAAAGCCTGATGTGAAGCCAAGCACTTAAAGTCGAAAGTCGTGAATTGTAGGACCTCGATTTCGGAACTCGGGAGGATAGAGAAATGAGAGCTCTTGGTATTAAACTCGAGATCGGAACTCGTGAAAATTTGACTTGGACCGGGAGACAAGTTCAAAAATCTGATCTCGTGTCCATTTCTAGTCGAGATAAAATCGGACGTCGGACTTAGTGTTAAGTCGGAAATCTTAAGATCGGAAATTGGAAACATCAGCCACTTGAAATGAAATCGGAAATCGGAATTCATACTGATGAGGTCGAAATTCTTACATGCTTACACAAGGTCGGAAATCAGAAAATGCAATCGGCCCTTAAGCCTTGGAAATGAAGTCGGAATTTGAAACTATGACTAAGGTCGGAAGTCGGAATTTATAAGACAAACTCGGAAATCGAAAATTTCAACATTAAATGAGATCGGAAGTCGGAAATCGAACGTTACATAACATATCCAAAATTTAGGTCCAAATGAGTTAAATAGAAATTGTGGCCTGATTTACAAAAATCGGGTTGAATGAAAATGTTGAGACAGCAACCATGTTTTAAATGCAACAATTGTGCCCATGAAATTAATGTTTGAATTGTGAATGAAATATTATGATTTCTCTAAAAAATTGTTTTCCTGAGTACTGGCACTATTCATGAGGAAGCGGATACATTCCGTTATGCTGCCAAAATTTCGGTAAAGCCTATGCATGAGTTATAATATACATTCAGATACATGTGCATTTTCACGGAATTCATAAAGGTCATGTTATGATGAAAGCTCCAAAATACTTAGGCCAGCTCCGGATTAAAGTTAAGGGGAATAAATCGGTGGGAAGGTAGGGGAAAGTAAACCCAACATTCCAATATAGGAACGAGCTCGATCCTGAAAAGCAGACTATTACCCAGGAGTCTGAATGGCCAAGAACTCCCAGGGGATAAAGTAACGGAAAAGTTTATGATGATAAGTTTAAGAATGAGTTTTTTCATGGTCACATTATATAGTCATTATAAGTTGTTTACAGTGTGATTGTTATGTTTATTTACTACTGTATGTTCATTTATTCTGCTCATTATTTTGTGTGACCCTATAGTAGTTTATTCTGTTTCTTGTAACACCTTACCAGACAAAGTACTATGCTTAAGTCATAATAATCTATCTGATAAGAGATTACGTGTAATACTGATTAAATTTCTCTTTTCTGTATTAGTATAAATTTCTCGCGTAAGACTACCTGATCTCATAACAATTTTCTTTGCGTGATGGCGAAATAAATACTAATCAATCAGTAAACTGTAAATAACTTAACATAAATAAAAATACAATAAGAACAGAATAACTGCAAACTGCGTCATAGATATGTACATAGATATCTGATTTCAAAGTTTGTCAAAAAATACAAGGTGTCAAAATGAGGCCGCTAATACAAAATGAAACGGCCAGTATCTATGAACAGCACCCTAAGTGGTCCCCATGGGACATTTCATGTACATTTCCTAATATCTATCCATCTATCTATGACCCAGACTGTCAAAAGAGGGTTATCCTATACACCTACTACTACTATGGTTCGCCCACTATCTAACCAGAATCTAAAGAAAGGAACCCATTCTCCATGGGTGCATCTGCGGGAGGGTGGCCTGTGCTAGGAGCAGAGGATGAGGAGGAACTCGCTACCTCTGATGGGTCCTCCTCTGGTGTCGAGGCGGAAAGCATCGGATGTGGTGGTGAAACAGGAGGAGCCATAGGAGCGGGGGCTGCTGCTGCGGGAGGAGGTGGAAACGGATGGGCCATATGAAGTGGAATGGCAATGTATGAGACAGCGGGATCAAACAGTGGGTTCATCAGGGGTACTGCGAAGTCTCTCTGGAAGAAGAAATATAAACGAAACTGGCACCTGCCAGATATATATATATACGGAGTCTAAAAATGGGTCGAGGTGTATGTGAAGCTCGGGGAACTCAATGAAGAGAACTCCTGTCGCTGCGTGCTCCATAATCTGAGAATGACGCGGAATATATAATATGGTGAGAAATGAATATTTCTCAGTAGAAAATCCTAACTTCTATGCATCTGTCATCGCTGTCATTCCCAGTTGTTTCGGTTGTGCAAGATTTTCAGATAGTACGGTAAAAAAGATAATATTTAACTTAAATACTCATTTGTAAAGCATACACCGAAACAAGTTCAATTTTAATTAACAGATATACTAATGCACTCAAACAGTAATCACAACGGAACAATAGCATGTTATGAATAATAAACACAGATCTAGAACCATCAATAGAAAAGTATTACACTGTACATATGCATGTGCAATGAGAAGATGCATCTTATTCTCGGAGGCTTTCGCCTGTTATAATTTATTTCCATCCTTGGTCCCCTGGGAGTCATTGGCCATATACTCCTGGGTAATAGTCCGCTTTTCAGGACCGAGCTCGTTCCTATACAGGATGGCCGGATTTACTTTCCCCGACCTTCCCACTGATCTATTCCCCTTAATTTATTCCGGGGCTGGCCCAAGTGATGTGGAATTCTTTATAATGTCATGAAATGAATGCACATCTAACTTGTCTCTTTACATATGATGTATTCAAGTTGTCATAAATTTCATAACATATGAACTTCTTACCGTAATTCCGGCAGCATAACGGATCGAGTTCGCTTCCCCGTGAATAGTGCTAGACAACCAGTACATTTATACACTTACAATTTTCAGTATAGAGTAACAATTATACATGTACATTCATAACATCAATCAACAATCTCAATTATACATATACATTCATAATCTCAATCAACAATTTGAATTTAAACATTAATAGAGTTTCAATTTAACCCCCTCTGTTCTGCCCGAATTTGGTGTGCCTCATTTCTCATTCAGTTCAACTCATTTAAATCAAATTTTTGGATATGTCATAGTCTCATATGTCTAGATTCTAACCCTTTTGGTCCCATCTCATTTTGAGTTGTATAACTTTAGATATAAACATTTTATTTCAGCATGTCCTGTTTTTAGCTAGAATGGGGTTCCTATGGGAGAAAATTCACTAAAAATTGAAAACTAAATGAAATCAGGCGAATTTTATATCAGAATGAATCTAACACAACAAGCTTTAAAATGAATTAAGTTTCATGTCATTTTCCTTAGTGGATTTTGAGTTATGAGTCTCGAAACATTACCTTATTGGGCTGTCCTATTCTAGGCTAGTTTTAACCTAAGCCAACTTCATTGAGGTGCTGGGAACAAATGACAATGAATTAAATTCTGAAATTTTTATGGGATGTTCTCTCATGTGTTAGATTTCAAACCTCTTTAGTTGCACTCAATTTGAGGTTGTATAGGGTGAGATACACCCTTCTCAACCCATATTGCCTGGGTGAGAACCCAGATTTCTAGGTCTAATTTCAAAAATTCATAACTAATTCTATACTAATCCAATGGCCTATTATGATATATTTATGGAAATCCCTAGATGTCTAGTTTTATTTAAAAATGGTTTTATCCAATTTAAATGGCGGGAGACGGAGCTGTACACTCCACTGTACGGACCGCCGAGGGAAATCCCTAACAGCTTCTAAATTTGATTGCCTTCTTCAAGCTATTTGCCCTCAATTTCAATTTTAATCACAACACACATGCAAAATCAGTCATAAAACATCATCATCACTCTATAAAACATCTAAATCTCAGATTAAGCATGCTCCTCATACAGCCCCAATTCAGAGAAAATAAAAGAAGAAGTAGGATTTCCTACCTTGTCTTGAGTAGATTAGGCTGATTTGTGTTCTTGGTGCAAGTAGTTTATGATGGGGCTTGAAGAAGAGATGAAAATGGAGTGGAGGAGAGAATGAGGAGAAGAAGAATGAAGAGAGGTCAGCTGGGGGAGTGGCCGAAGTATTATGATGAGGATGCAAGGAAAAAGTGGAGATATTTCAAGTTGGCTCAAATTTGATTGGTGGACCTTCTTTGGTCATAAAATCTGGTTCAATCCTCCTCATCCATGGTTGTCTAGGCGCCACTTGGGGGAGTGTTTGGCTAAATCCTAGCCATTGATTCTAGGGCACTCATAAAAAAAAATTCTACTTGTTCGGTTCCGATAGTTGGAAATACCGAAATCCTACCGATTTCCTTTGAATCGGTAAATTGGTTTTGAAATTGTTCTGTGAAGTTTTCTATGCTACTAATCTAATTCTATCTAGCCTAATCCTTCTAAATCACACTTAATTGGCTTCGAGTAAATGTTTAATCAAGTTTTGATTAAACTCACTTATTTGATTAAAAACCGAATAATTCAGTTGTTAACGATAAATTTTTCAGTCGTTACATTTCTTATGCTGTCTTAAGTAAAATTGAACATTGCCTCGGACCAAACATTTTCTTAAACTTATTAAATGTGGATAGATCAATTTGATGCCATGGTTTTATAATTAAATGAAAATCGAGGTAACTGAGAATGAATGTGAGGTCAGTTTAATACCGTACTCGAATCCTACTGAGAATTTTTTTAAATTCTCACCTCGCTTTGTATTTCCGCATCATTCTCAGACCCTGGGGATGGACACGACAGCTACCCTATTTATTGAGATCCCTAACCTGCAGCTCCACCATGACCCCATGTTGGACTCATTGTACATAGCCGACTCCTGCCATTTCCTTCTCTATCTTTTTAGTAATAGGAATTTTGTCATGCCTTTATTTCACCTTGCTTTCGACCTTGCCACTCCATATTTCACGGTCCCGTTGCATGTAGCACACCCTCCTCCAGCACCTCCAGCATGCGCAGTACCTGCTGCTCCGGCCAATCCTCTACCACAGTCACCTCCGCAGGTGGTTCTAGATATTCTTCTCAGTCTTGAGAATAATCCTTCTAAGGCTACTGGCTCACCATCCTCCTCTTCAGGACCGAGTGCTGACTACTCCCCAGCCGGGCCTAGTATCACCAATGGCTACATGACCGAATCGGTCCCAGCCGCAGGATTACATTGTGCCGTATGACCCTCTTTTGGCAGCATGCGGCATTGGGCTATAGACTTAGCCATATGTATATTAACTAGTTTGAAATATCCTCTGAGGACCTCATAGGACCATTTTGACTGATATAGGCCTTATGTCTTTTTGGTACACCGGCCTCCACTTATGTATCCTCTTTTGAATCTGTATATAAACTGAAGCGTTGGCTTCCATCATATATATATATATATATATATTAGAGAAAAGGAGGATATAATTTAATAAATAAATAGTAAATAGGGTACTAATATGGTAATGCAATCTACTTAATTCCATGCTATGACTTAAGCATAACATCGAATTGGTAGGGTGTTATACTCACATTTTCATAAGAAATCGAAGCGGCTGGAATATTTATGATGGCACTATATGAGTAATAGTTCAAGTTTACCTACTGAGAACCTTAGGTTCCCACTGCTTGCTTGTATATTTTTCTTTTGCATAAACATTCCAATGCCAAGGCTAAAATTTAATAACGAGGCAAAAATCCTGGGGAATTCATCGTGCAAGACTCAGGCATAAGTCAGCCTGGGAGACTACTGAGATCGGCTAAAGTCAGTGAGGGTGACAGCTACAGTGCAGAAGTAGTTTCTATGTATAATGTTAGCTACAAAACTTTTTCTTAAAGTGTAATTATTTTATTCTATATGTATCAGAAATGACGAAATTTATGAACCATTATTCAGTATTATAGTATGCAGTTAAAGGGTCATATATTATACTTTTTGTATTTTAAAGATCTCCTAGCACAGTAACAACCTCTTAATAACTCATGACTCGAGCATGGCTTACATGATAGAGAGTGTTATATTTTTGGTATTAGAGCAGTTCGTCCTGTATTGGCCCGTGGATAGACAAACTATGCTTCTAAAGCATATTTTGAGAATCTAGATAAACCATGCTTTACGTCCTTGCATGTTAAGGACATAGATAATTGTGCATGGTAGCCTTACTATGAGTGTTGAGGACTATCTGTTGCACTTAATGAATGTTGAGCCTGATCACCTTAATATACAGTTTTGTGTAAACAGAAGCCTGTGACACCCTGCAGGCTTATTAGGAACCTTCTATACATAATTAGTAGGGATAAGACTCCTAAAAAGTAGCAATGGCAATCGGAGGCAGATGATTGAGCAAGTTAAGAGGTGTAGAGAATTGGGGCTTCGATCCGGACAATTTACTATAGATCTAGAAAACCTGGTCATAACGAAGAAGGATCATTTCTTAAGTGTTACAGGGCAGGATCTCAATTGGTGATGAGTGGAGTAGTAACCTTCTTCACTCCGATGAAGCTTATTTTCTTCATTTGCAATTCCCCGATCTAGGCTATCTTCTTTAAATTGTATCTAGGGAACTCTTTTGCCTAGTTTAGTAGACCTAATGCTCAATAAAGTAAGGTAATTATCCGTTGATCAGGTTATCTCGACTGGCGCGGATAGTATCCTTATTTTCTTAAGATTTCCTTGAAGGTACTTCATCGGCAAATTTAGTCAATGATGTTTATTCTAGATTATGGTAATGTCACATTATAAAGATCTGATCCTTCATTGATAAATTGAGAGCGTGGGCAAATGAGGCAACGTTTTAGCGAAGGGAATTAAGAGCAGGAGCCTCAATCAGGTATAAGGGAAAATGTTAATAAACTTTGAAGAAATTCATCTAATTATATATCATGATAGGGATACGGTTATTCACGGTGCAGAAAGGAAGTGAAGTTATATGAATAAACCCAAAAGCATTCTTTGAAACAATAGCAGGATATTTCCTACTAACCAGAAGTAGGACACATTCGGACTAGGATAGCACGCAAAGCAAGCTTGGTGTTTCCTATCCGTTAAAGGTGAAGGGGGTGTCAGAAGATCAGGTTACACTGAAACTCCATCAACCTTAGTTATCATAGGCACCACATGATGCGACTATCTTCAATATGTTATTAGTAAAGAGATGCAGCTATCTGGAGGAGACGTACGAGATATAACAGTCATCTTCGAACATCATTGTGAATGCCATGAGTGGGATAACTCGAGGAGAAATGTATTCAAATTTAGGTGAGAATAACGAGGATTCAGAGTGTGCAACAGATCCCTAAAGACTGAGACAATAGTAGAATAGGAGGCCCTAACAGACTAAGACCAAGATAAGCTTCTGCATAAACAATAGGACATTACAAGAAGAGAGATAGAGGCTGTTTTGATTCCAAGTGGCCTGTTACCTAGTATGAAATTATGGCACAAACAAGAGTTTGTAAGAGGTAATGAACTAGGTTGTCTTGACACCAAAAATGAGTGCAATCGACCTGATGCACCCTGAGCAGGACTGGGTAATGCATCAATATAAAATCAAAGGATTTGGAAATATGTCCCATGCTGGTGATGATTAAAATGCAAGATCGGAGGCAGCCAAAAAAAACAAAAAAGAAACTCTCCATACTCGAAACTAGATTAGGTACGCGCATAGTAGCGCTAACATACTGAGTCCCATTAAAACTCCACAGTTAAGTATGCTTGTGTTAGAGTAATATTAAGATGGGTGACCTTTTGGGAAGTCTTCGTGCTGTAACCCTGACATGGAAATGAAACTATCATTTCTTTCTCTTACATTGAACAGGTCACATCCTAGAAACCAAATATTACGATGAATAGCAAGAAGGTTCAATAGTGAGAATGATATAAAGTTCGACTATTGAGGCTGGCACATCATTTATTAGGGCTAACCACCAATGAGAACGGTAATAGTGGTGACCGTAAGATTTCTTTAGTCAGTATTTAAAATCTAGAGGGGGTGGACATCAACATAATAGATGAGGACTCTCCTTGCTGACAAGTTGAGGAGAGTAGGAATGTGGTAAAACCCTTGCAGCTTAATAATCCTTTTTCTCACAATGAGTTGATTATATCTTGGGAATAGAATTAATGATAAGTATCAAGGAGTTCAACAGCAGGGACACTTTGAGGTCTTCTTAACAAGTATCGGGGCACGAGGTAAGGTTTATAAGGAAAAAGAAGTTCTAAGATGAAGCTCTTAGCTGTAATTCCAAAGAGAACTTTAAGCCTTCATAAGGGCTGTGCATCCGAACTAGTAGCAGAGTCGATGAAGAATATGGAGAACAGCTAGAATCATGGAATCTTACTCTAATATCTTTAAATAAGACCAGAAGGGAATTTCCTAACTAACCTAGAGGTAGAGACACTTGTGCTGTAGACCTAATGTAAATGCCACGTACTTCTTGATGATTAGTACAAGATTTCTTCAAAAGTCACGTAGCAAAGGACAATCATCATTAGACAAGTTGGAACTCCACTTGCGACCTCTGGTATCTAATAACTTAGGCCAAATCGCAACTTTAAGAAGATTTCACATGGAAATTTCCCAGCCTAATCTTGTGACTCCTTAGCAATATGTCAATTGCAGAGGAACGAGCATGCCCTAAATCATTTGGGAGTTAGTGGATAAGAGTAGGCAACCATGCTCAGCAACACGATCAAAGAATTGTTGCAAAAAGTAATTGTAGATCAAAATCAACACTCAAGACCTAAGGAAGACTGTAACCCTACAAGTAGGACTCAACAGAGAGAGCTTCTTCATTTGATCAAGGGTGATCAAGTAAGTAGAAATTCTAGGAATAGCGAAACTAGCTTCCCAGCACTTAATATAGCCACTATGACTGACACATATTGAAGTTGACCATTGCTATAAGTGATAACAGCAAAAATCATAAGGCTGCTCGGAGTGATAAAGAAGGCAAGTACCTTTGTGAGGAACTCAGTAATGGATTAGGGAGTCATCAAGTTAACATATACTTCAATATAGCCATTGTAATCATGACATGCTGACATCGAACATGGTGACAACTGGTAGTCTTTAAAAACTACGAATCTTCATGAATTGATATTTGGAGTCTCGAGTACAAACAATAGAGAGTTTAACGGCCACTACTAAACAAAAGTAGCTAAGTACAAAGTGAAGAAGATAATGGAAGTCTCCAATAAATTGGATGTTGGTTTCGGGTGTCATAGGAACTAGACGAGCTAAGGCGCCAACGTACTTCTTAGGGATCCTTGTACTTATTGAAACAATACCTCATAGCTATCGGCAAGCAACCTCAAAAGAAGGAGTTACCCTTGTAGGTTAAAGGGTCTTTCCTCAACCATTCCTAGCCACGAAGTTTTGAGGACAAAATTCTTTTAAGGAGGGTAGATTGTAACATCCCCACTTTCTTAAATAAAGAATAATAGAAATCTTGAATTATTTCCTTTAGGCAGTACTATATCTTGACAATCCTTACACTTAAAACTATAGGGTAGATAACACTGCCATTGAGAATATGGCACTGCCATATGTTAAAAATTAGAAAACTACAAAGATACCCCTGTGAACTTTTGTTATTTGTAAGGTAGCCTAGGACTTTTAAAAAGTTTCACTTTGACCCCACAAGCATATTCCATAAGGACCCTATATCTTTTTCAAAAATTACATCTATGTCCTTTCATCTGTAGAGTTAGCAGAATAGGGCTTTAAGCGGAGCAGAATCACGTGGTGAAACCGTAAAAGTTTAAGTCTTGACCGTTTGAGCCATGGGAGTAGTCAAGTGTGAAATGACATGGGGTGCCCCGAGACTTGCTCAAATTTACTAAAATTCCATTAGTTACAAAAACCAAACAGAAAATGCTAAAGGATTTATGAAAAAGCAAAAATATAATAGTTTAAACAAATGGTGCGATTAATTTGCGCTGCTAATCAATTTATCAGAAAAATAAGAGTAATTAGGGATGAATTATAAATACTAGAGCTAAAGAAAATTCAGATTGTTATGTAAAATACTATGAGAAATTATTTAGTATAACGTCCGAAAATATTCTATCATTTTTTTTTAGCAAGTTGTTCGGTTTTATCAACTATTTGAGATTAATTAGCATTTGATTAAATATTGACTTAGAGCCAATTAAGTATCATATAGAGAAATTAGATATGAGGAATTAGATTAAAAGCATAGGAAACTTCATAGGATTTTTCCAAAACTGATTTACCGATTTAAAGAAAATCGGTAAGATTTCGATATTTAAAAATACCAGAATCGAATCAATATAATTGCACACCCTAAACCCTATGTTTAATGGCTAAATACACAGCCACATAACCACTCAATTGGTGGCACAATCAGTCCCAAAATGAGTGGAGTTGGCTGCAATTCAGCCACAAAATTTTCAGCCAATAAGAATGAAACTTGCTAAGCACTTCATCTAGCTTTTGGGTAAGTCTTTTCCTTCCTTATCCCTTCATTTTTGTGCTGCCCCTTCAGCTGCTTCTTTTCCACCATTTCTTCCTTCATTTCACTTTATTTCACCTCATCTTCAAGCTTCCATCACTTCCCCATCAAGAAGAGCTCAAAACTAGTTAGTCTTGCATCAAAAATTGAAGGTAGGGTTCAATAATCCCAATAGTGTATGGCTAATGAGGGTTAGGATTTTCACCCTTTATTAGATGATATATCACATACATATGATGATTCATGACTGGTTTGGTATGAAACTCTTGGGTTTTGGTTGAAACTTGCATGAAAATCCGTAAAGGAGAACAACCAGAATAGAATAAGCTAGGAGACCCTATGGCAGTCTGTACAGTAGAGTGTACGGCTCCTCATACAGCTATTTAAATTCAATGAAACTATTTTTATGTGACACTAGACACTTAGGGCTTTCCAACCATATAAAATATAAGGCCATTGGATTAGTATAGAATTAGTTATGAATTTTTGAAGTTTAATCTGAAATTATGGGTTCTCTTCTAGGCAGTATAAGTTTCGAGCAGTGTAACTCTCCCTACAAAACTCTAAATTGAGTGAAATCAATTGGCTTTGAAATCCAACATATACAGAAGCATCCCATAAAAATTTCAGAGTTTGATTTGATCCCAATTATTCCCAGTAATTCGATGAATTTGCCTTGAGTCCAAACTGGACTAGAATAGAGCAGTCTAGAAAGGTCAATTTACAGGGCTTAACTCAAGCTATACTTATGTAAATGAGATGCAACTTATTTCAAATAAAATCTTGTCCTATTAGCTTTAATTTCATATAAGTTTGTATGATTTCACCTAGTTTCCTACTTTTTGTGAATTTTTACTTCTAAGAGTGCAATTCTAGCTAGTTGTAGAGCAGATAGAAGTAAACTTTGAATAACTTGAGTTACATAAATCAAAATGAGATGGGACTAAAAAGGTTGGAAACTAGACATATAACACTATAACATATTCAAAATTTAGCTCCAACTGAATTGAATAGAAATTATGGTGAATTTTACAAAATCGAGCAGAATTGAGTAGAATGAGTAGAAAATCTAAGTTATGTATTTATGTTGACATATTATATGATTGGTATTATTGTTATAAAACTTGATGCTCTATGTTGGTTTTATTGCTTGATTGCTCCTTTTGGTAGCCTAGCACTATTCATGGGGAAGCGGACTCGATCTGTTATACTGCCAAATTCTCGGCAAGAGTTTATGAGGACTTATATTATGAATAATTGTGCTAAGATTATAAGGATACATGTGTTCATATGAATGCCATGTCTATGAAAATCATGCATGCAAATAGGATTGAGGAATGATATGAGATATATGCATGAACGCATAGAGCATTCACGTGCATAATCATATCCAAGAGGTAGCAAAAGATTATAAGGACTTGCAAGAAGGATGTACCAAGCTACCACGTGAGGCATGGCATAGACCCAACTAGCATGGGCCAGAGCGATATTGTCTAAGACTTGGGCCAGCCCTTGACCAGATTTAAGAGGAATAGACCGGTGTGAGGGTCGGGGAAAGTAAACTCGTCATTCATATATAGGTACGAGTTCGAACCTGAAAAGCAGGCTATTACCCAGGGGTGAGAGAGGCCATTCACCTCCAGGGGACCAAGTACAGAAGAGCAAGATCAAGTTACAAGTTAAAGAAAGAGATGAATTAAGTCAAGTACAAGCATCTACATGTGCATCTCTAATTTTCTCATTATGTCATAATGCTATTATGATTCTTATTGAAGTATGTTACACTATTCTTATTTCTATGTCTGTCACATAATATGCCAAGTGGTTATTAAAATATAACCCGATTCGAGAAAGATGTTTTCAACTTAAAATTGAACCACTGCTTGCATATATATGCTCACATTTTCATAAGAAACTGAAGCGGCTGGAATACTTATGTTGGCACTGTATAAGTAATAGTTCGAGTTTACCTACTGAAAACCTTAGGTTCACTGCCTGCTTGTATGTTTTTCTTTTCCATAAACATTCCAGTGCCAAGGCTAAAATTTAATAATGAGGCAAAAATTTTGGGGAATTCATCGTGCAAGACTCAGGCATAAGTCGACCCGGGAGCCTATGGAGACCGGCTAAAGTCAGTGAGGGCGACAGCTGCAATGCAGAAGTAGTTTCTATGTATAATGTTAGCTACAAAACTTTTTCTTAAAGTGTAATTATTTTATTCTATATGTATCAGAAATGACAAAATTTATGAACCATTATTCAGTAATATAGTATGCAGTTAAAGGGCCATATATTATACTTTCTGTATTTTAAAGATCTCCTAGTACAGTAACAACCTCTTAATATAACTCATGACTCGAGCATGGCTTACATAATAGAGGGTGTTACAATGAACATATTTTACCAAAAATAGAAACTTTTGCTCATGAAGAGCAAGAAAGATTTTCTCAAGCTTTCACTTGAAGGTATTGGTCATGAGAGGAACCAAGCTTCAAACTTTTTTGAGTAAACAAAATAGAAGAGTAAATATCACTACCTAGAGTCAAAAAGTGGCATCCTTGAGGAAGGAGAAAAAGATAAAGAAGACTCTTCCTTTGGTGAAGATGGTGGTGGTTTGGCTTAGAGAGGATAAGAGCTCTTGAGTTCTCTTAAAAATGAGTCTTGTAGTGTTTAGATCTTGTCTCTAAAGACCAAAAGATGTGGTCTTTGAAGGGCTCAGTGAGAGTTTTGGTTATGGTGGTAGTGGAGAAAGGAAGAAGAAGATGAAGAAGAAGAAAAAGAGTGTAGAGAGAAGTAAGAGGATTTGGAAGCAAGAGAGAGAATGAGAGTTGAAAAATAAAAAGTGAATGAGTGTGTGTGTGTGTGTGTGTTTTGTTGGCCGTAGGCTTCTTTAGGGTGGGGGAGATATTTTTGCTTCATTTTGTGTTAATTAAGGTTTAGGGAGACAAATTGGATGATGGGGGAACAAATCATGTACTTACTCTTATATAAAGCACTCTTGTCTAATGCTTTATGCTTTAGTGATATCACCTTTGCTTTATTGTCTAGTTGGCTAAATTTGAACTTAATCATGTGATTAAGTGCTCTTGCAACTCTTGCAACTTAATTAACATGATTAAGTAAGGATTAGTGATTAACACACACAAGAACATGATTAACAAAAATTAATCTTTAAGCTTAATTATCGTTAATTAAACTCGATTAAACTAATTAAGGGTGATTAGTCCTGAATTAAGCTATTAAGAGTCTGACTTGCTTAATTAAAGATTCTCTAATCTTAATTATGCATTCTCTTAACTTTTCTTCTCATAATTAACTCATAAACACCTCATTAATCCTTTAATTAAGCCTTAATCTCATAATTTCTCATTAAGTGCCTAATTACTCAGGGTTACTGAGGTAATTTAGCACGTCAAGAAATTGAGGATGTTACACTTTACGTCATAACTGTTACAAGCATGGGCCCAAGCCCAATAGATTTAAAAGCTATAAGCCACATGGATTTTGAAAGTTTCAAAAACACTTTAGCAAGGATATACAACCTACCATGACTACCAAAGAGAAAAGAAATAGAACCTGACTTTGTTATTAAAGGGAACAAAATGGCAAAGGATTGGAGAATAAGGAATTATTCAGAAGCTCAAGACGTAGGGTAGCTAACACCCACTTGAGACTTTGTGTGGAGAGGTTAGAAGGTTATAAGGAAAATGGAACAAAAAGGGATGAGTATGTGAATTATGAGGTACTATCGTCTTCTTTTTTTTAGTACATTAACAACAATAAGGTTTGAACCTAAAATCTCATACAAACTATCCAAGCCCTCACCACTAGACCACTCATAGTGGCTTGGTACTTTTGTCTTCTGCTTCTTCCTTTTCATTTTCTATACTTTTATTCTTTTCTATGAATCTCCAATGACTTTCTAGAAAGTAGTCTTAAGAAAAAAATTAATTAAGATGTCCATGGTGTTAAATAAAGATGAGTATCTAGATTTAATTAATTATTACTTATTATAATACAATAGAAACTTGAAGGATGATATTCCTATTAAATGAATTAATATCTATTTAAAAGTTGA
The DNA here is from genome assembly GCA_031439585.1 of Pterocarpus macrocarpus. Lineage (NCBI taxonomy): Eukaryota > Viridiplantae > Streptophyta > Magnoliopsida > Fabales > Fabaceae > Pterocarpus > Pterocarpus macrocarpus. The sequence goes on along the minus strand of CM062522.1, from coordinate 32,849,668 downwards.
AGTTTTATTTGATTTTAGAAAACATTTCTTGTTTCTATTTTATGTTTTTAATACTAATTACCAAATGTCACCTTATTTTTATTATGTTTTCTATTATTAAGATTTTGTTAAGGGAAATAATAAATAAGAAAAATATTGTCTTCACTATTTCGCTTTACAAAATCTTAAAAAATAGAAAATAAAATAAAAATAACATAATAGATTTGTAACTAATATTAAAAACAAAGAATAAAAAAAATCATTTTATAAAATCTAAGAAACTCTAAACTTGTCAATATTAAACAATTATTTTTTCCAATGATTTTTAACTTTCTCACACTCTTTTTTGTAAGACCCTCCTAAGCACAGTACTATACTTAAGTCATAATATCATGTTTGGGAGTTATTACTATTTCCTGAAGGGACCTTATCTAATAGCAACCTTCAGCCATCACCATTCATCCTAGTCAACTCTATCTAGGATGACATCTTTAGGGTTTCTTGAACTATCTAGAGAGAAAATAAACATAGGAGTGAGAATTTAAAATTCTGTGTAGGATCCTCTAAACTATTACACTAAGTGTCATTGTTATTACCTCCAGCTACTCTGGTTTATTATGAAAAAGGTGAGCATACTATATAAACCTTTCAATTTTATAGTTTGAAAACATATTGTTCGAAGCAGGCTCATTTTACTCATGCACTTGATAAATAGAATAAGAATCACAGCATAAGTATAGCAAATTGAGAGCAACTTCATAACAATAATAACAATAACATAACTTGCAACGTCAAAATAGTGATAACAAAATATAACTTATGCATATGCCACTGCCTCATAAAATCATGCATATGCTTTTATGCTTCCTTTGTTTTCTTTACTTGAAACACTTAGGCGTTACGTATCATCATCCCTAGGGTGTCTGCATGCATATGTCTTTATCTTTAATCTCTACTGCCCTTAGATTGTTTGATCTAGGAGCGAACTCAACTCATGACCATCGTCATACAAAACAAACCTTCAAGGGGACCCACATGCCTCTAATTCGGAGGGATCTCATAGTTTAACTGCCTTCACAAGAAAGGACCCAAATAAGTGCCTCCAAGTGAAGAGACCCATATTTTAACTTATTTAACTACCTTCACAAGGAGGGACCTAATAACTGTCTCCAAGTGAAGGGATCTCATTTTGTCCTTCATATTCCTTCATCATTCATATGTTCATGTATTTATGTATACATATGCTTGAGAGCCTCATGCACATGCTCCATGCCTTATTTTCAAACATTCATGCTTGCATGACATATCTTCATGTACATAACACATAAATATGCTTAATGTTCACATGTTTCTACTGGAATTTCGACAACATAACGGATCAGGTTTGCTTCCCTATGAATAGTGTCATCTTAAAACAGATAGTCAGTCACTATAGCAAAACCAATACAATGTATTAACCTTTCAACATTAACAGGGACTTTGAAACAGTTAAACTTTAATTGAATTCCATACATGTACTAAGGTATCTAAAACCCCAATTTGGAAATTTTGCTTCCATCACTCAATTATGCCTGGTATTATAATTTATGCCATAATTTTTACTTAATATATTAAATTCTGAATTCCAACTATGTCGAAGTGTTGTTTGTCTAATTTTTAACCTCTTTAGTCCCATTAAATTTGATGAGTATAGTTCAAGTTATTAAAGATTAACTTAGATCTGCCCTATGTTAGGCAGAATTGAGGTCTAAAATGTTATTTGCCAAAAATAGAAATCTTACTAGATTTGAGTGAATCTTATATCATTATAAAGCTAACAGAACCATATTTTATTTTCAATAAGTTTTGTTTCATTTAAGTGAGCAGAGCTCAAGTTATAAGCTCGTAAAGTAGTGGAATTTGCTTGCTCTATCTTTTGTCCAGTCAGGACATGAGGTATCTTTGATGAATTACTGGAAGTAATAGGGATTGAATTTCATTCTGACATTTTTATGGCATGTTGCCCTCTGTATGAGCTTTCTAAAAAAATTAGTTGCACTTAAATTGAAAGATGTATGGGGCAAGTTATGCCCTGCACAATCCACATAGGTTAGGTCCAGAGGTAGAAATCTACAGTAAACTTCAAAAAATCATATCTTACTTAATACTAAACCAATGGCCTTATAAGTTTCATTTAAAATTAGTTTTATCAAATTCTGATATTTGTGTGTGAAGCTGTATACTTCACAAGTACAGACGTCATAGGGTTTTTATTTTCCAACAACCGTGTTTTTGTTCTTCTTTGAGTTTTTGCCCAATTAACCATCCTAAACTAAGAACACCCATCTTTAATCACTTGAAACATGTCATAAGATCATCAATTAATATCAGAACAAGAAGGAGTAGCTGAAACCCAATCCACTACATATCATCAAAATCAAGCAAAGAGTAAGAATCCTACCTCAAATAGGTGAAATAGCTAACTGGAATTGAGTCTTTGATGGAGGAAGTGGTTGGAGCATGAAGATGGGATGAAGATGAGATGAAATAGGACAATAGAGATTGAAGAGAAAGCAGCAACAGAATGGCGTCCAAGAATGAGGGGATTAAGAGGGAATTATGGAGTTCTATTAAGGCATGATAGGTAGGATTTTGGTTTTTGATTAGTAGGGACTTGGGTTGCTAGGATTGAACCAAGTTTCTCCTTTCCTTTGGGAAACACATGGCGCCTTAATGTGTGGTAGGAGTGGATAAATTTCAGCCACTCAAGTTAGGGTTTTCAATGTGGAATTCTATTTATTCGGTTCTACCAATTTAAAATACTGAATTTCAACTGATTTCCTTAAAATTGACAAAAAGATTCTAAATAACTTTCTAAGGTTTTGTCTGCATGTCTTTTCAAATTTTTTCTTAATCCTAACCTCCCTAATTAACTTCTAATTAATCTTTAATTACTCATACATAACCATTAAAATCGAATAAATTGATTAACAACATAAATTAATCGTTTTGTAAATTCAGGATGTTATAAATTCTTTTAAATCCTTAAAATGTTACCAATGGTCTTCTTAAATTTTCTATTTAACAAACTTAAGTTTTCTAATCCGAATGTTTATATTGCAACCCTAATTAAGTGTATTTCTCTAACGAAATGAAATAATTCAATCAATAGTGCTAATCAGAAGCACTGTTTCTTTGGAATTGCTACACTTTAGTTTTTTGTAAATCCTTTAATATTTTCTATCTGTTTTTCTGTTTCCTGTAACTAATAGCATTATTGTAATTCTGACTTAGTCTAGGGGCATCTCACATCATTTCACAGGTGGACACCTCTATGGCCTAATTGGCTAAGAATTAGGTTTCTACTTTTCTGATACGGGATTCTGCTCTGGATAAAACCCTATTTTGCTAATTCTATAGATACAGGGACCTAGATATCATTTTCTAAAAAGTTCGGGGGGCATTATGGAAAGAATCTTTGGGAATCAATATGTAATTACTAAAAGCTCTAGGCAATACTACAAATAATAAAAGTTCACAAGGGCACTTTTATTATTTCTTAATTTTTAACATATGGCAATGCCATATTTTCAATAGCAATGTTTTACTACCTTATAGTTCTGAGGGTGAGGATCATCATGGCATAGCGCTGCCTAGAGGAAATAATTTAAAGTTTCTATTATGATACCATTTTAAGAAAATCAGATGTTACATTTTTTAATATTGTAACACTCTCCCAACTATAGTACTATGCTTAAGTCATAATACTATAGCTAGAAATTGCCACGTGTGAAATGCTTACTTCCTAGTTTAATTGTAAAAAAGTTCTTTCCTGATTTGGTTGTATAATAAAGACTTGATTCTACGTATTACTCATATTCACTCTATATTAGAATGCATGTAATAAAATTTTTGTTTGAGTTACATACATAAAGTCGCATGCCTATAAAATAGAGCATAAGTGAAACAATAAAAATTATAAAAATAGTAGAAATAAAATAAAATAAATATTTGCATAATGTCCTTGCACTATATACATTCCTATGTATTTCAGTACAAGTTTTTGAGTACATCTGATATGGGACCTTTAACCGAATCCTAACACTCGACCCACATCAAACGTAACCAGAACTTAGAGAAAATTTCATGCGGGACGCTTACTAGTGAATAGTGAAAATACATCAAAACAAAAGAACTATATCTATGCTTATGGCCCAGCTCATGTATAATTCCCAAAAGAGGACTACCCTATAGAAGAAAGGTCGGCAGTGATAGCTATACATCAGTCTAATAACTTCCCAAAAGATCTTATACACTCCTCTAATCTAGTTCAGGGTGTAGAAATCGTTCTCTAAAATGCCGGCTGCTTCAAGACCTCCTAATGGATGCTTGCCACCTCCAGTTGAAGAGTCTAAAGAAGATGATGAGCTCATCTCGAAGGGTTCTATCTCCATGGCCAACAAGGGGGAAGGTGCAGGTGGTGCAAACACTATATAACACCCTATTAATCCCATACTATGCTTAAGTCATATTATGGAATTACTAGTTATTACTTTTTCTCGCGGACTAACATTACCATTTGAAAATACATGTAAGGAAAATAGGGGGTAATTTTTTTTTTTTTTTTTTGAATGATAACGAATAAACTGTTTTGAAAATCAAGAGCCATGAGTGCATCGTAAACGCATAAAATACATATTGCTACCTCATACAGCACGAATAAAAGAAACAGAAGCAACAAGAGTAACCATAGCTTAAATGAACATAGCATTCATTCAACGACCATTCATAGTTAATATAATAATACTACGAGTTATACATAGAGATATAATGGGTCCGATATCTACTGTTGGCCTTACAAAAGAAACCTAACAAATAATTCATAAAGGAAAATACATAAGAAATCCCTACTACCCAAGCATGTCATACAATAGAATAATAACCCTATAACTACAACCAAAAAGGGCTATCCTCCACGACCGTGAACCGGGAGTGGAGTATGATGAGGAGCTGCTGAAGAAAAAGATGAATCAAATGCCAAGTGTATCATTGATGGGTAGGAAGGCTCAGAAGGGTCAGTCTCCACATGATAGCTTAGATGGGAATAGGGGTGTGCGCAGTGCGGATCGACCATGAACAGAAAGACCAGGCCGTATGCAAAAGTCGGTTGGGTTGGGTGTCGGGTCTAATCGGGTAAAATCCGATTGACCCGTCCAATATTCGGTTCGGGTAACGGGTTTAAAAATTAAACCCGTTACCCGACCCGACCCGACCCGAACCCTACTTTTTTTTTTTATTTTTATAAATAATGACTCATTCACTTATATATTAATATACAAAATTATAATTATAAATATTGACTTTTAGATTCTGTTAATATATTAGTGTATAATTAAATTTATTGATGATTGATATTGTATAATGTATAATATATAATATATTCATGATTATAATTATGGAATTATCAATTATATATGTAATTTTTTTAAAAATATATTTGATTATATTCAAATTTTAAAAACACAATTTAAAGGTTTCAAAATGTCACAAAATTGGGTGTTTTAATATATTTTTTATCAAAAAAAAAAAAATGGCGGTCTACTCTTATACCCGACCCGATCCAACCCGAAAATGTTCGGGTTGGGTTGGTTCGGGTTAGGGGCAAAAAAAAGCTAAAACCCGACCCGACCCGACCCGACTATATTCGATTGGTTTGGGTATTTTTTTCCCCTGAACCCGATCCAACCCGACCCGTGCACACCCCTAGATGGGAAGGCTCCAAAGGATCGGAATTCAATGAAGCGGTAGGAGTCAAGCAGGTGTCTGAGTCGGTCTCATCATTAGTGGGGTATCTCGGTGGCTGAAAGTAAGGACGGATGTCATCCAGGGTAACCTCACCAAATGGCTGAAGTGGTCGAAAAAACGAGCTCATCACTGGAGTCTGAAATGGACGGTCTTGGAAGATGTAGACCCTTATAGCTGCGCTCATAGACATCACTGAGGCATTTAGTGCCAAGTCAAAGTGCCAATGTCATAGTAGAAACTCAATGAAGATCACCACCGTGCCCGACATTGACATCCTCTGAAGATGACATGGAAATATAGGAGTGAGAAATACTAGATTTCTCAGTAGGATCATGACTAGACAAACACTGTGTCATCATCATCGTCCCAGCCACTTCGGGTTTAATTATAAAAATAGTGGGCAAGTATAGATTCAATTTTAATGATTTTGAAAACTTAAGCCCCAAAGTGGGTTGCTTTTAAACTTAATATCATAACTAAACATACGTACAAAAGCATAGAATAAACCTTCATAATGCAAATGAACAATACAAATACATGCAAAGACATGCAACCTCATAGACTTAACCATGGTTATACTTGACTTTACTTTCATATTTAGCACGTGCTTAACATTTGTCACTTTCCTTTGAAATAAACTGCTTTTGGACATGAGCTTATTCCATGACCATCGTCATGCAGTACTAACCAAATCAGACTAAGCCGATATTGGTTACCCCTAAGTTGGAGGCTCCTCCATAGATGTTCCTTGAGTCTTTATGGATCACCGTCTCTCACTTCCCTTATCGAAGTGATTGAAGAGTCATATCCCATGATTTCTTTTCTTTTCATTACACTTTACATGCATAATACTTCTTTGACTAGACACATGCAATGATATGACTAAGTCCATAATTTTGACGAAAATCCAGCAACATAACAGCTAGACTAGAGCTTCCCCAAAATGCTAATCACAAGCTTTCAACTAACAGTCCATCATAGCTATATCATATCACCACACTAATCATTCAATCATGAGACAAAGCTCAATCAAACTTGTCATTCATCATGCCGAATGGCATCCTACATTCATACCCTAGAGGGGTTCATAGTGGTGTTATTCTTTATGAAGAATCTTATGAATTATCATATGATTTCCCGTAAGAGAATCACATAGTTAAAATATATATATATGTGGTCTTTTAGTTGTTTAGTTCTCATGTGAAATTACTCTTTACTTGAGTACATGTCTTATGGAACACTTGTTCAATTTAATTAAGTTAGGTAATTATTTCCTTTCTTTGAGATAGTGCACTTAGTGATTCCTAAGTTCATGGTATACTTAGAGGCCCTAATCATACTTCTGTTCCCAAGGGGTTCGAGATCCCTCTAATCCTTGGGTCATGACAAGGCATAACCACACTCATGAACCTAACAACATCATATTCACTAATCACCAAGAGTGATTTTTAACTTATCCAAGTTGCAAAGCTTCAAGCTTTTATCACTATCATGACAAGATCTTATCTTAAGTATTATAAAAGTTATCATTTTTTATAAAGTAGTCATAAAGTTTTATTCTTTATGAAAGTAAGTGCCTCTAAAATTATACCATTGACTTAAAGATTCATAATGATGCAAGATACTAACTTTTGAACAAAAAGTCTTGTTCTATATAAAAGTTGACATTTTATTTATTCTAAAACCATCAAGGTCTCAACTATATGATTTAAAGTTCTCTTAAAGTCAAAAAGGTTCCTACTTTATGAACTAGGGATATAAACATTAACTTTAAAGTTAGAAAGTCTTGATCTTTATAAAAGTTGACACTTTTAAGCTTTGTTTTGACTCAAGATCCAAACTTCATGAATTAAAAGTTGCAAAACAACACTTTTATGACTTAAAGATTTCATTCTTGACTAAAGTTTGAAACTTTATGAAAGGTCTTGTCTTCAAGGTTTGGTTTCTAAGACATAAAGTGACAAGATATCATTTTTGTAACTTAAAAAGGCTTCATATTTCAAAAAGCTTAAACTTTTACATGTAATCTTCTCTTCCAAAACAAACAAAATAAGACTTCATGAAGGCACCAAAACTTGCGCCACTTCTTATGCATCAAGAAGCAAACTTTTTGAGCTTTAAACTCTTGAAATGTTCATAGTCTTACCAAATCATGAAAAACATATAAAAGTGAAACTTTTCTAATCATAAACTCATCATAAGAAAAGGAACAAACTTTAAATAAAATACCACCAAGAACATCATTCTTTTTCAAGCAACTCACAAGAAACACCAAGATCTCATGCATCCAGAAAGAAAAATAGAAACTTTGAAACACTTAAAGAAAGGAACTTTTCAAGGACTCAAGAACACTCATGAACAAGAAGATGAATATATTTTACCAAAAATAGAAACTTTTGCTCATGAAAAGCATGAAAGATCTTCTCAAGTTTTCACTTGACGATTTTGGTCATGAGAAGAACCAAGCTTCAAGCTTTCTTGAGTAAACAAAATAGAAGAGTGAAGATCACGACCTAGTGATGAAAGTGGCATCCTTGAGGAAGGAGAAGAAGATGAAGAAGACTCCTCCTTGGTAGATAATGGTGGCGGTTTTTGATGAACCAAGAGAGAACTCTTGAGTTCTCTTAAAAATGAAGCTTGTAGTATTTGAATCTCTTCTTCAAAGACCAAAAGATGTGGTCTTTGAAGAGCTAAGTGAAGAAGGTTTGGTTATGGAGGTGGAGAATGGAAGAAGATGAAGAAGAAGAAGAAGAGAGTTTTAGAGAGAAGTAGGAGGATTTGAAAGCAAGAGAGAGAATGAGAGTTAAAAAATGAAAATAGAATGAGTGTATGTGTGTTAGTGTAGGCTGTAACATACATCAAGGGAGGAAGGGAGATATTTTCTTAATTTTGTGCTAATTAAGGTTTAGGGAGACAAACTGGAAGATAGGGGAGCAAAGCATGTACAATCTCTTACATAAAGCAACCTTGTCTTATGCTTTAGTGCTTTAGTGCTTTAGTGACATCACCTTTACTTTATTATCTAGTTGACTAAATTTGAATTTAATCATGTGATTAAGTGCTCTTGCAACTTAATTAATATGATTAAGCAAGGATTAATGATTAATACACAAGAACATGATTAAAAAAATTTAATCTTTTGATTAAGCTTAATTATCCTTAATTAAATAGTGGAATTCCATCTAAAGGAACCTCAGAATCAAAGAAAATGCTCAAAACAGAAATCGAGAAGAAACATAGGAAAAATATGTATAATCGAATCTGTGCCTAGCCCATCAAGTATATAGGGTCCAGGACCTAGTCATAGTGCCACAGCTAGTTAGGGACCTCGAGGAAAACCAGCACTGATGTTGTTGAAGCTATATGAGGATAACATGAATACACACACAATAGGGATGAGAATTTAAAATTCTTAGTAGATTTTCCTAGACTACCACATGCACTGCCATCATTATCATCCTCAACTATTTTAGTTTATTTCAATAAAACATATTTTAATAGATAATGGAATTAAAGTTTATTTGATAAATTTCCAAAACTCTTTATTTGAAGCAAGTTCATTTTATTTACACATTTGAAATTAAAGAACAGTTCATTACATTAATAATAATATAGTGAAAAATGGAATATGCATATGCAAATGTAATGAGCTATACAAGTGCACTTATTCTCTTGTTCTTCTTTAAACTCTTAACATGAACACTTGTACTTGGTACCCCTGAGATGGGTGCATGGCCACTCCTAGGTAATAGGCTACTTATCAGGATTCAGCTCGTTGCTATACATGATTACTAGGTTTATTTTCTTTGACGCTCATGTAGACCTATTCCTAGCCAAGTTTACTTTCCTAACTCAATTCAAGGGAAGCCAGGTATACATTTCCTTATTTAACTAGATCTACTTTCTCTGGCCTAGGTAAATTAAAATCATAGTCATCTTGTGAGCCCACGTATTCATATACTTTCTGAGCTCATATCTTCATATGCACTCTTTATTCATAATCATAGATAAGGATGCTTGATGCACTTATGCTTATGCTGCATAACTTACTTTCAAAATATTTTTGCCGAAAATTTGGTAGTATGATGGCTATAATATGGGGGTTCCCAAAATTCACAACAATAATTTAACAAGCTAGTCAACAAAGAAAACAATTCCAGCGCATGTAATAAGATTCCAATCACACTTGTAATCATATAAGGCAAAGACATGCCCCAATCTCATAAATTCCAAATGATTAACTATACTATGGTGTATATGTCAATATGGTATTAGAACCAACATACAATCCTCAGCTTTTCAATTAGATTTGGTCCTATATAATTTGGAGATCTTTAAGTTATGCACAATTTAACCACAAGTTAGACTGAAATTCCTCAATTTTGTCTCATTCTAAGCCTTTTTTATCTCAAATTCTATACGGATGTTGCTCTATTAGTCTATTTTCAATGCTATTTGGTTCTACTAAATTTTGATATGTATAACTTAAATTATTCAAGTTGGATTTACTACTACCCTATTTTGGAACAAACTTGGACCCCTAAAAGTGGAAAATTACCAAAAATCCATCTTACATCCCTTTTGCTCTTAAATTTCACGAGAATATACCTCTATGAGCCCTCTTTCAAATCCAAAAAGTTCACTCAATTTGAGTAAGTAGAGCTTAAGTTATAAATTCATATTAGGGCTACCCTATTTTGACATTTACAGAGCATAAGGCAAATTTGTAGAATTACTAGGAACAACTCACTAGGAGTTTAGACCCAAAATTTTCCATTCTTATTCTCCTACATGTCATCTTTTTAACAAAAATGATTTCACTAAAATTAAAAGGTCTATAGAGCTAGTTATGCCCATTGCAAGGTATGCTATTCAGGTACACTACTCTTAGCTCATAGGCAATATTAAAAATTCATAACTTTTTTTTCATAAGCCCAATTGGCCTCAAATTTTGTGGGTACAATCTACTATGGCCTAAGTTTCAAGTAAAATTGGTTCAACCTCAATTAAAAGTTCCTAGCTCAAGATATAATCCACGATTTTACTACTATTCAAGATTGTCCAAATTAACCTATTTTTGATTATGAGTGTTTTTGAGTCTTTAACTTAGGTCTCTCACCAAATCAAGTTTCACTAGTTCTAGTTCACTAAAATAAGAGTATAAAAAATTATCTTGAGCCCAAAACATGTGAGAAACAATAAAATAAAAACCCTCGCTCATATGGTGCATATCTATATAGAAGGAGATCTAGGAGCCTATTTCACTTCCAAACTTACAAACACTTCAAACTTTGCTGCCTTCTGTAACACCCTCCCAAATATAATGCTATGCGTAAGTCATAACATCACATTAGGAGTTGCTACAACAAATTAAAGGGACCTTGGCTCACTATTTGCGTTATATATCGTGAAAATAATACAGTATTCTTTTACAATCTACTCATATTGGAGTTACTAGACAACCCTTCAAATACTCATATATATATATATATATATATATATATATATAAAATGTCTTCGGCGACTAATCCAATCTTGATCGCACTCCTCTAGGTTGATCCCCTTCGGGGTGTTTCTAGGCTATCTAGAAATGATATGGAAGCACATACATAGGAATGAGAACTTTATATTCTTAGTAGGTTTCTTAGAATATCTAACGATTTATGTCATCGTTCTCATTCCAGCTACTTTGGTTTTTTAGAAAAAGGTGATCTTACACATAGTGATAAGGTCCATTTAGGAAGTTAAAAAATTGTATCCTTCCAAAGCAGATTATTATGTCATACACTTTGGTATAACATGGAAACAATTACACAATTGCTAAGTTGCATTTTTCCCTAACAATTCAACTATCAAACATAAGTAAATATGCTTCATGGCTACGGTTGTAAGACTTGGTACTTCCTCATTTTTCTTTCTTACTTTGCATATGCCTTAAACCTTTACTGCTCGTGGGTAGTCTGATCAAGGAGTGAGCTCAAGTCATGACCGTCGTCACATAGTACTAACCTACAAGGGGATCCACGTGCCTCTAGATTTGGAGGGATCTCATTTTGGCCAAATGTCTCCAAAGTAGAGGGATCTTGTAACACCCTCTATCATATATGTAACACCTTACTAGACAAAATACTATGCATAAGTCATAATATTTTACCTGATACGCTATTACATGTGGCAGTCTAATATATATATATATATATGCATACATACATACATACATAGATGTCTGTTTTCAAAGTTTGCCAAAAGATACATAAATAGTACAGGGTAATAAAATGAAGCCGTTGAAACAAAAATAAATCAGTCGTCTCTATGAATAGTACCCTATCTGGTCCCCACGGGACATTTCATATACTAACCATCCACTAGATTACTGCCTATGACCCAAAGTACCAAAAGAGGACCACTCTATATCTACTCCTACTACACTAAAAACCCCCTAAATGGACTTTGAAGAGAGGAATCCATTGGTCATGCCGGTGTCTGCTGGAGCATAGCCATCACCTGGCTCTGAAGATGAAGAGGACGAGCTCACGGCCTCCGAGCGGTCCTCCTCCTCGGAAAGTGAAATGGACGGGGCTTGCTGAGGAGATGCCGCTGGAACCGTGGCTGTTGCTGCTGGTGGTGGAGGTGGAAAAGGATATGCCACATATATGGGGATGGCGATGTAGGGCGCAGTAGGATCAAAAAGAGGATTACAAAGTGGAACTGCGAAGTCTCTATTGGAGAAGAAGTAAAAACGAAAACGACAGCTACCAACAATATATACAGAGTCTAGCATAGGATCTAGATGGAAGTGCAAGTCCGGGAACTCAATGAATAGGACTCCTGTTACCGCATTCTCCATGATCAAAGAATGAGGCGGAAACATACAGCGGGTTGAGAAAAATTTCTCAGTAGGAATCCGAATTCTAAACACATATGTCATCATTGTCATTCCCAGTTATTTCGATTTTTCTTAATTCCAAATAGTACATCATGATGGTAATATTCAACTAAAAACTCATGTCGTGAAACTATAACTTGAGACAAACTAAAATTTTAAATTAAAGCAATGAAATTATAGTTAAATAGATAGGCTAATATAACTAAGACAGTAACCATAAATCAACAATAACATATCATGAGAAATAAACAGATAACTATAACAATCAGTTAAGAATTATCATACAGTGCCTATAAATGTGCATCTTAGCCTGGAAAATGCATCTTAGCTTTGAAGGCTTTCGCCTCCTAAAACTTATTTTCCATTCTTGGTCCCGTGGCAGTTATTGGCCATATACTCCTGGGTAATAGTCTGCTTTTCAGGACCGAGCTCGTTCCTATACAGGATTATCAGGTTTGCTTTTCCCAACTTTCCCACTAATCTATTCCCCTTAAACTTATTCAGAGGCTGGCCCAAGTAATATGGAATCCTTTATACCTTTCATAATTTGCATGCACAACTAACAATATTTTACTTGAACATCATGTATTCATACAAATATTTCATAAGGTATATGAATCCTTTGCCGAAATTTTCGTAGCATAACGGATCGAGTTCTCTTTCCCGTGAATAGTACTAGGCTACCAGTACAATCAATTAAGTATGCAATTCAATGTAAAACAGCAAGTTACAGCAACATTATTAATCATATGGTATGTCAAAATCAATAGAAATGTCAACAGAGTTTTCTGCTCACTCTACCCTTTTCTGCCCAAATTTTGTAAAATCCACCTTTACTCCTATTCAACTCATTTAAACCTGAATTTTGGATCTATGTGTCTAGTTTCCAACCCTTTTGTCCCATCTCATTTTGATTTGTATAACTCAAGTTATTAGTATTGTACTTCAGACTGCCCTGTTTTTATCTAGAATTACACCCTTATAAGAGAAAATTTACTAAAAATAGAAATCTGGGTGAAATCATATGATATTTATATCAAATTAAAGCTAACAAAACAAGCTTTCAAATGAAATAAGTTGAATATCATTTGAATGAGTATATTTTGAGATATAAGCCCCATAACTTGACCATATTGGACTACCTTGTTCCAACTCAGTTTGAACTTAAGGTAACTTCATTGATGTACTGGGAAAAATTGGCAATGAATCTAACTTTGAAATTTTTATGAAACATTCCCTTATATGTTAGCTTTCAAACAGTGTTAGTTTCACTCAATTTAAAGTTGTGTAGGGTGAATTACAACCCTCTCAACTCACACTGCCCAGATGGTAATCTAAGATTCTAGGTCAAATTTCAAAAATTCATAACTAATTCTATACTAACCCAATGGCCTTATATTTATATGTTTGGAAAGCCCTAGATGTCTAGTTTCATATAAAAATAGGTTCATCAAATTTAAATAGCTTTAGGCAGACCTGTACACGCTGCCGTACAGACCATTGAGGGAAAAACCTTAACAGCTTCTTGAATTCTCTCTATCTTTAAGTTTTTTCATACCAATTTCAATTCTAATCACAACATACATGCAAAATCAACCATAATCCATCATCATCACTCCAAATCACATCAGTATTATGAGAAAAATAGGATCCCCACACAGCCTTAAATCAAGGAAAATAAGAAGAGAAGTTGGATTTTTATCTTGTCTAGTTGAAATCTTGTTGGTTTGGTGTCTTAAATTGAAGAAACTTTTGATGAGACTTGAAGAGGGGATGAAGATGGAGTGAAGATGAGTGTGAATGAAAGAGAAATAAAGAGAGGTCTGCTCCTTTTGTTGGTCGAATAACACAAGGGAGAAAGAGGGAATTAATCATAAACTTTTGAAGCAAGTCTCACATGATTGGTGGATGTGTATTGGTAATTCAAATGGATTGTGGCTGCCCTCTTTAGGCTGATGTAGCACCGCATATGGAGGTGTTTTGGCTAAATCTAAGCCATCCATCCTAGGGTACTCATAGCATAATTTCTATTGGTCCGGTTCCGACAGTTTACATTACCAAAATCTTACCGATTTCTTTTAAATAGGTAAACTGATTTTAGAAAAATCCTATGAGGTTTCCTATGATTCTAATCTAATTCCATCAAATCTAATCCTTCTAAATCACACCTAATTGGCTTTAAGTGAATGCTTAATCAAATTCTAATTAATTCCAATTATTCTATGAAAATCGAACAACTCGATTAATAACGATAAAATTTTTCAGACGTTACAATATAAGCCATGCTTAAGTCATGGAGTTATATTAAGAGGTTGTCACTATGCTCAGAGATCTTTAAAATGTAGAAAATATAATACATAGCCCTTTAACTGCACACTTTATTACTGAATAACGGTTCATAAATTTTGTCATCTCTGATACATAGAGAATTAAATAACTACAACTTAAGAAATTTTTTTTAGCTAACATTATACACAGAAGTTGCTTCCACTGCATGGCTGTCACCCTTACTAGACTTCAACCAGCCTCTATAGTCTTCCGGGCTGACATAAGCCTGAGTCTTGCATGATGAACATCCCAGGATTCTACCTTGTTCTTAAATTTTAGCCTAGGCATTGGAATGTTTATGGAAAAGAAAAATATACAAGCAGGTAGTGAGAACCTCAGGTTCTCAGAAGGTTAACTCGAACCATCACTCATATAGTGTCATCATAAACATTCGAGCCTCTTCGATTTCTTATGAAAATGTGAGCACATATACACAAGCAGTGGTTCAATTTTAAGTTGAAAAACATCTTTCTCAAAGTGGGTTATATTTTAACAACCACTTGGCATATTATATGACAGACATAGAAATACGAATAGTGTAATATACTTCAATAAGAATCATAATAACATTATGACATAATGAGATAATTAGAGATGCACATGCAGATGCTTCTACTTGACTGTATGCAAGTGCACTTGACTTAATTCATCTCTTTCTTTAACTTGCAACTTGATCTTACTCTTTTGTACTTGGTCCCCTGGAGATGAATGGCTTCTCTTACCTCTGGGTAATAGCCTGCTTTTTAGGATTAAGCTCATTCCTATATTGGATTGCCGGGATTACTTCCCCCGATGCTCCCACTAACTTATTCCCCTTAAATCTGTTTAGGAGCTGGCCCAAGTCTTAGACAGTACCGCTCTGGTACATGCTAGTTGGGTCTATGCCATGCCTCATGTGATAACTTGGTATGTCTTTCTTGCAAGTTCTCATAATTTTTATCTTCTTTAGACATGATTATACATGCATATGCTCTATGCATTCATTCATATACTTCATATCATACTTAAATCATTCTTGCATACATGAATCTTATGAGCATAACATATAAATGTTTATAACATTCATATAATTCACATATTTCTGCCGGAATTTCAGCAGCATAACAGATCAGGCCCGCTTCCCTGTGAATAATGCTAGCTCTCACGGATAAATCAGTCACAACAATATAATCAATATAACATACCAATCCCAAGTTTCAATATACAATTTGCAACCTTCAACCCAAGTCTTATATGTACACTAATACTTGTGAAACCATCAATTTGGTTATTTCTGCCAATTCTATTCAGCTCTACCCAAATTTATAATTTATGCCATAATTTTTGTTTAATTCATTTATGTCTGAATTTTGGATATATTAACGTGCTATTTGTCTAGTTTCTAACCTCTTTAGTCCCATTAAGTTTTGATACATATAACTCGAGTTATTGAGGATTTACCTAGGATTGTTCGGTACTAGGCAAATTTAAGTCCTAGAAAGTAAAAATTCACTAAAAATAGAAAATTAGCTAAACTATACAAAACCTATATGGTTTTACAGCTAACTGATCCAATTTTCATTTGCAAGAAGTTCCATCTCATTTGAGTAAGTAGAACTCGAATTATGAGCTCTTGAATTTGGGTATCCTGCACTACCCTATTTCCCCCAAATAGGGCCATAAGTCAACTTTGTGGATTTACTAGAAGTAGCTCAGATCGAATCTAAACCTGAAATTTTTATGGGATATTTCTATGTGCTAGCTTCTTATCAAAATTAGTTGCATTAAATTTCGAGTTGTATAGGGTGAGTTATACCCTTCACAACTAGTACTGCCCATAACAAAATGCAGGATTCATAGGTAAACTTCAAAAAATCATATTTCCCTCAATACTAATCCAATTGCCTTATAATTTATATGGTTGGAAAGCTATAGATATCTAGTTTTACATAAAAATAGTTTCATTAACTTCTAATGGCTAGGTGTGAGTGCGTACAGTTCGTAAGTACAGACGCTGTAGGGCTTCTTAGTTTTCAAATTCTATTTTGGCTCTAAGTTGTTCTTTTGATTTCTTCTTCAACCTAACTCAAGTTTTGCTAACTCAAATCACTTAAAAAGAGTCTTAACATCATCATATTAGAACACACCATAGATGATACAAGAAATCACCACAGCCACATATCACTAATAACCAATAAAAAACTTAGGATTTGAGTTACCTACCTCAAAATCCTTGAAACCATGGAAACAAGGAAGCCAAGAACCAACTCCTAGCCTTCTTCCTTTACCATGGCAGCAGCTCACATGAATGTGGGGAGGCTCTATTTGATGTTTAATCATGAAATTGTTAGAGGGGTTTTGTAGAGAAGGAGGTGAGGATCAATTTTCATAAAAGGAGCAAGAGGATTTGAGGCCATAAAGGCCATAAACTATGAGCTTGAAGCTCATAGCCATGGAGGTAAGGAAAGAAAGGAAGAAGAAGAAGTAGAGAAAAGGCTGCAGCTGGTGGAGGTGAAATTATGTGGGTGTTGAAGCGGTATTTTGGCATTTTAAAACATGATAATGGGTGGTGATTGATGGATGCTTGGGTGGTGAGCCAAGCTTCTCTTTTCACTTAGGCAACAAATGGTGCCATTCATAGGGGTAGGAGTGGCTAAATAGCAACCACTCAAACTAGGGTGATTGGTGTGAAATTCTATTGATTTAGTTTTGGCAGTTTACAACACCGAATCTTTACCGATTTCCTCCAAACTGATAAAACGCCACTAGACAACTTTGTAAAATTTTCTATATGTTTATTCAAATTTTCTTAAACTTAATCTCTCTAATTAACCCTACTTAGTCAGTAAAAATTGAATAAATCGATTAACAGTGTAAATTAAACATTTTACAAATTTAGAGCCTTTTTGTTTTCTGTTTTCCACAGCTAATGGCATTTTCATAATTTTGAGCAAATCTAGGGGCACCCTACTTCATTTCACAACTAACCACTCCCTTGGCTCAAATGACTGAGATTTAAACTTCTACAGTTTCACCACGTGATTCTGCTCCATTTAAAGGCCTATTCTGTTAACTCTACAGATGAAGGGACATAGATGTCATTTTCTAAAAAGACATAGGGTCCTTATGGAAATATTCTTATGGGGTCAAAGTGTAATTTCTAAAAGTTTTGGGTAACACTGCAAATAACAAAAGCTCACAGAGGCACTTTTATCATTTTCTAATTTTTTAATATATGGTAGTGCCATATTTTCGACAGCAATTTTACGTTATTCTATATTTTTGAGTGTGAGAATCGTCAGTGTATAGCACTACCTGAGAAATTTCCAAACTGCCTAAAAGAAATAATTCAAAGTTTTTAGTATTCTTTATTTAAGAAAGTGAGGATGTTACAGATCTCATGACTTTCATATAATTGCCTTCATGTGAAGGGACCTCAAAACTACCTCTACGTTACCCTATAATGCATAATTCGCTTATTTTCTGCCAAAAATTCAGTAGAATAATGGTTGTCACATAATGCTTCCCCAAAATGCAACAAACTAATTTCAGACAGCCAGTCAAGATACTAGATAACCATAATCATATATCAAAATTTACACCAATTCAATAGAGAATCTAGCAATAATCTCATTCATTAACTATTCATAGTTCAAGAACTTTCAACTACTTAAATTCTACCAAGACATTTTGAAATTCTTAAATCTATCATGTCTTATAAATTGCACCATAAATTCATTTTAATTCATCTAAATATGAAAATTTAGTATGTTGTGGCATTATCAGTCCAATTTTTGTTCCCTTTGATCCCACTAAGTTTAGATAGGTATAAACTAAACTATTGAAATTTTACTCAAGGCTGCCTTGTAATTGGACATATTTGAGCACTTAAATGTAAAAATTCACCAAAAATACAATTTCATTAGTTTTATCCAAAATTTAAATCTACATAAAGCTAATTGAATCATCTTTCATTTACTAGAAGTTTCATTTCGAATGAGTAAGTAGAGCTCAAGTTATAAGCTCTCAAATTAGGCTAAAGGAGACTACCCTATTACAACCCAAATAGGACATAAGGTAACTTTGAAGAATTTCTGGGAGTACTTAAGATATTGATCTAAAATTTTTATGGCATGATCATCTATATGTTATCTATCTAAAAAAATTAGTTTCACTAAATTTGAAGTTGTATAGGGCGTTTTATGCCCTTCACAATCCATACTGATTAGAATAATAAGCAGGATTCAACAAGCTACTTCAAAAATTCATAACTCTCTCATTTCAGGTCCAATGGATTTATAATTTATATGGTGATGTCTAGTTTCATTAAAAATGGTTTCATTAAATTTCAACCTTTGTAAGTCAAAATGCATTGTTTGTGGTATAGACAGGTCCTAGGGTTTCAGCTTCTAGTAATTCTGTTTAAGTTCTTCCTTGAGTTTTTGATCAATTTTCCAACACAAACAAAAAAATTTCCATGTTAGTTCAATTGAAACAAGTCATATAATCATCATATATCATCACATTAAAAAGGAACAAAGAAACCCTAATTAGCCACATAAACCCAATATCCAACAAAATTCAAGAATCCTATCTCAAAGATTGAGTTGTAACTAATAAGCAGCAAGTTGGGGTAAGAGGATGGAAGTGGGATGAAGGACTGAAGATGGAGTGATGAAATTGAAAAAGAAAATGAGAGAGAGAGAGGGAGGTCTGGTTTGGCCAAAATTATGGGGGGGGGGGGAGAAGATGGAAATTATGTGGGTTAAGTCATAAGAGTGAAAATGACTCTTGTATCATGATTAGTAGATTTTTGTGTTGAGTAAATTTTGGTTAAGCTTCCCATTTTTGTGGCTGTTGGGGCGCCAACTTTAAAGGGTATGTGGTTAAATTCTAGCCACTCAATTTAGGGTTTTAACTAATATTCATGTGATCTTACAGTATAAATTTCTATTGATTCAATTCTTGCGTTACACAACACCGAAATCAAATCGATTTTTTTCTTAAATTAGCAAAACATTACTAATAGTCTTAAGAAAATTTTCTTCATAGGAAATCTAAATGTTCCTAATCTTAACATTCACATTTCAACCCTAATTAGGTGTATCTCTTTAATGAAATAAAATAAATTAATTAACAATGCTAATCAGACATACCGTGCTTCTAGATGTTACACCTTCAATCCCAAAACCCTCTTAGAACCACAAGACAGCACTCAACCCCTTATCTTCCCTTTTTGGCCGAAGCTATATTGTCCAAATGAATAGATTTTTAGATCCTATATAGGTTAGAGGATGGTGAGTAAGCTTAAAGGTTAGATGGTGGTTGAAGAAACAAGAGGAAACCAAGTGTTTAGCAGCTTGTACGAACAAAAATGGAGGAGGCTATTTAAAAGAGAGATTTCAGGTTTGAGGGTTGAAGAAAGAGAAAGATGAAGGCAAATTAAGGTTAAGGTATTCATCTAGATTTTGTAATTGTAAAAAGTAACAAGTGATTAATTTTAAATGTGTAGTCCACAATGCTTCTTAAGACTTTTGGCTATGTGGCCCACTCTAGACCACGTATAATAGGTGTAATCTCCTGATAATTAAACTTTCTTATATTTTAAATCTTTATTGTGTTAATTTCTTGTATTAGAAGAAATTGGCCGTAAAAGTTTCACTAAACCGGTGAAAACACTATTGTTTTATTTTAGATAAAATTTCTACCCTATAACACAATTGTTATTATTATCCTATTATCTCCTTTTCTATTTTTTTAATTTATTTAGTAATTAATCATGCAATTGTAATAATTATACACCTGGTTAAATTGGGGTGTTACAAATGTTCTTTTTTATTAGGCAAAGAATTTATTTTCATCCCTCATTTTTTAGTGGTATTTTTATTTCATCCTAAAAATTATTTTTATTACAATTTTGTCCCTAACATTTTAATAAAGTTCCAAGGTTATTTTGCTAACAACATCAATTTTACTAATGGAGACGGCTAATTTCACTCCAATATGTCCTTTTTTTTATCTCATGAGGATGTCTTGTTATATATGTAAAAGCTCTATTTTCATCTTTGATATTCTAACCTTCAATGTTTAGAGTTAGGAGTTATTTATAAATAAGATTTATTTCATTTCAACAAGTTTAGTTAGATGGAAATAGAGCTTATGCATGTATAAGTCAACAATCTCATTTAGTAAAATGGATGGCTCTAGCAAGGACAGTAACATTGAAACTTCATCGAAATATTATAGCAAAATTGTAAAAAAAAAAAAAAAATGGTGAAATCAAGATATCATTAACAAATTATGAACGAAAATAGAGTTTTGTTGAAAAATATTAAGTAAAATAACATATAAATAAATGAGAATAAAAATTAACTCCAAATAATAAAATTATTAATCACAAAAATCATAAAATTAAATTTAAATAACAAAATATTTTGATCACAATAGCACAAAATTTAAGATTAAAACAAATAAACAAATAAATAAATAATACAATTAGCGGGCGTTCGATTTGGGGTAATCCATCTAGATTATTGCTAATATTACTTTAAATTGCTTGAATTCATAATATTACCTTGTTTGGTTGGACTTCATTACTGCTAATCCAAATTTCTAAAGCAATCCATATTACCACTAAAATGACAATCTACATTAACCCTATGGGGGTGTCTATCTGGATTACCACTAAAGTGGTAATCTTTCAATTTTTATTTTCACAAAAATACACACCTCTCTCTCTTTGAAATCGAATCAACCCTTCTTCTTAGTTCTCACAACCAAAGACTACACCATCTCCCTAACTCTCTATTGCACTCTGTGAACAAACTAACGCCAACCATTGCCAAAGTTCTTATCACCATAAGTAACGTAAACTTGTAACACCCTTCTAATCACAATATTATGCCTAAGTCATAATATTATAATTAGAAGTTGCTACTCACTACCTATATGTATAGTAATCAGGATATCATATCGTTGGTGGGTTAATATAGCATAAATTCATATAGGTTGACATAAGACCACAATATTGGAGATAATTTTATAGTAAATATGTACAATAGTAAATTCATAGTCATTATAGACCCATTTATATTAAACCAGGAAACCAATACATTCCATATCAACTATATATCTAAAGGCCCTTAATTGTATCTATGGCTCAAAAACTAATTCAAAAGAAACCACAGAGCATACATGAATAGATAGAGAGCTATCAGCAAAAGTGTCCTAAGGTAGCTGTCATGTCTCCATCGTGGTGTCATTCCAACCAGGTGTCTCTAGGAAAATCACTATGGATGTCATTGGTAGTGTCTTAGGATAATACAGAAAGAAATAGGTATGAGAATGTAAATTCCCAGTAGAAAATCATAGACTGTACTGTATATGGTGTCATCGTGATTATCCCCAGCTACTTCGGGTTATAATGACAATTCATATTCTCAAAGTTAAAGAAACAGAGATTTGTTGTTAAATGGTAAAACTCTTTCCAAAGCAGATTCATTTTTATTTGTGCAACCATAATGAATATAATAACAATAACAATATCATAACAAGAGAAGTAAGCATGCATTATATGAGCCATATATGCAAAGCTAAGCATGCATGGAATATATCGTTACTCAGATTCTTCTCTTTATCTTTGAGATTACATGTGTGTGGCTTGGTAATCCCTTGTCTTTGAGTGAAATTCATGTATTTTGGGTGATAGTCCGTTTTGTAGAATTGAGCTCATTCTTGTATGTGATTGCCAGATTCACTCTCTCTAACTCACACAAATTTATCTCTAGTCAGGTTCACTTTCCTAACATATCATAGAAAGGTCGGATTCACTTTCTCTAACATAACCACATTAAGTTCACTCTCCCTGACTTAATTCAAGGGTGTCAAATTCTCTCTCTCTGACTTAGCATGTTCACTCTTTCCGACCAAAGCACAACACTAACTTTGTTTCTCTCAATCAAATAAGGAATTATGCACAATTACATTTTTATACATGCATGTCATAGTCGAGAGAACATATTCATATTAACATGCACATTAAACTCTCATACTTCAAGTTTCAAGTAAAAAATGAGAGAATATAAATTATCTTAAAGATAGCTCATTTGTAAACATGAATTACATAATGCCTAGAATCTGTCTAGGATTTAAAAAATTCACTAAAATTTCATTTTAAGTTAATTTAGGTCAAATTTCACGTGAACTATCCCCCCTAGTCTAGGTCTCAATTTGAGTTAGTATGAATCAAAGTATGCATGTTTTTCTACTAGTTGTAACACCCTAATAGTTTCATTCTATGCTTAAGTTATATTGTGGAATTACTAATTGTTACTTTTGCTCGCGAAACTAATATTACCTTTTAGAAATTACTTTTTAACGAAAATAGGGGTAATTTTTTTTTGAACTATAACGAGTAAACCGTTTTTGAAATTGAGAGCCATGAGCGCATTGTGAACGTATAATATACACGTCGCTATCTCATACACACATCACATTTAACATAAACAAAAGCAATGAGAATAACCACAATCTTAGATAAAGATAACATTCATTCCATAGTCATCCCATAGTTAATATAATAGTAGTAATAGCAACAGTTATACACAATGATAATAATGGGTCCGATACCTACTGTCAGCCCTACAAAATATCCTAACAAAATATATGATAAAAGAAAATACATAAGAAATCCCAATCCGGCCATACATGCCAAATGAAAATGATAACCCTCGCTACAACCAAAAAGGGGCTATCCTTATGCTCAGCTCCGCATGCAAATCAACACCTCACTCATTTGGTGGGAGGTAGCTGTTCCCGAATCCACTGGGAGAAACATCACCACGTCCTCCTCCTCGAGCACGGCCACGCCCACGAGGCATGGCACGAGTACAATGAACCCGCGACCGTGAACTGGGGGTGGAGTGTGACGAGGGACTGCTAAAGAAGAAGACGAATCGAACGACAGGCGAATCACGGACAGGAAGGAAGGCTCAGACAGGCCCGTCTTCATGTGGTAGCTCGGATAGGACAGTTCTGAAGGATCGAAATCCAACAAAACTGTTGGTGTCAGGCAAGTGTCCGAGTCAGAATCTCCGTCAGAAGGGTACCTCGAATGATGGAAAGGCAAGCAAACGTCATCCATAGTGATGTCCTCGAGTGGCTCATGAGGGCGGAAAAATGGACTCATCACGGGTGCATAGAACTGGCGGCTATGGAACATGTAGACCCGCATTGTTGCTTGAGCAGTCATCACGGATGCATTTAGCACTGGGTCAAAGTGCCAATGCATCACTGGGAACTCAACGAAAATCACCACCATGCCCAACGCTGGCATCCTCTGAAGACGACACGAAAATATAGGAGTGAGAAATACTAAATTTCTCAGTAGGATCGCGACAAGACATAGTGTCATCATCATCGTGCCAACCACTTCGGGTTTAATATAAAAATAGTGGACAGATATCGGTTCAATTTTAATAGTTTCAGAAAATGTAAATCCTGAAGCAGGTTGCTTTTAAATTAATCATCATATCCATAACGTCATACATAGGCATACATGCTAATATAAATAATAAACATTCACAATGCCATAAGGAATATGATAACATGCATGACTATGCAATTCACCAACTTGACCATGGTCCAACTTTGACTTTCGTTTTTAGCACTGCTTAACATTCTTTACTTTTCCTTTGAAATAGATTGCTTTTGGACATGAGCTCATTCCGTGACCATCGTCACGCAATACTAAACCAAATTAGACTAAGCCAATATTGGTTATCCCTAAGTTGGAGGGTCCTCCATGTCACCCTTACCTCCCTCATAGAGGTTCCTTGTGGATCGCCGTCTCTCACTTCCCCAAAGTGATCGAGCGGTCATGTCCCATTCTTTCATTTCTTATCATTATACTTTACATGCATAATACTTCTTTGACTAGACATATGCAATGATATGACTAAGTCCATAATTTTGACGGAGCTTCCCCAAAATGCCAATCATAACTTTCAACCAATAGTCCATCACATTCATATCATTCGATCATGAGACAAGCTCCATCAAACTTGTCATTCATCATGCCGAATGACATCATACAATTATACCCTAAAGGGGTTTATAGTTGTGTTTATCTTTGTAAATAATCTTATGAATCATCACATGATTTCTCGTAGTTACCCATGAAAGAATCACATATTTAAGATATATGTGTTGAGTCTCTTAGTTATTTAGTTTTCATATGAAATTATTCTTTACTTAAGTTCATGTCTTATGGAACACTTGTTCAAATTAATTAAGTTAAGTGATTGTTTCCTTTTCTTGAGATAGTGCACTTAGTGATTCCTAGGTTCATGTTATACTCAGAGGCCCTAATCATACTTCTGTTCCCAAGGAGTTCAAGATCCCTCTAATCCTTGGGTCATGACAACGCATAATCACATCATGAACCCAACAACACCATATTCACTAAACACCAAGGGTGATTTTTAACATAATCAAGTTACAAGGTTTCAAGCTTTCATTACTAATCTAACAAGATCCTATATTAAATATTATAAAAGTTATCATTCTTAAAAAGTAGTCATAAAGTTTTATTCTTTATGAAAGTAAGTGCCTTTAACATTAAACTCTTATCTTAAAGATTAGATCTTTATGAAATAATGATACAAATTACTAGCTTTTCCACTAAAAAGTCTTGTTCTTTATGAAAGTTGACTCATTTAATTATTCTAAAACCATCAAAGTCTCAACTTTATGACTTAAAGTTATCTCTACATTAAAAAGGTTCCTACATTATCAACTAGTGATATGAAACATTAACTTTAAGGTTAAAAAGTCTTGATCTTTATAAAAGTTAACACCTTTTAGCATTGTTTTGGTTCAAGATCTAAACTTTATGAATTAAATTTTACAAAACAACACTTTTATGACTTAAAGGTCTCATTCTTGATTAAAGTTTGAAACTTTATGAAAGATCTTTTCTTTAAGGTTTGATTTCTAAGACATAAAGTGACAAGATATCATTTTTCTAACTCAAAAAAGCTTATTATCCTAAAAAGCTTAGACTTTTACATGTATTCTTATCTTCAAAACAAAACAAAAGAAGACTTTATGATGACACTAAAACTTGCGCCACTTTTTGTGTATCAAGAAGCAAACTTTTTGAAGTTTTAAACTTTTAGGATGTTCATAGTCTTATCTAATCATGAAAAACATAAAAAGATGAAGCTTTTCTAACCATAAACTTATCATAAGAAAAGGAACAACTTTAAACAAGATACCATCAAGAAAACTCAATAATAAGAACATATTTCCCAAAAGTAGAAACATCAAGAACATTTGAAGAATATCAAGAACACTTGAAGAATATCAAGAACATATTTTGCCAAAAAGAGAAATATCAAGAATACTTAAAGAACAACAAGAACATATTTTTCCAAAAGTAGAAACATCAAGAACACTTGAAGAACAACAAGAACATATTTTGTCAAAAATGAAAACTTTTGCTCTTGAAGAGCATGAAGGATTTTCTCAAGTTTTCACTTAGAGATCTTGGTCATGAAAGAACCAAGCTCCAAGCTTTCTTGAGCAAACAAAATGAAAAAGATGAACACCACTACCTCCTTATCAAAATGGTGCTACAACAAGGAAGGAGAAGAAGAAGATGATGGCTCCTCTTGGTGATGATGGTGGCGATTTCGCAAGGAGGAATGAGAAGCTCTTGAAATCTTGTGGAAATGGAGGTTGTAGTGTTTAGATCTTGTCTCCAAAGACCCAAAGATGAGGTCCTTGAAGGGCTAAGTGAGAGGTTTTGGGTGGTGGTGGTGGAGAAAGAAAGAAGAAGATGAGAGAATTTTAGAGAGAAATTGGAGGAGTAGGAAACTTAGAGAGAGACGAATGAAAATGTGAAAATAAAAATGGATGAGGGTGGGGAGAGAGAAAGTGACGTCCAACATAAAGGGGAAGGAGGGAGATATTTTCTTAATTTTGTGTTAATTAAGGTTTAAGGGGACAAATTGGATGATGGGAGAACAAAGCATGTACTATCTCTTACATAAAGCACTCTTGTCTTATGCTTTATGCTTTAATGACATCACTTTTTACTTTATTGTCTAGTTAACTAAATTTGAATTTAATCATGTGATTAAGTGCTCATATAACTTATTTAAGATGATTAAGCAAGGATTAGTGATTAACACACAAGAATATGATTAACAAAAATTAATCTTATGATTAAGCTTAATTAATCTTAATTAAACTCGATTAAGCTAATTAAAGGCAATTAGTGCTTAATTAAGCTATTAAGGGTCTGACTTGCTTAAGTAGAGATTTTCTAATCTCGATTAAGCATTCTTTTGACTTTTCTCACCCGAGCTAACTCATAAACTCTTCGTTAACCCATTAACTAAGCCTTAATCTCATAATTTCTTATTAAGTGCCTAATTACTCAAGGTTATTGAGGTAATTTAGCACGATAAGAAATTGAGGATGTTACACTAGCTCTCCTATTATAGGATAAATTCAGTTACCTAATTTAGAAAAATCACCAAAATTTCATTTCTTGTTATTATTCCTGAAATTTTATGGACTTATAGTTTAATGAACTTCTTTTAAAAAAAAAGAAACCCCACTCAAAATTCTAAGCCAAGCCTAGGTTATAAGTCTCAAATTACACTTGTTCTATTTTAGGTGTTAATATGGCAATAGTCATTTCATATAATTACTGGGATCTCTACAAAAGAAATGTGGATGTGATATTTTACAAAATTATTCTACTATGTCTTAGCTTTCTAACAAAATTAGTTTTACTCATAAATGATATATATATATATATATATATATATATATATATATATATATATATATATATATATATATATATATATATATATATAGCTTAAGATATTAAGCTTAATCTTACGCTTTTTGGTCATGTTCTCTATAGAACAAGGTCGATATGCAAAAATCATAGCTTCCTTCCGTGTTAACATTCATTTAAAATTAGTTTCAATTCAATTTGGGTTTCCTAACTTTGGTTATGGGGGCTGAACTACAGGCTGTCGAAATTTATATCCTGAAACAATTTTGCTTCTACTCTTCCTTTAATGACTACAACAACAACTTACCAATAATTAGATCTCACAACTTTAGAACATAAAAACACAAGGATGAATATCATCAATTTCTAACTTAGATATTCATATCAAGAAAACTAATGAACCCTAGCTATAAGTACTCGTAAACACACATACAAAGGTAATTCAAGTCTTATGATTTCCTACCTCACTTTTATGGCTTGTAACCTCCTAGCTTGGTTTCCTTAAATCTCTAATCACCTTCAATTCACACAAAATATGGTCACTTCTTCTAGTTCATCCTTGCCTTGGCCGAAAATTCTTGTTGGCTAAAGGGAAGAGTTTTTGGCTTAAATCTTGTATTCTATGAGTAATAGTGGCTAGGATGGATGTAGTTTTTCTTAGAGGTAGAAAAGGATGAGAGGTTGGGTGAGTAAGGAAGAAAAACAGAGGGTGGAAGAGGAAGAAGAAGCTGCAGTTGCTGGGGAAGAAAATGAGAGTTTTTGTGTTATGTCTAGTGAAATTTTGTGATGAAGTAATAGCAAAGGTGCTTGGTTGATTATGTGGTTAAATAGTTGGCCATTAATGCTACTAACTAACAAAATGGTCAATTTTTCAACCACACATTATGTTATATCACATGAATATAAAGTTTGTAGTGTGTTTATTTTAGCTCCTTGGCCTTCTAAAATTCTTAGCCACTTTCTTGTTGGTATACCATAGAATTATCTCTATCTCTCTCTGACTCCTTCATGCATGTTTTTGAGTTCGATTTCTGAGTTAAACATGTCACTTAACATGAGAGAGTTCACTTCCTCCTTGTCTAAGTTTCTGAGTTTTGATCTTAATCTTCTTCCTTGTCCCCAAATTACTGAGTTCCAAGTTTCCCCAATTTTCCAAGTTTCGATTTCCGTAAAAGCTATCCTCTACCTATTCACCTTAACCCGACCTCATGGCAAGAAGTTTCGGTTTTCATTCATTTCCAACACGGGGAGGCAAAAACCACTGGTTAGAGTTATATGATGCCTTGAAGTCTAATTTTCATTATTTAATTTCCAAGTTCTAGAACAAGGTGTGCGGTGCACCTTGTGAAATACTGTACACAAGAGATATTTCTATCTCTAATAGTATTATTTACAATTATAGTTAAATCAGGATATTACAAAACCAATCAATGGGTCTTTGTTGTTTGTTTCATGATTGGGAAAGACTGTTCGATGAAATTTGGAACAACTCTCGGCAATCCTCATTCTTCTTCTCCTTCATTTTTGGCCTTATAAAATCAATCGTAATATGTCGTCCAGTAGCACTCACGTATGGAGTTATTGCGCCCTGTCTTCTACTCAATGCCGCTGCCAACGTGAGGCTATTAGGCTCTATTATCAATATTATTTTTATTGTTATAATTGTTATTATAATAATTATTTTATTATTATTATTATTACTACTTTTATTATTATTATTGCTACTACTTTTTATTTGTAGGGTATTTTAATAAAAGATATATTGCCAGGTAATTTTTTTGATATACAAAATATAATAATATGAATTGCCAATTAGATTATCTATGTATATTAAACGCTACATTATAACATTATCAACAATTTAAAAGATGGCATATTTTTAAATAGTAATCTAAATTATCAACAATTTTGTTAGGCAATGTGTCAAACACCACTTTAAAGAAAAATTGCTTATCAATATGGCTAAGATGTGCTAAGTACCGAGCTTAAGAATATTTCGCCACCACAAGCAAATTACTTGGTGCAGATAGTCTTCATGGCTAGTATTCTCCAAGATACAATAATCACTTTTTATTAACTCTGTACTTGATATAATGAGGCTACATGAACAACTTGTATGAATTGCTCAAGGGAATAAAAACTTATAGATCAAGAAAATAATAGTTTTTCTATTTCATATCTCCCCTTTTCACCTTGGCTGACATATACTATTTATATTAGTTTTACAATGTTAAAATCGTTGCTAGCAGATGTGAAGTGTAACCGTTACACTATTATCATTGGACATTGCTCAACGTCACTGAGAATAAGGGATAATAAAGCACTTTA
The DNA here is from genome assembly GCA_031439585.1 of Pterocarpus macrocarpus. Classification (NCBI taxonomy): domain Eukaryota; kingdom Viridiplantae; phylum Streptophyta; class Magnoliopsida; order Fabales; family Fabaceae; genus Pterocarpus; species Pterocarpus macrocarpus. The sequence goes on along the minus strand of CM062522.1, from coordinate 32,819,570 downwards.
ATGGCTATTACCCTCACGTGTAAAAAATTCTAAAGAATAACTTGGTCAAATTAATCTAATCTAATATATAATATATAAAAGTAGAACCTCGAATTTACTCTGCCATATGGATCTTGACTTTGCCATTTGAAAAAGTGTTTTAATATTTATCATATTTTAAGTGGATCTTATACATCTTACTTTAAAAATAATTTTTTTTAAAAACTAAATGCTCATTATTTTATATACCAACACCTCATAAAAGCTATTAATTAATTTTACTTTTTAATAATTTTTTACAAGAAGTCACTTATGTTATTTAAATTTAAAAAACTTAAAATTTATCAAATAAAAAATTAATTGGCAGAAATTTCTCTTTTCACTACCTCATTATTAATTTCAAGATTGCTATGAACTGTTAAAAATAATCATTAGAGAAATAATTCTTTAATTTTTACTTACTATTATTGCTATTAAAGCTTAATTTGTTTTCTTTTTTTTTATCGCTTTTTTTGCTCCAGTTATCTTCTAATTACTTTCTATAATATTATTTTATTTATTAAGAGGTTAATTTTGATCTAATAGTTATATATGTTAAGATGTCACAAAAGTAAAGCATTTTTTATAAATATTTTTTCTGGTTTCCTATTAATTAACTATTACAATGACAAATTGATTAATATATTATACCATGTGTGAGTTTGACGTTCTATTAATATATTTATTTATGAATGTGTTTAAGATAATAATTTTTTAATTTCATCAATTGATATATAAATTTTAAAAGTAATTTTAAAATAGTCATTTACATAAATATAGGGTTTAGTGATTTAAAAAATAACATGCCAAATAATTTATTTTTGATGATATGGTAGTATGAAAATTAATAATTTTACTATTTTATATTTGGATAATTGAATCTTTTGCGTATGTTAAAAAATTTTCATGAAAAAATATTTATATCTACAAAATTATTATTACAAATTTAAATTATTATACTAAATATTTTTGCATAATCATTTGTATAAAAATGTATGTTTTGTTTCATAAAATTTGAACTTCCTATATTAAATTTTATGATATTATAAGCTTTGCATACAATATAACTATGTACAACATGTAAGAAAAAAGGTAAGAGTTTTTTTGAATTGTTAAATCACAACATGAAAATTAATAATATATATTCGAATAAAGTGAATTTCAGATATGGATCTATAATTTCTTTTTAATTTAAAATTGATATTTTCCTCAACAAGAGTTTTTCAATATTTTTTTTCTTATGAACATTAAAGAAAATTAACTAATTATCAATTTTTGATTTAGTATAATTTTTTTATTGTAATATATTCAAATTATTTTTTTAAATTAATAGATATTTCTTTAATTTAAATTTTGAGCTAAAATATTTTCTCTTTATCCATATTAGATATTTATTTTAGTGTTTTATTTTAAGATGTTATAAAGAATATATTTTAATTAAAGTATTTTAAATTGTTATATTTTAGTTATTTTATTTTAATTTTTTACTTAAATTAATTTTATAATTATAATTTAAATTAATTTATAATTTCATATTATAATAATAAACTGTCCATCGCACGGGCACTATCCTAGTTATGTGATTAAAGTAAGAGAACATTGCAGCAACGTTCCAAAGAAACCATTCCAAGAAAACTGCTATATATATATATATATATATATATATTTTATTTCTTTCGACGTGAAACTAAAAGCTAAAAGACACTAACTTATACATACTAATTTTAAAGATGAAATTTAATTTAATAATAATAATAATAACAACAACTTTGAAATATAATATTATTATAAATAACACAACAGTTTTTGCCTAACTTATTATAAATAACTTATACATAACAGTTCACGCGGACTTTTTCGTTAAGGCTCCTTAATAACAAGGAAGAGCCACTATTTTGACATTCAAACGATTAATACATGATAAATTAGTTTATAAAAAATATTTTATTAGTATGCGGCACTTCAATAATTAGTATATTGATAAATTAGTCCCTAATAGATTAATATATTGATAAATTAGTTTTTAAAAAATTAATATGTTGATAAATTAGTCTCTAAAATATTTTTTATTAACACTAATCAAACTCATTAGCAATAATACAATTCTTTATTAGGGTATCATGGACTAATAAAATATTTTTTAATGATTAATTTATCAACAAATTAATCTTTTAAAGATCAAAATGATAGTTCTCCCCATTAATTAATTAATGAAAGGAATAATTTCTCAGTGTCTATTTGATTTAAAATTTGAGAAATGTAAAAGTATTTTTAATAAAAGTATAAAATATATTAATTTTTATAAAGACATTTTTGGAAGATAAGTTTTCTTTATTTATTAAAAGGTAAAATAAATAAACTCTTAGATTTTGTTCACAGGCTATAAAGGTAAGGAAAGAAAAGCTTTGAAAGTGAGAGGAGGATAAGAAAAAAAAGGAGGGTTTAAAGGATTTTATTTTATCATTATTTGTGAATATAAAATATATAAGAGAATGAAATAGAGGATTTATAATATATTTTTACAATTTGATTTTTTATTAAAATAATTAAATAAAATTAATATGTTTCATAAGATGAGTAAAAATGGCATCTCAACATTTTGATAGGAATAGTATAATAAATAATAAACATTGTAATCTTATTAAAAGCCCCTTAATTTCATAGAGAAGTATTATTTGGACATATATTTTTATGTATCAATTGGTTACTAGTGATTTATATATAAATAAATGGAAAATTGACATAAATAACTAGAAAATCAAATGACAGTAATATCATTTACCATTGCACTCACCTAATTCTCCAAATATATAAGTGAATTCCCAACTTATTTATATATAAATCATTAGTGATCGATTAATACACAAAAATATATGTCCAAATAATAGGACTTTTTGGGATAACCATGAAATAAGAGTAACAAAATATTTTGAAGGGTTAATAAAACCCTCAAAAATATTTCTCTCCCAAAAAATAAAATTCATGAATAGGGATAAAACTCTATAAATCTCTCCTTTTATTCTCTTTTTCCTCTAAATCGAACTCGTGAACACATTCTTAAAAAAATTCACATTTTCGGGATTATATTATGTACACGCAAAGTTTTCAAAAATCAAAAGCACACAACGCGAATATTTTGGAAACCAAATTATATCTTTTTTCTGTATTATATGCCAAGAAGAGAACTATAAGGAGAGAAAAGCATCAAAAAGACGCTAAACAACCTCGTCACGTTTGGGTGCGGAGAATGGTCGATTTCAATGGTTTACGGAGCAATTTGCGTATAATTTGGCCAACTAACCACAAAATCACGCCCATACAAAGCCACTGTTTCATTAGGTGAACTGTTCTCCTCTTTTCAGATTTTCCTCGTCTTGTTTACCTGTTCACGAATCATGACTCTTGGTTTGCCCCTCACTCTTTAGCTACTATATCTATTAATACAAGTAACAACTCCAAACAAAATTTATCGTGATGAACTAAATAACTAAGCTTAAAGTTATGGATTTAATTTGCATGCAATGTCGCTATAAAAAAAAATTACACAAATATTCAATATATATTGTCATATCAGTAAGAATATTTAACTCAACTATCTAATACCTCAAAAATTTTACAAATAAAAATATTTGATTAGATGATAATATAAAAAAATTTTATATTATTAATATATAGCAATTAAACTCTAAAATTATTTGGCTTGAGGTGCAATATTGGTTGTATATTTGTTGAAGCAAAACCTGTGTTTTTTTTTTTTCATTTTTTCTTGAGTTCAAAATGCATTGATTGAAATAATGCATCCACATTACTCAATTGATTATTGTGATTCTGAATGCAGTTGATTTAGTTTGTGGGAAAGAATCGATCAAAACTAAACGGCACTATTACCTACTTGTTTCAAATTTTTAATCATCTAATTAATCTGTTGATCTTGTATTAATTAAGAAATTAATGAAATCTACATAAATTTAGTTTAAAATAAATGACCAGATTTGCGCTCTCTCTCTCTCTCTCTCTCTCTCTCTCGTGGCTACCAGTTTTGCTTTTAAGAAGAATTAGCACTGGATACATTCTTCTTTGAAAAAAAGTAACGTTTTAATTGAAAATTTTAAGGCTTAATTATATTTTTAATCTTCCAAATTATCATGGTTTTTTGTTTAGTCCCTCATTTTTAAAATTTTTTTATTTAATCCCTCAAAAGAATTTTGCTCATTTTCATTTGATCCCTTTACTAACTTACTGTTAGCTCTTTCGAATAAGTGTTGATTTGGTATGCCATGTGGAGACTGACATGGACGAATTGATAAAGTGAAAAATCAAATGAGAAAACCATAATATTTTAGAAAATAAAATGAAAAAAATTGTGATATTTTACATAAAATATTTATATTTACATACACAGATTAAAATTTTACTTGAAATTTTAGTAAAATTAATTTATGTGATAATTGCCATAAAATTAAATTATTATAGTAAATAATTATCTCTATAAAAATATATATATATATATATATATATATATATATATATATATATATATATATATATATATATATATATATTTTAACCTATAATATTTAAAACCTTTTATATTATATTTTATAAAATTAAAAACTTTACCTAAATTTAATTCAAATAAACTGTTCAACATCTGAGAAAAAGATTAAAAAATTTATTCTATTGTGTGAATAGTTCGAATCTAAAAAAAAAAAATTATTACTTCGTTTATGGATATAAAAATTGGTTAGCTAATTATTAAATTTTAACTTATTATAATTCTTTTCTATTCTTCTAAAATGTTCAAATTAACTGGAAAATCATTATTCATATGTATTATACATTTACATTAATATATTAATATATAACACATATATTAATTATAATAATTTTTATTGAAATTTTATTTTAATATTTATATTAATATATAACATGTATTATAAATTTACTTCAATTCAAAGGGTGTGTAGTATGGGGATTGATTTTTCATTCCTAAGAATACTATTCCAAAGAATAATAACTTTCACAAACATACATTTTTCATGCCCGTTTGGTATGTAAATTGAAATCCGAAGAATGTTACAAAATATATATGGGAATAAACCATTTTTGTGTTTGGTTGACACTAATATTATTAGAAATATTGTATATTTTTTCAAAAATACCCTAATGAAATGTCGCTGTGGTGGTTTGGCAGTACCAGTCTGCCATGTGACAGTAGCAGGGGCAGTGGCAGAAGCAGTCTGGTGGTGGCGGTGGTAGGGCTAGTATAACACTCAATTAGACCACACTATACTTAAGTCACATTGCAGTATTTATTAGTTGTTACAGTTGAACTAGCTAAACTTCTTTAACTTCCAAATAGCCAACTAATGAAAATAGGGTATAAATTTTTCTTTTGAACCTAATTATAACACAAACTAAGCCTTTTACATGTACATAATTACTATTTGGATAATGTTGTCACATCATAAACCATCGGGCATAAATCAAATACCTAGAAGAGAATAAAGTAGTAAGTAAGCTAATGTACATGGATAATTGAACATAGCTATATATATTGGAGCATACATACTCATATCATAAGATACCGAGAACCCTAATCATTGCCTAGATAAGTTGAAATAGTAAGGCTCTAGGCCAGACTTTACAAAAGGAGTACAGTTATTCCAAAAGAACTATAAAGTTAGCACTAATACCTATCCATCAATTGATCATGACCCAAACATGTAAAAATAAATCATGACAACAAAATATACAATTTCAAAGCCACAACTACATCAATTAAGCATATACATGCAACTTAGAAGCTCTTAGCCCAAATCTAATGATATATGTACAAAATGTTGCCCAAAGTCTAAATACATAGCAACTACGGGCTATTAGCACGAGCAAGTTGAGAGCAAGATTGCAGTGCCAAGTCCACTCAGGGATTTCCATGAAGATTGTGATGGACACCATTGCCTCCATTTGAGGATGACACGAGAACACACAAGGATGATGAGATATAGTAATTTCTTAGTAGGGAATTTAGCTAAACAATTAAATATCGTTGTCATCGCCTTAGCCACTTCAAATTATTCTAAAAAAGGTGAGTGTGCTAAAACAGGAATAAAGATTCATTTTAATGGTTTTTAAAACATATTTCCTCCAAGTGGATTGCTTTTATTCAAATACTTGATTCAAGACTTGTAACATTTCTCATAAATGATAATGATGCATTGTCATAACATAACATGATATAAGTAAAAGATGGATGAAATGCTTTATCATGACTGCATGTCTTTCTATACTCTTCTCGCTTAATTTTTCTTACTTAGCACGTGCTCTTGATCTTTACTTGCATAAACCTTAATATAGGGGGTTTTGCCTACTTTTGGATGATAGCTTGCTGATCAAAGCTGAGCTAATTCCTATCAGTGAATCTTTATTCACACAAATCTATCCCTAGCCAAGTATAATTCCTTGACTCAAGCAAGGTTGCCAGGTATAAACTCCCTGACCTTAAATAAAGTAATTAACCAGATATAAATTCTTTGATTAATCACCATAAATCTTAAAGTTTTGGATTAATTCCAAGTATCTTTCTTGATTCATGGGTCTTGCATAATTACATAATGTGACGTCCTCCCAAAATACAGTACTATGCTTAAGTCATAGTACCACACTCAGGAGTTGTTATTGTTACCTGAGCAACTTCAGCCGTCTTCGAAACCTTTCGAGTTATTTGGAGATAATATGGAAATAGGAGTGAGAATTATAAATTCTCAGTAGAATTCTCTAAGCTATCACAGGTAGTGTCATTGTTATTATCTCCAGCTACTTCAGTTTATTATGAAGAAGGTGATCATGCCAAATAAATTGTTTAGTTTTATAGTTTGAAAATATATTATCCGAAGCAGGGTTCCTTTTATTCATACACTTAAGATATAAGAGTTATTATAAAATAAATTTACATGTCCCAACTTAAATAATAGTTGCAGTATATTCAAATATAATAATTCCAATAAAATAAAGAAATAGAACAGATCATGCATATGCACTTGTGTTTCTTTAACTTTCTTTGACTTTCTTTACTGCCTTTGGATAGTCTGATCTAGGAGTGAGCTCAACTCGTGACCGTCGTCACACAGTACTGACCCGCAAGGGGACCCACGTGCCTTTAGGTCAGAGGGATTTAGTTGGCCATTTGCCTCCAACATAGAGGGACCCAAAAGTTTTGGCTGCCTTCACAAGGAAGGACCCAATGTGCAACTGTCTCTAAGTGAAGGGACCCACATCTTTATCTTTTAACTGCTTTCACAAGGAGGGATCTCATAACTACCTCCATATGATGGGATTCACATTTAATATGTTCATATCATACTTAAATCATTCTTGCATATAGAATTTCCATATATATATTCATAACATATAAATGTTCATAACCTCCTTACTATTCTACCGAAAAATTTGGCAACATAATGGATTATGTCTGCTTCTCCATGCATAGTGCCAGGCAGCTAGGAAACTTTAATCAAACAGCAAACTCAAGATTAAAATCATACCAAGAATATAACAATATCAATAGGTGCTAGTTTTTAAAATCTTAAGTCTAAATCTATCTTGCAAGCTTTTAACTTTTACTGATGTTCCCGAGTTTTAGCTCAAGACCGACTTCTGAGTTCCGGGATCATATCGGTTCCAATTTCCGGAGTTATGTATATAAGGTCAATGCCTTGATTCCCGACTTTCGGGGTTACATTTAGTATCGATCTCTGAGTTTCGGGTATAAGGTTTCAGGTTTCGGGTACCAACTTCCGAGTTTATGTTGAAGGACGTCAACTTCTGAGTCTAAGTATTTTAGGCCTTATATTCTTGTCCCTGACCTTCAATTTCAAAGTGTTTTATGTGCTTGTGATTCCGATTTCCGACTTTAATCCATAATTGGTCTTCCAAGACTCATGAATGTTTCCTAAGTCCTACTTTCCGTCATTAATCATACCCAGTCTTCACTAAGTCCCGAGTTCAGCATTAAGTATACTCGGTCTAGCTCTCTGTTTGCTACTTTCCGAGTTCTGAGTACTGGTATTAACTAAACTTGATCTAGTATTCATACATGTCTATAGCCAGAATTACACTCTTACAAGAGAAAATTCGCCAAAAATAGAAATCTGGGTAAAATCATACGAAATTTATATCACTATAAAGCTAACAGAACAAGCTTTCAAATGAAATAAGTTATATTATTTGGATGATTATAATTTGAGATATAAACCCTGAAACTTGACCTTCCGACACTGCCCTGTTTTGGCTTGGTTTGGATATAGGGAAATTTTCTCGAGCTACTGGGAGGAAACAGGACTTCATCTAACTCTAAAATTTTTATGGTATGTTCTCCTATGTGTAAGCTTTCTAACAAAGTTAGTTTCATTCAATTTCAAGTCGTATAAGGCTAGTTTTTCCCTAAACAACCTAGTCTGCCCAGAATCAAACTCAAAAACCTAGTTCAAACTTCAAAAATTCATATCTCTCTCAATACTAATCCAATGGCCTTATATGATATATGTATAGAAAGCCCTAAATGTCTAGTTTCATATAAAAAATGGTTTCATCAAATTTAAATGGCGATAGGTAGAGCCATACACTCCGCCATACAGACTGCCCAGGGATTTTGGTTTTCCAGCTCCTCACATCTTCCTACTTTCACCCTTTCTTACTTCCTAATCGATCTTAACATCAAAAACAGCCAACAAACCAGCCAAAGATCATCATATTCATTCAATCATCACATCAAGAATTGAGAAAATAAAGCCATAATCAGCCACACATAATCAAAAGAATAAGAACAAGATTGAATCTCTACCTCTTTGTAGGTGATTTTGCTAGATTTTGGAGTTTGGATTGATAAAACCTTGTTGAGCTTGAAGGCTTGATGGAGTTGGGTGAGTGGAAAAGAGCAGAAGAAGGCTGAAGTAATGGGAGAAGGTGGCACAAATTTGGCTGAAGGGAAAAGAAAGGAAATATGTTAGTAAAGTTTTGAGAAGGTAGTTGGAAACTTGTAATTTGTTTGGTTGAAAACATAAGGCTGAATTTCAGCCAACTCCCTTTATTCTTATGGCCTCCCTTGCACCACTATTGTAGGTTAAGTGGCTGAGTTTTCAGCCACTTGATGTAGGGTTATTGAGTGTAAAATCCTATTGGTCCGATTCCAACAGTTTAAAATACCGTAATCTTACCGATTTTCCTTTAAATCGGTAAATCGATTTAAGAAAATTTTTCTATTTCTAAAATCTTCTATACTTCTAACCTAATTCTCTCATATCTAAACTCAATTAATTGCTAATCAAGTGATCCTAAATAAAAATTTAGTCGAATCTAATTAATTTTGATTATTCGATAAAAATCAAATAACTAGGTGAAAAACGATGAAAAAAATTCCGGTGGGTATTACACATAATGCATCATGCAAACCTATGAATGCTACTACCTCATACTTGTAATTTTGCATAATCTTATAGCATGTTCATATTATAAGGCAATTAATTCATGGAAATTAAGGAGTCTAATGAAAATCTGGCAGTATAATGGCCATACTTGGACAAATCCAAAAATTTTAAAGACTAAATAAACAACCAGAAAATTCCCAATCATAGCATCAATTCAACAAATACATATAAATCCATAACTCCAATTTTTCCTTTCAATAATAATAACATTCCATCATTTCTCACGATAAGTATTATCATCAAAAAATCATAATATAGAATCAATCAAGATAAAACCATCAATATTCCAAGATTCAAAGAATAGGAACATGCACTTTAGCATTCCAACCTTGGTCGCAATAGCCATAAACCCCCCAAATATTTCGTTTCAAGTGGCTTACCTCCACATTGCACATATCATATTCAATTTAAAATACAAGCACAATGATTAGCATAACACTTTCATATGTGATCTCTTAACCTCAAGATTAGAGTTTAACATAAGAAGAGACCATTCCAATCTAATTAATATTTTTGGCATTCTAACTCTAAGTTCTAACCCTTTCCTTCCTAGTCTTGGGTAACTCCCATTTTTCTTAGTTAAACAGTACTAAACAACTACATACTTTCTCAAACTTGCCCCACATCATTATATATGGTGTAAGGCACCTAAAACGACAATGGGTCTGTTTGGTTTAACTTTTGAGAGAAGATCTTTTGAAAGAAGGTCTTTTAAAAAAAGGCCTTTTAGAGGAATTACTTTTAAAAGAATGATTTTTGTTTAGTTTAAATATATCAAAAGTAAGTTTAAAAGAATGAGTTTTGTTTGGATAGGATAAAATAAAATTACTTTTGGTTATTAATGTGAGAGTAATAGTAAGATTCCTTTACAAAAGGCCTTTTTCTAGAATGAAAAGTAACCTCAAGGATACTTCTCCTAAAAGGCCTTTTGAAATTTTAAAAGGCCTTCTAAAAAAAGCCTTTACATACCCAAACACATTAATTACTGTGTATTTTTATTCTCATTCCAGTAAAAGGCCTTATGGCCTCCCCAAAGTGTATCCAAACATGCACGATAATAACATCAAATTCTAAATTTAAACATAGTTTTGAATAGCCTCAAAGCATGTGGCCGAAAATCTCCCTAAAACCTAAGAAACTTAGCTAGTTAACACCTAACTTCTAATAATTCATCCTAAACCAATTCCAACCATTCAAGAATATTTCTAAGGTCCATATAACTCAAATAATCATGCGCAAAAATAGTTTTGCTAACCCTTAAAAGGAAGGAACCAAAAATCACACTTCTAGTGACTTAAAGGAGCTAGTTTAGGTCCAAAATTATTTCCACTTATTTTCTCACTAAACCAACTACTCAAGGACATTTTTAGCTTCCATATATTATGTATTTTAATGGGTAAAAATAGTTTGTATCAATTCCCATGGCTTAAGATTCAAATTCCTACCTTTCCTAGTTGTTAGTGTAGGATTCTAGCTACCTTTTTTATGACAAGATTCAAGATATTGATCCTAACAAGGTTGTGCTCATAAATATACTTTTTTGACCAATTTCTGGGGTCGTCCAATGTTGTTCTCTGCAAGTTTAAGCTCTCATTCACTCCTCTAGTGGGAGAATTGCTAGGGACCTGATGCTTAAGTCAAAACTATTTCACGTAAGGGCAAGTGAAAAAGGATAAGTTATTTACCTTTGGCCCACTGAGCCTCCTCTTATGCCCAAGTTCAAATTTGTATTCCCTTATTTCTCGATGATTCCATATCTCCTATTCTTGTGGGATTCCTCCATGCTCGGTAACTACCTTTGATGGGTTAGGTACTTTCCAGTGTTACTTAGTTTAAATACACCTAAGGAAGAATCCTCCTAGAAGGCCCTTGCTGAGCTCTTCTTAGGTTGAGCTCTAAGGCCCAGTAAATTTGTTCAATCCACAGCCCCAAGCTCGATTGTTATATCAATAACGAGCCGAACTTACACTCCCAATTCCTATTTTCAAGCTTTATGACCAAGCTTAAGTCTTCAACATTCCTTCCGAGCTTACATCATTGACAATGTTTTGGAAATGTTTTAACTCCCTTGAAGGCTATGTAAAAATGTGTGTGGACATGTGGAATATTGTGGAGTCCCCCACTATTACGTCATTATTGTATAGTTATTATTACAATTCCTACTTTGAATTTCAATCGTTAGATCAAGCCCCCAACCACTGATTCCTTGGACGGCTAAGATTCACCCTAATTAGTGGAAAACATTATGATTCATTGGATTATTTCCAATGTTCTGAGAGTAAGTTTAAAACTCATTCCTTTAAAGTTTAAAACTCATTCCTTTAATCCTTTTCATTCCTTACAAAGTTATTTACATATTCCTTGAAATTCCCATTCCTCTTATTCTCATTTTCCTCTCAATCTCTATTGCTTCTTGCAATCCTCCTCTGTCGCAAGCTTTATTTCAGTTCCTGTATTCCAACATCACTCTCTTCCTCTTCTCGAAACTCTAGAATAAGTATTTCATTCCTTCTTTCTCTCTTCCATTTTTATTCTTTAGGTTTTCTAGAATTTTTTGTTGAAACCCTAAGGTAGTAAACAATTGGTCTATCTTTCTCCTTCCTCTATTCACTAGTTTTTCTTTCTATTTTCTCATTTCTAGAGGTTGTTTTGAGCCCTCGGTTCCTTCTTTGACAAAGATGGAAAGAGATTTTCAAGCAAATGTTAAGAATGTTAGGGATTCTTCCAAGAAGAAAAGGAAGTTAGACTTCTATTTTTGGGTAGCCGAAGAGGTAAAGAATGCTTATTCCTTGTATACCGACCAAAATATTCTTAACCATTTCCTTATGGACTATAGAATAGCCCTCTTTGGGAAGTAGCATTTTGTAATGTGCTCACCTTGTAGACCCAATGACTGAGTATGTCATGTAAATGAAGCTTCCAATGATTCCTCATCAAACTTTTTCTTTACCATCATAGGTCTTAGGCTTCTTTTCACGGATTTTGAGATCGAATGCCTTAACTATATAAATGTAGCCACTTTCCAACTCAATTTGAATAGTTGAGCATTCATCTGATCTTTTGAAATCTTTGTGCAATTCTTGGGCTCTTCACCTACCATTAGGGTTCTCTTTTCCTTCTTCCAATTCAAAGATGTTAAGAAGGGAAAATGGATTTCGCTTAGTAGCCAGTCTAGGAAGAAGGTTTTTGAGTTATTCACATCCAACTTCAAATGATTTAAAGATCAATTTTTTAAGGTCTTGGCTTTTGAGCATAAGTTCCCTTTTTTCCTGGATGAAAAAGGTCACATGAAATTCCCCTTGATTGGAATAGGTTTCCAAAGAAGGTTTTGTGACTACCACAGCCTTCATGCCTACAATCAAGTTGCTCTCAACTTATTTTCCAAGCACCTGACAAGTAAGAAAAAGGTCCTATCTTGCATCAATTTGTAGAAATGGGATACTAAAAGGGCTAAAGTGCTCAAACACCTCAATAAGTTCCTTGTAGTTCTCCTTTTCTCACCCTTTATTATGAGTACACTATTTCCTTGGATTTTATAGGAGAAAAGTCCTGAAACTATCCAAGGATTCTTTCCAGACTGCTTTGGCTCCCTGCCAAGCTCAAGATGCTTAGGGTGGTGCTCTAGCAACTAATTCCAAGCCTGCTGGAAATAACTCGGAGACAACTTCCAATACGATGCCCCTCATTATCAAGTGGGGGAAGAAGAGGATTACTGATTATGTAGTCGATCTGGAGATCAATTCTGAGCACTAATTCACCCTCAGCATCTTTTAAAGACTCTCATTTCCTTAATAACTTCTTATCTGACGTTTCTCTTTTCTCTTTATGGTGCCCCGATTCTCGAATTTACTAGAAAAAGGGATGATATCCTCAAGTCGAACTTCGACTATAACATGTATGAAGCTACTGGGGCAATCAAAATGTACAAGTGGATCCAAGCAATGAGCTTGCACTCTTGCACAGTAGCTTGCCACTTAGAGCAGAGGGAGCACTTTGATGGCAAGGCTATCTTAGAGTTGAAGGAAGAGCTTTCCAAGCTTAGGGAGGCTCATTCCAGGGAGATCTGCTTATTGGAGGACAAGATCAAAAATGCCGAGGACAAAGGCACAGCTAAGGAAAAGGAGTGGAGGGTCAAAGAAAAGCCTTCCAAGACTAGATGGCCACCCTAGAGGGAAAGGTGAAGGAGTAAAAGGACTCCTATGCCATCGAGGTAGCTGAACTCAAAAAGCACTGGTTGCTAAAGTGAGGGAGGTCAGGAACTTCGAAGAGGAGGTAACAAAGCAATATACTGAGGGATTTGATGAGGCCATAAACCAACTCAAGTTCCTCTATGTTGACTTGGAGGTTTCTTTCTGTGTCTGCTTTAAGGAGGTTCGAGATGGGTGCTTGGTGAATATGCCCTTCTCGGGTGTTAATGTAGCCAAGGTTGAGGTTGAGATTAGATAGGAACTCCTAATGATGTTGCTGCCCTAATAAACCAAGGTGAAGACCAAGTGAACAACTCTTCGGTAACCACTTAGTTTTGTTTTTGCTATATTTGAGCAATATTTTTCCTTCTCATGTATATTTTGGATACCTGTTTTGAGCATTTATTTTCTACCCTTTTAACTTTTACATTGTGCAAATTCTCCAAGTTGTCCTCGACTAGTTGGTAGCACCAAATGCGCCTTTATTTCCAAATTATTTTCCATGCTTGATTTCTAACGTATTTTCTTTTCAAAACTTAACACTTCTTTAGTCCCATTTAACTTTCCAAGTCATTAACTTCAAAAGAACAATTTATGTGCTTAATTTAGCAACTTTAGATTCCATATCGTATGTGTTCAACTTCCCTACTCACTTTTGAGTAAAATTATTCCCTTTTCCTAATCCCTTCCTTGGATTGTTTAAGGATTAAACCTATAGTTGAGGCTATTAAATTTACAAGAGGTCTTTGCTTGTTGATGAGAAGTCCTTTATAAGTCCTTCCTTAGACTTATTTCCATTTAACTTTCCCAAGAGGACCTCGTCTATAAGCAAGGAGTTTATGTCCTTCTCTAGACTTATTTCCATTTAACTTTTCCAAGAGGCCCTTGAAGATGAAAGTAGTCACAAGAAAGGGAGTTGAATCATGACATTTTAAAACTTTTCAATCTTAACAACTTAAAACAATTTTTCTCAAGTTTCATAACTTCGCATATGGAAGCGTTTGTGTTAGATTCAGAAAAATTGCCTTTCTAAAGTTAGAAAATAGTTTAAGTGCTTGATAGATAAATAGCAAACAACAAAAACATAAAAGGATAGAGTTAAGAGAAAGCTTAACCAAAATATTTATCTCAAACCACTTATCTACGTCCAGTCTCCAACAAACTAGTTGAGATTTTAATAAACTCGAGTATTTTTGTACAAGATTCTCCAAGCTTACAAATGAGTAGTGGAACATCCCAAACTCCGGAGGTAAACCAAAGTAAAAGGAAGCTCGGGCCTAAGGCAATGACAAAATTGTAATTAGATAAATTGTAGTAAAAGTAGGGATAAAATTGTAATTATCAGATTATTATGGCAAAGTTGTAAATAAGGGTTTACAATTGTCGAGAAAGGCAACTGTAGGAAAATTTCAATTTATGAGATTTTGTACACTAGTAGATAACTAAATTACCTGTAATAACTTTAGACTAAGATTTTCTACTCACAATTTTAAATAAAAGTGGAAGATAATTCACACAATGCAATCGTAACTCGGTTAATTTAAAATATCCGAATCAATAGCCATACACCTTGAATTAAGCTTCAAGAGTCCTATATTGTCTGTGGGCATAAACATCAATTTAAAACCTTCTTAGTGGCTAAAGATGAGCCATTCAAATTCAAGCCTAGGAGAATTTAAGTTTGGTTCCAAACCCACCAACAAAATTTAACCCATAAAGCTCCACAAATAAGCCAATCTAACTTAGCAAGCAAGCCAACATCTTCCCTATTTTGCCCTTGAAGAATTATGTAACATCCACCGGATTTTTATCGCTTTTTGCCTAGTTGTTCAGTATTTATCAAATAATTGAGGTTAATGAAATTCGACTAAATATTGATTCAGGTTTAATTAACTAGCAAATAATTGAGATTAGATGAGAAAGAGTTAGATTAGAAGCATAGAAGATTTCATAGAAACTTTCTTAAACCGATTTACCGATTTAAAGGAAATCAGTAAGATTTTGGTATTTTAAACTGTCAAAACCGAATCAATAGAATTACACACCCAAATCCTATTATTCCATGGCTGAATACTTAGCCACTTAATCATCCCTTGGTGGCGCCACGAAGGCCACAAAGAGAGGGAGACATGGCTGAAAAATTGGCCACAAAATTTTAGCCAATGACAACATAGCCAACCACCTATTTAATGTTTGAATCATATTTTTCTCTCCTCATTCCATGCTGAATGCGCCCTCTCCCTACCCTTCCAGCCTTCTTCATCTCTTCTCCCTTCAATCTACTCCATCAACCTTCAAGTTTTGACAAGATTCCACCCACCTAAACTCCAAAATCTAGCAAGATCACATACAAGGAGGTAGAGATTCAACTTTGTTCTTGTCTTCTTGTTTATGGGTGGCTATTTGGGGCTTTTATTTTCTCACTTCTTGATGTGGTGTTTGGATGCATATGACGATTATTGACTAGTTTGCTGGCTATTTCTGTGTTTAAAATTGATTAAGAAGTAAAGAGGGATGAGAATAGAAAGAAGTGAGGGGCTCAGTAATCAAAACCCCATGGTAGTCCGTATGGTAGAGTGTATGGCTCTGTCTACAGCCTTTTAAATTAAATATTTTTATATGAAGCTAGATATTCAAGGCTTTCCATAAATATAAAATATAAGGCCATTGGATTAGTATAGAATTAGTTATGAATTTTTGAATTTTGACTTAGAATCTTGGATTCCCATCTAGGCAGTGTGAGTTGAGAAGGGTGTAACTCAACCTACACAACTCTAAATTGAGTGAAACTAACTTTTTTAGAAAGCTTACACATAGAAGAATTTTTCATAAAAATTTTAGAGTTAGATATGGTTCCGTTTGCTCCCAGTGGTCCAAGGAATTTGACTTATGTCCAAACTGGGCCAAAACAGGGTAATTCAAAAAGGTCAAATTTCGGAGCTTATAACTCAAGTTCTACTAAAGAAAATGAAATGGAACTTATTTCAAATGAAAGCTTGTCCTGTTAGCTTTAATATGATACCAATTTAATATGATTTAAATTGGTTTTCAATTTTTAGTGGATTTTTACTTTTAAGTGTGTAATTCTAGCTAGCTACAGGGCAGGCCGAGATAGAACTTAAATAACTTGAGCTATATTTATCAAAATTAGGGACCAAAGAGGTTAGAAAATAGACACATAACACTCTAACATATCCAAAATTTAAGTCCAGATGAGTTAAATAGTAATTGTGGCCTGATTTACAAAAATCGGGTTGAATGAAAGTGCTGAGACAACAACTATGTTTTAAATGCAACTAATGCTCCTATGAAATTGATGATTGAATTGTGAATGAACTGTTTTCTCTGTAAAATTGGTTTTCTAAGTACTGGCACTATTCATGGGAAAGTGGACACATTCCGTTATGCCGCCAAAATTTCAGTAAAGCCTATGTATAAGTTATAAGATACATTCAGATACATGTGCATTTTTCAAGAAATTCATAAAGATTATGTTATGATAAAAGTTTCATAATACTTGGGCCAGCCCTGGATTAAAGTTAAGGGGAATAGATCAGTGGGAAGGTCGGGGAAAGTAAACTCGATATTCCTATATAGGAACGAGTTCGATTATGAAAAGCAGACTATTACCTAGGAGTTGAATGGCCAAGAACTCCCAAGGGACCAAGTAACGGAAAAGTTTATGATACTAAGTTTAAGAATAAGTATCTACATGGTTGCATTGCATACTTATTGTTAGTTGTTTATAGATTGATTGTTATGTTCATTTGCTATTATCTGTTCATTTATTTTGCTCATTATTCTATATATTGCCATTTAATAGTTTATTCTGTTTCTTTGGCTGTCTTAAGTAAAATTGAACCTTGCCTCGGACCAAACATTTTCTTAAACTTATTAAATGTGGATAGATCAATTCGATGCCATTTTTTTTTATAATTAAATGAAAACCGAGGCATCTGAGAATGAATGTGACGTTAGTTTAATACCGTACTCAAATCCTACTACGAATTTCTTTAAATTCTCACCTCGCTTTATATTTCCGCATCATGCTCAGACTCTAGTGATGGATACGATAGCCACCCTGTTTATTGAGATCCCTGACATACAGCTCCACTATGACCCCATGTTTGACTCATTGTACATAGCTGGTTCTTGCCACTTCTGCCTCTATCTTTTTAGCAATAAGAATTTTGCGATTCCTTTATTTCACCTTGCATTCAACCCTGTCGCTCTGTATTTCGCAGTCCTATTGCATGTAGCACACCCTGCTCCACCCGCAGCACCTACAACTCCTGCCGGCCCTCCACCAGAGTCATCTCCGCAGGTGGTTCCAGATATTCTGCTCAGTCCTGAGAGCGATCCTTCTGAGGTTATTGGCTCATCATCCTCCTCTTTGGGACCTAGTGCTGACTACTCCCCAGCTGGGTCTGGTATGGCCAGCGGCTACATGATTGAGTAGGTCCTGGCTGCAGGTTACATTATACAGTATGGCCCTCTTTTGGCAGTGTGTAGCATTGGGCCATAGACTTAGCCATATGTATATCAGCTAGTTTGAAATATCCTTTGAGGACCTTGTAGGACTGTTTTCACTGACATGGGCCTTATGTCTTTTTGGTACACTAGCCCCACTTATGTATCCTCTTTTGAACCTATATATAAACTAAAACGTTGGCTTCCGATATATATATATATATATATATATATATATATATTAGAGAAAAAGAGAATATAATATAATGAATACAGCTATAAACAGAATACTAACACGATAACGCAATTTACTCAATTTCATGCTATGACTTAAGCATAACATTAAATTAGTAGGGTGTTACAAATTCTGCCACCCCCTGTAATTATCATCCTCCATTTCTTTCTTCTTTATCCTCATTTTCTTCAACCACCTCCATGGCTATGATGCTTCAGGCTCAAAATTAGAGGCCTTCTTGGCCTCAAATCCACTTGCTCCTTTTATAAAAATTGATCATCATATCTCCCTCTACAAAACCCTTCTAATTATTTGATGATTAAGCATCAAGTAGAGGCTCTCCATCTCCATATAGGTTGCTACCATGAAGGAATAATGAGGCTAGGATGTTGTTCTTGGCTCTCTTGCTTCCATAGTTTCAACGATTTTGATGTAGATAACTCAAATCCTAAGTTATTTGATGTCTTGTGTGGTTATGTAGCTGATGTTATTTCTTTATATCATCATGTATTTAATCTTGTATGATGTTTATATGACCCCTTTTTGGTGATTTAAGATAGGTAAACTTAGTTTAGATTGAATAATAGATCAAGAGAACAAGATAGAAATAAAATAGAAAAGCTGTGAGATAGAAACCTTAGGCATCATCCATATGAAGGTGTCCATAACTCAAATTTGAATGAAACTTACTTGTATGAAACTATACTTCAAACTCAATTCAACCATACAAATTGTAAGACCCTTGGATTTAAAATGAATTAGTTATGAATTTTAGAAGTTGGCCATTGGATTTCACTCTCTATCCTGACCAAAGTGTAATGTGAAGGGCAGTCTTGAGTGGGTATTATGCCATAAAATTTCAGGACCAAATCATGAGTGGATTTTCCCCAATAATTTCTTGAAGTTGACCTATACCCTATTTGGGTGAAAACAAGGTAGCCTACTTGAGGAGCTTATAACTTGAGCTCCAGTTACCCAATTGGAATGGAACTTGTGGGAATTGAAAGGTGATGCAAATAGCTACATTTTGATATCAATTTCAAATAAAAATGATACAGGATGGATTTTTAGTGATTTTCTAAAGTTAAGTATATAAGTTTGTCCTGAAATAGGGCAATCTTGAGTCAAACTTTAATAACTCAAGTTATACATATCAAAATTTAGTGAAACTAAAGAGGTTTAAAAGAAGATAAACAGAGCTACAATATAATAAATTTTAGATCAAAATGAATTAAAATGCAATTTTGGTGCAATTTAAAAGAACAGAGCAGATTTAAGGATAAAGGCATAACTTAAGAATTTTCTTAACCTAAGGGTCCCATAAGCTATGAAAGATTCAAAGGCATAAGTTTTATACAATTTCACACTAACATGATGTCATATTAATATATTATCCATGATGAATGTGATTGCTATGATTGGATATTGACTGGTTATGTTATCTACTTTGGGACCCTCCATGTTTTAATTGTTATACTGCTGAATTTCTGGCAAAAGTATATGGATGCTATGAATGTTTATATGTTATGTTCATGGAAAATCATGCATGCAAGAATGTATGAAAGCAAGAATGAAGCATGTGTGCAAGTGCATGTAGCATGTGCATGCATGATTATGTTCAAGAATAAAGAAAGATTATAAGAACTTGCAAAGGAACGTACCAAGCCTCCACCTCGCAATGGGTCAGGCCAGTACTATTTAAGACTTGGGCTAGCCTTTAACTAGATTTAAGGGGAATAGACCGATAGGAGTGTTGAAAAACTAAACCCGACAATCCTAGATGGGAACGAGCTTAGTCCTAAAAAGCAAGCTATCACCCAAAGGTAAGAGAGGCTATTTACCTTTAGGGGACCAAGTACAAATGAGATGGTAAAGTTGCAAGTTAAAGAAAGAAAAAGGAAAGAAAGTTAAGTGCACTTGCATAAGTAAAAGATATGCATCAACATATGTATATTTAAGCATCTTATCATACTGTTGTGCTATTATAATTACGATTGAAGTGTTATATTATTATTGTTATTATATTTTCCATGAGCATGCCAAGTGATTGTTAAAAAGAAGTAATCAGCTTCAAGAAATATGTTTTCAAAATTAAACTTATGCCTATGTGTATATATCCACCTTTTTCATATAAACTAAAGTGGCTAGAATGTTTGTGATGACATCCTGTATGATTCGTGGAATTGAGTATACCTACTGAAAACCCTTGGTTTTCATTACCTATTTGTTTTTTGTAAATGTTCCAGTATGTATACTAGACTTCAAGTCTACAAAAAACGTCTTAAGGCATCAACTAAGTGCAAGACCTAGATTTGAGCCCAGTCCGAGGAACTAAGGTGGGAGGCCGATTCATGTCTTGTGTATGACATTAGCTAAGTTTCTTTCAAATTATAATTATTTTATCCTATATGTATTGAATATTTGAGAATTTTAATTCATTACTCGATAATGAAATATGAAGATTAAGGGCCATATACTATATTTTTCGTATTTTATAGTTCATTCATAGTACCGTAACCACATCTACATAAAACTCCATGACTCAAGCATGGCATATGTGTTTGGAGGGTGTTACAAGTAGTGTTGTCCTAGCCTTTCCAAGCTAAAATATCAAGTAGTATTGTCCTAGCCTCTTCAAGCTAAACAATAACCACTAATGGGTCAAGTTACAAGATTTGAAATAAGGTTTGTGTTTGATAACACTCACACTCTAACCTCGATGTGTATATCCCAAATAAGTACAATGTAGAGTGACTTCTCACAAATCTCTAAAGGAGAATGTTTTCTAATAATGAACAAGAGAAGATTTAGCTCTTAGAAGGTTCAGAAAGATGTTTCTGATGATTCAAAAAGATGAGAAATTAGAAAATCTTTGATTTTCAAAGTGAGCAGTTCCAACACTTCTTCTTCATCTTCAAGACTTTTTTCAAAATATAGCCATTGAGTCTTCAGGTCTTGAGCCTTCAGCCTTTAGATCTGTTGGTCTTAGATTGAAGAAAGAGGTTGATAGCTTTCTTTCTCTCCAAGTAATGATAGCATAAAGAAGGAAACTAGCCATTCTAAGTCAACTAGCTTTTCAGCATGTCAGCGCATCTTTTGGATCTTTATCTTGTCATGTTTGACCTTTAGAAAATATCTATGAATTATGCAAGGCAAGTTTTGAATGAGGTCCTTCTTCACCTAGAACAACATTCTAGAGATTAGCCTTCTAGTCAAGCTTTATGGACAGTTCATCCTTCTAATGCTTTAATTAATTTTCTTATGAGAAATATGATTGTTTTGTGTGTGGGTGATGTTCTCATAGTAATCTTAGCTTCATCAAAACATAATTTTGATTTTCAATGATCGTGTTTAGAAGCTAATTTCTATTTTTACGTGAGAACCATCTTTCTCGACCTTGCATTAGAGTGATCTGTGCTACTCAAAACAAATACTCAAGCAAACCATTAGTCCTTAGAAAAGACTTTCATAAGAGTTGATTTGTTATCCATCAAAACCCTTAAAGAGATATATCTAAGACCAATTGGTAGCTTCTAAAAGGTGTTGGAGATTACAATCTTCCTTTTTTTTTATGATGGCAAACCAATACTTAGGAAATGCTTTTGCTTATGAAATAAAACTTGAAAGTGTATAAGCATTAACACGGTTTGTATTGATTTTATCTTTCTTATAGTAATACATGCTTTCTAATGTTCATTTTAGTTTGTTATCATATTCAAAACTTCAAGATAGCATATAAATCATTTGAACTTATTAGAAACAACTTAAACAACAACCAATCGTTTGTTTAAAGCCTAAGATTTTACAAATATACAAAGCATGTTTCCATTAGAGCAAAACTAGTCTAAGGATCAAAGCAAAAGATATGACTCATATATCTAGTATCAGAGATATAATATATCTAATATTAGAGATATAATTAAAGAGATGAATACTGGAATTAGAATAATCAAAACTAAGTATCAGAGTAGTGTATGCCAAAACTAAGTATCACAGCAATGATAAAGGATAAATACTAGAGCAAAAATGTGATACTTATATATCAAAAATATAAAACTATTTAAAAATAACAACAAATGCCAATAAAGTAAAAAAAAAAAAAATGCCAAAACGCAATGCATGTCTTGTGTTCTTGTTCCTCCCCTTCAACCAAAGATTTCCTATTTCCTTGTCCCCCCTTTGACATCCTTGATGTTTAGAGGTCATTAAAGACCATTACTGATTACTCTAGCAATTTCCCTTTTGAAATGCCCTCAGTAGTTGCAGCATAAGACTTTCCATCTTATCCATCCTTCTTTCTATGGCATGTTGCTTGGCCATAAGTTGTTGTTGATTGGCCATGATGATTTGTTGATTTACCAAGAGAAGATCCATCTAAATCTCATTAGCATTAGGAAAGACATGTGTAAGAGATAATGTTGGCTCCTCAGAAAGTTGCTTCTCAATATGTGAAGCTGAAGACTTGGCACTTTTAGAAATAACTCCAGAGGCTATTTTGTCATATTATCGCCTAGTAGTCAATAGCAAAAGGGTATTTGTAGTGGTTAGAGTAACAGGAACTTCTTGAGAAGCTTGAAGAGTGTTCTGAACAAGAGTAGAGATGCGTGCAGTTTCTGAACTAGGGATAGTAGCAGCATTGTCTTCAAATACCAGTGTCTTTTCTGGTACAGCAGACTAAACCCTGGTTGTAGCCCTTTTACTTACAATAGTGTCAACCCTAGCAAGGGTTCTTTCTTGACCAACAGTGACAATTTCAAAAGTCTAAGATGGATTCTCAGTCTATGCAACTTGTAGTTTAGAGGCTAGAACCATAGTTCTCATCTCAGCAGGAGGATTTCACTCTTCAATCACAACAAAATGTTGTTCTACCTCCAAGATATGAAAGAAGTCCTCTATTCAAAAGCTCCAATGCTTGTGGCCTTGTTCATTTTTTTTTTCTGGAGCTATGCTTATTCTCTGAGTGTATTTTCTTGGGCTTCCATTCTAGCCTTTCTAAGAAGCGATAGAGTGGATTCTTGTGAAGGAGCAACAAAAGATTCTTTTTGCCTTTTCCTTTTGGAACCTTCTTATGTAGACTTTGCAGGAGTAGGTTCCCTCATCACAATCCCTCTTCCAAAATGAGTAGATGCAATATGAGAAGCAGCATGACTAGTGGCAAAATCAGCCATATTGATAGGATCTAAAGCAACGGCAAATACCTCATCATTAGCTTTGGGAGAGGATAAAGCATCTAAAAGCTTCAAAAGTCTTTTTTTGCTTTTTCTCTCTTCAGGGATGGGAGAGAGGCTTCTCTTCTCTCCATGTCTTTTTCTTTTTCTTACCTTCATTAGAAGGCTTAGATTTGGATTTCTTGGTGCTAAATACCACGGCTTTAGCAGCAGCTTTCTTCTTTTTGCTCTCCTTTTCTTTCTCTTTTTCTTGAGCTTGGGGTTTGAAACCCAAGACTTGAAATGTCTTCATTGTTAGGGTAGGTCTTTTGTTGTTAGACCTTTCTTCAACTAAAGGAAGTTGGCCTTGTTGAAGACTCTAGTTAGAAACATGCCATAGGGTAGGGTTGTATGTTTCTTCTTCTCAACACCAATAGCAGCAATGATAAAATCTAAAATCAATCTTACCAGATTGATCCTTCTTTTGGTCATGAGATAGAACATGACCATTTGATCAACTTCACTCATCATATTTGTGTTACTATTCCTTGATAACATAGTGTGTTGGACCATAGAATATACAACAACCCTAACAAAAATAAGTAATCTCGAGGTTTCGATGTCTCTGACTCTAATACCTTTATTTCCAGTTAGGTCTTTGCAATATCAACCTCTATCACAACAAGCTCTTCCCACTATTTTTCTCCACCATGACATAGAATACCATCGTTTGGAGTATTGGTTATATTAGTAATATCAGAAGGAATGACTTGTGTAACACCCTAGTAGTTCTATTCTATGCTTAAGTCATATTGTGGAATTACTAGTTGCTACTTTTGCTCGCGGAACTATCATTACCTTTTAGAAATTACTTTATACCGAAAATAGGGGTAAAATTTTTTCTACAAAACAAGTAAACCATTTTTGAAATCGAGAGCCATGAGCACATCGTGAACATATAAAGTAACACCGCTATCTCATACATATATCGCATTTAACAAGCATAGAGACCATAAGAGTAACCACAATTCTTAGAATAATGTAACATTCATTCCACGACCAACCATGATAATACAATAAGAGTCGTACCAGTTCATACATAAGATAATAATGGGTCCGATATCTATAAATCGTCATTACACAAAGCCTACCAATACATAATAAAGGAAATACATCAGAGAATCCTACTACCAAAGCATGCCACATAGAATGATAACCCTATAACTACTACCAAAAGGGGCTATCCTGCGCTCGACTCAGCATGCATGGCCACATCAAGCATCTGGCGGGAGAAACTGCATTCCCATATCCACCGGAAGTACTACCACGTCCCTCCTCTCGAGCACGTCCTGCCCACGGGCACAGGCGAATGCGAATGAACCCACGCCCACGAACCGGGTGAAAATGGGCCAGCGATGGAAGCAGAAGAATCAGAAGATAGACGAATCACTGAAGGCTACGACGAACCCGAACGGTGAGAACCCCCAAAATGAGTCGGATAGAAGGGCTCGGACAGATCGGTCTCCACATGGAAGTTCTCGGATAAGACTGGCCCGAGGATCGGAATCCGGTGAAAGCAATCGAGTCAAACGGGTATCCGAGTCCATCTCATCATCATCGATGGGGTATCTCTGGGCTGAAAGTAGGGCGAATGTCATCCATAGTAACCTCGCCAAATGGGTGATGCGATTGGAAAAATGGGCTCATCACGGAGTCCGAAGGCTGGCGGTCATGGAAGATGTAGACCTCATCATTGCGGCCAGATAGCAACGAGGCGTTCAAAGACTTGGGTCAAAGTGCCAACGCCACATCGGGAACTCAATGTAGATCACCAGTGCCCAGACGTCGACATCCTCCTCACGAAGGCGACACGAAACGTAGGAATGAGAAATACTAAATTTCTCAGAGGATCGCTGGACTAGACAAACACAAAGTGTCATCGTCATCGTCGGTACACTTGGGTTTAATTACAAAAACGTTGGACAAATATAAGTTCAATTTTTAATGGTTTTGAAAACTTAAACCCGAGCGGGTTGCTTTTAAACTTAACATCATAAACACATCATCATGACTAACATCCGCATGCTAAAACATAGAATAACATCCATAATGCAAATGGGCCATATACTTTCATGCAAAGACACGCATCATCACGGATGTAACCATGGTCATACTTAGACTTTACTTTCATTTTTAGCACGTGCTTAACATTCTTTACTTTCCTTTGAAATAGGCGCTTTTGGACATGAGCTCATTCAGCGACCGTCGTCACAGTACTAACCAAATCGCATTGGGATATTGGTTACCCTAAGGGATGGAGGGTCCTCCAAAACACCTTTGCCTCCCTTTATAGAGGTTCCTTGTGGATCGCCAGTCTACTTCCCTTAAGTGATTGAAGGGTCACGTCCTATTGATTCTTTTCTTATCTTTATACTTTACATGCATAACTCCTTGACTAGACGCATGCAATGATATGACTAAGTCCATAATTTTTGGCCAATCCGGCAAAGCATAGCAGCTGAGACCAGGAGCTTCCCCAAAATGCCAATCATCGGCGTTCAACCAATAGTTCATCATATCTATATCATATCATCACACTTATCATTCAATCATGAGACAAAGCTCAATCAATCTCATCATTCATCATGCCAAGTGGCATCACACATTCATACCCTAAAGGGGTTTATAGTTGTGTTGTTCTTTTGTGAAGAATATTATGAATCATCACATGATTTCCCATGATAGGATCACATAGTTAGGATATGTGTTTATAGTCTTTTAGTTACTTGGTCCTTGGATGAAAGTATGCTTTACTTAAGTACATGTCTTATGAAACACTTGTTCAAGTTAATTAAATTATGTGATTGTTTCCTTTCCTTGAGATAGCACTTAGTGATTCCTAGGTTCATGGTATGCTTAGAGGCCCTAATCATACTTCTTACGCTTCCCAAGGAGTTCGAGATCCCTCTAATCCTTGGGTCATGACAACGCATAACCACATCATGAACCCAACAACACCAATGTTCACTAATCACCAAGGGTGACTTTTAACTTAGTCAAGTTGCAAAGTTTTAAACTTTTACTAATAACATACCAAGGTTTTGCCTTAAACATTATTAAAGTTGCCATTCTTTAAAAAGTAGTCATAAAGTCTTATTCTTTATGAAAGTAAGTGCCTTTGACATTAAGCTCTTATCTTAAGATTGGATCTTTATGAAATAATGATACAAGCTACTAGCTTTTTGAATAAAAAGTCTTGTTCTTTATAAAAGTTAACACCTTGCATTAGTTGGGTTCAAAGTCTAAACTTTATGAATGAAATGTTATAGAACAACATTTTTATAACTTAATGATCTCATTCTTGAATAAAGTTTGAAACTTTGTGAAAGGTCTTTTCTTTAAGGTTTGATTTCTAAAGCCTGAAGTGACAAGATATCGTTTTTTCTAACTCAAAAAGTTTAGACTTTCACATGTATTCTTGTCTTCAAAACAAAACAAAATAAAACTTTATGGAAGCTTAAAAGTTGCGCCACTTTGAAGAAATCATGAAGCAAACTTTTTAAAGTCTAAAACTTTGAGAAGGTTCATAGTCTTATCAAATCATGGAAACATAGAAAGGTGAAGCTTTTCTAATCATTCACTCATCATAAAGAGAAAGGAACAACTTTAAGCTAGAGATCAATAAGAACATAGGTTTCCAAAAGAAGAAACTTAAGAACACATGAAGAACATCAAGAACATATTTTACTAAAAGAGGAAACTTAAGAACACATGAAGAACATCAAGAACATATTTTTCCAAAAGAGGAAACTGAAGAACATCAAGAACACATTTTTCCAAAAGAGGAAACTTAAGAACACATGAAGAACATCAAGAACATATTTTTCTAAAAAAGGAAACTTAAGAACACATGAAGAACATGAAGGATCTTCTCAAGTTTTCACTTAGAGATCTTGGTCATGAAAGACCCAAGCTCCAAGCTTTCTTGAGCAAACAAAATGAAAAAGATAAAGATCACTACCTTTCTTGAAGATGGCGCAAAAACAAGAGAAATGGAAGAAGAAGATGATGGCTCCTCTTGATGATGAAGGCGGCGGTTTTGCAAGAAGGAAGGAGAAGCTCTTGAAATCTTGTGGAAATGGAGGTTGTAGTGTTTTGATCTTGTCTCCAAAGACCCAAAGATGAGGTCTTTGAAGGGCTAAGTGAGTGGTTTAGGGTGGTGGTGGTGGAGAAAGGAAGAGGAAGATGAAGAAGATGAAGAAGTGTTTAGAGAGAAGTTAGAGAATTTGGCTTGAAGAGAGAGAATAGGATGAGTGAAAATGAAAATGAATGAGGAGAGAGAGAGAAAGTGGCGTCCACTTTAAGGAGGAAGGATGAGATATTTTTGCTTCACTTTGTGTTTTCTTGTGTTAATTAGTGATTAAGGGGACAAATGGGATGATGGGGAGACAAAGCATGGTCAAACTCTTACATAAAGTAGTCTTGTCTCATGCTTTTTGCTTTTATGACATCACTCTCTACTTTATTGTCTAGTTGACTAAATTTGAATTTAATCATGTGATTAAGTGCTCATACAACTTAATTAAGGTGATTAAGCAAGAATTAGTGATTAACACACAAGAACATGATTAACAAAAATTAATCTCACGATTAAGCTTAATTAACCTTAATTAAACTCGAGTAAGCTAATTAAGGGCGATTAGTGCTTAAGTAAGCTATAGGGGCTCTACCTTGCTTAATTAGAGATTATCTAACCTCGATTAGGCATTCTCTTGACCCTTCTCGTCCGAGTCAACCCCTTAATTAAGCCCTAATCTCGAAATTCCTCATTAAGTGCCTAATTACTCAGGGTTACTACGGTAATTTAGCACGACATGAAATTGAGGATGTTACAACTTGAAGTTCAAAACTTCTCTTACTATGCTTCTGAGGGAACTGTTGTCTTCGTCAAAAGCATTCAAGGTGTTGTAGAATATAGGGACAACCCCTATGTAGATATCCTTAGAAATGCGCAAGAAATCTCCCCATCCTTGAAACTCAAAGACATGCACATCAGGGGGACTAATGAAGTTTTCCAGATCAAAGCTTCTACCGTTAGCAATGGGCTCGAAATGCTCTTACATTTGTTTGTCATCAAACATAAAGGGGGTCTTAAAGTTTCCTTTTTCTTTCATTGTGTTAATCAAGAAAGGTTGGAGCTTCAAAGAAAAGGAATATGTTTAGGGTAATGTAGCAGTGAAGGAAGCAAAGTGTTTAAAGTTTGAAACTTTAGAGAAGATGAACAGTGTTTGAGAAGGTTTTAGCAAGTGAAAGAAAAAGGAGTTTAGGGTGAATAAATGAGTTTGTTGGTTGTAAGAAATAACCAAGGGTCATTTGTAATATAAAGCATTTTGATATGAAATGACAATGTTTTGTACAAAGGAAACTTTTGGCTTTCCCGCTTTATTGAAATGTGGCAATGTGGAAGTTACTAAAGCTACCCACATTCCAAAAACTGCCTTGTGTAACGTCCTCCTTGGTACTGTACTATGTTTAAGTCATAGTACCATACTCAGGAGTTGTTATTATTACCTGAGCGGACCTTTTCTGACAGTAACTTCAGCCGTCTTCGAAACTTCTTGAGCTATCTGAAGATAACACGGAAATAAAAGTGAGAATTTTAAATTCTTAGTAGGATTCACTAAGAAATTTCATGCCATGTCATCGTTATTATCTCCAGCTATTTCTGTTTATTAAAAAAAAGTGAACATGTTATACGAACGGTTTCGTTTTATAGTTTGAAAACATATGGTCTGAAGCAGAGTTCATTTTATTCATGCACTTGTTAAATAGAGTAAGGATTCAAGCATGAGTACAACAATATTTCATAATAATAATAAGCCTACTTGCAATGTCATAATGATGATAATAACAAACATTATTTGTGTGTATGCACCATTTATCATAAAATCATGCATATGCTTTTATGTTTCCTTTGCTTTCTTTTGACACACCTAGGCATTACACATCGCCGTCCCTAGGATGTCTGCATACGTATGTCCTTGCCTTTAATCTTTGCTGCCCTTGGGTAGCCTGATCTAGGAGTGAGCTCAACTCGTGACCATCGTCACACAGTACTAACCAGCAAGAGGACCCACACGCCTCTAGGTCAGAAGGACTCAGTTGGCCAACTGCCTCCAATATAGAGGGACCTAAAAGTTTTAGCTGCCTTCATAGGGAGGGACCCAATATGCAACTACCTCCGAGTGAAAGGACCCACATCTTTATCTTTTAATTGCCTTCACCTAGAGGGACCCAAATAACTACCTCTAAGTCAAGGGATCTCATATATTCTTCCTTCATTTATATGCAAATATGCATGCTCTCATAAGAATAAGTCATGATCATATCACCATAACATATTCATAATCATATAGCTGTTCATATCATAAATTTCTCGTAAAATAAACACTCATAGTTTCATAGACTTTTGCCGAAAATTCGGCAGCATAACGGATCGAGTCTGCTTTCCTGTGAATAGTGCCAATACTCAGACAATCAATTATCCAGAAAAATGACAACAGTGCATTCACATATCAATATCAATCTCATAGAAATAATAGTTGCACTTGAATTTTAGCTGCTGCCTATTTACCTTCACTTTACCCGATTTTTGTAAAATAAGCCATAATTTCTATTTAATTTATTTAGATCTAAATTTTGGATATGTTGAAGTGTTATGTGTCTATTTTCTAATCTCTTTGGTCCCATCTAATTTGGATAAATGTAGCCCAAGTTATTAGGGCTTTATCTTGGCCTGCACTGTAGCTAGCCAGAATTGCACACCTAAAAGTAAAAATTCACTAAAAATCGAAAACTAGTTGAAATCATACAAAATTTGTATCATATTAAAGATAACAAGACAAGATTTCATTTTTATAAGTCCCATTTCATTTGCTTGAGTAGAGCTTGAGTTATAAGCTCCAAAATTTGACCCCTCTAGATTGCCCTGTTTTAGCCAAGTTTGGACTTAGGGCAACTTTCTTGAACTACTAGGAGCAATTAGGGTCAAATCTGACTTTGAAATTTTTATGGGGTATTCTCCTATTGTAGTCTTTCTAAAAACGCTAGTTTCACTCAATTCCAAGTTGTATAGGGCAAGTTTTACCCTGAATAATCTTATCTGCCCAGAATTAAACTCAAAAACCTAGGTCAAACTTCCAAAATTCATATATCCCTCAATACTAATCCAATGGCCTTATAGTTTATATGGTTGGAAATTCCTAGATATCTAGTTTAACATAACAATAGTTTCATTAAATTTAAACGACTTAATACCAAGCTGTACATTCCGTCATACAGACTGCCATAGGGTTTCTTACCTAGACAGCATCCTGATTCTCCACTTCTTCTAGTTTTCTCCTTCTAACTTCAATTCTAACTCAAAATTTCATGATAATCCAACCATAAACCATCAAATACATCCAATATATCACCAAATGAATGAAGCAAAGTAGAATTTCAAACAGCCACAATCCATAGAAATTAAGAATAAAAGTTGAATCCTACCTCAAAACTTGGGTTGTAGTGGAAAGGAAGCCAAGTTTGGTGAAGGCATGGAAGTGGGGTGAGGAAATGAGGATGAGAAGATGAAGAAGAAGAAGAAAAAGGGAGAGAAAGAGGGCTGCTGAAGGGAGCACGAAAAATGGGAGGAGAAAAAAGGAAAAATCTGATTTGATGGTGGTGGTAGTTGGCTCCTTTGATTCCTATTGGTTGCTACCTCAATTGGCTCATAAGTGACCCAACAATGCTTCTTTTCTTGTGTTATGAATGATGCCACTTGAGGGGTAAAGTGGCTAAATTCTTAGCCACAAAACCTTAGGGTTTTTGATGTGTAATTTTATTGATTTGGTTCCGGCACTTTAAAATATCGATCTATACCAATTTCCTTCAAACCATCAAAACATTACTAAACAGTTTTGTAAGAGTTTCTATATGTCTATTTTAATTCTTCTTAATCCTAATCTCTCTAATTAATTTCTAATCAACTCCTAGTTAACCTTTAATTAACTTTTAATTAACTTTACAAACTCAGTAAAATCGAATAAATCGATTAACGGTGTAACTTAAATGTTTTGCAAATTTAGGGCCTTCCATTTTTTGTTTTCCATGGCTAATGACATATTTATAATTTTAAACAAGTCTAGGGCATCCCACGTCATTTCACATGTGGACACCTCCGTGGCCCAATTGGCCAAGAATTGGGTTTCTACATTTCCGCTACGTAGTTCTACTTCGTTTAAATCCTTATTTGCTAATTCAATTGATATAAGGACCTAAATATCATTTTCAAAAATGTTCAGGGGCAAGGCTATAAATAATAAAAGTTTGCCCAAGAACATTTTCATTATTTCCTATAACGTTATATGGGGATGTAACACCTTGACTCTTCACACTTATTCTTCTGACCAGAAGCTCGAGTTACCTTTTTGAATGAACCACCTTTCTGAACTCAATCTTTGAAATATTGTTTGATCTTTGTGATTAACCTTTTATGAAACATCATTATGAACTAAACTTTCTAAATGCTTCAGAAGACCATTCTAAACTTGACCTTTCTGAATGCTTCTTGGAGTGTATTCTTCAGAAGAAACACACTTGACAACAGAATCTTAGTTTTAAGCTTCTTTAAAGGCTAACAATGATAGGATCCGATGAAAGTATGTATTATGAAGGCATAATCATAAACTAGTCATATTTAGAAGGTTCTTAATATAACAGAAATGATCTTTAGCTAGAGGTTTCGTAAATATATGAGCTATTTGATCTTTTGTATTTACAAAACTTAGTACAATATCTCCTTTCTAAACATGATCTCTAATGAAATTATGCTTAATATCAATATGTTTTGATTTAGAATGTTGAATGGGATTCTTTGCAAGATTATAGCACCAGTATTGTCACATAGAATAGGGATTTTAGTATAACTCAAGTTGAAATCCTTTAACTGATGCTTAATCCACAGAATTTGAGCAAAGCAATTTGCTACAGAAACATATTCAGCTTTAGCATTTAAGAGAGCAATTGTGTTTTGCTTTTTACTTGACCAAGTAATTAAGGATTTTCCAAGGAAACAACAGCAACCATCGATGTTTTTTCTCTCAACTTTATCTCCAGCAAAGTTAGCATCACAATATCCTATAACATCACATAAAGTACCTTTCTCGTACAAAAAACCAAGATTACAGTAGCTACTAAATATCTCAGAATTCTTTTGGCAACATTTAAGTGTGATTGCTTAGGGTTAGCTTGAAATCTAGCACAAATACCCACACTTAATTGTATGTCAGGTCTACTAGTAGTGAGATAAAGTAAGAACCAATCATACCTCTATAAAGTTTATCAGAAACTTTATCTCTTTTTCTATCAGCTTCTAGAACTTGAGAAGGATGCATAGAAGTGCTACTACTCTTGGCCTTGTCCTTATCAAACCTCTTGAGCAGATCCTTAACATATTTTTGTTGATGCATGAGGATCCTATCTTTTTGTTGCTTAATTTACAAACATAGAAAGTACTTGAGCTCTCCCATATGCTCATCTCAAATTCTCCTTGTATAAGCTTAGAAAACTCTTGCACAGATTTTGATATCATCTACATAAATCTGAAAAATAAGAAAATCATATTTTTCATGCAAGATAAACAAGTTTGTATCAATTTTTCCTCTTTTAGAACCATTGTTTAGTAGAAAAGAGCTAAGTCTCTTGGCACCATATAAAGCCTTTGATAGTTTGAAAATATGATAAGGATAGGTTTCATTTTCAAAACTAGGAGGTTGTTTAACATACACTTCTTCAAATATAAAACGACTAAAAAAAAGCAGATTTAACAACCATTTGGTAAAGAACAAAACCTTTGTATGCTGCAAAAGTAAGCAACATTCTAATGGATTTTAATCTTGTAGCAGAAGCAAATATTTCATCATAATCAATTCCCTCTTGTTCATTGTAGCCTTCAACAACAAGCCTTGCCTTGTTTTTTATCACTTTTCGATTTTCATCTAACTTGTTTCTGAACACCCATCTTGTGCCAATGACAGAATGTCCTTTAAGCAGTAGAACCAAAGTCCAGACTTTGCTCTTTTCAAACTGCTTGAGCTCTTCTTGCATAGCATTTATCCAACTTTGATCTTGAAGAGCTTCATCAATACATTTAGGTTGTTCTGATTGAAGATTTGGTTCTGACTCCTTGGGAAGATTCACCAATGACTTGGTTTTGAGATACAACTCTCAAGTCTCTTGCATTAATATATCTTCTCTTCATAGGGGATGCTTCAAAATCTTTTGGAATGTCATTAGAAACATGATAAGGCATAGAAGGCTCAGGATTATTAGCCATTTCTTCATCACTTTCTCTTGTGTCTATCTGAAAGGTGTTTTGACTTTGTGATTTATCATTCAAAGACAAATCCTCTAGATTGTCTTCCAGGTCATGAATATTCTTATCCAGATCTTTTTTCTTTTCTTTGAAAGAAATGTGTTTGTTTCCTCCACAATATGAGTTCTCTTGTTGCATACCCTGTATTCTTTAGAAATAGAAGAGTATCCTAAGAATACACCAAGATCAAATTTAGGATCAAACTTTGATAACTTGTGCTTTATGTTAAGGATAAAACATTCAAATCTAAAGACATGAAAATAGGATATGTTAGGTTTCTTTCCTTTCCATAATTCATATGGAGTTTTCTTGTGTACTAGCCATAGGAAAACATGATTTTGTATGTAGCAAGCAATGTTAACTACTTCTGCCCAAAACCTTTTGATAAACCACTTTCTAAAAATATGGTTCCAACCATTTCTTGCAAAAATCTATTATTCCTTTCAACAACCCCATTTTGTTGAAGAGTTCTAAGAGAAGAAAAATATGAGAAATGCCATGTTTAGTACAAAAACTTTCGAAAACATGGTTTTCAAACTCATCACCATGATCAAATCTAGTGGATGAGACATAGAAACTCTTTTTTATTTTGACCTCTTTTTTAAAACACTTTAAAGGCCTAACAAGCTTCATCCTTATAGACTAGGGACATAACCCATGTAAATCTTGAAAAGTCATCCACAATGACCAAATCATATTTCTTACCACCTAAACTTGCAGTTCTAGTTAGCCCAAAGAGATCAAGATGTAAAAGCTCAAGTGGCTTTGTAGTTGAAACTATATTCTTACTATGGAAAGATCTCTTGGTCTGTTTATCCCTTTGGTAGAACTCAAGGAAGAGTCATTATCAGAGCTGATTTTGGGAAAACCTTTAACAAATTGTTTTTGAGAAATCTCAAATATTAATCTTATATGAACATAACCAGGTTTCTTATGCCACATCCACTTTTCATCCACAAAAGGATGCTAAGCATTTTACATTTTGCTCTAAAAGGTCATCTAGATGTGATACATATGTATTATCAGGCCTTTTATTATTAAGAATGATTTTATCTGATATGGAGTCTTTTATGATGTATCTAGAAGGTTCAAACACAACCTTGTACCTTAGTCACAAAAAGGACTAATGCTCAGAAGGTTGTGAGTTAACCCTTCAACCAACGTTACATCAGTAATCAAGTTAGAATTGTTCTTACCAACATTATCTATACCAATAATCTCCGACTTGATTCCATCAGCAAATGTTACAACTCCTCCATCCTTGGGTCTGAGATTTATGAACCAAGATTTGTTTCCAGTCATGTGACTGGAACAGCCACTGTCTAGATACCACTTCAGCTTTTTTTGAAGATGTGACTTTAGACACACCTATATCAGAAACAATTTTGCCTTAAGTACCCATATCTTCTTGGGTCCTCTTTGGTTAGTTACCTTTTTAGAGTTCATCACTTTCTGTTTCTTTGCTTTGCTTAGAGAAAAGCATTTCTCAGAATAGTGACCCTTCTTCAAACAATATATGCAAATAGGAACTTTACTTTTAGAGCTTTTGAATGATTTAGCATTTTCCTCTTTCTCATACCCAAGTCCTAATTTTTCAACAGATGGTCTTTGAATTCCAACATCAAGTCAAGATTCTTGGAGCCATTCACCATTTTCTCAAGATTAGATTTGAGAAGTTTAACTGTTTTCTGAAGTTCAAAAACATTAGAAGATGTTTTCTAGGCAGATTCAGAAATTTCAACTTTTAAGACATTTACATCCCTCTTGAGAAGGATCTTTTCTTTCAAAAGCTCATCTTTCTCATGCCTTTGCTTCTCTTTCTCTGACTCAAAGTTTTTAAACTCAAGGGATAGCTTTTGAAATGTCTTTTTAAAAGAAGCATAATGAAAAGAAAGAATTTAGGAAACATCCAAAAGTTCATCATATGATTTTTGGAGATCATCATATAAAATTCTAGTTCAAAATTCATTACCTCAGTTTTTTCATCAAAAAATGTCTTCCATGAAGCGATTGGCAACTATCTCCTCTTCTTCTTGAGATTCAACACCTTTTTGTTCTTCATCAAGGTCTTCCCATGTAGCCATCATGGTCTTCTTAGGAGCTTTCTTCTTGGAACTTTTCTTTAACTTTGGACATTCAGATCTTAAATGTCTAGGCTTATTACGCTCATAGTAGATAATCTCATTTTGCTTGGCTTTCTTTTCTAGTCCTTTTTGGGCATGAACCCTTTCTTTTTCTTCCTTCTGATCCATGCCTTTCTCATATTTCTCTTCCTCGTCCTCATTTTCATAAGATTCCTCTTCTTTAGATTCTTCTGAAGTATTTAACACTTTTGTAGAGCTTGCTTTTCTTTGTGTAGACTTAAGAGTAACAAATTTGCCCTTTCTGCTACTCTCTTCACAAGCTTTATTGAGTTCAATCTCATGAGTCTTTAGAGACCCAATGAAAGCATCTAGGCTGAGCACATTCAAGTTTTTTCTTCTTGAATCACTGTCACCATAGGGCACCGAGCCTTGGATAGATTTTGAGAATCTTCCTGACCATCTCAGCATTGGAATATCTTTTTCTCAATGCTTTCAACTGATTTATGATGTGCATAAATCTATTGATGTCATATCATCAATATTTTCATGTTCCGGAATTTTGAACATTTCATATTGATGTACTGGCATACTAATCTTTGTCTCTTTCACTTAATCAGTTCCTTCTTGGAGATTCTGGAGTTTGTCATAAATGTCTTTAGCAAAATCAAATGAGATGATTTATTATTCTCACTTTTGCTCAAACCACAAGTGAGAAGATATTCTGCCTTAGTATTCATTTGCACTCTGACCACTACTGGAGGGTGCTAGTTTGGTTCAACAACTGCTTAAGGCATACGTTGCTCAATGATTGGAATCTAGTCTCCATTCTTGATAATTTCCCACATGGCCAGACTTGTTGACCCAACAAAGAGTCTTATTCTGTCCTTTCAGTAAGGATAATCTACTCCATTGAAATATAAAGGACGATTGATTGAATGTCCTTCAGCAATGTGTTAAATCTATTATGCCATGTTCTAGGATCTTTTTCCCTCTACAACTGTTAGGTAGTTCAACCCCAGAAGTTGAGCTCTGATATCAATTGAAGGTGAAAGTAGCCATGAGAAGGGGGATTGAACTGTGATAGTTTAAAAATTTTCAATCTTGAAAACTTAAAACAAGTTTTCTCAAGCTTCACAACTTGGAATGCAGAAGTGTTTATGTTAGATTCAGAAAGTTGCCTTTCTTAGGTTAGAAAATAGCTTAGGCAATTGGCAGACAAATAGTAAACAATAGAAACATAAAGGAATAAAGTTAAGCGAAAGCTCAACACAAAAATTTGTCCTGATTCAGGAAAACCACTTGTCTACATCTAGTCCCATCAAACTAGTTAAAATTTTAATAAACTCGAGTATTTTTGTACAAGCTTCTCCAAGCTTATAGACAAGTAGCCTCTCCAAGCTAAAATATCAAGTAGTATTGTCCTAGCCTCTTCAAGATAAACAATGACTATTAACGGGTCAGGTTACAAAGTTTGAAATAAGGTTTGTGTTTGATAACACTTACACTCTAACATTACAAGTGTATATCCCAAATAAGTACAAAGTAGAGTGACTTCTCACAAATCTCTCAAGTAGAATGTTTGCTAATAATGAACAAGAGAAGATTTTGCTCTTAGAAGCTTTAGAAAGATATTTTTGATGATTTAGAAAGTTGAAAAAGTAGACAGTCTTAGATTTTCTGAGTGAGCAATTCCAACACTTCTTTGTCTTCAAGACTTTTATAGACTTCAAAATATAGCCATTGAGTCTTTAGGTCTTGAGCCTTAAGCCTTTAGATCCATTGATCTTAGATTGAAGAAAGAGGTTAAAAACTTTCTTTCTCACCAAGCAATGACAGCACAAAGAAACAAACTAGTCATTCTACGTCAACTAGCTTTTCAGTGTATCAGCATATCTTTTGGATCTCTGTCTTGTCATGTTTGACCTTTAGAAAATATCTATGAATTGTGCAAGGTAAGTTTTGAATGAGGTCCTTCTTCACTTAGAACAACATTTTGGAGGTTTGTCTTCTAGTCAAGTGTGACATCCCCATATAACGTAATAGGAAATAATAAAAACAAACTTTATTATTCACAACCTTGTCCCTGAATATTTTAGAAAATGACATTTAGGTCCCTATATCAATAGAATTAGTAGAATAAGATTTTAAACGAAGCAGAATCACATAGCAAAAACGTAGAAACCTAAACCTTGGCTGATTGAGCCGCGGAGGTATCCATATGTGAAATGACATGGAATGTCCCTAGACTTACCCATAATTATAAAAATGCCATTAGCCACAAAAAACAGAAAACGGAATAGCCTTAAATTGGTAAAATGATTAATTTACGTTATTAATCGATTTATTCGATTTTATAGGATAAGTAGGATTAAATTAGAAGTTAATTAGAGGTTAATTAGAAGCTAATTAAGTGTTAATTTGAAGAATTAAGCTTAGGTTCAGATAGATACATAGGAACTCTCACAAAACTATTTACTAATGATTTGCCGGTTTAGAGAAAATCGATAAAGATTTAGTATTTTAAACCACCAGAGCCGGACTAATAGAATTCTACACTAAAAACCCTAGAAAAGGTGGCTAAAATTCAGCCACCATTCCCCCACAAAGTGGCGCCACTTGCTGTCACACTTGAGTAGGAAACTTGGATGGATCATAGCCACACAAAGAGTAACCAATGAAAAGCCAAGGATCCAACTACCTAGAGTTATGTCAATGCAACCAATTCCTCCTCAATCCTTTTTCAATTTTCGGCCTCAATATACCAGGCCACTCTCTCCCTCATTTTTTTCCTCATCTCCCTCTCTTCATCCATGTTTCTTCACCCTTCCTTCATGCCTTCACCCAAGACTTGTTTCCCCACTAGCTTAAGGTTCAATTTGGAGGTAGGATTCCATTTCTGTTCTTGATTTCTTTGAACTGTGGCTGCATGAAGTTTCACTTTTCTTCATTTATTTGATAATATATTGGATGTATTTGATGGTACATGGCTGGATTAATGTATAAATGTTGAGTTTGGATGAGAGCTTGGGTGAGAATTCAAGAAGGGATGCAAGACAAAAGCTGAAACCTTGAAAAACCTTATGGCATCCGTACTGGTGGAGTGTACGGATCTATCTACAGCCGTTGAAACTTGATGAAGCTATTTTTATGTGAAACTAGACATTAGGGCTTTCCATCCATATAAATTATCAGGCCATTAGATTAGTATTGAGGGCGATATGAATTTTTGAAATTTACCTAGGATTCTAACCCTGATTCCGGGTAGACTGGATTTCGAGGGGCATAACTTGCCCTATACTCCTTCAAATTGAGTGAAACTAATTTTTTTAGAAATTTAAGACATAGAGTAACATTTCATAAAAATTTTAGAACTTAAATCAATTTTTGTTGTTCCCAGTAATTCAAGAAATTTACCCTAAGTCCAAATCGGGCCGAAATAGGGCAGTTCAAAAAGGTCAACTTTCGGGGCTTATAACTCAAACCCTACTAGTGCAAATAAAATGGAACTTGTTCCAAATGAAATCTTGTCCTGTTGGATTTAATATAACACCAATTTCGTAGGATTTTAATGGCTTTCGATTTTTAGTGGATTTTTACTTTTAAGTGTGTAATTCTGGCCAGCTACAAGGCAGACTGGGATAAAACTTAAATAACTTGAGCTACATTTATCAAAATTAGATGGGACTAAAGAGGTTATAAAATAAACACATAACACTTCAACATATCCAAAATTCAGGTCTAAATGAGTTAAAATGAAATTAAGGCTTATTTTCTAATAACGGGCAGAGTTGAAGAATATGAGCAGGATTTCCAAAAATTAAAGGATTTGGCACCTTAATGCATGTATAAGTTCAATTAAAGTCTAAGTGTTGCAATTCCATATTGGTACTTAAAAGATTTATGCATTGTATTTGATTTCTTACTGTGACTGACTGTCTGTTGAAATTGGCACTATTCATGGGAAAATGGATCTGATCCGTTATGCTGCCGAATTTTCGGTAGAATTGTAAGAAGGTTATGAACACTTATATGTTATGAATATTTATGATATGAACATGAAATCCTATATGCAAGGATAAATGAAGGTAAATGAGGAAGCATATGTATGAGTGCATTCAGCATGTCTATACATGATTATGTATGAAAATGAAAGGATATGAACATATTAAAGGTGGATCCCTTCACCTGGAGGCAGTTATGAGATCCCTCCCTGTGAAGGCAGTTAAAAGATATGATGAAGGTCCCATATTCCTAAGGAGTGTGACATGGTGATTACACCCCTATGGGGTATGACATGGCAATTATACTCTGGAATATGGCATGATAAGCACATCCTAAGGAGTGTGACATGGCGATCATACTCTAGAATATGGCATGATGACCACATCCTAAGGAATGCGACATGGCGATCATACTCTGGAATGTGCATGACAAGTAAAGGAAATTAAGAAAAACACCAGTGCATTCG
Source organism: Pterocarpus macrocarpus (assembly GCA_031439585.1). Taxonomy (NCBI): domain Eukaryota; kingdom Viridiplantae; phylum Streptophyta; class Magnoliopsida; order Fabales; family Fabaceae; genus Pterocarpus; species Pterocarpus macrocarpus. The sequence goes on along the minus strand of CM062522.1, from coordinate 32,779,062 downwards.
CATGAGTCCAAGTATGAGTATTATTCTAAATATGAAGCATTGCCAATGTGACTCAAGTGCGTGAATAAAATAAACTTTGCTTCGGATAATATATTTTCGAACTATAAAACTGAACAGTCTATTTGACATGCTCACATTTTTCATAATAAACCGAAGCAGCTGGAGATAATAACGATGATGTAACATATGGTAGTTTATTGAATCCTACTAAGAATTTATAATTCTCACTCCTATGTTTATTTTTGTGTTATCTCCAGATAGCTCAAAAGTTCTAAAGGAGGTCCTCTGAGGCGGAGTTGACTAGTAAGATAGAAGGTAGCCCAAGGTTGCTGCCAGACAAGGTCAGATTAAGTGACAACAACAACTCCTAGGTGAGGTATTATGACTTAAGCATAGTACCATACCTGGGAGGGTGTTACATCAAGCCTTACGAACAGATCATCCATCTGAGTAGCTTATGTACCTTCTAGTGACTTGCAAGCATTTTGAAGACATAGGTTCATCCTTTTGATGCTTTAACTCATTTTCTTACGAGAAACATGATTATTTTTGGGCGTGAGTGATGTTCTTATAGTGATCTAAGCTTCATTAAAACATAATTTTGATTTTAAAGCATCGTTTTTAGAAGCTAATGTCTATTTTTCTATGAGAACCATCTTTCTCAACCTTGAGTTAGAGTGATTTGTCTAATCAAAACAAACACTCAAGCAAACTGTTAATCTTTACAAAAGACTTTCATATGAGTTGGTTTGTTGTTCATCAAAACCCTTAAAGAGGTATATCTAAAACCACTTGGTGGCTTCTAAAAGTTGTTGAAGCTTACAGTCCTCGCCTTCTCTAGACTTATGTCCATTCCATTTTATTTTCCATAAGTTCTTTCATCATATTAAATCTAAGAATTCAAATAATTTGAATAAGCTTTATTGAATTGAAAAGTTTACAATGGTGAGCTTTTGAAAAATGCTCACTTTTATTCCTACCACCGAGACTTGCACATGCTCAGCCTATGTAGGTCATACCTCATTAAAACCTCTTATGCATAAAAGATCTTGTGGGAAAAAATGCATAAGAAGAAAAAGAGTGCACCCACTTACATAGTTTAAGGATTTCTACTTCAGCTAAAATATCTTCAAAGGGAGGACATACCACATCCTTGACAGTTCTCTTCCTCCTAACTCGGCAATTTTGTAAGCTCATTTCTCTATCATCCTAATGACTCAATAGGGTCATTCCCAGTTTAGTGTTAGCTTTCTTTCTCCTTGGGGCTTCCTTCCTTTGAAGCTCTACTTTCCTTAGGACTAAGTCTTCTTCCTCAAACTCTTGTGGATTCACATTCTTATTGTACTTCCTTGCCGTTTGGCATTTAATCGCTTCTTCCTTCACTCTTGCTTTCTCCCTGTCTTCTTCGATCAGATCCAGCTCGACTCTCCAAGCAAGCTCATTGGATCCCTTGGTTATGTTTATTATCCTCAGACTTGGTTTAGATAGTTTAATTGTAACGTCCGAAAAATCTTATCGTTAATAACCGAGTTGTTCGATTTTTATCGAATAAGTGAGTTTAATCGGAATTCGATTAAGCATTCACTTAGAGCCAATTAAGTGTGATTTAGAAGTGATTAGGCTTGATGGAATTAGATTAGGAATATACGAAATCTCACAGAATTTTTCTAAAAAATAGGTTTACCGATTTAAGAGAAATGTGTAAAATTTTGGTATTTTAAAACTGTTAGAACCGGATCAATAAAACTCACATTATGAGTGCCCTAGGATGAATGGCTAGGATTTAGCCAAACCACCCATATATGTGGCGCCACCTTCAACCAAGGGTGACACCCACAAAATCAAATTGAAACTCCAACACACATCCACCAATCACCTAACTCCTTGCTCCATAAGTTTATGTTCAATTCCTTCTTTGCCCTTGTGAAGTTCGACCAAGATAAGAAGCTGATCCCCCTCCATTTCTCTTTCATTCACACTCCTCTCTATTCCATCTTCAACCTCTCTTCAAGTCTCATCAAGAGTTGCTTCCATTTAAGACACTAAATCAACAAACTTTCAACTAGACAAGGTAGGAATCCAACTTCTCTTCTTATTTTTCTTGATTTGGGGCTGTGTGGGGATCTTGTTTTCCTCTGATATTGATGTGATTTGGAGTGATAATGATGATTTATGACTGAATTTGCATGTGTACTGTGATTAGAGTTGGAATTGGTATAAAAGAACAAGAAGGGAAGAGAAAACTCAAGAAGCTGTTAAGGTTTTTCCTCGGTGGTCCGTACGGCGGAGTGTACGACTCCACTTACAACCGTTTAAATTTCATGAATCTATTTTTATTAAAAACTAGACATTCAGGGCTTTCCATACATATATAATAGAAGACATTAGATTAGTATAAAGGTAGTTATGAATTTTGAAGTTTGACCTAGAAATCAGGACCTTTATCTGGGTAGTGTGAGTTAAGAACAGTGTAACTCACTCTACACAACTCCAAATTAAGTGAATCCAATGTGATACTTGGGAAGTCGATGTTGAACAAGATAGGCACCGTTATCTCAATGGCATCCCTGACAATGAAGTCTTTTACTGGAAAAGGAGAAATCGCTATAGTAAAAGCGGACTAGGTCACGACTCAGTGATGCTACAACGCCAGCCTCAAAATTCAAAGGCAGCAAAAGGAGGTGTCCCAGGGCAATGCCCAACCCCCCAGTGCTTCAAAAGTCATTATGGTAGACCTGGATACAAGGAAAGTTGAAGTAGGAAGACCAGAGCTGGATGGCAAATTAAAAGAGATCCAAATCAGAAGGGAAAATGGGTAAACAACTCGGATCAACAAAAACCTCCTGACCATACTACAACAAGACCTAGTCACCTTCCTCAGGTCCAACATAGATTTGTTCACTTAGACTGCGGTCGATATGCCCCAAATCAGCCAAGAGTTTATGTCCCACCGACTCTCTATTTTCCTCAATTCAAAATCGGTAGCTCAAAAGAGAAGAAGAATGAGCCCAAATAGAGCCTTTGCGGTCCAGGAACAAGTCCAAAGTCTCCTGGACGCCAGGTTCATATTTGAGCTCGTATACTCGACGTGGTTATCAATGTCATTATGGTCAAAAAGTCCAACGAAAAATGGCGAATGTGCATCGATTACACCGACCTAAACAAAGCCTGCCCAAAGGACCTATATCCCTTACCAATCATTGATGGGTTGGTAGATGCCACCTCCAATTTTTGATTGCTTACCTTCATGCATGCCTACTCAGGATATTACCAAATCTCGATGTGCCATCTCGACGAAGAAAAAATGGAGTTCATAACTCCAATGGCCAACTATTGTTATAAGGTAATGTCGTTCAGTTTGAAGAACGTGGGAGCTAGATACCAGAGGCTTATGAACAAGGTATTCACAGAGCTGATCAGAGATTTGATGGAGGTTTACATCGATGACATGTTAATCAAGACAAGAGAAGAAGGCAGTCTCCTATCTGACCTTAAGGTCATTTTTAGCCACCTCTGATAGCACAACATGAGACTAAACCTGCACAAATGTACATTTGCTATGGAAGCTGGAAAATTCCTGGGACTCATGCTCACACATCGGGGAATTGAAGCAAACCCTGACAAGTGCCAAGCAATTCTTGAAATGAAAAGCCCAACAATAGTGAAAGAAGTATAATGCCTCACGGGAAGAATTACCTCCTTCTCAAGATTCATGGCTGCGTCTACCCGAAAAGCTATTCCCCTTTTTTCTCTCTTAAAAAAGGGAGAATACCTTTGAGTGGACGCCGGAGTGTGAAGCTGCTTTCTCTGACTTCAACGAGTATCTTTCCAGCCCTCCTATCCTGAGTAAGCAGAAAGTCGGGAAACCTCTGTTTTGTACCTGTCAGTTGGCAACCAAGGTGCTGGTCCGGGAAGATTCCCAACAACGGCATCCCGTATACTTCATCAGCAAAGTACTACAAGGCCCTTAGCTAAGATATCGAAAAATTGAGAAAGTCGCCCTGGCCCTTGTTATAACAGCACGAAGGCTCCACCAATATTTTCAGGTCCATACAATCGTCATTCGAACCGACCAGCCAATCTGGCAAATCCTACAAAAATCAGACTTGGCGGGTAGGATGGTATCATGGTCTGTGGAACTTTTGGAGTTCGACATCCAGTATAAACCAAGGACAACCATTAAAGCTAAAGCACTGGTAGATTTCTTAGTCGAAATGGTGGACGATGTGAATACCCCAGAACCATGATGGACACTACATGTGGACAGAGCCTCTAGCTCAAAAGGAAGCGGAGCCGGGGCGATACTTGAAAAAGAAGGCAAAATAATCATCGAGCTCTCCATAATATTCGACTTCCTGGTTTCCAATAACCAGGCCGAATACGAGGCTATCATTGCTGGCTTGAAGTTAGCTAAAGATGTCGGTGTATCCTAACTTTTGATATGTAGCGACTCTCAAGTCATGACTTCCTAAGTAATCGGGATGTACCAAGCTAAAGACGTCTTACTGCAAAATACCTTTTAAAAGTAAGAAAGCTCATAAAGGAGTTTCCTAGTGTAGAGTTCCGACATGTTCCCAGGGAAGAGAACATCAGAGCCAACATCCTCCCCAAGCTGGCAAGTACTAAGCCCGGAGGAAACAACCAGAGTTTGATCCAAGAGACTTTGAAGCTCCCCTCAATAACGGAACCTCTTCTGACCTTATCCGTCAATGGAGTTGCAAACTGGATAACTCCGATTGTTCAGTACATGCGGAACAGAACCCGACCAGAAGATCCCGTCGATGCAAAGAGGCTAACTAGAGAGGCCCCTTACTACACCATCATCAACGAATAATTATTCAGAAGAGGACTTTCCTAGCCACTGCTAAAGCGCGTGGGACCAGATCGGATTCCCACCATTCTTGCAGAAGTCCACGAAGGTTCTTATGGCCACCACCTTGGAGGAAAGTCACTCACATTAAAAGTATTGCGAGCTGGATTCTATTGGCCATCGATAATCAAAGACTCGGTCGAGTATGCAAGGAAGTGCTCCAGCTACCAAAAACATGCCACATTTCACTTCACCCCTTCTAACGAACTAACCTCGATCATGTCCCCCTGGCCTTTCAGCAAGTGGGGACTCGATTTCCTAGGTCCTTTCCCATTCGCCTTGGGACAAGTAAAGTACATAATAGTGGCAGTAGACTACTTTATAAAGTGTATAGAGACAGAGCTGCTTTCCACCATTACTGCCGCCCAAGCTCAAAAGTTCGTATGGAGAAACATTTTCACTCGCTTCGGAATACCCAATTCCGTCGTTACTGATAACGAAACCTAGTTTATAGATCAAAAGTTTCGAGGATTCCTTTCGAGCTACAAGGTCAAACACCACTTCACTTCGGTTGAGCACCCGCAAGTAAATGGTCAAGCCAAAGCAGCCAACAAAGTCATCTTATAACTATTGAAGAAGAGATTCGATGATGCAAAAGGGGCATGAGCCGACGAGCTCGAGAGCGTTCTATGATCCTACCAAATCACCCCGCATTTGACGACAAGAGAAACTCCTTTCAAGTTGACCTATAGGGTAGATGCAACGATACCAATCGAAGTCAAGGAGTTCAGCCCACACATTATGTTCCGACCTACATGCCATCAAGCACTTCGAGAGGAATCCAACCTGTCCGACAAAGCAAGGGAAATGGCTTATTTAAGGGAGAAGATGCTGAAACGTCGAATCTCCCAAAGATAAAATGCCAAGGTAATACCTCGAATATTCAACAAAGGTGAATTGGTTCTCTTATGTGCTAACATCAGAAAGCCTCCCATGGGCCACAGAAAATTAGCTGCAAACTGGGAAAACTCATACAAAGTTATTGACGTCTTAGAAAAGGAGGCATACAAACTCTCCACATTATTAAGCACAGAAATTTTGAGGTCATGGAACTCCTCCAACCTCCGAAAATTTTTCATCTAAAGTGTAAACCATAAGAAGTAGCCGTACTCTTTTTCCTACCTTGGGTTTTGTCCCACTGGGTTTTCCTGGGGAGGTTTTAACAAGGCGGAACTCCATGAGCCAAGTGGTACCTAGTAAACTCTTCTCGGTTTCCAGCTTTTATGTATTATCTTTATCTTGCATTTATACATTATCTTTGCTACTATTTTATCCCATTTTACATTCATTATTTTGATTATTTGTCATCATCTTCACCCTTTTATTTCTCTTTACACTCATTGTGGTTGCTATTTAATGCTCTCAACCCACTTTAGTTTTCCTAAGGGATTGATCACCCCTTAGTCAAGAAAAACGAACCCCAGTCTAACAACTCAGAAACATGATCGCAAAGTCCCAAAGTAAACAAACTCGGACACATGTGAAAATCCGATGTTATACCGTGGTTCAATCATGCCTTCGGTGCTAACTTAAGTGAACGAAAGAAATCCTTAAGTTCTAGCCTATAAGGAAATTCAACTCGGAAAACATCCAGTTCAATAAAACTATAAGGTGCCACCAATATTCCCTTCAAGTTGTAACTTTGGTGAAAAATAGGTGCATCAATTATAAAAATTGGCAACAAATAAAACCGTAAAATTGGAAAATTTCATTACAAGACCCCGGAGGTCAGGAAAATATTCATTACAAGAAGAGCCCGTAACAGGGCAAAACAAAATAAAAATTACAAGCATATCAAGGGTCGGTCCTAACTCGCCAGATTAGCTTCAGGGTCTTCGATGCCTTTGTCATCATCTTCCAGAGTTACCACGATACAACCATCGACCATGATTTTGTCCAAGCCGACCTCGCTAAAATTAGTGTTGGGACAAACAATCTGGCAGTGCTCCAGAAGAGACTCTTTAATCTTTTCGACTGACTTTGCCCATAGTTGCTCCACTCGAGCCACCTCATCCCTCAATCTAGCAGCAACCTCAGAGGAGTCGACGCAAGCCTTCTCGAGTTCCGACACCCGAGAATAGGAATCCTCCAGTTGCTTGTCTTTTGACTCAAGTGCCTCCTTCAGCCCATTGATCTCGTCCTGTTTCTCCAAAGCTGACTTCTTATCTTAAAGAAGGGAGAGCTTCTCCTTCAAGACTTTGACCTCCTCCTTAGCTCGGACGCCAAAAGTGATGACTGGCTCTGAGTATCAGAGTAAGGCTACCAACTTCAGCATAGCACGTCCGGCCCATTGAAACTTTGCAGCCAAGTTCTCATCATCACCTTCGAGGCACTCGAGGAGGGCAAGGACCATCAGCTCCTTATCCATGAAGTCGGGATAAGGTAAATCCTTGTCCATCACGTGGATTTCTGCCTCTCCTTCGACGTGGGAAGACCCTCGGGGTCGGTAGCCATAGCCTTCTCTTTGGCCGCCTTCTTTGATTTTTGTTTCTTCAAAGGCTAGGCTGCCATGGCTGCCTCATCAGGAGCAGGAGTAAACACCGGTTCTCCAGATCCCACTGATTTCGGGCTGTTACTCCCTCCCCCACATGGGCCCTCTTCAGTATCCTTCATCGGAACTCTGCAAAGGCGGACTTTGGAGCCATTTCATCTACAAAACAAAAATCAACAATGAGTATATAATACAGAAAAGAGGAAGAAGGTGCAGCAATAGTAGAAAAAGATAATAACCTAAATATCGCCTGGCCTCCCCGGGCTCTACGTCAACTATGTTCTTCAAGTTTAAATGATTTTTCCCGAAGCATTCGAGAAGGAAGTTAAGAACAGCTTTCTCCTCAGGCTTAAGGGAACTCTCCTCTATCTGAGGAGTAACGAAGTCCTTGCACTAGAAGACATTAAATCGGAACTCTCCCTCCAAGGTTTCCCAAAAAGGGATCGAATTCGGTCACCCAAAAACTTCAAAGAAAACAGGCTTGAAATTGTGAAAGGATTCCTCGTTGAGAAGAAACAACTTCCGAGTGACATGAGCTTGGAATGACAACCAACTCGAGGTTATTCCACCACCGGAAAGTTGGGTCAAATTAAAGAAGAAGAAGAAGACTTTTCGGGATGGCGCTACTCTGAGATATTTGTCGATAATCTCGAACCTTCAAATCATCACCCAACTATTCGGGTGAAGCTAGGAAGGGACGGCCTCAGACCGCCTCAAAATCTCCACTTGAAAGTGCATAAACAGGATCTGAACTCCTAGTTTGGAAATAAGGATGTCGTAAAACCACATCCACTAGGGACCCCCCTCAAGATCAAAGTCGCTAACTCTCTCGCTCGGACCAGAGGCCTCCAGGTAATACTTCTCCTTGTACTCGCCCTCTAATGAGATTAGGTTCACCTCTGTAAAATGAGTCAGGAACTTCGAGGTTATGACTGAAGGGGTTCCAAGTGTAATATCCTCCTTTGTATAATACTATGCTTAAGTCATAGTACCACACTCAGAAGTTGTTAACTTTACCTGAGCGGACATTGACTGACAACAACTTCAGCTGTCTTTGCAACTTCTCGAACTATCTGGAGATAATACGGAAATAGGAGTGAGAATTGTGAATTCTCAGTAGGATTCCTTAACTATCATACATACTATCATAGTTGTCATCTCCAGTTTGCTTCAGTTTATTATGAAAAAGGTGAACATATTAGGTAAACTGTTATATTTTATAGTTCGAAAATATATTATCCGAAGCAAAATTCATTTTACTTATACACTTGGCATTTAGGAGAGCCCATACGACGTCAATTCATGAATTATACTATGAATAATAACTGCAACATATTAAAATGTACATAGCATCAATATACTAGAAATATAACATCTGCACATACCTTTACTTGTATTTGAATTTATGCAGATACATAAAATTTACTTTTTTTCCTTTATCTTCTGCTTATCATGCCATATTCTATAGTATGATCACCATGTCATACCCTATCAGGATGTGATCACCATGTCACGATCCTTAGGAATATGGGACCTTCATCATATCCTTTATCATGAATATTTATATGCCACCATAAATTTTCAGTACTTACACTAGTTAGGTCATGCCATGCCTCATGTAAGTCCAATCCCGTATACTCACACTAGCTGGGTCGATGCCATACCTCATGTGAGTGGGGTGCTTGCATATGTTTTAATCTTTTAGTCTTTAGTCTTTAGTCTTTACTGCCCTTGGGTAGTCTGACCTGGGAGTGAGCTTGTTAGCTCAACTCGTGACCGTTGTCACACAGGCTAACCCACAGGGGACCACTGCCTCTAGGTCGGAGGGACTCAGTTGGCCATCTGCCTCTAATATAGAGGGACCCAAGTTTTAGCTGCCTTCATAAGGAGGGACCCAATGTGCAACTACCTCCAGGTGAATGGACCCACATCTTTATTGTTTAACTGCCTTCACAGGGAGGGATTCAATGTGCAACTGCCTCCAAGTGAAGGGACCCACATCTTTATCGTTTAATTGTCTTCAAAGGGAGAGATTCAATGTGCAACTACCTCCAAGTGAAGGGACCCATATTTAATATATTCATGTCTCTTCATTCTCATACATAATCATGCATAGACATGCTGAATGTACTCATACATATGCTTCATCATTTACTTTCATACATTCTTGCATCCAAAATTTCACATTCATAACTTAAATCTTCATAACACAAGCTATTATAACTTCATATGATTCACAAAATTATGAAGATAACAATGTGTCCGCTTCCCCATGAATAGTGCCAGTACTCAGAAAACCAATTGTATAGAGAAATCATAACACTTCATTCATATTTCAATCATCTACCTCATAAGAACAATCTTTGCATTTAATACATAGTTGCTGTCCTAACACATCTATTCAACCCAGTTTTTGTAATTCAAGCTAAACTCTTTATTTAACTCATCTGGACCTCAATTTTGGATATGTTGAAGTGTTAGGTGTCTATTTTCTAACCTCTTTAGTCCCATCTAGTTTTGATAAGTATAACTCAAGTTATTTAGGTTTTATCCCGGCTTGCCCTGTAGCTGGCCAAAATTACACACCTAAAAGTAAAAATACTAAAAATCGAAATCTAGTTCAAATTATATAAAATTGGTGTCATATCAAAGCTAACAGGACAAGCTTTCATTTGAAATAAGTTCTATTTCATTTAGCCACAAAAACAGGAGACATGGCTGAACTTCAATCACAAAATTTCGACCAATCAAAACCCACAAAGCCAACTACCAATGCTTCACAAAACCTTATTTATTCCCTCTAACTTCCTGATTCTCATGCTCCTTCCTCAGCTGGTCATTTCTCACTCTTCCTTCTCCAATTTTCACTTCATCTTCCTCAAAACTCCAAGCCTCATCCACTTCCTCCATCAAGAGCTCAATTCTAACTAGTTTCTATATTAATTTGAGGTAGGATTCAATTTCTGTCCTTAACTTCTCTAAACTGTGGCTGTATGAAATTTCATTCTTCTTTATGTATTTGATGATATATTGCGTGTATATGATGGATTATGGCTGGATTAACATGAAATCTTGAGTTGGAATTATGGTTAGAAAGAGAAAACTAGAAAGAGTGGAGAATTAGGATGCTGTCTAGGTGAAAAGTCCACGGCAGTCCGGATGGCGGAGTATATGGCTCCGCCTATAGCCAGTTAAATCCAATGAAACTCTTTTTATATGAAAGTAGACATTCATAGCTTTCCATACATATATCATATAAGGTCATTGGATTAGTATTGAGAGATATATAAATTTTTGAAGTTTAACCTAGGAATCAGGACTTTCATCTGGGCAGTGTGAGCTAAATAGACACATAACACTTCAACATATCCAACATTGAGCTCCAGATGAGCTAAATATAAATTATGGCCTGATTTACAAAAATCGGGTTGAATGCAAGTATTGAGACAGCAACCATGTTTTAATTGCAGTAATTGTGCCATGAATTTAATGTTTGGAATATGAATAAAGTGTTATGACTTTTCTGAAAATTTGATGTTCTGAGTATTGGTACTATTCATGAAAAAACAAATCTGATCCGTTATGCTGCCGAGTTTTCGGCAGAATAGTAAAGAGGCTATGAGCATTTATATGTTATGAATATGTATGTGAAAATTCTATATATAAGAATGATTTAAGTATGATGTGAGGTATATGAAAATAAATGATGAAGCATATGTATGAGTGCATTCAGCATATCTATGCATGACTATGTATGATAATGAAAAGACATGAATATATAAAATGTGGGTCCCTTCACTTAGAGGCAGTCGCACATTGAATCCCTCCCTGTGAAGGCAGTTAAATAAGATAAAATGTGGGTCCCTTCACTTAGAGGCAATTGCACATTGAATCCCTCCCTGTGAAGGTATCTAAATGATAAAGATGTGGGTCTCTTCACCTGGAGGCAGTTGCACATTGGGTCCCTCTATGTTGGAGGCAGATGGCTAACTAAGTCCCTCCGACCTAGAAGCAGTGGGTCCCCTGTAGGTTAGTTTGCGTGATGATAGTTACAAGTTGAGCTGACGAGCTCACCCCCAGATTAGGCTACCCAAGGGCAGTAAAGACTAAAGACTAAAGACTAAAAGATTAAAACATATGCAAGCACCCCACTCACATGAGGCATGGCATCGACCCAGCTAGTGTAAGTATAGGGGATAGGACTTACATGAGGCATGGCATGACCCAGCTAGTATAAGTACCGAATGAAGGTCCCATATTCCTAAGAAACGTGACATGGCGATCATACTCTAGAATGTGGCATGTAAAGATTTTATGATGAAAAGGAAGATGAAGAAAGAAAAGTAAAGTTTATGTATCTGCATAAATTCAAGTACAAGTAAAGGCATGTGCAAATGTTATGTCTCCAATACATTGATGCTATATGTATGTTAATATGTTGCAGTTATTATTCATAGTATCATTCATGAGTTGACTTTGTATGGGCTCTCCCAAATGCCAAGTGTATGAGTAAAAAGAACTTTGCTTCGGATAATATATTTTCGAACTATAAAATATAACAGTTTACATAACATGTTCACTTTTTTCATAATAAACCGAAGCAAACTAGAGATGACAATGATGACAGTATGTATGATAGTTAAGGAATCCTACTGAAACTTTTTAATTCTCACTCCTATTTCGGTGTTATCTCCAGATAGTTTGAGAAGTTCCTAAGACAGCTGAAGTTGCTATCAGATAAGGTCCGCTCAGGTAACAGTAACAACTCTAGAGTGTGGTACTATGACTTAAGCATAGTATTGTACAAAGGAGGACGTTACATTAATGGTATCAAGCAGTTTGATCCTCCCCGAACTTGAGGATTTGGACCGACTATGTTTCCAATGCACTTTGGAATCTTCAGCTAGTGTCATGCGACGAATCTTATCTATTCAGATAGGATCTAGGATTAGATATGCATGACCACCTAACTGTGAATGTTATTAGTTGCTATCACACTTAACTTATTATTGAGTCTGATCAACTCAATATTTTGTTGTGTGATTAGGAACTAATGGCTTCCAGGGGGCTTGGTAGGCCACGAACTGTACCCACTCCAGAAGATCCTGCTAATTTTATGAACACTATGCGTGAAATGGCTCATGTAATGCGGGAGCAGGCCACTGCAGCTCATCAGATGATGGACTAGTTGGGTAGGCAGCCGAGGCCAGCCATGAGGAAAATCCACATGGCCTAGGAGTAGACATGGATTATCTTAAATTTACTGAGTTCAGAAAAGCAAATCCGCCTAGTTTCTGAGGAGCTTTCAACCTAGATAAAGCTGAGGAGTAGGTCAAGGCAATGGAAAAGGTCTTTTCTGTCTTGGCCTGTACTGATCAATAGAAAGTGGCCTTTGCCACTTATATGTTGGAAGCGGATGCCGAGTTTTGGTGGAATGGCGAAAAGAGACTGTTGGAGGAACCCCAAGTTGATATCACTTAGGACATATTCAAGGAGGCATTTTATCAGAAGTATTTCCCTGCATATATACGAAATGCTAAGGAATTGGAATTCATGAAACTTCAATAAGGAAACATGAGTGTTTCAGAGTATATTGCTAAGTTCGAAGAACTCTGTAAATTTTCCATCATCTATCAACAAGTAACTGATTTAAAATTGGAAATGCATCAAATTTGAAGGAGGACTAAAAGCGGACATTTTGGCGTCAGTGGGGCCAATGGAGAAAAGAGATTTTGCTACATTAGTGAACAAAAGCCGATTAGTTGAAGAATATAACAAGAAGCTCGTTGATACTAGGATGGATGTTTGTGGAAAGAGACTGGCACCTGAAGACTAGGAGTTTTAGTATATTCCCGCACCAAAGAAGCCATTCCAACGTAATGGAAATGAAGGTAAGCAGCTGCAAAGGCTAACCACTAAGCAAGAATATTCAAAGTGTGGAAGGTATCATGAAGGAAGCCTTGTTTGACTGGGCAGAAGGTATGCTTTAAGTGTGGCAAGCCAGGACACATGATTAGAGAATGCCCCGGCCATCAGCTACCTATTCCTAAGTCATAACATCCAAGGTTGAAAATTGGAAAGACTACTTCCCTAGAGGAGCTTAAACAAAATTAGGGATAACCTAGGACAAAGATTCACTTTTCGCTAACTGTGCTATGTTGAGTTATATATCTGGGTTTGCTGTATTTACTTCGATTATGCTTATTGACTTTCTATGTGCTTATATATAAACTCTTTTACTAAACTCTTACGGCAATAAATAGTTAGTTTTGTGATTAAATTTTGAGGACAAAATTTTTTGTTAAGGAGGGTGATAATGTAACATCCATCACGAGTTCCGAGTTCCGACTTCACCTTCAAGTTTCCATGATTTCCGACTTCATCTTCGAATTTCTCAAAAAATGGGATAATTTTCGACTTCCAAGTTCGTCTTCGAATTTCAGCATAATTTTCGACTTCCGAATTCATGTTTCAAAATAAAGTGTACATGGTTTCTGACCTTAGAGTTGAACTCAACTAGAATGGACACGAGTTCAGATCTTTGAGTTGATTTCCAAGTTGTACACGATTTCCGATCTCCGAGTTTATTCTCAGGAGCTTTCCATTTCTATTGGTATTCTCGAGTTTGAATTGGGAGTTCCGAGATTATGTAAGTTCTCGATTTCCGATGCTATGCTTAGAATCGATCTCCGAGATTGATCCTGGATCGAGTTTTAGAATTTCGTGTAATAAGAGTTTTAAAGCGTCCTAGTTCTCGACTTCCAAGTTTACGTTAACATCCCCGACTTCCGAGTTTAAGTATTTTAGGTTTCATATTCTTGTCCTTGATTTTCGATTTTAAGGTGATTGTGTGCTGTATGATTATCGACCTCCAACCTTATGTTTCGAATAAGTTGTACATGATTTCGGACATCCGACTTTGCTTCCAAGTTTCGAATAAACCAGACAAGATTTCCGATATCCGATTTCATCTCCAAGTGTCAAATAAATGGCACGAGTTCCAACTTTAAGCAGAATTGAGACAAGTTCCGAGTTTAGATAGAATGGAAGCGAGTTCCACTTTTGGGGCGACGTGGAGAGTAATTTAGCCACAAAAGCGGGAGACATGGCTGAACTTCAATCACAAAATTTTGACCAATCAAAACCCACAAAGCCAACTACCAATGCTTCACAAAACCTTATTTATTCCCTTTAACTTCCTCATTCTCATGCTCCTTCCTCAATCGGTCATTTCTCACTCTTCCTTATCCAATTTTCACTTCATCTTCCTCAAAACTCCAAGCCTCATCCACTTCCTCATATATGTATGGAAAGCTCTGAATTTCTACTTTCATATAAAAATAGTTTCATTGGATTTAACTGGCCGTAGGCAGAGCTATACACTCCGCCATCCGAACTGCAGTGGACTTTTCACCTAGACAACATCCTAATTCTCCACTCCTTCTAGTTTTCTCCTTCTAACCATAATTCCAACTCAAGATTTCATGTTAATCCAGCCATAATCCATCATATATACTCAATATATCATCAAAAACATAAAGAAGAATAAAATTTCATACAGCCACAGTTTAGAGAAATTAAGGATAGAAATTGAATCCTACCTCTTTTAGGTGTGATCTTGCTGAATTTGAGTTTGGATTAATGGAACCTTGACAAAGCTTGGAGATTTGATGGAGTAGGTTGAGAGGGAAAGAGAAGAAGAAGGCTGGAACAAGAGGGAGAGGGAGGCGCAAGTCAGTCATATCTTTCTTTAACTTGCAACTTGATCTTACTCTTTTGTACTTGGTCCCCTGAAGGTAAATAGCTTTCTCACCCTTGGGCAATAGCCTGTTTTCCAGGTCCGAGCTCGTACCTTTACAAAAATTTTCTTCTTCTTCTTCATCTCCTCATCCTCATTTCTTCACCCCAAGTTATAAGCCTTAAAATCTGACCTTCCTGAATTGCCCTATTTGGGCTCGATTTGGATATAGGAAAACTTCTTCAAATTACTGGGAACAAATGGGATGGTAACAAGCTCACAATTTCATTATGAAATGTTCCTCTATGTGTAAGCTTTCTAACAAAGTTGGTTTCACTCAATTTGGAGTTGTGTAGGATGAGTTACTCCCTTCTTAAGTCAAACTGCCCGGATGAAAGTTCTGATTCATAGGTCAAACTTCCAAAATTCATATCTCTCTCAATATTAATCCAGGCCTTATATGATATATGTATGGAAAGTTCTGAATGTCTACTTTCATATAAAAATAGTTTCATTGGATTTAACTGGTCGTAGGCGAAGCCATACACTCTGCCATTTGGACTGCCGTGGACTTTTCACCTAGACAGCATCCTAATTCTCCACTCCTTCTAGTTTTCTCCTTCTAGCCATAATTCCAACTCAAGATTTCATGTTAATCTAGCCATAATCCATCATATACACCCAATATATCATCAAATACATAAAGAAGAATGAAATTTCATACAGCCACAATTTAGAGAAATTAAGGACAGAAATTGAATCATACCTCTTTTAGGTGTGATCTTGCTGAATCTGAGTTTGGATTGATGGAACCTTGACAAAACTTGGAGATTTGATGGAGTAGGTTGAAAGGGGAAAAGAAGAAGAAGGTTGGAACAAGAGGGAAAGGGAGGCGCAAGTCAGCCAGAAGTGAGAAGGAAAGTCTGACTTAAATACACGAGGGTAGTTGGAATTGTGAGTGTTGATTGGTGTAAATTTTGTGATTGAAGTTCAGTCATATCTCCCACTTTGGTGGCTAAATTGCTCTCCACATCCTCCCAAAAGTGGAACTCACCTCCATTCTATCTTAAATCAGAACTCGTCTCTCTTTTGTGTAAAGTCGGATCCAACGTCCATTTTATTTGAACTTAGAGCCGAAGTCGGATGTTGGAACTCGTCCCACCTTATTCGAGAATTGGAAATAAATTTGAAGATCGGAAATCGAGTCCGTTTTATTTGAAGTTTGGGAATAAAGTAGGAGATCGAAACTTGGTAATTTTTTATCAAACTTAGAGATCAACTCAAAGATCTGAACTCGTATCCATTCTAGTTGAGTTCAACTCTAAGGTTGGAAATCATTACATTAAACCTGGAGGTCGGTACTTGTGACCATTCTCTTAATCTATCACCTCGGAGGTCGGAAATGATGTACAGTTTATTTTGACACATGAAGTCAGAAGTCGGAAGTGAGTGAATACTGGGTATGATTAAGGTCGGAACTCAGGAATTAGGAAACATTCATAACTTAGAAGACCCATAGGAATTAAATTCGGAAATCCGAATCACAAGAACATAAAACACTTTGAAATCAAAAGTCATGGACAAGAATATCAAACCTAAAATACTTAAACCAAGAAGTCGAAATTTATGTACAATATATTTGAAACTTGAGGTCGGAGGTTGGAACTCGGAAACTTTGAAACTAGAAGATTAAGTTGGAAATTGAAAATGATCAAACTTCAAGATGAAGTCGGGAATCGGAACTCGATGTGGATGTTACACCAAGGACTTCGGGATCGGGAAGAAACATTAGAGCCCTCTTTTTGACCATTTTCAAGATCTCGGACAAATCTACAAAGGAAACCACCCCTATGTCACAAACTCAAGAAAAACCTAAGTCGGAAACTCTCAAAAATAGAGTAGAAACTGAACCCCTACGATGGTTTCCCTCTAAGCATAAAGCTGCCGATGGGTGACAGAAGTAAGAAAATGAGGTAAAACATAACCACCCCCAAGTAGTGGAAAAATGCGGTTAATGGCGAAAGGAAACCAAACCACCACTAGTGCCACATTTCATCCTATAAAACAGGCATTACAAACACTAGGAACGGGAAACAAAAAAGAAGAGGCGTACCTGTTGCAAAGGCTCGAATGAATGCTCGAATGCTTGAAGATGGAAAATTTGCGACGCAATAACCACTTCTTCACTAACGGAGGCATCAGTAAGCAAGAAAGTGGAGGAATGAATAAGCAAAAGGGCATTTATAGGCCTAAAGATGCCTCCCTTACCGCGCACACCAAACATCATTAAGGGTATGACACGACATTTCGTATAAAGAAGTTGGGGGAAAAAGTGGAAAAAGAACCCCGATTCAAATGATGAGGCACTCGAAACGAGGCATCAAAACAACACACATCCACTTGCAGCAACGAAATGCGACTCACAAGGCGAAAGGACGTCACTGCTTCTCAAAGATCCAAGACGCTGCCACAAGCAAATGTCAAATCATTTGAAAAGCGACAAGCTATTCTTGGAACACAGAATGTTATCTCGAAAAGTCACAAGGAACTCGACAGCCGACGAAATCACCTCGGTCATCAAGTTGGGGGCACTGTTCTGGACTGGGGCGTACGAGGCCAACTCGGCCCAATAACTAAACCTAAATAGGATGTTCGACTCATCACTATTCAAGGCCCATCTCGGATCCAGTATGAACTAGGGTCCAAATCCTGATTGAGGCCCAAGTTCGGATTGAGTATAACGACCCTCTAACATTGCGGAACGATACTCGCCTTGCATGTTGCCAATAAACTCGGACCCATCCATTAACCCCAATCTAATGGACGTCCTGAGTTTTCTCCTACAATGGCGGAACCAACCCCGTATCTTCTCAACTACCTACTCATATATAAGAGTCCAGTTACAGACTTCAGGTACTTCGACTACCTACCTCTCATATACTTACCTACACTCACTAACTTGAGCGTTGGAATCCTTGCAGGTACCCCCACCGCTGTGGACCTCAACTTCATTAGCTCGCTAATCACACCAACAGTAGTTTGAGATCCCAATCTTAGTTCGAAATCCTCTTCGATAACCTTTCTCCAAACAAATATATAAAGTTTCTCTCTCACCTTCTCTCTCTTTATAATTTTTCATATTTTGTCGATAAAAAATTATTACATATGTAAAAATAAATAATAAGTATTATTTAATAATAAATGATTAAATTTTAATTAAACATTATAAAAATTAAGAATATTTAAACACTTATAATTAAAAATAAAAAATATTTCAATGATAATATTTATTTTTAATTTATAAATATATAATTAAATGTATTTCAATATTTTTTATTCTTATACATGATGTTAGGAAAATTAGAAAGAGTATTATATATCTATTAATTTTTTATATTTCATTTAACTAAAAAGAATTATTCAAATACATAAACAAATAATGCATAATATTTCATGTAAATTATATTTTATACAATAAATAATTAAAGACTAGTTAAAATAATGATCACTAAAGTTATAAATTTTATTTTTAAATTCACAATTAAATAATTAATAAACTTGTTTATAATTTCTCTTTTCTTGTTCAATTCTTACTTGTGATTAGATTTTTTTTTTTGGGACAAAAAAATGATGCTATTATTTTGTATAATACATATGTTATACAATAGATTTTATTCTATTATGCATGTCAAATAAGTTTTTACTAATGTGACATTAAATTATTAAATAACTATATAAAAAATATTTATACTAACAATATATCAAAATTATATATTTATAATTTAATTTTGGTCTTTATTTTGTTTTATTTTTATTTTATCCACAAAAAGTGAAAAGAATAAAATAATTAAATCGCTCATTTATGGTATAGAATCAATTATATACCAAATATTTTAATTTTTTTAGAATAATTTCTACGTGTAAAACAAGCTAATTTGATTTTAAGAAATGTCAAAGTAATTTTTTTTATTTTATTGACTGATAGTATAAAGTTTATTTAAGGTGTGTTCGATGTAACGTCCAAAAAATTTTTACCGTTTTTAACCAAGTTGTTCGGTTTTTATCGAATGATTGAGATTAATTAAAGTTCGATTTAGTATTTACCTAAAGTCAATTAAGTAACATTTAGAAGGATTAACTTTGATGGAATTAGATTAGAACTATAGGAAACCTCATAGGATTTTTCTAAAACCAATTTACCGATTTAAAGAAATCGGTAAGATTTTGGTATTTTAAACTGTCAAAATTGGATCAATAGAAATTATGCTATGAGTACCCAAGTATGGATGGCTAAGATTTAGCCAAAACACATCCATATGTGGCGCTACATCAGCCCAAAGAGGGCAGCCACAATCCATTTGAATTACCAATACACATCCACCAATCATGTGGACTTGCTTCAAAAGTTTGTGATTAATTCTCTCTTTCTCCCTTGTGTAATTCGGCCAACAAAAGGAGCAGACCTCTCTTCATTTCTCTTTCATCCACACACATCTTCACTCCATCTTCATCCCCTCTTCAAGTCTCATCAAAAGTTTCTTCAATCTAGGACACCAGACCAACAATATTTCAGCTAGACAAGGTAGGAATCCAACTTCTCTTCTTGTTTTTCTTGATCTGGGGTTGTGTGGAGATCCTGTTTTTCTCATGATACTGATGTGATTTGGAGTGATGATGATGAATTATGGTTGATTTTGCATGTATGTTGTGATTAGAATTGAAATTGGTATGAAAGAACTTGAAGATAGAGAGAATTCAAGAAGCTATTAGGGTTTTTTCCTCGATAATCCGTACGGCGGAGTGTACGGCTCTGCCTACATCTGTTTAAATTTGATGAATCAATTTTTATATGAAACTAGACATTCAGGACTTTCCATACATATAAATTATAAGGCCATTGGATTAGTATAGAATTAGTTATGAATTTTTGAAGTTTGACCTAGAAATCTAGATTTTCATCTGGGCAGTATGAGTTGAGAAGGGTGTAACTCACCCTAAACAACTCTAAATTGAGTGAAACTAATGTTGTTTGAAAGCTAACATATAAGGGAACATCCCATTAAAATTTCAGAGTCAGATTCATTGCCATTTGTTCCCAGCACATCAATGAAGATGACTTAAGTTCAAACTAGGTCGAAACAGAGTAGTCCAGTAGGGTCAATTTATGAGGCTTATATCTCAAGATATATTCATGCAAATGATATACAACTTATTTCATTTGAAAGCTTCTTCTATTAGCTTTAATTTGATATAAATTTTGTATGATTTCACCCATATTTCTATTTTTAGTAAATTTTCACTTATAAGAGTGCACTTCTGGCTAAGTACAAGGTAGTCTGAGGTAAAATGCTAATAACTTGAGTTATATAAAAAAAAATGAGATAGAACAAAAAGAGTTGGAAATAGACACATAGAGCTATAACATATCCAAAATTCAGGTTTAAATGAGTTGAATAGAAGTAAAGGTGGATTTTACAAAATTTGGGTAGAAGAGAATAGAGTGAGCAGAAAGCTCTGTTGATATTCCTGTTGATTTTGACACACCATATGATTGATATTGTGATTATAAATTTGCTGTCCCATATTGATTTGAATGCTTGATTGGTTTTACTAGTAGCATGGCACTATTCACAAGGAAGCGGACATGATCCATCATACTGCCAAAATTTCGGCAAAGCCTATGCATAAGTTATGAAATACACTTTGACACATATGCATTCATGATTATGATTAAAGCTATAATAAAGATTTCATGATAAAAGATATGATGATGAGTCCATATTCCAAAAGAACGTGACATTGCCATCACGCTCTGATAGGGTATGATAGGGTGATTGTACTCTGGAATATGGCATAATGATCCCACACCCTAAGGAATGTGACATGGCAATCACACCCCGATGAAGTATGACATGGCGATCATACTCTGGGACGTGGCAAGATGAACATATTCCTAAGGAATACGACATGGTGATCACACCCCTATGGAGTATGACATGGTGATCATAGTCTGGAATATGTATAACAAGTAAAGGAAGATAAAGGAAGAAAGGAAAAATTTGTGCATCTGCATAAATTCAAGTACAAGTAAAGGCATGTGTAGATTTTATATTTTCAGTATATTGGTGTTATTATATTTTAATACATTTCAGTTATTATTCATAGTATAATTCATGAATTGATTTTGTATTAGCTCACCCAAATGACAAGTGTATGAATAAAGTGGACTTTGCTTCGACCAATATGTTTTCGAACTATAAAATTAAACAGTTTATATAATATGTCCACCTTTTTCATAATAAATCGAAGCAACTAGAGATAATAACAATGACAAGGTATGAAATTTCTTAGTGAATCCTACTGAGAATTTAAAATTCTCACTCCTGTTTCCGTCTTATCTCGAGATAGTTCAAGAAGATTCAAAGACGGCTGAAGTTGCTGTCAGATAAAGTTCGCTCAGGTAACAGTAACAACTCCAGAGTGTGGTACTATGACTTAAGTATAGTACTATACAGAGGAGTACGTTACATCCGACATGTGTTAGAATGTTAGGATAAACTAATACTACACGTTATGACCTTATCCGTTATGTGGTATGTGTAACATATTATAAAAGTTTGTCCATTATAACCTCCTGATATATCAAAATGATAAATAATTTAATTAAGCCTAAAAAGGCCATATTATGTCTAATTAACTTTTGATATATAAGGATTCTTTAACTCTTTTGTTAATTTATTTTGTTAAAATAAAAATAATTAGTAAATTAATAATTAAAAATAATAAAAACTATATAAGTAGAAAATAATATTTTTAAAAAATATTTAATGTGAAAGTAACTATTCAAACTAATATATAAATAATAATTCATTATTAAAATATACAAAGAATATTTAATAAAAATTTAATTATATATGATGTATAACTCAATGTAGTATTGAAATGTGAAATAAACTCTCTCTCTCTCTCTCTCTCTCTCTCTCTCTCTCTCTCTCTCTCTCTCTCTCTCTCTCCTCATTTTTTATGTATGAAAATAATAAAAACTAGTTACTAAAAATTTATAAATAAATAGTAAGTAATTTTCAATCTAAATGATATTTATATAATACAAACTAAAAAATAATTCATATCTAAAATAATAAATATTTCAACAATTATAGTAATGTTTAAATCTTTAATTAAATAATAATGAAAATTATACTTTATTATAATTTTTTCTTGCCATATTTTATAGTAAAAACCAAAAATATCAAAATATGTAAATGAGAGAGTTTTACGTATTTGTCATTTTTTATATTTTTATTAAAATAACAAATATTTAATAAAAAATATATAAATAAATAATTAATGTTATTTAATATAAACAATAACTGTATACAATAAAAAAAAGAGATATTTGAAATAATTATATTTGAAAATGAAAAGTCTTTTATTTTTTAATTTATAACTAATAAAAATTACTATTTTTTATTATAACATTTTTTATTAGATTGTTAACTTTTGATTAGAACTACTTCTAATAGTGAAAAAATAATATTATTTTATATAATACAATATCTTCTATAATAACATATTAAACACTATATAATATTAAAATTTTAACAAGTTTTATATTATCAAATCTTATCTTATTAAGACTTATTTTATCAGGCATATCAAATAGACGATTATACTATTAGAATCTTTTGTGAAAATAATAAAATAAAAATTAGATGCGAAGACATGTGTGTGCCCCATTTGTTTTACATTTTGGAGGTACCAAAAGAACTTTTGTTCATAGCAAAACGAATTTGCAAAGTATTCATTGTGTTTGGCCATTTATTTTACTAGTGGCAAAAGTACTTTTGCGTTAGTAAAATTATTTTTGCCCAAAGTAACTTGAAAAATGTTTTTCAATTTACTTTCATCCAACTGAAGTGATGTTTTTGCCATATTATCTCTATTGACATTTTACTTTTACTTTACTTTCTAAAGCAATTTTAGTTTACTGTATCTATTACATATATAAAGGGCATTCTCTAAAGTAATTGTCAGTTGATATCCAAATTTTGTTGTTCCCAAAAAATCCCCAAAAAGAGTGAAACAAAAGTGAGAGAAAATGGGTGAATCGAGGGTCACGCAAATAAAAAAAGGTGGCTAGAGGAAGTTACTATCAACCGACTGTGTATTGGGAGGATAGAGTTTCCAAATATGTAACCATCTATTCTTCAATTTTTACTAAAATTTGATTGTTTTTCACAATATTTATTTTAACTAATTGAAAAATACTTAATAAATAATAAATATATATTTAATTACATTAATAAAAAAAATATAAAATGTGGCTTAATTGGCATGAAAAAGTCTATCAAGCTATTAGTCCAAATAAAAATAAATTTTTGAAGTTTATTTTTAAAATATTATTTTTAAATAAAATTATTTTTTTTAACTTTAATTCTTTCAAAAAATAATTTTACTGAAAGTTGAACTAAACGAGCAATCATTAGCCAATAATAAATTACTTACACGCTTCAAACTTGCATTTCAGCAGCAATCATCATTTCATCTGTGTAGCTTAACCCTACATAAATGAACAATCCAAGTTACACTTCGACAGGTGCCATCATCATGTGAAGCGGAACCTAACATAAGCTAATGAAATGAAATTTTAACTTCTGAATTGTAGCACTGCCAATGCTTTTGCATGTGGCGGTGAAGAACTCAAGTTTCTAAATCCTTCGTAATGGTGACTATGATTAAATAAACGAAATATGCGGCACAGTATCTATGTGCAGGTTTTTTATTTTTTTGAAAAAGGGCTTTTTGTACCACGTTAGACACCTTCAATATTCTTTTTTTTTTTTCTCTCTTCATCACTGTTTTTATTTTTTTTAATATTTTTTTTCTCCTTCGTATATATGCATGGGCGTCTAAAGTGTCCAGAGAGCGAGAGGATGTATAAATATTACTACTCATTTTTTTTCTCTTCTTTTGCAAGTTAATTTAATATTAGTTTTATTATATTATTTGTAATTTTTTTTATAAGATACTAAAAGAAAAAAGCATAAAATGCTGTAATATTTTTATTGTGTAAATAATATTGAATTACCAAAAAAGAAGATTGTTTGACAATTAATCAGTTAATTGTAATTTCAATGTTTTCAGTCTAATTTAAATTGCATCATATGTACCTCGTAAAATAAATCTCACCATGTGTATATCCGTAAATTAATATCTATAAATCAGTATGGGTAATATAAAACACGTATGTCTTGTTAAGAGTGTGTGAAGTATGATCCATCCACTCCGCGCAGTATAGGTTCCAAGTGAGTACAAATCCAAAAGAAATAACTTTTATGCTGTTCACCGTTACATCATATGGTTTCGTATGAGAAGAAAAATGAAATACAGCCAATATTTTCGTTTTTTTTTTTTTTTTAAATGAAGCGGATTTGTTATGTCTGTTAAGGTATATTTTTGAGCAGATGATTCTGCATGAGCCATGACTCCTCATGCTTCTCAAGCCCAACTCTTTTAGAACTTTGGTTTTCACATTTTCTTTGTTCACAGAAACCTCATTCTTCACCTTCTCCCAAAATGTGATTCCTCGGTAATTCCTCAATCTAAAAACCAAAAAAATGAGTCGCTAGATTTGGCTTTAAGTTCCGACAAAAGCATGTCTTCAGTTTACCCATTATCTTAATCCTCACTTGACTTCTCATTCTCAACTTGATCTCCTTCAACAGCCAACCACTCCCTGCCACGACACCAATTTCACCACAATTCTATTACTCCAACCAATCCTTTTCCTATTTTTTCCTCCTAAATATAATCACTCGCAAAAATAAAAAATAGAATAAAAATATAAAAAAACAATTCACATGACATCGTTTGTTGAGTATAAATAGAAGGACCCAGAGAGGGGACAAAGGTGCGAGAACAGATATCTGGGGGAAAACAAAGAGCTGGCGACAATCTCGCCGGAAAACGAACTCCAAGGGGATTTTATTATTTTCCGGCGAGCTTGTCTGGAGGATGAACAGCACTACTCATCGCCGGAGAGGCAACAAGAACGGCGAAAAAAGCAACGGAACGATGAAGGCGAAGGTGGAAGCGAGATTCGAACGGCGATTGGTGAAGTTCGAGGAGTTGCCGGAGTACTTGAAAGACAACGAGTTCATCTTGGACCATTACCGTTCGGAGTGGCCCGTGAAGGAGGCCTTGTGGAGCGTCTTCGCGTGGCACAACGAGACCCTAAACGTTTGGACGTGCGTGAGCAATTTTATTTATTTTATGCTCTCAAATTCATTCATGCACCTTTATACATACTATTAATGCGTTTTGTTATTGTTATTATGTGTTGTTCGACGTTTTCATTTGTTTGTTATTGGTGCGATGATGTTTTTTGGTGCAGGCATTTGGGAGGTTTTGTGATATTTGCAGCGATGACGGTCATGAGCTTGACGGCAGCCGCGACGGGAATCGGGCTCGGAGGCGTCCTCTCGAATTTGTACAGGTATTATTGTTGAAGATGTGGATGGGTTGTTGAGTCGCTTGGAGGACTTAGGGGTCATTTTGGGGTTTGTCTCTGTTTTGTGGTATATAATATTAGATAGTTATTTTAATGTGGAGAGGGGAATGAACTGAAGTTGTGTCATTTCGTGTACGTGTGTTGTGTGTGGTGGGACCAGGGCACAGGTGATGGGATCGTTGACGAGGGGGAAAGAGATCAATGGTTCTGAGTCCGACAGCAACTTGTTCCAGGTGTGTTGTTTATTTACGCTACACATTTATTTGTAGAAAAATGTTTTGTTAACTTGTGATTGTGATTATGGTATAGCTTATGATTTTGATTTTCTTTTTCTGGGTCTGAGCTTATGATTTTGATTTTGAAAAGCGAAAAATTAAATGAAATTGGCTGTTAAGATGGCCTTTGTAGAAGGCAAGGGAAGCCCGGTTATTCCACAGCCTTTGCTGGTAAGTGGGCCAACTGAGCCTATTTGCATGTGATCTCTGTCTTGCTTGCTATGTTTCAATAAATATACATAACTGTAGTTGGAGGCCAGCTTATATGGTCATATCTTTGCCTCTTAAGAGAATTGCAACTGGGATTACAAGAGAGTATGTTCGACTCCCAGGCAAGACCAAAAGGTGATCAAAAAATAAATAAATATATACAACCCGGGTACTGTTATTTTTTGTTCTAATAGAATCATTAATATTTAGATCCTACTATTAAGAATCCGAATCCGACCCAATTTGATGAAGGTTCTTAAAGAGAATAGAGATCTCTCAATAAATTTTTTTTTTATTCTTAAAATTCAAACCTAAAATTTTTTGTTAAGAAGTCGAGATATCTACTACCGTAACTCATCCAAGTTGGCACATGAGTTGTGTTGTTAAATATTCGCGTTCTACCAACTGAATTTGTTTGTGGTAATATGATATGATATGACACCTAACTTGTACATGATAATTTTGAAAAAGTCACATAATGAGTTTACAAATTTACTTAACATGAACTTTCAATTTGACAATTCATATATAAACTTGTATAATACAATACTCATTTTATGGAGAATGCTATATGATATACTAGGTAATCTAATGATGAGATAGAGAGGTATATCTGTGCATCAAACTAATAGTGATGTATTATAATATATTTTTTAGTTTAATTAGATTTTAAAAATGTAGTTAAATGCATTCTAGAAGTGATCAAATTTTATCTATATAATATTCCAAAAAATTTCATTTATTTATAGAATCATATAGATTAAATAAGATAAAATCGAAGAGAGCATTCTTGTTTTTTTTATATGGACCATTAGTATCTAAAAGTTCACTAGACTTTGACTAATTTGACTTGATCCAAGTCGACCCATTATAGAGCTAAAGCTTTCCTATTGCTATTCCTTTTCTATCCACAAGATTCGAACTCAAGATCTTGTTTAAAGGGAATAATTGTCAAATCACTTGAATCAACTAAGTGTGGATAGACCATTCTTATTTAATATTAAGAGATTATTAGATATCCAAAAAAGAAGAAAATTATCATTTATAATTTAATTAAATAAAATATGTGACAAAACATTAACTATTGACTACTGGAAATACCATTACCATTCATAAAAGTATAACTTGAAGGAATCTCATATCTCATATATATCATAAAATTTACTTACAGTGTAAAAAATTTCTACAAAGTCAATAATTTATATTTTTTTATTTATATGATTATTTAAGTAGTGGATAGTTAAGCTAAATATTTTTATTGATGAGATAGTACATGATTGGATATTTATATAAAAAAAAATTTATATTAGTAGTGCATACAAAATAAGTTTTAAAACTTAATTATTAAATGCCCTTTTACATATAAAATTTTTATTAGCAACTTGTAACAAATATCTTATACTAATTGGTTTGGGAATAGTAGTCGAATATTTGAATTTCTTCTTTCTAAATGTTAGTTGACGGGAACGAATGACAAAAGAAGGTAAACAACCGGCTTTGGTAGCTGGATCCAGGACGAATATTGTGCGTTCGCCAGTTCTCCCCTAGGTTGTTCTTCATGTAATAATGATGTGAAAATCTCCTTTATTTATTTATTTATTTTTTTTTTGAGTTACACGTAGGAAAGTTGTGAACATGAGAATTAAGTCTTTTTATTTGTTTATTTATTTAAATTAGAAATCTTATGTCTTAATCATTGTCTTTATGTTGCAGCCTAAAAGGGTGTTCACAGTGAAAGATATATTTTGATATATTTAGCTTAGAGGAAGTAAACAGGCTTCTAATCGATACAGTGGAGCTAGAGTAATAATTAAACAAAAAAGAAGTCATGAATTGAATGAAGACGTGTTTTGTTGTTGTGATTTTACATAAAATATGTTTTTTAAATATTACTTGTCTTTTTATTTTTTAAGAGATTCAATTTGTTTTTAATTATACATGTTTTAGTAATTAACAAATGATATACATATTTCAGCAATTTAAAATATAAATTTAAAAAATATTTATATTTATATGTATATTTATATTTATATTTATATTTATATTTTGAATATATAACATGCTATTGTAAGCTAGTGCTGGTGTGCTCAAGCTTTATAATCTTGTGTGATGGAATTTGTTAACTTTGTATAAAAATTTTAAAAACAAATTTATCCGTTCTGCAAATAAATTTCTGAACGTTCATACGCTCACTTTTTTTTTTTTCTTTTTTAAACATTATCCTATTGAAAAATCACTTGTTTTTATAGTATGTCATTACTTATCTGCAATAACTTCTTTTACATGTTTATTCTATCCTACATAAAATAATCTCACATGTTTTTCAGTCCAAGTTATAAGATGTTTTAACACGTCAATACTTATATGCATTGCTTGTAAATTTACACATCCTCTCGGATTGGAGGAATTCGATGAGTGTATGATTTGTCATTTATGGTGCGTTTGATTTCCATTTGTAACTCTAAAATTGTGGTTTGAAAAATAATAATAAATACAAAGACTGTTTTGCTGAAACCTTAATTTAAAGTATGTAAACAGAATTTCAAACACGGTATTAGAAGCACAAACTCAGATATTTGAGCAGAAAAATTAAAAGAGGTAAAATCTAATTACTTTATCGTTACTGTAAATTAAAAGATATTGCCTCTTTTAATTTTCTTTTTATATATGAAAATAGCAAAAATAAAACTTATTTTTTAGTCCTAATATTTTAAAGTTGATATCAATTTAGACTTAAAATAATTTTTGACATCAATTCAGTTCTAACATTTTGAATTTTGATATCACTTTAGTCCTATATTGATAATTTGATGGAAAATTTGATTTTATGAAAAAAAATTTATGATTAAATTCATGTTAGAGTTTAAAGTGTTAGAATTAAATTAATGTCAAAATTTAAAGTGTTAGAATTAAATTGATATCAAAATTTTTTTCAAGATCAAATTAATGTCAACTTCAAAATATTAAGGCCAAATTGATGTTAAAATTTTTTTAGAACTAAATTGATGCCAATTTTAAAATATTAGTCTAAAAAGGTCATTAACTATAAAAAATATTTCAATAAAGTTAAAATTAAAGAATAAAAAATATCTAAATAATTATATTCATGTTTGATTATATAATCTTTAATTGAATAATTAATAAATAATGATTATGTTGTTATGTTTATCTTTAAGTCTTTAAATAATTAATAAAATACATCTATTATTTATTTATGGATTTAATTTTCATTTTTAAATATTTCAATAAGGTGTTAATGTTGATAATTTTGAGGGAAAAAAAAAATGGATGCCAAATTCAGAATCCCTTTATAGTACAGCAACAGATATTGAATTGTGGGAGCTATAAACATAGGATAAGTAAAGATATTCGCTTGTAATTCAATCCAGTGATGATTTATTTATTTTTTCGCCTCAGGATTCGCTGAGGCACATTCTGGAGCCATTCGTCTTCCATTATCTGAGAGAATACGGTGCAGAAACAATCCCCATATGGCCATGGTTCGTGTTCTTGGCTGGAGGAATGGGCTGCTTGGCTTGCAGCTCTCTTTCCCATCTTCTCGCCTGCCATTCCAAACGCTTCAACCTCTTCTTCTGGCGTCTAGACTACGCAGGAATCTCTCTTATGATAGTCTGCTCCTTCTTTGCTCCAATCTACTACGCCTTCTTCTGCAACCCTTACACAAGGTTATTCTATTTGACGTCAATATCTGTGCTTGGAGTCGTCGCCATCATTACCCTTCTCGCGCCCTCACTCTCTACGCCTCGCTTCCGACACTTCCGGGCATCTATATTCCTCTCCATGGGCTTCTCGGGTGTCATTCCCGCACTTCATGCTCTTGTGCTCCATTGGGGACGCCCGCATATTCTTGTTGCACTTGGATATGAGCTTGTTATGGCCATTATGTATGCCACAGGGGCTGTGTTTTATATCACTAGAATACCAGAGCGTTGGAAGCCTGGTGCTTTTGATATTGCAGGGCACAGCCACCAGATATTCCATGTTTTTGTGGTTCTTGGGGCGCTTGCGCATAGCGTTGCAACGCTAGTGATAATGGATTTTCGACGGGGATCGCCAACCTGTGCAATTTAGCCAATTCATCCATGGATTACTATTAAAGCGTTGGTTGTAAAACCGGTGATTGGCATCATCTTCTGTTGGTTGTTTCTGTTGTATGAATTGCATTATAATTCTAGGAACGAATTGGTTAGCTAATTTAATAAGCAGCCAAACAATTCATGTTGTATATATTCAAGATTCAGTTATACTAAAGTCTAAGAAAAATATTGAGAGGACTCACTTCTTGTGGGATATTGTGCCGACTTACTACTCATCCACCATTAGATGGATTGAGTCCCCCTATCATTTCTCAAAGTCTAAATACAAGCTAGCGTAATTTGCCCGTTAAATTAATTCTTTTAACGCCCTTTATGCTGATATATTTATTGTTATAATGTACTTTAACAATTCAGACAATTTATTAACTAAATAACATTCTCTTGTGAAGAATCACCAATTGCATTTTATTTACAAGAATCTTATCATCTGAACCACATGTGTATTATGAAAGTAAAAATAATGACAATAATTAGAATACTCCAGTGTACAATGTTTCCCACCCTTTCTCAAAATTCTGATGGTCCAGCATTTTTACTACTGAACATTGTCATTCATCACGTGGAAGATACCGTTTCAAAATAGAAATATGAAGAAATTCGTGAATACAGAGATAAGGGCTGCTACTACAACTTGAAAACCAAATACAGGCCTGAAAAATGAGACCATATCATCAGCTGTCAGAGTATTACGGCCGCATAGCGACAACTTGGTTTTTGACAAGTAAAA
The DNA here is from genome assembly GCA_031439585.1 of Pterocarpus macrocarpus. Classification (NCBI taxonomy): domain Eukaryota; kingdom Viridiplantae; phylum Streptophyta; class Magnoliopsida; order Fabales; family Fabaceae; genus Pterocarpus; species Pterocarpus macrocarpus. The sequence goes on along the minus strand of CM062522.1, from coordinate 32,748,123 downwards.
ATATAGCAGGAAAAAGATTAAAACAATTTAAGACACAGTCCCAAATAGCTAATCTACAAATCCTTCAATGGTCATGGTGAACTTCCCAAAACAGGCTACAAACCTCATCCTCTTAATTACTGTAGAGCAGTGAGTACCAAGATGTATGAAACATTCCCATTGCCTTATACGTAACCAGTTCTACCGTGAAAATTCAGGTCAAGGAACTCCTTTCAGTCTCTGGCATCACATTTGGGTATCTTGATAGGTGACAAACCTGCATTGTGCAGTAAAAACAGTTTTCTGGCTAACAAAAGCGTATCATTCCTTAACTTGTGACCTCAATCATATCAGTTTCACTGTCGCTATAATCTCCCCAGCACTTGCTTGGCTTTTTCTCATCTACTGTGTCCTTGCTGGTGGTTACTTTATCCTCTTCACTACAACCAGATGTTGGGCTGAGGTCTGCGGGCTTTTCTTCTATTTTAGGACAACAATCTGCAGGCTCAGCTTGCTGCTTTTCACAACTGACTTCTGCTGGGGAAGCATCTTTATTTTCCACATCCAGAGTCTGATTTTTGTTTTCAAGATTGATATCACCATATACAACTTGTGCTGAGTCTGCTGAACTGGTTGGAGATGTTGCAAACCCATTTTGATTCATTGGGATACCATTTAGTGATGCAGGATATCCACTGGGTGACACTGGAATACCATTTGGAGGCATAGGGGTGAAACTATTTGGCGATACTGGAATACCATTTGGGGGAGCCAGATATCCATTAGGAGGCGCAGGATAGCCATTGGGAACCCAAGGTTGCCCAGGTACAAACTCTGTGGCATGCGGGTTCATTATTCTAGGAGGGCTGTTGGGGTTGCCATCAGCGGAGTGTTCACCTGAGTGGAATACAGTTTTGTTCCGTGGAACACGGTTCCCATATCTGTTGTAGCCACCCGATATTCGTGGACCATACGGAACCCTAGCTGTTGCTGACTGATGAGGTGATCTTCGGGGATTGACTGCAAGCATAGGAGGAATGTTTACTGGTGGGGGCAAAATTCCTCCAGGATCTTTGAAACCTGGAACTGGAACTGGAACTGGAACTGAACCAAAAACTGGAATTGTGGATGGATTAAATGGTGGTGCAGCTGCAGAAAGTTTCTTGGTTGGTTCCTTTCCTGTTTCTAAAGCATCTTGCTTTTCTCCTTCAGGTGGTAGTGGCTTACTAACTGTATTACCACTGTGTAATTCATGTTGTTTCTCGTCTCTCTCAGCCTTCTCTTTTGAGACAGAGGCATCATTGTCAAGTAACTGATTTTCATCTTCAGCTAAACTGGTTAGGGGACTCGAATTGGAGGAAGTTGCTTGGCAACTTTCTAGCACTTCTATCTCTGATGCACCTTCATAGGGACTGTTGCTCATATTCCCTGAACAGCCAGAATTCTCAACCTCCATGGCTGTGACGTTTGCATCTTCAACTTTCTTCTCTATTAAATCATCATTGTTTACTTCCTGTTCCTGGTGTTCAACTTCAACAACCTCATGTTTGACATCATTACTTTTTACTGTATCAGTCACCAATGTAGCTACTTTTTCTTTTTGATCTTCATGGACAGAACTTTGCTGATTATCGTCAATTGGTTTCTGACCATAATCTTCCTCCACATCCTTTGTAGCTGCTACATTATTATCAGTCTCCTTTGTTGCATCTATCTTATGACTCACCTCAGGATTTTGTTGAACAATAGCATTTCCTTTTGGTGACTGTTCTGCCACAGCCTTCACAATTGTCCCAGGTGGGGCTAAGGCAACTTGTTTGTAAGAGAAAAGTTTACCTGTTGACTGAACACTGATGCCACTGCTAGCAGGAGCTGATGTAACAATTTGATCACTTGGAGCCGGGCTTGCTGGAGCTGACTTTGAATCTGCTGACTTCTCTGTTCCAGTAGCTGGGCCGTTAGAGCTATTTAGCTTAGGACTGAAGCTTGCACTCTTAATAAACTTTTTCGAACCAGAAGCGGATGGCCCAGCAGAAGAAGTAGTCTCGCTTAAGTTTGTTCTTTGACAAGAAAAATTTGTGGGCTTGCCTCGATGTTTAGATGACTGGGAAACATTCATGAAATTAGTGTTCAGTTTTGCTAGGGTAGGCCTCCTTGATGAAGATGACTTACGCCCAGTGAGTGAACGACTTTTGGGTACAGCCTCTTGCCATCCTTCATCTGAGCTGTCATCCTGTGCCACATTATTGCTTTCGTTGAGTACCGTTTGTGTTTGGTCTAAGTGAGTGGGCTCAACGTTATGAATCCTATGTTCTTCAAAATGAGCTTCAGATTTATTTTCTTTGTCACTTATTGTCTCAGCAACTGAATAACCTTGAGACGCATCTTCTTCCTTGTGATTTTCATCTGAAGCTGTTTCCCAGCTTTGGCCTGGTTTTCCTTTTAACTGCAAGATTGATGATAATTTAGTTTCCTTCAACAAAATATAGAAAAAGAAAGAAATAGCAGAGAACATATGGGTGTATTCACAGGTATATAGTGGACAAAAGGAGTTTCTGTATTACCTTGGCACGGGCCTTTTTCTGTGCTTCTCTTGCTTTCAGATCAGCATCTGGTGTTATGTAATCCAAGAGGTCTGACACACTGATAAAGCATTTTTTATTTTCATACAATTTTAAAAGATCTTAAAAAAATTAGATAAATTTAACTAAAATTACAAGTCTTGCAGAGCTTTTGATTTAACAAGAGATTGAACTTTTTGGTTAGAGATATAAAGTCATTCTCGGGCTGATAGTTGATCCTTGACATTTTTCACGTAATAACATGGAATTTCACCCAAAAGAATTAGCATAATTAGTATGAAGGTTGGCTACATAGATTAAATGATGCCATCCATCGTATTATAAACCATGTTTGTGGACAAGTCATTTAATGCAAGTCCTTATTAATTGTGCAATTAGTATTGATCCATTAAGAACATGTATTAAAGCAATAAAAAGCACATATTCATAAAGTAATGTAATCCAGTAATTTAATTTAAAATGAATAGGTTATCTGTATGACATCTAAACACACAGGGAAAACTGTAAAAGAGCCATCTTGTCAATTCACTTTATTTATTAACAGATTTATTGGTAATAAAAAGTATTCAAAAGAAAGAAGGGGGGAGGAAAAAAACCAAACAATGACAATCAATTAATCTTTACTCACTTACACCCCAAAGCACCCATGCATGCTCTTTTCTATTTCTATATTTTATTTCAGTTTATTTTAAAATTATAAACAAACAGCTTTGCTTATTGTTCAGCCACCTAATTAACTTTTAGGTTTGGCTTGTGGAGAGTTAGACGAGGATCTGTAAATTGATACAGCTACATTTACATGCTGACTCACAGTCAATAGAAAGTTTAAAAAACATTCCAATTGATGTTTTTGAAAAGAAAAATGGCTAACAGAGGGCTAACCAGGGCCAAAATCAGCATTGATACAGATGATTTAATCAAAGTGCAAATAGCACATGCTTGTGTTCATATGAGCTGAGTATACTTGTTAACAGATGAAAGGTCATAAATTGAACCAGATGGACTCACATAAGCAGAAACTGTGCTAATTGTAATGAATACCTTAAATGACCTTTACTGGAGATTGAGGCATCTGGCTTAGGTGTACCATTGCGTGCAGCCTCTTGTTGCTCCAGAGCCTTTGACTCAAAGTATTCTAGCCAAGCAGCTGCATCCTGTAATAGAGTGACATATATAGGCCTAAGGAACAAGAATTACTGTTTATACATATTTGATCTACCATAAAACAGCATACTACCTGTGTCCTTAGATCATCAGACCCAAGTTTTGCCTGCAGTATCAGAAGGGTGGTTTGTTCATGCTGAACACTTAGAGAGTATGCTTCCATCAAAGAAAGTGCAATAGCTATTGCATGATAGCTTGCAGCTGTCTGAATAAGCCAAGAATTCATAAAACAAGTTTAAAATGCCATCTACCCTAATCTGATTCATATTTGCAGAGAATTGGAGAGCATAATGTGCCAACAATAATTCTGTCATGCAACCACACAAACTAGTACTGAATGAAATTGCATTTCTTAGAATGAAAACCACTATATTTGACACATTTACAAACTAAATTGATGAGGAACTTCCTTTTTTTTTTGCGATTTCCAGTAATATCCTTGTTAATGACTTCGAATGGTTGTTGTCAATGGTTGTCAAATCCAGTGTGGACAGTGACCAAAAGGTTCAAAAATTAGTCACAATTTGATTGGTTCAACTATTTGGATCAATTTGAACTTAAAACTTTGATGTGAAATTCCACTTCAAGAATCATCTAAGCATATGTTTGTCTCATCCAAGTCCAACCAAACAAATTACTGATTGAAAACCAAACAACACAGAAACATATTATATTAGCTCTTTGAAGTCTAAACAGCAAATGTCGCATGGTAGAGAAGCATGGCCTGTCATAGATATGTTAGGTGGCTCCATCCTTCACTCCGGACACTTTTAACCAATTATTAATTTATCTTTCAAAAATCTCAGAACTGTATCAAACCATCCTAAGAATAAGAAGTCTCATGCAACAACATGGAACATTCTTCATGCTTTGGAATGAGAACGAACCTGTATATGATCAGCTCCAAGTAATCTTTTGTTACACTTTAAAGCCTCGTGAAGGTATCTGAGAGCAACATGTACATTTCCCAATCCTTCTTCCATCATTGCTACATTAATGTAGGTTGCAGCAGTGTTCGGATGTGAAGGTCCACAAGTTAAGTGCAAAAGATACAATGCACGATTGACATACCTAGCATATAAGGTTAAAACAAAAAAAAAAGGGATTGGCGCAATTATTTTTTTGGCAGAAGAAAAAGAATAATTCACAGGAGTTTTCCTTATGATATCATATCAAATCTCATATAAATTATTCAGATTATCCCTTCTCTTTTTCCGTCAAATCCCCATAATTTCAAGAATAGCTATTCAAGGATTTTGGTCAACAAATTCATATTGGATAACACCCATATCCACGTACTTTACATTAATATATCTCCATAATGATCTAAGACAAAAACCATCAAAGATTTCTAGTTGAACTCTGTGTTTACTTACTATTATTTCATGAGATAATTAAGATGAGGGATTGGCTAAGTTCTGAAGACTTAAACCTCTTTTAGAATGTTTGCCAAGATGTTTGATTCGTTCCAAGGATGAAGTTTACAAGAAATCTATTATTAGAGAATAGAGATAGAAAGGGTCCAACAGGACTGGGACAGTAGATTCTCTATGATGAACCACAAAAGTTAATGCCATGGTATAACAATCAGACAATTTATATTAACTAATTGAAAATAGGATGTATGGAAGCATACTTTAAAGCCAACTCTGTATGTTGGAGTCGATAGTAGAAAACAGCAAGATCCCCATAACTTTTCATGGTATCAGGATGGTCCAGTCCAAGCTCTCTTTCATTAATATCTAGTGCCTTCTGCTGATAGATAGTTGCCTAACAAAACCACAGCTAAAATTATTACAACGATACTGACTGGAATTAACTTGGCAAGTAGGTTATTCAAAATGTACCTTAAAATATTAGGTGTCTATGTTTTCTAATGTGTTAAGTAAATGTGACGTCTCTAATCTTAATTGAAATAGTTTTTGCAATTACCAAAATGTACTTAAGAAAAATGCCATCCCCAAGGGATTCCCCCCTCCAACCTGACCATAAATTTCAAGTGTTCACGCTATGATACATGTTACTACAGAATGATATTTTCCATCAAAACTTAGCAAAATAACTAGAAAAATAGTTTGCAAGATAATGTGCCTAGTTTACTCTATATTTTCCACAACTCAAAGACTCTTTTTTTATTATGAATCACAAAAGGTCAATGATAATTTGAATTAACAGAAGTCTAAGTCTAAGGAAAAGCATATTTATCAGTTTAAGGCTTTGGAATGGATAAATGTAGATAGTGATCTCCTTTACATAATACCAAAGTCAAACACAACTCAATGCTACCTGGTGTCACCTGCGATGCATAAGATAATGCTGCACCTTGCAAAATTTATCTACCTTATTTTAATTTTCTTATGGCACAAGTAGGAATGTATTAAGGACAAGAGCAAAGATTTATATGAGGAAAAGATATCCTCCATGTCAAAATAAATAAGTTAAATGAAAAGAACCTTTTTGTTATATTTTGGAAATTTAATGAACTATCAAGTAAACAAGTTTGGTATATTAGAATACAGTTTTGGACTCTAACATACTGCACATTAATTGCTTTTAATTTTCACAGCATATGTCACAAGTTGTGATGATGAACACAGAGCACTTAAAGATATTAAAACACATACCTGATTGAAATCTCCTGTATGGTACAGCACAACAGCCAAGAGACTATATGCTCCTGCTGTCATTCTATGGTAAGGCCCACACACTGACACTAATTTTGAAAGTGCCTTCAATATTGTATGTGAAATGTTAGTGCATTTAGTTATTGGTTTCGTGAACAAACCATACCGTAAGAAGAAGGAATTTATTCATACCTTAGTGCCATAGTTGACAGCATCCTCCAATTTTCCTTTATCCAATGAGGTCTTTGATGATTCCAACAGTGTGCGACCATCAGCAGATGAGCATGCAACATGCTGCAAAAATAATTGAAATTGCAAGTCAATAAGAAAAATGGCAGAAAGCTCCCTCACAACAAAGTGACTTTGACCTGTATTTCACCTTATATATGGGGACCATGCTTACGACATCTGACTTTCTGAAAGGAGATGATGTATCCATATCATAGTCCCTCGGAACCAGCTCAAGCCCAACCTGTTGAAAGATTCTCGTAACTGAAATAACAAGGTACAAAATGGACAATATCATTATATTACAGAGTGGGTCTTATAGTTTTACCTTATGACATAGTCCACGGAGAATGGCAAACTTTCTTAAATCTTCACAACTTTCATACTTCCATTGCCACCCAAACCTCTTCAGAAGAAAGATTTCTACCCATTTCCATTTCAGTTCATCACAACTAGTAATATCTACATCATTAGTTTCAGGTGATGGTATTCCCAACAAAATATTTAAGCATGATGCTATGCATGAAGCCAAATCAGAAACATTATCAACTGCTGCAACAACAGCTTGCAATATGTGCTTGTAGGCTCGAACAACCATTTCATGAATACATAGTGATTGCACATGTGGAAGCTTATCCGCAAGCTCAACCTGACAAACAGAATTTGAATAAAAGATATTATTGGTAAAGTTGTCTTATATATATATATATATATGTATGTATGTATGTATGTATGTATATATGTATGTATGTATGTATGTATAACTGTCAACACAGTCTTTAAGACATATATATATATATATATATATATATATATATATATGTATGTATGTATGTATGTATGTATATATGTATGTATGTATGTATGTATAACTGTCAACACAGTCTTTAAGACACATTGCACACCTAAAGGAGAGCAGAGAGTAAGTTTGTTATAGTATGAACCAATGTCAGGGGAAAGTAGATGAGCAAGGTTAAAATGCTATTGTGATGTGCGAATTAAGAAACATTAGCATCATGTTTTGTACAGAAAATGATTATATTGTTCCGTGCTCTCTTCCATGCTATTTAGCCCAAAACAAAGAAGTATAGAATTGTGATTCTATTTCATCATGCCTTATCACATAGAACCAAAGAATGATCATTCTCTACTAGAGGTGGGATCGGAGATTTCATGCTCTATGGAATGAGATTTAATTTTTATTTTTTTCCTAAACATACATATTAAAATTGAAAAATGTTAAACCTAGTTGTTAATATCATTTTCTTTTTCTTACGAAGGTAGGGGGAGGGGGAATGGTCGTCGAACATTAGATATACTAAACTTAATAAGACATGCAAGAGATAACTAGTCAACTTCGACTCTCATTCTCCCTCCTGCCTTCGTAATATAAGAAAAGAAAAAAAGAAGAAGAAAAAAAGGTCGTTTATATCATGAGGGACATTTATGTCAATTAGATCAACTCTGATTCCATAAAGCAACATGGGAGTTCCATTCCTAAAGCTACCAAACTGTAGACTGGGAATGGCCATTTCATTCCATTCTCATTCCATGGAATCTACAAATGCCAGTGCATTATATCTCTTCTAATGTAATAGTATTTGATTGGCTTCTAGCTGAAGCAAAAGTTGAGTTACTTTGTGCAAACATACATTTGGGCCTTCAAATGGGAAACTTAAGTTGTGGTTTTCTTTTATCAATTGTTTCAGGCAGCAACCAGGTGTTACTTACCAGCATCATCTAATTTTCATTTTATCTATTGTGCACAGGTTTAAGGAGCAAGACTGCAAATAGTTATTTAAAAGAGGAATGATATAGCAAAAGCTAATATAAGGTGGACCAATGGTAAAAGTAAAGGAAGGGTGCAAAAGAAGATAAATGATTAACATATTACCACAGGTCCTAAGGAAGACATTTGCAAGCCTCTTGTATGCATGAAATCAGTCAATGTCCTTCCATCAACCGGTGAGAGCTCAAGGGACCCAAAATCTGCCACCTAAGAATTTGAAGTGACAATAATTAAACATATTCCACAGTAACTCAGGTGAAAACATGTTCGTTAGTAAGAAACTAACCAGCTTTGGAAGTGCAGTATCAACGTAATATTTATGGGCCATTTCCATCAATTCATCAGGTGACTGCAAATTATGACGACGAGCACATTATGACAATATTATTAGATATTATCAATTTCATATATTCTTCGTTAGAAAAAAAAAGGGATTCATATATTCTTTTGGAGAATCACATTACAGTATATTCACATAGCAAAAACAAGGAAACATATTAAACAGTGTCCAATGGAGGATCAATCATGTCATAATGCAGAGATCAACCTTCAAATGAAGACCAGTTTTGGATTCTTTAAGGCGGGTATATGCAGCATCAGGAAGCAGCTTTTTCCACATTGTTTCCTTTCCTTCATCTTGTTTCTCTAATTCCTGTTGAGTGGCATCCGGCTTGTTCATGTCAATGCCATTACAAGTGGAAATATCCTTCCCTGGTTCAACTATTGAGTTCCTATTGTTCATTTTTTTCTTCAATTCCTTCAGTAATCCACCTTGCTTCCCAAGACCTTTCACAGCTGGTTCAAGTTTAGCTTCTTCTGCCTTTTTTGGCTCAGTCTTTCCTGTAGCTTGATTTTGCAAATGTTGTACCCAACATGCCCCTAGCTCCCATCTGATAGACTTATTACATCTGGTGGCTTCTTCCTTCAATTTCAGTAAACTTTCCTCCAGAACTTTCCTTACCAAGGACCGAGCCAAACGTGAATTTTCATTATCTGAGTTTTGGATTCGTTGAATTGCATTAGACGATTGGGATGTAGATGACTTATGCAACAGCATCCTCAAGCTGAAGGTAATTTGGAAACAAAACTGTATTAGGAACTTTAATTTAAAAAGAAAAAAAAAGAAAAAAAATTTACCCAAAAAGTCAACAAAATTTAAAGCATCTTCAAGCTGAAGCTAATATATTAATAGGGTTGTATCAGAAACTTATAAAACTAGATGTACCAAAACATATTGACAGTATCGCAATATAATTTGCAGACGCAGCACTTTCCCTCATTATTGGTGTATGATTTCATGGAGTAAAAGTTTATGAGAAGGTAAAGCAAGAATTAAGTTTGTAAACGACCTGTTAACATTTAATGCATTTGCACCTCCTTCAGGCTGGTCCTCAATATCAATTTCCATGGAATCAGGACTCCCCTCCATCTCAGCTGAAACTTTTACCACAGCTGTGTAGCCACAATGTCTTATAATTACTGCACCTAAAGTAGGAATATCCTACAAGAACAAGAACAAAAGCATAATTTATTAAAAAGAAAAACCATTTCGGTGAATTATAATAGGTTCACGACATTTATTTCATATACATGAACAGTTGCACTCTCATCAGCAGTTATGCCTTTAAGCAAGTTTCTCTGAGCAAGTTCTTCCTCTGACAATCCAAGAACCTGATTCCCATCATTTTTGCAGTCCAACTTCACACTTGCATCAGATACATCTCTTGTCACCTTAATAGTTAAATCTCCCATTCTTTCTTCATAGGATGTTGGAATAGCTGAATCACTAAAAGAGCTTTGCTTACTATTTTTAAGATGCTGTATTGCAGAAACTGCTTTAAAGACTGATACGTCGACAAATAAACTATGAAGCAGAAAGGCTTTCCTATCTCGAATTTGCCTCTCTTCTGCTGTTTGACAAGGCATTGCAGCTAGAATTGCGAAATCTCTAGCCCACTGTCTCATTTCATGTTTACAATCTCTGCCTTGTCCACCCCCATTTCCGCCCCAAACTTCATCTTCCACAGGTAGTGGAGGAAAGACAGACGGATTGTCAGCAACAACTGGAGGGACAACCCAAGTGTTTGCACGAAAACCATAAGGAAGGTTGCCAAACTGAAATGGTAACACAATAATATTAAAAACATCTAGTACAATTAGCAAAATAGTGTGCAAATTTACGATGAGAAGTACAAACCTTATTGTGTTCCGTGAATGCTTTCATAAGAGCTTTGTATGCCTGCATGAAAGATTATAATCCATATATTATTTGTTTAGCCCAATACACTGTCAAGTTTATGGTATTTTCCCTCATAATTTTAAAATTTTAAAATTTAAAAAAAAATAGTTACAAGTGTATTCTAAACTTACAGAATCAAACACCCTGCTTATCTGCTGAAGAAGACCAACCAAAGTATGACTTACAAGAAGACATTTTCCAGCAGGATAGAATCCTGTTCTAGAAACAACAATTGTATTTGGTTTTCCACTGCAAATCCTGACCTGCACATGCCATATGCATAGCAATCCCACACCAAAGAAACATTAGTCTACCAAAGCTCATTCAAGTGAAAAAGCTGCTAAACTAGTAACACAACAACCCTCACATCAATCTGAAAGAAATCATCTTCTGTCTTATCCTCAAGGAATGGACGGTTTGATCTCCGTATGTCTACAAGAAAACAGAAAATATGTTAATAAAAACATGGCTTCAGATTCAATCTACCATCAACCACATTCTTAATATTTTATAGTGCCTGAATAATTTGAATACTTATCCAACCACGCTAAAATCTACAAGCACAACCAATTGTATATTTATGAACCAGCTTGCTAACTACAGTGTAACAAATCTAACGAAGAGGAAGTAGAATTAAAAATTGAAAAAGAGGATAAAATAGCGTTTGCTCGTAGGAGTCCTATTTAGAATATTTTCACAGAAGCAGATTTCAGTCACCAACCCAAAAGAAAATAGCTAAAACATAATTTTCCTTCAGCAACAGAAGCTATGCTGTTTTGGCATTGCAACATGCATGCAGTTTCACAAACAAATTGCGTTGGCTCAAATTAACTTCTAAAAAACATAGGCAAAACAGATTTTTCATCTTTATCTTTATTTATTTTTTTTAATATAGTTTTTTTATCTTTAACCCCTTTTTTTTTTTGCCAATTTGATCTCTTATCTTACACTTCCTCTACATCATTAGTCAGTTCTCCTTATAAACAGAAAAGTACACGACAAAAAATGGCATCGCATCACAGCTCTGCCACTTTAGCATTACACAAAAGTGATAAAGAACTATTGAATGTTTGTAATGTAATAGACCAAATTGAAAGATAGAGACCACATTAGAAAACAAATAAAGACAAAAAAAATAACACACACACACACACACACACACACACACACACACTTACTTTTGAAAGCAAAGTAACCAAAAAGAAACACGGTAGAGAAGAAAAACTTACATTGAAACGGCGGCGTGAGGTGCGAAAACGAAAAGAAGTCATAGAACTGTCCCAGTCTGGGTGGCGGACACATGGAGATGTCACCCTCCACTTTCTCAGCCTTCTCGCCCTTCGCATTGCCCGACTCCGAATCCGGGTCCCCGGGTTTGGGCTTCGGGCTTGTTTCGGACCCATTTTCTGGGCTCGGACTCTGCTGTAACGGTTCGGTCTCCGCCGAGCCAGACTCTTTGGCGGCAGCCGGTTCTTTGGCTGTGGGCCTGGCGGCGGCGGCGGCGGCGGGCTTGCCGAATGAGGTGGTGCAGGCGACGATGTCGAGGAGTCGCCGAATGTGCGCAACGGCAAGCTCTTCGGCGTAGTCCTCTGAAAAAGTTAAAAGAAGAAAATGGAGAGAGGGTTGAGGTTGGTAAAGTGGGAGTGTGTTTTTGAATGGAGTTTTGTTAGTACGTACCTGGGACGATGGTGAGGTGGCTGGGTTTAAGGGACACGATCTCCACCGAATCCTTCAGTCTAGCACCTCGCACCTGTTCAACAAATGAACTTCGTTAGCGGTTTTGTTCGTTGGCAGCATGTGTCGATTCCACCGGGATTCAATCATATATCCTCTTAATTTAAAATTTTACTAACAATAACATGCATTAATAATTTATACAACATCTAAGAGTTATATATGAGTGAGATTTCAAATTAAAAAATATTCTAAGTATATCAATTAGGAGGATTTTAGCATTTCTCTTCAATCATTTATTCGCTATATTATTTTGGTCAAATTCATTTGTTATATTATAAATCCTATAAATCAAAGCATACAATTAAATGAGAATGTAAAACTTTTTTCAAAAATAGATCAAAACTAACCCTATAATAAAATAGTGACATTTTTCGGGTGCCTAAAATTTTAGAAAGAAGGGAAAAAAAATAACAAATAAACGATGTTATGTTTTCTTTAGTACTTAAATAAAGAATTAATTTGTATATATTATCAATATAAAATAATTTTATCTAAATATTCAATTATATATTATCATATTAAAAAAAGTAATTGACTCAATCATTTACTATCCTAAAAATTTTATAAAAATAAATATTTGATTGGAAGATCAGTATGTAGCAATTAAACTCCTCAAATAATTCAATTTTTTAGGTCATTATTATATTCTAATTTGTCCACATTTTTAATTTAATTGGTTAAGTATTGAACATAAAATAATTTATAGTATTAGTTTTTTTTTATTTTGTGAGTATTTAAAAATGTATTTGATGAAGTAAGTTAAAATATAAGAGATAAATTTAATTTGTCTGCACTATTAGTATAAAAAAATTTTACATAGATATACAATCATATATTACCATATCAACAAAAATGTTTAACTCAATCACTCACTATCTTAAAACTCTTACAAACACAAGCATTTAATTGGATGATAGTGTAAAACTTTTTTACACTGTAATACATAGTAATTAAATTTGATTTTAAGAGATTAATTTTGATATAATTTTTATATTGTCATATAATCAAATGATATTTATTATTATTTTAAGTATTTATTGTATTTTATTATTATTTATTTATTATTTAAAATCATTAAAATAATTTCATCTTTATAAATTCTTAGGAATTGATATATTAATGTTAATGACATTATATTTATTAAGATTATTTAATCCTTATTTAATATTTTTTTAAAATATAAAATTGAAATTTTATTTTTTTGTTTCAAAAAAATTAATAAAAAAATATTTTATTAACATTTATAAATAATTATCACATATTATAGTCCAAAAACATTTCAAAAAATTGAAAAAGTACGTATTTCTTACTTTTTAAAATAATCATCACAAATTATTGTTATTATTAACAATTTGTTATAATTGAAAAATCTATAAAATTATGTATACACAGACATACAAAAATATTTATGTTATTATCAGCCACATAATTTTTACTATTTTATCATACGTATTTTTTAAAGAGTTTAATTGATATGTACTGATAGTATAAAATAGTTTTACACTGTTATCTAATCAAATATTTTTGTTTGTAAAAAATTATTCTAATGAGTAATTGAATCAAATATTTTTGCTAATATGGTAATATATGATTAAATGTCTGTATAATTTTTTTTTACACTAATAATACATGTAAATTAAATCCTTTTGTAATTTGTAAAAAAAGTGTCAATTTATATAAATATTAATAAAAGGGTATTTTGGTTCAAAAAATAAGGTAATAAATATAAGTAAACAAAAATTTAATAGAAAACATAAAATGGATTAAAGTGAAATGCACTTTCTTCTTTATGGAGGGAAGTGTATATTTGAAAAATAGAGAGGAGGGTCATGTCTTAAAGACATCTCTCAAGAGAGAATAGTGCAATTTACTCAAAATATAATCTTTTTTGCTATATATTATAAGGACTTAATTCATTATCAAAAAATAATTACTAAAAATGTAATAAAACATTAAATTTAACACATTATTGTGGCAAGTTCTTTTATATAATTATCTAATTATATATAGTTATGTTATTAAAACTACTTGATTTTTATGATAACTAACTTAAAATTTATATGAAAGATAATACATAATTGATTAACAGTGTGAAACATTTATACTGATAGTATATTAAAATTAACATCATATAATAATTAATTCAATAATTTGATTATTTTATAAAATTAATTTTGATATATTATCAATGTAAAGAATTTTATATTATCTTTTAATCATAGATTATTATCATTGTGTGAAATTTTTTTTTAATTTCATAATGTCTCAAAATTGAATACTTATTTCATATGATATTTTTTATTTTTAAAAAACAAACGACAACACTTTTTTATATACTAATAGAGGACATATAGTTCGTCAGTTCACATTTTTATTTATTATTTTATAATTTTAAATATATCTAAAGTCAATAATGCATACTTTATCTAATAAACAATAATTTTATATAATTATTAATTTTTTATTTGTATATATAATATTAAATGTAAGTATTTGACAATAGGTGATAAAAAAAAGTATTGTAATTCTGCAATGGCTTTTGCAAAGTAATGAGATAACAAAATGACTAGTTATTATTAGTATATTCACAAATATTTTCTTAATTAAAAAGAAAACTAGATACCAAAATGACCATCCCTTTATTGTTAGTAATAGACAATAATATAAATAAATGAAAACTAATACCGGATAAAAGATATGACTAAAGAAGGTAGTAAAAATAGCTTAAAGTCTTTTTATAATATTATATATAAAAATTGAAAAAATTTATCATTTTTTATTAGACAAAAATATTCTTTATATCCCTTTTAAGCAACTTAAACAATTATATATATTTCAATAACTAAACAGACAACTGATTATTAACATAAATAGTTTTCTCCTAGTGATAATTAACTTTATAAAAATGATAATTTATTTTTATTATAAAAAATTACTGATAAAATAACTTATTTTTAAAATATCATACAGAAAAATCAATACTTTATCTTATAAAATTAATAATAAAAAAACTTATTTAATTCTCATTGAATATTGATGATATAATAATTTATCATCTATTTCATTTTTATATTTTACTATTTTTATTTATAAGAATTATTATTTTTAATTTTTATTATTAATATTTACTTTATATTTTTCAATAACTTACGATATTAGTAATTATTGTAACAGAGCAAATTTTTAGTTTTTTATGAATAAAGTTTTTACTTACCAAAATAGACATTATCATTTAATTTAATTCCAAAAAAATGAAAGAAACTTTTTACTGTAAAAGTTGCTAACCTGTACTTAAACGAGTGAAGTGGTAGCACAAATTATATTATAAAAATATAGTGGTAATAAAATGATTTTAAATATATATATATATAAAACACTCAGAGTCACTCACACAAATTTTAAAAAAGTGATGCTACGAATTTTATTATAAAAACTTGTGATAATAAAATGATCAAAAAATTATTTTTTAATTTTCGGCTAATAGCAAATATTCGAGTGTATATTAATTAGGAGCTTATGTAATATTCATCAGTTGTATTTAATATCCTCAGTGTATCTTAAAAGCATAATTTAGTGACATAATCCTTTCCTATCTTGAGTTATTTAGTATATATTTAAATTTCTTTATTTAACTTTGATAAATCTTATATAATTAAAATATTTCAATAAGCATAATTGCTTAAGTTTTAATTTTGGATAAAAATGATTGAATTAAATACAATTATAATATTATAAAATAACAAAAAAAATTATATTTGAAATTTAATAATTATTTTACTTGCTTTTTTCCTTTATTTAGAATAATATTTAAATATTCTTTTAATTTTATATTAGATAAATTAAATGAAAAATTATTATATTTATTTTGACATATTAAGTGAGTTTTTTTTTTTGTCAAAATCACAAATATTTTTTTACTGGAGACAATCCTGCTAAATGAGTTTTTTTTTTAAAGATACAAAAAGCTTGTAGAATTTTTACTCTTTATTATTTGTATAAAATTGTTTATAACTTAATCTTTATTATATTTTGATATCCTTTCTCGTAAATACATCAAGTATTATTTTATCATTTGCAATGCAAGTGCTAGATATAAATCAACTGTGTATAATTATAAATTTTTACTTAATAAATAAATATTTACTATATATTTACACTTATTTATTTTACTTTAAAAGAGCTTATAATTAACATGCTTTAATAATTATATTTGCTCAAGTTTTAATTTGGAATAAAAATAATTTAATCTAAACATAATTATAATATTAAAAAGCAACAAAAAACTTATATTTAAAGTTTGATAATTATTTGAATTGATTTTATTTATTATTTGGAATAATATTTAAATGTTCATTTAACTATATATACATAAATTAAATAAAAAATTATTATATTTATTTTAACACATTAAATGAGTTATTTTAAGATATAATTTTTTTTTGTAATCTTACTCTTCAAACGACATTACCAATTACTTGGTCCAGTGCCGCATTTTAAACAAGACCAGCGTCATATATCAGCTTTCGACACATCCCACAAAATGGTCTGTTCTGTTACGCGGGATTGTCTAACACTCGGCGAAATACTTTCCTTTTTTGTGTCAATGTTACATAAATGTCTAATTTTGCACGTTTTTAAAAGAAAATATTTTTGATATACTTTTGGTATAAAAATATTTTATAATGTCATCTAATTATATTATATCCTATTATATGTGAGATTTTTTAAGTTAACGAAAATTAATAATATATTAAAATTAAATTCTTTTTTAAAAATAAACTTATAACTTCTTTTATATGTCCGTACACTATTTGATATATCGTTTTATTTGTTTTCAAGTCATTCCAACGCTGCGTGAAATCCAAAGTACAAGTAAGAGAAGCATACCTCGTGCGATAAGGAGTAGTTAGTCAAGTGACAAGTTTCAACATGAACCGCTAAAAGCTTTCTCACATCTAGGATCCTATCTGTAGAAATACCCTGTCCGCCAAAATAAACACAAATAATTGTTATTTGAAAGATAGCAAGTGAGATTTTGTAAAAAAATTTAATTTATAGCTAAATTTCTAACTTCAACAAAATTCTTGCGATGTTTTGGGAAGAAAATCTTCAAATGAATACCGCGGTTCAATATCATAGATTGGTATTGAAAGAGCAAAATTTATAAACTGAACTTGCGGCGACAACTTAAAAAATTATAACTAAACTACGTAAATAACGTATAAGGAAGCACAAATCACATGTGTAGCTCTTTTTTTGCCTTTCATGTTGTGTTAAGCTATTTATGATAATGATAACTAACTAGATATTTAAATAATTTGTTATGCGTTTAAAATAATTTATAATTAAAAATTTTAGAAAAACAATTTTCTCCTAAAAATTTATTTAATGTAATCATGCTATTTTAAGTGTAGTAAAATATTTCTCAAATTGATTAGTTTTATTTGGCCAGCACCGAAATACGGTGATTGAAAATTGTCATTTAAAATAAGAAAGAAAACTCCATGCATATTTTATATAGTATGACATTTTCTCAGCTAATATAAAATTATATAGTATGAGCGGATGCATTTCTTTTAATAAAAAACAAAAAATTGAACTTAAATTATTAGTTGAGTCGTAAACGATACAGAAAGAACTTCAAATATTCCAATTGGAGCAAAAAGACAAAGAAGCTCAAATTAATCTGGTAGTCCATACCTTGAGGGTAACTTGTGAGTCGTCCGGTGTTTCCACCGTAATTTCAATGACGGTTGGCAAAACTGCAATGGATAATGTAATTCTTATTAGAGAATTCTCAGAGGATAAGGTATCGAATTCCCAGAGCCAATGAAATTGGAGATAGATAGCAATGCATTTGGCTACCACATATTAAGAAAAGAAAACCATGCTCATAAGTTCGGACCTTGTATGCTGGTAATGCAAGCAAGGAGATTAATGGAAAAGAACATCACATGCTCCTAAAACTGGGAAGAAACACAGAACTCATTGTTTCCATTTTCAGTCCAAACAACAAAAAAGAGTATAATATTATTGTTAAAGAGTCAATGTTAGCAAGTTGTAACCAGGAATTTCTAAGCAACAATTACAATGGATAAAGATACAGAAGGGGAAAGAAACAAAGGTAAGCAAGAGTGCAGGATGGAATGTGAACCTTTCTCTTCCTTTTTCTTCTTCTCTCCCTTAGCTTTGTGAGGTTTGGTTTTCCCAGTTTTGGGAGCCATTGTACTTCAAGCAATCAGTCGAATAGGTTTAAAGCTTTCCCTTTTGGTTGTTGTTAAAAACTTTCGTACAGCTTGTTCTCGGACGGAAATAACTAAGACACAATGGTTGAATTCATCGAATAAACGAAATCCCTCTGCATGTGAACTGGGAAGATTCTCCGTCCTTAAACTGTGGAAGTTTCTTTGTGAACAAACACAACAGCAGCCAGCGTCTGAGAATGACGTAACTAAGTTATCTGCAGATTTCAGCTGGCTCAACAGGCATAATAGAGGGTGAAAAAAAATTATATGTATATATATATATATATGATAATAAATATGATAGAGAAGTTTGAACCCCAAACGAGAAACCACCCAATAAGCTGCTTGAAAGTAACTAAAACTTGGAAGCAAAAATGGATATTATCTCTTTTTCTTTTTCTTTTTCTTTTTTTCTTAATTTTAATGGAAATAAGAAGATTGGAGCGAATAAAATGGAGCTGAGGAGGTGTAAGAAAGAAAGAGCTTTAGGGGTGCATGATGGTAAAGGGAAGGGAATTGAATAGAAGTGGGTATGGAATCCTGGTGCTTAATTAAGAACCAAGTGAAAGCGTAGGTGGGGGTACACAAGAAAAGAAAAGGTACAGGAGAGAGATTAGATATTGTGAGAGATGGAAAAACACAAAAACAAAATTGCGGATAGGATAAGGTAAGCCAAGGGCAAGCCAGGGCTAGCCTTGCACACACGCACACAGAGAATGTAAGGTTAGCGATTTCAGGCCTCTCATTTTTGTTCTGTGCCACTTCTTTGACGCCTCATCGTCTCAGTCTCTCTTTCTCAATCTTTCTTGTGCCTGTATGAACGTTATTGGCACGCATAAGCAGCTGATTAGAGGCCTTCTTTGTCGTCTTCGACTCTTTGGATTGGGCTGCCACCGTTGAATGGCAACCTATGAGACCGTGAGACATGAGAAATTAACTTGATTTTATCCATAAAGTGGTAATAAGACTTTGTTCATTTTATGCAGCTTGACCGTTTGTCAATGATTCTCACTGGTATTTTCAACACAAATCTAATCGTTAATATGCATATGTTTGAGATTGTATATAATTATACATGAAAAATGGAATTTTGGTCTTGTGCTATAAAGTGGGTTAGAGTTGGTTGTTTTACATTTAATTAGAGTTTTCTTAATAGAAGTATTGATATTCGAGTCTTATTATTAGAAATTCAACTAATCTAGTCCAACAGACAAAGGTCCCTTAAGGGGGTTAATTAGGAGTCTTTTAACGAGCATTTTTTCCATTTTGATTAGTGTTTTCTTTTTGCCATGATATTTGATTGTTTTAAAACCTAATTTAAGATAAGAACTGGGCAATTTTTGAGGAAGTGAATTTGGCTTGGCCATATAAGAAAGGTAACGGGTAAACCCAATGAGACGCAAAAATAGAATGGATTTGTCTTGTTGCGTCTTCCATTTAGAAAGAACAAGAAAAATAAAGAAAGAAAAACTATACCTTATCGAAAACTACTTTTCACATAATAAGTCAAGAGAATGCTCCTTGGATGCTTGGGCGGCTTTGCCAAATAAGAGAATCTTTCGAACATGACGTCAGCTAATTGAGTGCCTTTTCAGTAAAACATGTAGTAACTATTTCATCTAGTAATATGTTCCAAATTTCAACCTTTGCAAATCTTCAACTTAATTAGACAACAAAAACATGAGTGTTTTTGTCAAGAATTTTGAACAAGCGGGTAAGTTTTGAAGAATTTTGGATGAGACTTTTATATAAAATTTAAATATAGTTTAAAAAATTAAAATATAAATCTACCAAATCATCCTTACAAGAAAAAAAAATTAATAATTATAGTTTGCACATACATACTTAATATTAATAAATTATTTTGTGTAATAACTAAGTTTCTTTTAGTCCTCACTCATAATTAGAGATGGCAAAATAGGTCTAGCAATGATAAAAAAAAAACCCCCAAAGTAGGTACTTGTAGGAATTACAAGCAACACAGATGGGTATGGGAACAAATTTGCTCCCTGCAAGGAAGGGAGCATAGTTCCCATATATTAAAGCAGGAGGGATTGGTGATGAGGTCCCCATTCCATGGAGACTTGCTAAGTCCCTGTATATGTGAAGTCTCTAATACAAATAACAGGCATATAAGCTTTATAATTTACAATAAGGGACTTGCATCATTTATCTTCATGATATTTCTGATTGTCTTATATTGGATTTGCATATACTATGTTTTTTATTTTTAATTTGAATTATGTTGCATTAATAATGTTATAATGGATTATGGATATTTATATATGATTTATTAAGGTTTAGGATTTTTTTTTTCATAAACCTGCAGATATCAGCAGAGATTTAGATCCCTGCACATAACAGGGAATAAGGACTTGTGACGAGAGCAAAAATAGGGATAAGGGGCAAATTTCTAAATGGAGATGGGGGCCAAAGGCACGTCTCCATCCCCATGGACCTTCATTGCCATCTCTAACTAGGTCCAACCTGCCTAACTTGCCAAAAATGACTGATTCGGCTACTATTCTCAACTCGTCATTTTTTTTTCAACCTGTCTCGCCTAACCCACAAGTTGAGGCAGGGTGAGGTGTGTTTGACTTGCAAGCTTGTGTTTTTTTTTTTTAAAAAAATTAAAACATATTTGGACATACAATGAGAATGTTTATAGAATCTTTTTATAAGCTTATTATTGTTAGTTTGTGAGGACTTCTTACTAATCTATTATGATTAATATAGATTTGTTAATAATTTATTGCGTTATTGTGTTTGATTTATATTATTAACCTATTGTGTTTGATTTTAGATATAAATTATGTAAATTAATATTTTTTAAAAGTTTATATGGATATTATCTTATTGTATTTAGGCAAAATTTTAATTAATTATTTTTTAAATTTTTTAAAAAAATTTTTATGTGAACAAAATCATTAAAAACATAAAAACAAGTTTGTATTTAATTTTTATTTTTTTTGACGGGCCAACCCACACAAAAAAAGGGTGGCTTAGCACGACTAAACCATATTACCAAAGCGGGTTGGCCTGCCTAACCTCATTTTGGGCAGGTTGTAATACCCTAATAACCCAATACTACACTTAAGTCATATTACAGTAATCATTAGTTGTTACTTTTGCTTGTGGATGTAGGCTCCAATGCTCTTTAGAAACCATCTCATGGTTCAAACTATACTGAGCTTTAAAATTTTGATGAACAACAAATGAAGCTTCAAGTAAAATCCTTTGTCATATGATGATTTGTTATGGTAAATGCATTCTTTTATGAGCAAGATTATTCATTTCAAACTGAAACAATTTTTGAACAAAACAAAGCATTTTTTTCCTTCGTATTTCTCTGAATATACATTTCTTGGAATAAATACTTTG
Organism: Pterocarpus macrocarpus; assembly: GCA_031439585.1. Taxonomy (NCBI): domain Eukaryota; kingdom Viridiplantae; phylum Streptophyta; class Magnoliopsida; order Fabales; family Fabaceae; genus Pterocarpus; species Pterocarpus macrocarpus. The sequence goes on along the minus strand of CM062522.1, from coordinate 32,726,155 downwards.
GGGAATATGTGATCTCTCACTTAAGAAACAAATTAGAAAAGATGCACAGACCATTCAAAAGGTTGACACATCCAGAAGACTCTGTTCAGAAGAATGACCATCAAAAAGATGTTTCTCATGAAGTACCTCACCTTCAAAGCTTCTTCAGCACGATTCAAGAATCAAATTCAAAAGGTTAAATGTGATGTCATAAGATCCAAAAGAAGCGCTGACAAGTCTAAAAAGCTGGTGAACCATTAAACGAGTACTTTTCCACTTCTATGATATTTCCACAGGATGAGAAAGGAAAGTAACTTCTACTCTGTCCAGTCTTAGACCAGTGGATCAAAAAAGCTCAAAACTCAAGATTTGCACACTTCAATAGTAAAATTTTTTAAGTCTATAAAAGCTGGAAGAACGATGAAGAAGTGGCTAGACAATTGAACATTCTGCATATTTTGAAAAGCCTTTATCCTTCTTAACTCTATGAACTACCAGAAAGTTACTCATTGTAACTTTTGATTAAGAAATCTTCTCGTCTGCTTTGTCTTAGCTAATATTCTCATTTCGAGAAAGTAAGAGAAGTCATACACACTGTATTTCATTGATCATACTTTGTTAAGAGATTTAGTATGAGTGTTCAAATACAAACTCAAAATAATGAATATTGTAACTTGACCCGTTAGAGGTCATTGTAGGCTTGGAGAGGCTAGGATCAAACACTACTCAATTTAGCTTGAGGCTTAGTAAATACTACTCATTGTAAAGCTTAGAGAGGCTTGGACAAAGAATACTCGTAATATAAAAATCTCAACAAAGTGTTGGGGATTGGATGGAGGCAAGTGGTTGGCCGAACCAGTATAAAACCTTATTGTGTATCCCTTATACTTTTCATTGATTTACTTCACCACATAATTAAATTGGTATGCTAAATATTATACTGCTAGAACAAACTTTCTGAAAGTAAAACTATTTATAGCTCTAACTAAATCGCTTCTACATTCCAAGTCTCAGACTTAAGAAAGTTGTTTTACAAAAATTTTTAGGTTATAAATTACATACTTTAACCTTGACATTAGAGCCTATCTTTGGAGTTGAGCTTCCTAAAGGTTATAGAGGACAAAGATAGATGGCATAACAAATCAGTCACATTGCTGAAGGGCACTCTATTAATCGCCCTTCATATTTGAATGGTGAAGACTATCTTTATTGGAAAGATAGAATGAGACTCTTCATTGAGTCTACAAGTATTGATATATGGGAGATCATAGAGAACAGTGACTATATACCCACTATTGAGCAACTTGTGCCTCAAGCGGTTTATGAAATGTTGCCCTATGTGTGAGCTTTCTAACAAAATTGATTACACTTAAATTGAAATTGTATAGGATGAGTTATGTCCTGCAAAACCCACTCTGGTTAAATCCAAAGGCAGAAATCTAGGCTAAACTTCAAAAAATCATATCTTACTCAACACTAATCCAATGGCTTATAAATTATTGATTGGAAAGCTCTAAACGTTTAGTTTCATTTAAAATTAGTTTTATCAAATTCTGATGACTTTTGTTTTTCATTCAAGTTTCATTCCAAATCCAATAAATACATGCTAAATCAGCCATCAAAGATCATATAAACATAATACATCATCAAGAAGAGAGTAGAACATAATTTTTCATCAGCCTCTACATCACAAAAACAAGTGAGATAAGTTGAATCTTATCTAAAATTGATGTAGAAACTAGCTAGATTTGAGTTTTTGGTGGAGGAAGTGGGTGGAGCTTGGAGAAGGGAGGAAGATGGAGTGGAATTGGACAAGAGAGAAGGAAGAATGGTTAGCTGAAGGAGGGGGCACGAAAATGAGGGGAGTTAAGAGGGATTTTGATGTTTTAAAACATGATACATACTTGTGATTGGTGGAGGCTTGAGTGGTGTAGGTTGAACCAAGTCTTTCCTCTCCTTTAGGCAACAAGTGGTGCCACCTATATGAGGTAGGAGTGGCTGAATTTCAGCCACTAAAACTAGAGTTGTTAGTGTAAATTTCTATTGATTCAGTTCCGGCGGATTAAAATGTCGAATTTCAACCGATTTTCTTCAAACCGGCGAAACATTACTAGTGTTCTTCTCACTTTTTCTACATAATTGTGCCAATTTCTCCTAATCTTAATCTCTATATAATTCACTTCTAAATATTCTCACATACCTAATAAAACCAAATAAATCACTTAACACATAAATTAAACATATCCCAATTCAGGACGTTACAAATTCTTTTAAATTCTCAAAATATTACCAATGGTCTTCTTAAATTTTCTATTTAACAAACTTAAGTTTTCTAATCCGAATGTTTATATTCCAACCTTAATGAAGTGTATCTCTCTAATGAAATGAAATAATTCAATCAATAGTATTAATCAGAAGCACTGTTTCTTTGAGATTGCTACATTTTAGTTTTTCATAAATCTTTTAATATTCTCTATCTGTTTTTCTGTTTCCTATAACTAATGGCATTTTCATAATTTTGAGCAAGTCCAGGGGTATCCCATGTCATTTCACATGTGGACACCTCTGTGGCCCAATTAGCTAAAAATTATGTTTCTATTATGCCGTTTTTAAGAAAATGGGATATTACAGTAGGTAGTGATCCTCTACTTTTTCTTATTGTTGTTCAAGAAAGCTTGAAGCTTTGGTCCTCCCCATGACCTACAGCTTCAAGAGACATCTTGAGAAAAGTTTCTTCTTCTTGTTAAGAAAAGTTGCTTCTTGAATCTTATTTGTGAGGTTTTATGTTGTGGCTAAAAGGTTCTTTTCTTGATACCCTAAAAGTTTTCATTTTTCAAAGTGATCTATATGTTCTTGGTGATTCCTTGAGTTGTTGATAGAAAAAAAATACTTTCTTGAAGTTATCTTGTTTAAAGTTTGTCCTTTTGGACATATTGAGTTCAAGAATGAAAAGATTCTCTTTTTACACCCCTAACATGATGTTTATGTAACTAAAGAACATTGTATAGCATAAAAATTTAAAAAAATTGCTTCTTGTAGCCTAAAAGTGGCTCCTAAAGAATAGACTTTCTTAAAGATTCGCTTTGTTTTTCTTGAAGACAAGATAATGAGTAAAAGCCTAAACTTTCTTAAAGTATGAAGCTTTTATTAGGGTTAATTGCACTTTACCCCTCTATATTATATGCTATGTGCACTCTACCCCCTATATTTTAAAAATGTGCAGCCCGACTACTTGCATTTTCGCAAATGTGCACTCTGGCCCTTTTGCTGATTTTTTCATCAATTATGAATAAAAATATTACCCATTCAGGGTGTTGAGTTGCATATTTAGAAAAGTTCAGGGGGTCAATTTACACATGACCCAAAATTTAGGAGAGTATAATGCACTTATTTTGGGGTAAAGTGCACATTTGCAAAAATGCAGGAATTGGGATATGCATTTTTAAAATATAGGGGATAAAGTGCAAATGGCCTATAATACAGGGGGTAAACTGCAATTAACCCTTTTAATTATAAAGGTGAAAACTTGTAACTTTTATTTTGTAAAGGTTAAACATTGAGGATAAAATATTGAGTAAAATTCCAAACTTTCTTCAAGAATGAAGCTTTTTAGTCACAAAAGTGAAATCTTACAACTTTAATTTATAAAGATGGAATCTTGAAGATAAGATAAGCAGTAAAAGTTCAAACTTTCATCAAGGATAAAACTTTTTAATCTGAATCTTGCAACTTTATTTAAAAGAAAAAGAACTTCTTGATGATGGTAAACACATGGTGTTGTTAGGTTCATGAATGTGGGCATACGTTGTCATGACCCAAGGGATTAGAGAGATCTTGAAATCTCTTGGGAATAAAAGTATAATTAGGGCTAATGACCATACCATGAACTTAGAAATCATTTGTGTACTTTCTCAAGGAATCTATAAGGTTTGAATGCAAAATGTTGGCTGAAACCCCATTATAGGCTTTGCCATGATAAGAAGGAAAAAGGAAAAATAAGTGCTAAACTTTTTAACTTAAAACTATATCCCTTAAGTTGTGTACATAAGAAATCCAGTAAGTTATATGGTGAAAATGAAATCCTTAAGCAATGTATGACCTCACTTGAAATATAAGTGGTTAAAAGTTTATAACATATATTCACTTTAAGTTATGTGATTCTTGTCTGGGTAGATATGAGGAATGTTACTATGATTTATAACATGTTTCACAAAAGACAAGGAAAACCTAGATACCAATAAACGTATGGAGATATATTGCTCTTATATGTATTGCGTGGCATGATTGTTTGGTTATGGATATATGAATGAATGATTATTGGTACTTGATATGATGTACTGTAATGAATATGATGGATTGTTGTTTGAATTCTCATGCTTGGTGTAACATCTGTTGGATAATTCAAAAGAGTGTTCTTGTGCCCTTAGTAGTTCAAGTGTAGTTAACAAAAAGTAGATGTTGTGTGGCAGCGAAATACTTTTGAAGTTAGTATTTTGTATCACTCAACTAAAATTCAAATTAGCAATTTTGTTTTTATTAGATTATTTATCTATCTTTCATCTATAATTTTTATTTCTTGTCATCTACTATTTTATCTCTTGAATTAATTTTTTGAATGCATCGTCATCTTGGTGAGATGGTGGTGCCATTGTAATCAAGTGTGTTGTCATCTTGGAGTTGTGGAACAAAGTGGCATCATCTCCTATTATGCCACTATCGTGCCGAGTTGGTGGATTGCCACTCAACATCTCATTTCCTTGGCAAGTATTGGAGAAGACTACCAGAACCTTAACATCGGTGAGAAAGCATCATATTGCAAATCATATGGTTAGAAGCTCAATTTGTATGGCAAGTTTAGGGTAAAAAAATTCTAAGACGTTTATACTATTTTCTTATCTAATCTACAATCCTTATCACATGTAGCATAGAGGGTTTCTTTTTTAATAAATTTATTGAAATTATAAGTATGATCTTCTATATATTATGAGTTCTATGTTGGTATCAGGAGAGGTACCCATGAATTATTGAAAATTATTATTGCCTTAGATGTTAATCAACTTGGAACATTTTCATGTACAGATTTTAACACGTAACTGTAACACCCTACTAATTTAATGTTATGCTTAAGTCATAGCATGAAATTAGGTAGTCTGTGTTACCGTGTTAACATTTTGCTTGAACCTCGTGATTAGTATCACAAAATAGTTGAAACGGCGCGCTGTTATATAATAGATATGAATAGCATTATACAACGTAATGAAGTTTAATATAACACAACATAAAAGATACGAATAAGTGGTATATTATCAACTGTATATGTACATATGTAGGCTGGAAGCCAATGCTTCAGTCTATACATATATATATTAGAAGCAGATGAAATAAAGATACAACAAAATCCCTATTGCTAGAAAGCGAGACTAACTAGCAGGAGCCGATCAAGGCCCAACGAGTCCAAGTCGGAAACTCATGAAGCTACAGGACTGGGATCTCGATGAAACGAGTGGTCGTTGAGCCCTTCGCCAGCGTCTGAGACTGATGCGGAAAATATAGCACGGGGTGAGAATTTCAAGAAATTCTTAGTAGGGTTGGTGCATAGTGATTATCTGACGTCACATACATTCTCGCTGCCTCTCAGGTTTTATTTAATTATAAAAATATGTGTTCAAACTGAAATATCCATTTTAATGAGTTCAATAAAATATCTGGTCCGAGGCAAGGTTCAGTTTTACTTTAGACAGCATAAGAAATGTAATAGGCTACTAACAAGAAACATAGAATAACGAGCATAGCAAATAAACATACAAGAGTATGTAAATATAATGCATAAATCAGAAACATTCTGAAATAACCATGCCATGAAATCATGCATTCATGTAATTATGCAAAACTTATTCTTGAACTTTCCTTCATAAACTTTTCATTTCCTTTCATCCTTTTTCCATCTCTTGATCCCCTGGGAGTTCTTGGCCATTTAGACTCCTGGGTAATAGTCTGCTTATCAGGATCGAGCTCGTTCCTATACAGGAATGCCGGGTTTACTTTCCCCGACCTTCCCACTGATCTATTCCCCTTAACTTCTTATCCGAGACTGGCCCAAGTAGCATGGAACTTTCTTAATAACATGATTCTTAATACACTTTCATAACATTTCTTGAAATGCACATGTAAGATCATGGAATTCATAACTTGTGCATGGATTCTACCGAAATTTTGGCGGCATAACGGAACGTGTCCGCTTCCCCGTGAATAGTGCCAGCCAACCAGTGCATCATTTTATCACAAAGAACACAATATCACATTTATACTTCAACATTAAACTCATATCAATATCAAATTAATCAAAGCAGAATTCCTGCCTCAGCATGTTCAACCAACCCGATTTTGATAATTCAAACCATAATTTCTATTTAACTCATTTGGACCTCAAATTTAAGCATGTTAAAGTGTTATGTGTCTATTTTCTAACCTTTTTGGTCCCATCTAATTTTGGTTTCTCTAACTCAAGATATCTAGATTTTATCTTGGCATGCCCAGTGGCTTGCCAGAATCAGGCAACTAAAAGTAAAAATCCACTAAAAATTGAAAACTGACTCAAATCATACGAAATTGGTCTATTATTAAAGCTAACAGAACAAAGTTTTATTTGCAAAAGTTCCATTTCATTTGGATTAGTAGGGCTCGAGTTATCAGCCTCGCATTCTGACCTTCCTAAACTGCCCTGTTCTAGCCCGGTGTGGACATAGGGCAAATTGCTTGGGGCACTGGGAGCAATTGGGACCTTATCTAATTATGAAATTTTTATGGGACATTCTACTATGTGTAAGCTCTCTAAAAAAGTTAGTTGCACTCATTTTCAAGTAGTATGGGTCGAGTTCTATCCTAAACAAGCTAGTCTGCCCAGATTTAGAGTCAGAACCCTAGGTTGAAATTCAAAAATTCATAACTCTCTCATTTCTAATCCAAAAGCCTTATATGATATATCTATGGAAAGCCCTAGATGTCTAGTTTCATCTAAAAATGGTTTCATCCAATTTTATCCGTTGTAGGCGGAGCCGTACACTCCGCCGTACGGACTGCCGAGAGTTTTGATTCTCTAACCCATCAGCTCTTTCTATTTTCATGGTTTCTTGCTTCCACTTCGGTTTTAATCAATCAAACAGCCCAAAACCAATCACATATCATCATAAACATTCATTTAACACATCAAATAGGATGAGAATAATTCCAGCCCAGCCAGCCAAGTGCATGGATTTGATGCAAGAAATCAGAATTCCTACCTTTGATCCAAGTGTTTGTGCTGGATTCTTGAAGTCTGGATGAATAAGGCTGGATTTGGCTTAAGTTTTTGGGTGTGTGAGTAAGAGGGAAAGAGAGTTGAAGGAGAAGAGGAAAAGTGGCGTGAATGAGGGTCAGAATTTGGGTGAAAAGGAGCTGAAAATCTGATTGCAATTTGAGTGGTTGATGTTAAATTATCTTGGCTTTTGATTGGTTGGCTTTGCATGGCTGAAAATCAGCCAGCCCTCTTGCCTTTGTGTGGCCTTCTTTGCGCCATTTTGAGGGCTTAAGTGGCTGAGTTCTCAGCCACTTAAAGTAGAGTTAATGGGTTGAAATTTATCATCCTGCTCCGACAGCTTTAAAATATCAGTAAAGTTACTGATTTCCTTTAAATCCAGAACCTGTTCGTGAAAATTCTTATGAAATCTCCTATACTCCTAACTTAATTCTCTCTTATCTAAACTCAAGTTATTGCTAATTAATTGAGTCTAAATAATGGTTTAACCGAATCTTGGTTAATCTCAATTATTCGATAAAAACCGAACAATTGAATGGAAAATGATAAAAGAATTTCGGAGGATGTTACAGTAACTCCTAACAAAATTGTAATACCCCCCGTGTGAGTTGCAGTGATTTGTTGATATCGTGTCCTGAAAATTCTAAGCCTGAACCCTACACCTCCTTGGAGGGCTATAGGATTGAGATATTTTTATAAGATCAAAAATCCCGATAATGGTTCCCTGGATATTAATGAGTTAAAGGGCGATTTTTAAAGAATTTTAGGGACTGGGTAACCCTTTCATTTTCAACCCACAAGTTTATAAAAACGCAAGTTTTCGGATAATTGTACTAAAGCCCAAAAGTTGGATTCTGATTCCTAAAGATTTTAAATTTTTGGATATTTTTATTGAATCCAGATGGGGGGTATTTCCTTGTTTACATTTATATTTTAAAGTTAATGGAGAGTAAAGTTAAGAGAACATTAACTAATGAAAATAAATATGTGCAATATTCTGGACTTGGGAAGGGTCTGCAGAAGGAGGAAACTAAGTTTTTGAGTTAGTAATCGATTACATAGGGCTTGTAATCAATTACAGGTCTCTCTGTACGCCTTCATGCTAAATTTTTCCCTGTTGTAATCGATTACCAGTTGTAATCGATTACATGGAGTGGTAATTGATTACAACATTTTGGGTTTGTGGTAATTAACTACCAAACTGTGCAATCGATCACCACGGGTCGATATAATGCCGTGGATGCATCTCCCCCTTCATTTTCCGCGAATTTCACTCTCTCTCTTTCTACCCCCAAACTCTCTCACTTCTCTGTAAAACCCATATCTTCACCAACCTTTCACCCCCAACACAACTCTTTCCATCAAATCACACTCATACTTCCTAACATAACATCAAATCCCTTCTTTAATCTCCATTATTGGTTTTCTCCAGCATCAACCTTGTAGGGTCTTGAAGATTGAGCAAGTGACACCAAGACTTCTAATCACTTCTTCTTTCCCTTTTTCCTTTCTAAAGGTAATATTTAAACTGCTTTCTTCTTCCTTTCCTATGAATTTTGGACTATTTCTCCAATAATGAGCTCCTGGAGAATCCTAGGTTAGAAGAATTGGAAATTTTATTAGCTGAGAATAAATTGGGTTAATCTTTGGTCTTAATGATTGATATTGAATTAGATTGTCATAATTTTGGTGAGATATCCCGTTGGCGGTCCGATTTTTGGCTCCGTGTCCCATGACTTTAAAGATTCTGCAATTAGGGTTAAGTCTGTGAATAGATAATTATCCCTAACTTATTTTTTAGTATATTTATTTAATGTATATGCAAATGATTTGGTATATCTTGGAATTATGATTTAGATCTTGATGTCGTGTTTTATGTGGACAATTGTTTCTCTTATGCATGTTTTACTCAAAATTCTCACATGAGACAATGAAGGGATTTTTGGTGAATCTTGCTAATCGTTTGAATATATATATACATATATATATATATATTAGACAGCTATGAAATTTTATAAATTTTCGAAGCATGATACTATTAAAGCTTTTGTCTTTCTTTAATGATATGATTTAAGTTTTGTGTATAAAATGACGATTGGTTTTATGAGGATCAATATTAAGTGACAAGTATAATGAGACTATGAATATTGCTTTTATAAGAAAAGAAACGAATTGATTTTTGTGAAACTTTGAGGATTGTTTATATATTAAAATAGACTGACTGAATGATTGAGCATTTGACATGAGAACATTTATGATAAATGTTATGTGAGACGATAAAGGAAAAGACTTGGGAGAGTCTACGCCAGGATCTGTATGCTAGCGACAGTACACGTTAGCCTTGGTGCACCTCGGATGATTTATTACACAGCCACACACAATGTGGTGCATGACGGAAGATACACAGCCACTTAAGGATTGGTGTGTGACGAAATATGGGAATCACACAAAGGACGGCCACCTAAGTGTGATTCCTAACAGGCTATCCTGGAATAGATAGTTTCTAAGGGCTTTAGAAAATTGATTCATATTCTAAAATTGAGATTTCTATTTAAATTTTCCTTACATCTATATTTGATTAATATTCATTTATGCATATTGTGTCATGTGGGTTAAGGATAGCTTATCTCTCACTGAGTTGTAAAACTCACCCGTTATTCTTCCTTTTTTTTTCAGATATAGGTACGATTTTGGGATTCAATTTCCCTGTTCCTTGTAGATGATTCTGCTTCTTCGATGAGCCCTCATGATCTAGGGCATTTGGAATTTTAAGTGTTGTTGTATCCCTAGGATAGTGTAGCTCCATGGTACTACAGGCAGGCTCCGACCTTTGTTGGATTATGTACATGTTTATATAATGGTCATGTGTATTAGACTTATTGAATTTCTAATGGAAGGAAAACTTGTATTTGGATTAAATGGCTTGAAATGATATATGTTTGTGTTTATATATGTTTGTATATATTCTGAAAATTTATTATGTTGCATGCTGAGGAGTGCATTTTGAGAATATCTGGATCCCCAATAGATAAGTGTGATTGTTTGAATATGCAAGATGAGGACTTATATTTAGGAATTATCCTAAATACAAAGAGGACTCTATTCGATTTCTGTGAAAAATTGTATGATGGAAGGTTTGTTAAGGGACTTATCCCTTATGAGCCAGTCATGGCCCGGGACGGATCGTGACAAAAATGTTTAGAGGTTTTTTCGTTTTTACCCTTTTTTGAATATTAAGGTGGTAAATTAATTAAATTGAACCCATATATATTTAGCAAAAAGGTTGATCTAATCAGTGCCCTTAGGGCACTTGTTAAAAAAATTAAAAAAGGAAACTTTACATTGAAAAAGCAAAATTCTCAAATTTTCAATACATTGAATATATTGAATGTTTAGAAACTTTCCTTTTATTGATTTCTTAACAAGTGCTCTTGCCAAAAAAAGCTATTTTAAACTGAGTTTTAAAATGATTAAGTATGTTTCTATCTTTAAATTATTTAATCAATTAAGATCACCATTTACATGAATATGCACTTACTTTATTATTTTAGAGGCAATTTTTTTTTTTGAAAAAACCATTTTCATTAGTGTGTAAAGTGATTTAAAGTATCAGTAGTGCTACTTGAAGATAGCCTTTGTAGACACTCGTTTTGATATTGATATTTAGAAATCATGTAAAAATAGATAGGAATTTCAATTATGTTTCTGGGTGAATCTACCCTATTTGAAAGTATGGGAAACTATGTATTAGTAGCTAAGAATTTTAGTTGTTATTGGTGAATTAAGTGAAAAAACTTCACATCTATTACTAGTTTCCTTACCATATTTACCAAAAACATAACTAAATTCCCTAGTTATTTGTATAACGATTTTCAAATATATAAAGTGGTGTTTAAAACATATGTTTAGGAAAAAAAGTTCTTAAATTAAATCTACATATTTATCGAGCAATTCTAAAAGTATAAATGACAAATATATTGACAACTTTTCTCTTCAATTTTTAAATGAAATTACTTTTATTTAATTTTAATCGTTAAAGTATTATTAATATCTCAACATAATTTTAGAAAACTCCAAAAAAATAAAAAAATACAAAAGGCTGAAAAATGTTAGAAGTTAATAAAAATCTAAAAAGAAAATGAAATCCATGTATAAATTTTAATACAATAACTTAGTTTAAGAGAAAAAAATGCACTTTATCTCATCTAATTTTGGATTATGTGCACTTTGATTCTTAAACTATAAAAAAGTGTAAAATGATTCTTTTACTTTTCTAAATATGTAATTATGTTGTTCTATTAATTTTTTTCTTTTGGTTAGACTCATGCTTAATTTGTGATGGAAATATACTTAAATGAACCATGGGCATAAAATGAATCATACATTTGAAAAAATACAAGAATTATTTTACAAAATTTTTAATTTAAGCACTAAAGGATACATGGCCTGAAATTTTAGGTGGATAAAATATATTATAAATTATTGATAAATAGGACGTACTATCATTGTTTTACACCATTTGGTTTGATCAAAATCACATTGCCTTGTAGGTATATTGCAATTAGTTTACCTTATGTTTTGACTTAAACCACTTTGCCCCCATTGTAATTTTAAAGGAATACTTTATCTTCTGAGATTTTCCTTTTGAGTTATCATTAGCTTGTGATTTTTCTCCATCCAATTCTTAGGAAAATCGTGTTAGAATGATACGCTTCTTAAAATATTTCGAAGCCCTCATAGACTCCCTCAATCACGGAAAATACACCAAAAAGAAGTGTTTTAAATCCAACGTCAAGAATATGACCAACTAAACAAATTACTCTTTTATAATATTATAAAAATAGTGTTTTGCTTTTACCCCAGAAACATGCACAATCAAAATAGAATCTTTCCTTAGACTAGTTCTTGCATTGGGAAGATGAGTTTGTGACTGCCATTGTCACTAAATATCGGCCATTGAAATTGGAATCTAATGATTAAAATTTATATTTTAATATTTAGAAAAAATAATTTTATAAAAGATTTACCCACTTTACCCTTCTTTCACCCTTTCTTCCTCCCACAATCCAAGCTATTGACTGCCCTCCGACGCCACTGCCACCAACCCCGTCCCCTGATGCCACTGCCATTGCCGCCATCCCCTCCCACAAAAACCCGCTCCCCTCACCCAAACAAAAACAAAAAAAAAAACAACTCCATGCCCCCAAACCCATTTTTTAATTTGTTGCTATATTTTAATCTACACACTTCTTAATCTTCTGAATTAAGACCAAGATAACTAGTGTTAGTGGTTCATCGTCTAATCATCCTTCAAACTTCTCAACTTCTTTCTTTTAAAAGAATCTTGATTTGTAGTACCACCCCTCCTTGCCAACCTTTGTCTACTCTGCTCCATTAGCTATCCACCAAAGACACAACTAATCCCAGCAGGTGACTATGTCATCATGCCTGGGCTTAGGATTGGAGCATCCTAAGGGCTTGCTAGCAGGGGGTCAAGAGAGGTTGGTTGTGGCAGTGGTGGTGGTGGCAGATGGGGGAACGAGAAGGGTAGGAGTTGAAGGAGAAATAAAGGTTAGGGTAAAAAGAAGAGAATGTAAATAATAATGTAATTTTATTCAATATTTTAATTTTATATTACTTGGACCATAATGGTCACAAACTCCACTCTCGCATGGTAGAATTCGCCTCTTTTGAATAATAGATTTACAAATACTTAACACATGTCTATAACTTTGAAAAATAGATTAAAAAACCACAAGTGATAAAAATGTATTAACAGAAGAAACCACAAAGTGGTGTCACTTTTCAAACGAAAAGGCCAATAAATTACAATTTATTCGTTTTTAATAATAATCTTTCTAAATTGCTTTCCTTCCTCTTAATATTTTTGGTCACTTTTACAATGGTCTAGATAAACAACCGGACATTAGTGATCCATTTTTGGTCCGGTGACTGAAAAAAATTTTCAGCAAAAAGACGTCAATGATCTGTTGACTGTGAAGTTGACTGTTTCTAAGCTGATTCCTTTGAAAAAAAAAAAATGCTTCTACTGAGACTGAGAAGAAGCTGCACATTTCTTTCACACGTCATCATTATCTTTCACACTCACATTTATTGAAAAACTGAGAGAAGAAATTTACTGTGCTTTCTTACACAGTGTTTGCAACTTTACTGTTGAGGCCCTTGTCTCCGTTGGCGGGTTTTTCGTTTCACGCTGGCCATCGGAGTTTGCCAATCTATCTGAAGGTATGTTGAGGATTTATCACAAATGTTTGGCAGTTTTTTTTTTTTTTTTTTGTGAATATATAGTGATGTGATGTGGCCTACGGTATTATAGTAGAATAATATTATGGAGAAAGAGAGATATATGCTGTGGACCTTTAATGTATAGTGTGTTTGTTTTTTAGGCAGTAATAGTAGATCGAAATCATATGGTTATCAATTGATAGTGTCATATGATCTGATTTGTTGAATGCAAAAGGCATATAATAAAGTTCTGTGATGGCAGTTTCGTGGGCATGCACAATGGCATCAAGCAGCAGAAATGTTAAATATAGGGGGTGGGGAACAAGGGAAACGAGCAGAACACTGAATTCGAAGCTTCATCTCAAACAATAGGGTCAACAATATTGTTCAGGTAGCATGAAAGTGGTTGAGTATTTTGGTCAATTTATGTGAACTAGTTGATAACACTAGAAAAATGACTTTGATTTTGAAGGATTTGGAAGATCAGTCATTTGGTGGAGGTGAAGAGATGGAGAATGCTGGTGCAGAAGATGATTTCAATTTTGAAAAATGGGATATCAACTTTCATGCATAAATCCCTATCCTTGTTCGTGTATATTGTTCTGTGGAATGCCCTCAACTTTTCGTCTATTTTCATTCATTATGCATGCTCAGTGCAATTGTTAATAGAGGCTGTTAATGGATGTTGGGTGTTGCCATTAAATTGATACCAGTTAATATAATTTAGTGCATAACACTACTTCAATTAATCTGCCGTCATTTAAAAACACCAACCTTTTTTTTTTTTTACTTTTTTTTTCTCCCTTTTTTTCACAAAGGATAGCACTTTTTTTTTCCTGCTCGAAAGATTCACTCATTGAAGCCAATCTACACCGAATTGCAACTAAAGTCAATGGTAAACTTAATGAACAAACATTGCTAATAGGTCCAGAAAGAGCTAGCTTGCCATCACCGCAGAGGAACAATGGAATATATCCTTGACAAGAGAAAGCCACAAAAAGTGAAGGAAATATTGGGCTCAGCAAAGTCACCAAGACTATGGCTCACTTCGGATTTTGGCCCACGCTACAAAGATAGAAGAACAATCGAAAACGAAACTACAAGGGAGAATAATACACAGCCAAACTCGATCCAAATGCGTTGATCATTTGAACCAGGAAAATCACCTTCAATACTGAACATACCAAAAATTAACGGTCCGGCCCACGGGCCCTCATCACCGCCTCTCAACACGTGCATTCACGTTATAAAAAATTGTAGAGAAATATTGAAAGAACTCATTTTTTATGGGATATCGTATCGACTCACCACTCATTCACTATTGAATGAGGTATGAGCCAACTTAGATTGAATCTATGCCCTATTTAATGACGAATAAATAATAAATTAATACAGTATCCTACAAGAATTGAATCCCTTATTATTTTTCAAAACTGTACAATCCTACAACAGCACTTCGTTTGATGCCTTCCATTGACTGATTTCGTGTTTTGTCCTAAAAGATCATTTTACTTTCAACCTTTAAATTGATGGCCTGCACTCCACGCATACAGATTCGGTGATGGGTATTACCTCATTTTTGCCACATACAATCCACATCGTTCTATTATTTTTATTAATATCTGAATGGTTATAACTATCTGGATTACCAATATATAGTTCTTTGATTGGATCATTGTAAAAGTGGCCAATATCTTTATATCATTCACAAATCAAGAGAAGAGAAGAGAGAGATAGATATAAAATATTAAAATATATCAACTGATAGGATATAAAAAAAAACATTTCTCATTTTTTTCATATTGGTTTTTAAAATTGAAAAACAAGTTAAGAACTTTAAAAACAGGAAACCCAAAACAGTTTAAAGCTGTTTTTGATTTTTTTGTTTTTAAGAACGTTAGAATACACGGTGGCATGAATGGAAATATATTCTTATCTCTTTTAGAAGCAACTCATCGCAGCCACCATTCCCTGTAGCTGTTACTGGTAAGAAGGTAACTATTTCTTCAGATTCTTTTAATTTGTGTTCCCATTGCTGTTGTTGTGGAGTTGCTACTTTTGTGCTGCTGCGGTTTTGTGCTTTTGTGCTGCTACCGATTCACCATGGCTTGGTGGTGGGTGGCAACACGGGCGGCGTTGTCAACGGCGAATGACGCGGCGGCGGAACCAGACGTAGGTGATGGCAGCGCGGGGTTCGCCGTGCAGCGCAGCTGTCTGCGACTTGATGATTGGTGCGGCGGCGTTCCGGCGAGGCGACAGCGAGCTGAAGGCAGCGGGTCTGGTTCAGGAGAAGGAGGATGAAGCTGTGTTTGGGTAGCTGTGAGGAGGGGTTGTTCTGTTTTAAAATTTTTTCAGGCTTTGGTTTGATTCGATGAAGGTGGATTTATGTCTATATGTTGGATTTAAAGGGAGTATTTGGTGATTTTGATGGTGCAGGCTTCATTTTTAACATTCTGTTTTTGAATGGCTTGGGTTTATGGGCAGATTCATGGCTATGAATATGGGAGAAGTTTTGGGTTATGGCATTTGAGTTGTAGGTGATTGATAAAAGTTGTATATGGAATAAGTTTGAGTTAGTGTCTGGTTTGGCTTTGAGAGAGATGCAAAAGGATATGGGTCTATGGAGGTCTTAAGGAATTGTTTTTCATGTAAGGTTGCATTTTTTAGGCTTGAGGAAGATTAAGTAAAGATGAAGAGTAGGGGTGGGGATGAAAAAAAGGTCAGGATCCCACTTATTTGCTGTGTTCTTCTGCTATGTTGTAGCTTCTGCTTGTGTGTCACCTCTGTCTACTAATTTGTACAGGATATGCCTGAACAAATAGGCTTGGCAAGTCTAAAATGGTTGCTAATTTAATTGAAACACTGCTAGCGAAATCGAAACATTTCAATTAATGTACAACCAAATTTAATTAGATTAGTCTGTAAAATTCTACATTTCTCCACGGCTACATCTGGCCCCCATGTAGAGCAGTAAAATATTATTGGCAGCACCATAAGTTGATGCAAACCCATGTGTATACGAAAGTATGGATTTCTTTTGCTTTTTTCTAATAATGTTCTTAGCCATCATCCATTAGGATTCCATGAATTTGAGCATAATTATATGCTTTGAAGTCCTAGAAACCTTACACAATTCAGTCCTTTGTCCACTTACCACAAGGTTGCAATGCACTTGAGCCATGTCCCGGTGGCTTAAAATAAAGTTTTAGTGAATTTATCTCTATACATCTCGTGCATTTCGACACATTCACAAAGGTCTGACCAAATGCACATGCTTTGACAAATAGTTGAAAGAAAAACAGGCAAAATATTATTGGATAGCTGGCAAATCAAATCTCCATTTAGGGTGCGTTTGGATAAGATTTTTTTACCCAAAAAATTACTTTTGATATGTTTAGATAAATTATTAAAAATAATTAGAATTTTAAAAAATATCTATTTTCAGCTTTTTTTGTAGAAATTGAAAAGAATAGTTTATAAAAAAAATTAATTTTTAATTTTTTCAGTTATATATAAAATTTTAATTTTAAAATTATTTTTTTCAAAATCTGAAATAAATGCGTTCTTAATGTCAAAATTGTAGATGTTATAGCTTTTACCGCGACAAGGTATTTTCCAAGAAGAGCCAAGTACGTGTGGTGAAGTCATGTTGGATTTCTGAAAGCAAGTTAGAGCCAATACAAATAGCTTGTAAAGCAAAGACTAAGAAACCAATTGTAAGATCTGTATACGACAAGGCACCCCATTCCCCAACAAAAAATAAATAAATAAATCATTAACACTAACGATCTTTTATATTTGGACTAACCTGTTCTGCATTCAAAACAGTACATAATCAATATTTAAAAAAAAAAAAAGGTAAAAAGAGGAAAAGAAGTGGGGAAGAACAAAAGGTCAGGATCCCACTCATTTGTTGTGTTCTTCTGCCACCTTTATGTTATAGCTTCTGGCTCTCTTCATCCCTTCGCCAACAAAAACTGATTATATATATATATATATATATATATATATATATATATATATATATATATATATATATGCATATATAAGCTTTTAATTTGGGAATAGATTTGTTACTCGGCTGTTTGGGTTAGGCACTAGATTTATTATCTTATAATTAGCATATTTTTGGTTGATATCTTGGGTTAATTTAAGTTCAATTGTACTTGTGTTAGCATTGTACTAGTTAAAACTTGTGACTTTCTTATACATTTATTATTAAAGTTGTTGGATATTAATACCATTATAAATGAAATATGACAAGAAAAAGACTTCACTTTTATCCCCATGGTCAGAACTTATATAAACATTATAGTTGAAGAGGTTAATAAAGAGAACATGAGAAACTGATGAAGCCACAAGAAAAATGGCAAGGCATCATGGTCAAATTGCAAATTGGATGTGATAACAAAAACATAATACAGAGTATAAAATAGATTTGTGAATATGAAAATGTATCAAGTTATATTAAGACTTTGTTTGTTAAGACTTTATGATAATATTATGTATCAAATTTTTTATTATATTAAATTATGCTATTATATGTTTGCTACTTTTAAGAAAATATGTGCCAAACAAATTTTGTTTTATTACTTTTAAAACTTGTTTTTAAAAATAATTATTCAAATAGATTTTTTGTTTTTTATCATTAAAAAATAGTTTTAAGAGTAAAATTATTAAATAGATTCTTTTATTCTTTTGTTCTTTAAAATTGAATTTAAAATTATTTTTTTAAACAATTTTAAAAAACTTAAAAACAAAAACACTTCTAAACAAGTCCTAAGTTTTTTTATTTTTTATTTTTTGAAGTGGAGTACTAAGTTGACATAATGATAAAAAGAAAGGATTGAAACTATTGGATACAGAATATCTATTAGCTTAGATTCTTAATACATACAAAATAAAATAACACATAATATTTTTTTTTTTTTGGTGGAAATAAAATAACACAGATTAATAACCTAAATAGTAGAAGTTTTACATACAAGAATTCTAAGGACCGGTTTTTTTTTTCAAAAATAAAATAAAATAAAGATATTGCATGAAACAAAAAAGACTTTAGAGCAATTAATATACTAAACAATATATATATATATATATATATATATATATATATATATAGTACCTTTTTATTAGCTATTAAATGCCATTAAGATGCATATTAGTAAAACCCAAATAGTAAATAATATTGTTCTATTATTTTGACTTACAACCTACTCAAAAATTACAAACTTAAACTAATAAAATTTCACATAGTGGTGTCTATTGAGTTGGATCAACTCATGAATATATAGGTTTCAACCTAATCCAACTTACAAAATGCGAATTGGGTTGAATTTGGGCGAAAAATGTTTAACCAATAAAATATAAGTTCAATTGAGTTATAAATGTGAAAAATTTCAACTGCAATCTAATCCAACCCAACCTATCTTTTTTTTTTCTAAACAAAATAAAAAGTCTTCTCAAACAATGCATTGAGCCTTTTTTGGGCTGGGCTTGAAAAGTTATTTTCATTGGATATAAAGAATTATTTTTTTTAAAAAATACCACACAAATGCAATGTAAATACTATAGTAACTCATATCAAGAATTTTATCTCTTTTACTTTTTAACTTCGAGCTTTAAATGATTACTTTTGTTTTTACACAGAGGTTAAAAAAATTGCATGCTTCTTAAAGGATTTTTAATAAAAAATATTCGTAACAAACATAATCTTACTCGAATCAAATAAGATTCCTACATGCAACCAACACCCTTCCTTTCAAGTTTTAGTCGATATTTATATTAAAATATTAAAATTTTTATTATATATATTTATTATATTCTATTATATATTTTAATAGATAATTTTTTTCAAAACATATCAGACCCATAAATTTTACCAAGTCTAACCCATTGATGAAGGTCAAATCGAGTTGAAAAGAAAATTTTGATCATCCGAATTCAATCCACTATTTAAATGGACGAATTGAGTCCAAAAAAGCACCTCAAATCCACCAACCTAACCCGATCCACTGACAGCCCTAGTCTCACGGAGAAAAACAGATTCAAATGTTAGATCTATTTGGGCTTGAGCTCTTACCATATGACTAGTTTTTGAACTGTGATTCTTCGAAGGTTCGTATCAGCTTAAGTGCATAAGAAATTACAAGAGCTTAAGAATCAATGAGTAGGTAGAGTTTGTATTGAACGAATGAACTACACTGAACTAAAACATTGAAAAAGGGGCTAAATGAAAAGGTTTTCAGAACTTTAAAAAAAAAAAATCAAAGTATTATATTGTTCATTGAACGAAAGGTGCTAGACACCAGTACCTGAAGATATAACAACAGTAATCAATTAATAATATGAAAGATCTCAGCAATTTTGATCAAATTGAGAAACTATAAATTTGAAAGCAATTTCAAACCTGAGCTAAAAGGACTAACCACAAGTGCAAAGCAAAATACTGAATATTTTGCCATGAACCGTGAGATGTGCCCAAACCTTGATCTCTATTAAATAACTTAAAACACACCTAATCTTATATGCATAAAGAATTCACAAAATTGAACAAAATTCCATCAGCCATGCCATATAAATTAAATAACCTCCCCAAAAACTGACCTCTAAGCTGATCCAATTACAAAACACAAATTCCAGCCAGAATTCAGACTTGCTTGTCTTTATCACCATGCATTCCAATATTAGATCTGATACCGTGTAGTAAACATCACATGGTATTTAATCCGTCTAACTCACAACCCTTCATCTGGAATTTCACATTTTGAGCTTATTTCTTTTCTTCGACGGTGATTTACTCCCCTTATCCATTGATGCAATCTTCTCACATCCATCATTTTCTTTAGACATTTTGCGTTCTACACTCCGCTTAGATTTTTTCTTGCTTTCACTATTATCTGTTATATTTTCTTTGTTCCTGGAGGACTTTTTTCTTTTCGAAGGTGATGCTTCAACTCCTTCCCTAACTATGATCTCACTCACAGTTTGCTCCTTGCATGGTAGATCTGCTCCTGGGGGTATTTCTGCTTACATAATAATAAAAATATACAAAAGTTTTAATAAATTACAACTCAAGACAGAAAGAAAATAAATAAGAGAAATAAAAGAAAATTATAAGCCTTAAAGCATTGCAACATTTTAGGGAAGCGGCATTTTATGCTGATAGGTACCAATATAAAGATGCAAGAAAATGAAATAAAAATTTATGTATTATCACTACTGGAGCTGCTACCCGCGGGGTATCTGTCCAAAAATGGTGTAATAAGAGCAGAAATTAGAGCAGCTCAGTCTCTCCCAAGTCCCAATTCCAATCTTTGCCTGCCTCACCATATCCCACTCCTTTATACTGAATACCCCCCCCCCTCTCTCTCTCTCTCTCTCTCTCTCTCTCCCTTCTTTCACTCTTAACATAATCCCACATAATCCTCATTTCCCTCCACTTTCTCTCTCATCTCTCACACTCAGCAATTACAACCAGGGCCCAAGCAAACCCTGATATTGTCCTTGGCTCAACTTAAACCCCTTCTGTACCTTAAAAATTTACTGTTCGGGGGGCGAACTAGTATTTTAGCACTTAATTTTATAGCAGAATTCCAGTATTTTATTTTTAAGAACATCATGGAATTTCATTATGCAACATTTGTGTTACTCCGTGGAATATGAAGTCTGTCTATGGAGTAGTTTTATGATTTAAAACAGTCGAGCACTCCTTGTAGGCATAGTTGAAGCTGCAAATTGCTATTATAATGAAAGCAATAGACGTATTATACAAATTGTGCTCCAGCAGAATAGCAGATTCTGCCTTACAATCTGATTGATGAGAACCAATCAGGATTGACTACTTTAAATGCTATTGTGCTACGATATATATATTGATTATTGATTTGTACTTCCTCCAAGTCCATACAGATTTAGTCGAGCAATACAGGAAGTGTCCATCAACTTACTTTTCCTTGTCCTTGCAAATTTTGAACAATTGTAATTTTTCCCACTACTAAATACCAAAAGGTTTTGACTAATTCTTGCACTTAGCACCATAAAAAAATACAAATATCATACACCATGTATTTACTAATATCTAATCATAGTTACCATCTTTAGAACCCTTCACATTGCAACAATAAGCAAGTTTTTAGACAGTGTCACTGTTTCAAATATTCAACAACAAATCTATTTTAGCCCTCTTACAAAATTGTACAGAAGTTATTAGAGTGATAAACTTCAAATTTTAAAAGGATGGATACTGACAGCTGTACCCCCTAAACCATTGTTTTGTTCCCAAGCTTCTGCTGTACCTAAAATTAATGCTAAGGAATAACGCTAGTGGACCATCAAGTACCAGTAACAACCTATGACCTTCAATGTCTTCTTTCTTTGTTTCTTTCTTTTGAAAAAATGAAGATCTTACAACACTATATTAAGAAATCAGAAAGAAAAATACCAACCTTCAATAATGAAGCTAGAATCAAAAACAACGTGCAAAAGATGTTGCTTAAGGAAAACCTGCAACAAATGAAAATAAACAAAATGATTAAGACTGCAAGAATATGAAATTATTTTAAATAGAAAACAACTACAAACAAATCTGACAGTCATTGGGCACCCTAGCTAGTTTAAGAATTCAAGTTTAGAAAGGTTTTCATGCCAAATCCATCAAGGTTGCTTCCCAACATTAGAACCGGTAATCAGAGAGAAAGAATCAAGAGAAGTATCTATATTATTGGGGTAGGATTAATGGCACTGTGCCAAAAATCCTAGAAAGATCACACTAATCTGAGGAAGAGTTAAAGCTCATCAACTCTCCAAGACTCGCTAACAAATGCCAAAAGACACCCTAACTAATCCCCTTCTCTCCTTATTTATATTCCCTACACAAAGTAACTAACACAGTCTTAACACTTTTCCATGGCCATTTGATCCTGGCAACTCTTTAACCGTATAGAAATAACTAAAACTGTAAAGAACAGTCTTTGTCAGAATAGGTTTGATCTTAACAAAGCTTACTGGATTCACCTCGGGTTTTATAACAGGGTTTCTTTATCTGATATGTAAAGAAAATGGATAGGTTAGAATGGACAACTATCATCAAATCCTTTAGTTTCCAGTGGCATACATATCCCAACAACAAGAACAATTTACAGCATATTGCAGTGGACAAAGACAAAGGGGAAAAAGCCTACAGAAGAAAGAAGCTGCCTTGTCTTTGTGTCCCAAATTCGTAGATAGCTGTCCAGTCCTAGAAAAAAGATCATGATATGAGCATTAGCAGTGGGGCATGGCAAACTAAGATGATAACAATTTATGAAAAAACAAAAAATTGATAACAGGAACTTAAATATATTTTTATCAGACCAAGAAATGGTAAATCACTCTTCATCCAGAAAAAGGTTGAACAACACCCTGTACATATTGGATGAGTTTCAGGAGCAATCACACAAAAGTGATTACAAATTCATAGCAGAAAACAAAAGAGATTTAAGAAGCTGAAAAAGACAAAAAAAAGGGTGATCCAAAGCTTGCACCAGAAAACCCCCTTATGATTTAAGGAATAGCCAATGAACGAAGGGGGAACACAGACCAAACTATATCCCTGTATCATTCCACCTCCTCAACATTTATGTTCAAGTTAAGAATTGATGCTCACCACATGATGCTACCACAGGTAGCTCAGGGTGCCTAATTATGGATCTGATGCTTCCAGAACATTTTCCAGTAAAACATCCTAGCAATTTTCCTGTAACAAAATTATTTTAAGAAATAATTACAAAACAAACTCATTCAAAAAGGTTAACTGAAAGACAACTGAAGGAATCAAAATTAGACAAATAAAGTAAATGCTAATTAGAAGATACAGCTTAACGCAATTGCACCTGTTGACAATAATAATCTAAATACTAGCTACATACGCCAATAGAAAATGTTCTAGAACAAATGAAGCTCCTTTGATGGGACCATTACTATGTAAATTCTAAAATTTTTAAGACTCCCCCTCCCTCTCAATCAGTGAACTAAATAATACTCGAAGTGTTCACAAATAATAAGTAGAATCCATCCCCTAAGCTTTATCGATAAATACACCTAAGCTAAAAGAAGACAATAATGGGAATAGTTTCATGGTTGGGTTTGAGTGGGTGGCTGCACTTGCACAAGTGCACAAGAAGAAAACCCTTTTCTTGGGACAACTAACAGAAGCTTAATTATCGAAGAAACAACATTTACCGGCACAGAAGTTGCATACAAAGCATAAAAAGGACACTTCTAGAGGCTAAATTGAAAATGAAAACAAAGGAATCAAAAGGAAGCAAAGTAAAAATGTCTAGGAGACCTGCTTCTACCAAGGAAGGATGCTTTGCGGCAGCCAACTAATGCAGAAAATTCTGAAGAGTGATCTAAATCCCAACAACGGATTTTTCAACCCCTGTAAGAAAACATTTTCCTTTTTCATTTCAACCACTGCCTCCATGGCTAGAAACCTGAAAATTCTCTCCAGATACTTTCATACAGTCCTTTTGACATAACTCAAATATTTTTTGACATGATCTCACCACTCAAAAATACTAATAACAAGGTGCCAAAGCAACATTGAATTTGGATTCTGCTCATAAGAAAGATAACTATTATCTGAAGTTTAACCTAAACTGAAAATGACGCAAAAGTTTAAGTAAAATCGGTTCACAACAAAGGTAACAATATAAAGACAGCTGGGTTTTGTTTCATGCGGACTAACACATGAAAATGTCAACATTTACAGTTAACCAGTCTTTCAAGGAAATATCAAGCTGTGAGTGCATTCTAACCTTTGAAAATTCCACCTTTGATGTTTATACTTATATCAATGGCTACAAACGTGCACCCAACTCCCCCGTGTAAAGTGCAAGGTGCCCTTTTGAAGGGACTGTATCCAACTATTGCTGGCAACAAGTACCTAACTTATAACATATTCTAGTATCTAAAGGAAAAATATTTTATTGAATCAAAAAGAAGAAATTAACAAGACTTCAATCAAGTAAATAGCATCCAAGAAGTTCAGCCACATATGGAAGACAAATAATATCATTAACAAGATTTTATTGTATTTATGGAAGCAAGTTAAACAATACCGTAATCACTATTACTAAATTTCCGACAACCAGCCAATGACATTGGGGATACCTGTGCGTATATCAACGGAAGCCATGTCACCAGACCCATTCCCTACATAGATTGAATAGCCATCCATATCCTCAGCCAGTGCTTTAATCGGCGTTTCACGAAAATCAAATGAGAGAACCGGCCTCCTCTGAGCAGATATGTCATAAAGGCGGACCTGTTCAGAAGACCAAAGTTGTAAGTTAACGGGGAAAAAGAGACGTGTAATAAGGAGAGCAGCTAGAGCCAGATTTTTAGAAATTAAAAGAAATGATGAATTTTTCCCTTTCAGAATTAAAAAGCTAACTAAACATCATATATGCAGTTTGAAACTTTGTTGGCCACTCCATCATTGTTAATAAAAGGGGAATAGAATTCATTTCCATAAAGGGTCATGCAAGACACTATTCTTTGGGGGGAAAATTAAAAAAATAAAAAACGTAAATGATAAGAAAACAATAATGCTATTGAAGACATCGACTATCAAGCTTCATATTTACTTTGTGGATCCAAATAATGTCAATTTATGCTTCCAAATGACATGTTGTGGGGTTGGAGGCCATATAAGGCTATTTCCCTTAATGTGTGTGTCATGTGTGGTGCAAATTTGAAATCAATTCAACATCTTATTTTGCATTTTTCTGTGGTTGACTTTCTAAGGAATACTTTGTTTGGCATATTTGGTGAGTGTTGAGTGTGTCCTGCAACCTAAGGTCAATTTTAGTAAACATGTTATGGTAGTTTTGGGAAAAGAAAAGAAGCCAAATATTTGTGGTAGCATGCTATATATAATACTGTTAGGTGTATTTGGTTGTAGCGTAACTCTCACACCTTCAACAACAAATTTTCAGACAAGCAAGTTTTGTGGGATAAGATTAGGCATTTGGCCTCTATTTGGTATAAAGCATATAATCTGTTTAAAGGAATTTCCTTACCAGATATGTCAAGAGACAAGAAAGCTTTACTTCATTGATAGTTTTTTCTTATTTGTTCTTGTAAAGAGGATCTCTTGTCCTCCAATCTTTTTGTATATTTCTTCTCTTCACCTCAATAAAATCCTTCTTTTATCAGTATGCTTTCTAAAATGGAAGGGGGCGTGCATATATGTGAGTGCAGTTTAGAAAGAAAAGATGTGAACATAGTAATGGACAAAATAAATGTAGAGAGGAAAACAGAGCTGTGACTGACAATTTTAAACCTTTTTTTTCTTAATTTATGTAACACAACTTTGATTTGTAAAGAATATTTTTTGGAGCATTTTTGGACAAAAAAAATGAATATTGAAAACTCCCTGTTCAATTTATAATTAAAAATAGAAATGCCAAGGGCCACATTTATCACTCAGAAACTTAATCACACGTTGATAACATATAATATTAACCGAACTGCAACCCATTGCAGAACAGATTATCTATCCTAACAAATTCCTACATAAATATACTTTATGGAAACATGTGTTCCTCTTAAAAAATATCATTCCTAATTCTTAAGAGCAAATTATTAACCCCGATCGAAAGTCTCTAGCACACACAAGGATATCAACATCAAAGAAGAATATTTTATGTGTTATCACTTATTAGACATCAAAACTCTATTTATTAATTTATTTTAGAATTTGAAAAGAATCAACTTATTAAAATACCTGATGGCTGTTGGTGCCAGCAACAAATTTTCGATGGTCATCTTTTGTTAGAAATGTAGCAGATGTAAACCAGGTAGGAGTAAAGATACCAAGGCTGTCCTTAGGAGGCTGCATAGGTCAAAAGAATTGGTAAAATCAAGCATGGAGGGAAAAATAAAATGTGCTATAGTAAAAGATGAACTCAGGGAGGACTATAATTTATAACAAAAATAAAACACTGGGTGTTGAAGTAAAGACTTACAGATTTGGCATTCCAGATCTTAGTGCAGCGGTCAAGATCCCAGATATTAACTTCAATGCCTTTCCTATAATAAAATACTTATTCATTATTTCTCTGGCTAAATATTTTACAAAAACAACTATACAGCTGGTGATGCCTTGTTTAGATTCACAAAAGGTATGAGGTAAAGGATGCCCATTTGTATGTTGTTTACATTGGCCGTACTATGCGTGTGAGTGTTGTGTAATCTCTAATCTATCCGATTCATTCTTTTGTATTTAGGAAGGTCTAGTATTTCTTGAATTTTTCATGCAAGTCATGAAGGAAGTGGAAGAGTAAGCAAATAAGGGGGTTCAGGGGTTTATCTTACCCTTATTTGGGAGTATAAAATGAGCAAGATGAACAGAATAGAGAATTTGTAATGTATTTTTAAAATTTTACTCTTTACTAAATCCTAATCCCTAAACCCTTTACTAAAATAATTAAATATGATTAATATGTTTCTTAATGATATTAGCTCTAAAATCTTTTGAAAATGCTATATAAATTATAGATTTAAAAAATATTCCCTTTCTATTATTTCTTCTTTAAAATTTTGTGTCTAAAATATTTTGTCTAAAAACCAATCCTTCCTCAAAAAATTTTTTCTTAATTTTTTCCCTCAAAATATTTATCTTCAATTTTTTAATAAAAATATTTTCTCACAAATTCTCACTTTCTCTTATTTTGAAATTTATTTTTTCAAACACACACACAGTTATTACACTTTTATATTATAATTTTGATGCACTGACAGTTTATTTTATTTTATTTTTATGTTATCATCCAATCATATATTACCACATTAGTATACATGCTTGACTTTCACACCCACTACTTCAAAAGTCATGCAAATGGAGGATTTGATTGAATCAGTGTGTAAGAAAATACACCAAAATTAAATCATTTATGTTAACATAGACTTTCTTAATTTATATTTGGAAAAATAAAATCAAAGAAAGTTTTTTTCTCCTATTTTGGTTTCTGGGATCACAGAAAGAGATTCAAAAAAGGCTCAAAGGAGAAAAAAGAAGAAAAGAAAAAAAAATGAGAAATAGAATGTAGTTAATTTACAAATTAGAAAGAGAAGAACTGAGGGTCAAACACTAATTTAATTATAACCCAACAAAACCCCCCACTTTGGGGGAAAAAGGATATTTTTTTTTTTGGGCGCCCCCGGGGCGGTATGGCGGGCTTTAAAGGGTTAACAAAAGCCCTCAAATACCCTCCCCTCCTCAACTTAAAACTCCCAAACATGGATAAAATAACCCCCAAAGCCATCTCATTCCCTCCCCTTCCTTTCAAACTAGAACTCCCAAACACACCATTAGGAAACTTCTATAAGCCATAATAGCAGGTGCCTTTGAATTTCATTTTGCTCCTCAAACTCATGAAACAATCCTATTCCAAAGGAAGTGAAATAAATGAATTTAGACTTAGATTAACAGCAAATTACACAATACCTCGTGTATTTTCACCATTTTCCAATAAACCCACCTCAAGTCTTCTTGTGGCATCACTAAACTCCCCTCAACTTTAGTTTTAGAACTATGACAGTTTAAAACATTCTCAATGTACCCCTCTAAGGTTTGATTAGTAAGCAGTTAGAAAAAATTAGGGGTTAGGTTGAGAAGGTCCTAAAGCACAAGGGATAATGTGTTAGAACTAGTAATCAGATAGAGAAAGAACTAACAAAGAACTATTTATTGCTATGGGGTTGATGGTGTTAGTAATCAGCGACTATATTTGGGAGGATATTTTGATATCAGAATATTCTATTTAATTCCTTATTTGTACAGATTAGGTAGAATAGAATCTTTTCTTTATTAGGTAGTCAATATCTTTGATTTATTTTCTTATTTAAGAGGAGATTGTTTCCTCCTTATTTAGGAATAGAATCAGTTGTACACATTCTTCATGGGCCTATATATTTTTGGCCTTTGTAACCTATTTAGATATAGAAAATACCTTTTCTACATGGTATCAGAGCTTGATTTGAACCATCACCAAAACACCCCTCTGTCCCATGGTTGACAAAGGCGAAAAACCAGGAGGAGGCCAAGATGGAGACTAGCGACACTGTCCTAGCTAGTCCAATCGAGGCAACAAAACTCCCAATCACAGGCCATAAAATGAATGGCCACAGCTACACCCAATAGGCCAGATCAGTCCGTCTCTTCCTACAAGGAAAGGGACTAGATGGTTCATCACATTCATTGATGACCACACAAGAACAACGTGAATGTTTCTCATGAAGGAAAAATCAAAGGTAGGGAAAATTTTTGAATACTTCCACAACACCATAAAGACACAATTCTAGACAGGCATCCAAGTGCTCAGAATGGACAATGGACAAGAATACTACAATTCTACCCTAGGTTTCTATATCAAGAAACATGGCATCATTGATCAAAGCTCATGTGTCAACACTCCACAACAAAATGGAGTCGCCGAACAGAAGAACTATCATCTCCTAGAAGTTGCTAGATCATTATTATTGGCCACTAATGTCCCCTCAAAATTTTGGGGAGATGCTGTCCTCACAGCCACCTACCTTATAAATCGAATACCCTCAAAAATCCTAAACTATAACACTCCTCACTCCACCCTTCAAACCTTCTTCACAAACACTCTCCTCTTCACACATATCCCAATTAAAGTATTTGGGTGCTCTGCCTTTGTCCACAATCATCAACCGAACCGAAGCAAGTTTGACCCTACATCAATACCTTGCATTTTTCTAGGTTATTCACCAAACCACAGGGGCTACAAATGTTATTCTCCCTCCACGAAAAAGTTCTATCACTTTATGGATGTCACCTTCTATGAGGACAAGCCATTTTTTCCCAAAACAGAAACTCGGGGGGAGAGAAGACACAATGACTTTCAGTTTTGGAAATTCAGGGACACTAGCATCCTTGAAGAAGAACAAAATGCAGCTGTGTGTGATGAGGAACCAAACCTGGAAACCAGCTACCTAGCTGAACCCGAAGCAACTGAACCAGAAAATGAAATAGCAGAACCTGAGGCAACAAATAAAAGGCCTAATGCACAAGCAGACAAGCCACTTCTTGTATACTCGCGAAGACAAAAAACCAAAAGGATGAAGAGCCTTCCACACTTCCAAGGCAAGGTCAGGAATCTAACCAAATATCAAAGCCTGAAGAAACTCACCAAGGTAACAGTTTTCCTACTTCCTCACAGTCTGAAATTTCTACCCAAGAAGATATTAATTTGCCCCATAGTTGTCAAACGCGGATAGCGCATGGCCAGAATGCCAAATTTCAAAAACGCTTATAGCGGGATAAGCGGATAAGCTTACCTATTTGATAAAAAATATATAATTATCATGCAATTCATATAACATATATAAATGTTCAAAAATAAGAAATTATTTACAATTAAACTTATTCATACCAATAATGAAAATTCATAATCAATTCCATACTCTAAAAATACGTAATCACCATTAATCTAATACATAAACATGAAGTTGTAAAGGCGATAAACAGAAAAAATAACATCATCAAATAGCACAAAGACAAAGAAAATATAAAAATAATACCAAATTTTAATTAAATCTAAGTCTCTATACTCTAAAACTAACAAAACATTCCAATAAATTAATCATCATCATCATCATCATTGCTAAAACAAAGCAACAAAACAAAACATGCCATTTGTTAAAAAAAAAAAAAAAAGGAAAGAAGGGGTAAGGACCACCAACGCTTTAAGTGAGGTGGTCCACCCTAAGCCCCCCTTTTTTCCTTCTCCAAGTTCTTCACGGTGAGTGTCCGTCTCTTACCTCTCTCAATTTCTCTCTCACCTCATCTCTCTCTTTCTCGTTCTCTCCCTCTTTCCCGATCCGAGGAAGATAAAAGAAACAAAACAAAGAGTGCAGGAAGGACAGTCCGCCGCCGGAACTCAAACCACCAGAGTCTTGCAGCCACTAATCTCGCCGCCGTCGGATGTTGGAGGAGCGTCGAAGCAAGAGGCGTGAGGAGGGAGAGAGACAGATGGATTAGAGAGGAAGAGAACAGAGAAAATAACCCTAACCAACAGTCAGATCGAAGAAAAGAGGGGGGAAGCTTCGAAATGAGGGTCCAGAAAGAGGGGAAGAACCGATTTTGGCCGTCGACATCAAATAGCGGCCGCGATGGCCGCAATAGCTGCCGCGACAGCCCGCGATAGCGGCCGCGACAGCCCGCGATGAAGAAACGCGACGCGTCGGCAGCTATGTCGCGTCCACTTTCCGCTCCGCTCCGCTTCACCGCTATCGCGCGCGATTGACAACTATGATTTGCCCATTGTTGTTAGAAAGGGTGTGACGTCTTGCACTCAACACCCTATTGGAAAATGTGTCTTATGATAGATTGTCACCAAATCATAGAGCCTTTGTGACAGCAATTGACAGCATTCAAGTACCAAGGGACATACATGAGGCATTACAAAACCCGAAGCGGGCAGCAGCTATAAAAGAGGAAGTTCAAGCTCTAGAGAAAAGTGGAACATGGGAAATTTTGGCCTTGCCAGAAGGAAAGAAAACTATTGATGCAAATGGATCTTCCCTATTAACTACAATGTTGATGGTAGTATTAATAGATACAAAACACGTCTAGTAGCCAAAGGATCCATACAATCCTATGGCATAGACTATGAAGAGACCTTTGCTCTAGTGGCGAAACTAAATTCAGTTCAAGTTATTCTGTCTCTTGTAGCAAATCTTGACTGGCCTTTGCAACAACTTGGCATCAAGAATGCATTCCTCAATGGCGAGCTAGAAGAAGAAGCCTACATGAACATTCCCCCCGAGCTTGAGACCCCAAGAACAGCAGGCAAAGTGTGCAGACTTTACAAGTCTTTATATGGGCTCAAGCAATCACCACGGGCATGGTTTGAAAGGCTAACGGCTTTGTTTAGTGTCAAACAGACCATACAATGTTTGTTAAACACTTGCGAGAAGGAAAAACAGCATTGTTCATTGTGTATGTTGACGACATAGTCATCACTGGTGATAACATTGAAGAAATTGAATGGCTCAAAAAGCTCCTGGCTAAGGAATTTTAAGTGAAGGATCTAGGAAAACTAAAGTATTTCCTAGGAATGGAGGTAGCTCAATCAAGAAGCAGAATCTCTGTCCCATACCATGGACCTTTTGAAAGAAACTGGTATATTGGGGTGTAAGCCAGTTGACACCCCAATGGATCCAACAAAGAAAAGTAGGGTAGAAGAAGAGAGTCCTCCAGCCAATAAGGATAGGTACCAAAGGCTTGTAATCTATTTAACTCACACAAGGCCTGATATTGGCTTTGCTGTAATGTAAGTATGGCAAGTCGGTTTATGAACAATCCCACTGAGCTTCACATGAAGGTTGTAAACCGAATCCTCCAATACCTAAAAGGGACTTCGAGCATAGGACTACACTTTGCAAGGAATTCTAATAGAGACATTGAGGTGTACACTGAGGCAATTTGGGCAAGATCAGTCACTAATCGAAAATTCACCACAGGTTATTGTTCATATGTTTGGGGAAATTTGGTCACATGGAGGAGCAAAAAGCAACCGGTAGTTGCTAGGAGCTGCACTGAGGCAGAGTTTAGAGCTCTCTCTCACGGTATTTGTGAAGGGGTATGGCTCCAAAGAATGCTTAAGGAGCTCAAAATATCCTCAACCTACCCTATAAAGGTCCTATGTGACAACAAAGCTACCATTAGCATTGCCAAAAATCTAGTTCATCATGACAGAACCAAACATGTGGAAATTGATCGACATTTTATAAAAGAAAAGATTGAAAGTGGGGTTGCTAGTCTAGAGTACACACCATCCAATCAACAAACTGCAGATATTCTGACTAAAGGTCTTCTGAAAAGCACCTATGAGACTCTAAGGTTCGATCTAGGCATGGTAGACATCTACCACCCAGCTTGAGGGGGAGTGTTCGTAATCAGCGACTATATTTGGAAGGATATTCTAATATCAAAATATTCTATTTAATTCCTTATTTGTACAGATTAGGTGTAATAGAATCTTTCCTTTATTAGGTAGTCAATATCTTTGATTTATTTTCTTATTTAAGAGGAGATTGTTTCCTCCTTATTTAGGAATAGAATCAGTTGTACAAATTCTTCATAGGCCTATATATTTTTGGCCTTTGTAACTTATTCAGATATAGAAAATACCTTTTCTACAGATGGCAATGTGCCCGAAACCCTAAAAAGATTACACTAACATGAGGAAGAGTTAGAGCTCCTCAACTCTCCAAGACTTACTAAGAAATGATCATAAACACTAACTAATCCCCTTTTCCCGTTATTTATAGCCAACTAAACCCCTAACTAACTAATGAGATCTTAACACTACTCTCCCTCCCTCCCCCCCCCAAAAAAAAAGATCCACCTCATCCTCAAGGTGGAGGGGTACATGGACTTATTACTAGACAATAAAAATAATTCCTTCCCAGATCCCATTGCTTGAAGTACATAGTCCTGAACCTTTCCTCTTCATTAAGGCTCATTCCTCTTCCTTCAAAGATAGTCTCTCTGCTGCAATGATTTTAGTTGGGACGTGCATCTCTCACTTTGATTTCCCCCTCTAGTCTGGAAAGCTTCTTTGCAATTTAAAATGAGTTCGGCTGAGCCCAAATTTGATGCCTTCTTCACTTCTTTCAAACTCCTATTTTTGTAACCATTGAAATGGGCTTGGCTTATTACAAAGACAAGAGAGCTTTCTTTGTCAAGCTGCCCATGCTTCTCCTTTCTGTTTTAAGCTTGGCCCATTAAGGCAAAACACAACCCAAGATGATGGAGCACCATAGTTGCCCTAATGCCACTCTCCTTTCACATGCCACCACCACTGGAAGTGCTTTCTGTCACCGCCGCCGCCCTTGACCCCGAAGGAGGCGCATCTGTCTTCTGCGCTTGCATTGCCACTGCCACCTCTGCTTGCACCACCACGACCTCTACTTGCACCGTCGCCACCACGACAAAGACCATGGCATCTGCATCGCGCCAACGGTTTCCCTTTCTCCTTCCCCCGTCCTGTTGACGTGAAGTAATGGCGTCACCGTTGTCATTGTCAAGGTCTCAACCACTGCGACACCCTGTCAGGCACCACTCGACTCGTAGACGGTAGCTCCAACGCCACTAGCATCTTCGCTACCACCGTGGACATCGACGTCGCCTCCGATCTCTACCCGTGACTCCTGTTGCATATCATCTTCCATCCTCAACTTCGAAGCGCCTCTATCGTACCCGTTGACCCTAGCGCGGCTCACAAGTGGCTCCATCTTGCCGCTTTCGACACCTAAGGGCCTTTCATGTTCTTGAGCGGACACAACAATAACGCTCTCCTCCTTTGCTCCTTCTTCCACCATCGTCTCCTCCACCTCTATCTTTTTAGCATATTTTGTTCCCTCGTACAGAAAACGTTTGCTCATGCTCATCACTCATTCTGCCAATGCATCTGGATTATGCACTTTCCACAACCCGAACGAAATGAGATGCATTCCTGTAAGGGCAGCTTCCACCTCCCGAAACCTCTCAGCCTCCGATGTCCCATGCCCGAGATAATAGTTCCACATCTTCATTAGCCAAACAAATATGTAACCACTGTCAAACTTAGGACTCGGCTCTCTTCTCCCATGTTGTTTATCCCATGCTTGAGGCTCTCTTTTGATCTGCTCGAATCGATTTTTCTTGCCCTCCAACCATCTCCGTTGGTGATCCCAGTCTTCCCACACCACCCTCCAAAGATGGTCCCCGATCCTTTCCCTCCTTCTTTCCTTGCCCTGCATAGGGAATGCTTCAATTGCCTCCATCTTTCTTGTTGTAACCATTGAAAGCCCTTCCCATGATTGGTTAGGGCTCTAATACCAATGTTAAAACTGGTAGTCAGATAGAGAAAGAGCTAACAAAGAACTATTTATTTCTATGGGTTTGATGGCAATGTGCCAATCTCTGAAGCACGAACACGGCAGTTAGTATGCCATACCAGTGTCCGACATGGCAATGACACCAACACCGCACAGACACGCTAGACACGCATGTCAGAGGTGCGTCCTATTCCGCCGCTTCATTTTCCAAATCTCAGAGTCTTTAACACAGCAACAACATGAGTTGGACCGCAGAGGACACGTTGACTCAGGTTGAGGCGATGGCAGGACAGCAACCCAGAGCCGCAAGCATCATGATCTCTCTTCTCTCTATTTTGTTCGTTTAGTATAGTCTCTTTCAATTTTATGCTCTCTGTTTGAATTGTTTGCTAAACAAGATGACTCCTTTTGATTTTTTTAGTTGCTATTTATGTGCATTGTGCTGTGCAACGCTGCAGGCCTCACCCAATGCAAGCTGTCAGTAAAGAGAGAAATTTCTTTTAATTTTTTTTTACTGTTACTTATGTGCAATGTGCAACTTCATGATGCAAGCTGACACACATGAGGCTCCTCTTTTATTTTTTTTCTTAATTGTTTTGTACAATATGCAATATAGAGATAATTATTACCATAAACTCACTTATCATATTTTTACTGTTATGCATTTTTCTCTATTATTATGTTACTATATATCTTATATTTTTGTAAAATGTATCTATTTTTACATTTTTAATATATATTTTTTTATTATAATATCTTATTTTTATGTTTTATTATGCAACATATCCTAGCCATGTTGTGTCCTATATTTTTAAAAAATTGCCGTGCCCCCGTATGCGTGTCATGTCGTATCCGTGTTGTGTGTCGTACTCGTGCTTCATAGGTGCCAAGAACCTTAGAAAGATTACACTAATATGAGGAAGAGGTAGAGCTCCTCAACTCTCCAAGACTTACTAACAAATGATCATAGACACTAACTAATCCCATTTTCCCTTTATTTATAGCCAACTAACCCCCTAACTAACTAATTGTAACTAACTAACTAACAGGATCCTAACACTAATTGTAACTAACAAACAGGATCCCAACATAATGCGTAAAATAAGCAATAGCTGCCTTTGAAATTAACTGAAAGGTTAACATTTTCAATTTATACTAAAGTTGAGAGATGGTTATGTGATGCAACAATAAAATAAATTTAAAATACCAAAAAATAATTCAGGGGGGAAAATCAAGAAAGTGTAAAAGTACATGGAAGTAATGAGTAATTTAGCCTTAGTTATCATACTATTTCATGCAAGCCATCCATTATGTTAATAGAAACTAAAAGCATCCATCTAATTATCAAAGGTCACACTGTCAAATTTTCACATAGCCTACCCAACAGCACTCAATTGCAATAGCACAAATAAACAGTAAGATTGTGGAGGCCACATTATCTAACATGTTTCAAAATCTTCAAAGCAGATAATTATTTAGTTTTACATTTTGATTGAGTACAGTGTCTTTGTAAAGAGGAATGTAATCCGAATCTTTCATAACCATCAAGTTTGCCCATGCAGGAGGCAGGAGTTTATGCAGACTTGCTATGGGGGTCTTACTCACTTAAGCATAGGAATGCTAGTTATATGGTTAAAGACCAACGACAGGATTATTGTGAAGGTTGTGTCATTGCATCTACTGTAGGCAAGGGAAGTCATTTTAAAAAAATAATTTCTTTGGTAATCAATACTTGAGGGTAGTACATTTGACTGATCTTCAAATCAGAACACTCCACTATTTGAATGTCCCTTCCTCTTTTTAGTTCCTTTTTTTACCATTTTGGATGAATTGTTTTGGCGCAACGATAAGGATGCTGCCTTGTGACCTAGAGGTCATGAGTTCAAATCCCGAAAATAGCCTTTCTACCTAGGGGGACAGGGGTAAGGCTATATACATCTACCTTTCCCAAACCCCACCAGGTGGAAGCCCCGTGCATTAGGCCGCCCTTTAGGTGAATTATCATATATGTTGTTCCTCTCTTTTCATAAATGCTCCTTTATCAAAGTTCAATGAATAAATTATTTGAACACTTCAGTAGTCATTTGCATTCAACATAAGTTTCAAGTTTCTATGCGATACTTATGCAAATCATAAACACTCACCCTCCAAATAAAGCAAACTTCTCATTTCCATCCACCTTGCAACACAAGATGTTACCACTAGCACATACATTCCATGTTTTTGAAGAACCAACACAGGAAGATTCTGTGGTTGAATCAGTAACATCAATGGACCTTATGCTTGCATTTCCTTTGGTTGTGCATGTAAGTAGAGTACAAGACCTATAAACAATCACCACATCTGAATGATTTTGGAAGCACTCAAACAAAAAATCAAGTAGTTGCTAACACACACACACACACACATACATATATACACAGGTAAGAGCATAATGCAAGCATTTAATGCATCTTGAAAATTAGAGCATGCAATTTGAACATGAGAGAACAACTCATTAGCTTGCAGAATGTAAAGCTATTGTCTATATTCTAGAATTTTAGAAAATATTGATCAAAATCAACAGTACATTGCTGCAGCAAACTTTGAATTATGCGAATGTGAACATATAAAAGAGGATATATGTTACAAGGCAATATACAGAATAACCACACCAATGCAGGACACAGGAGTAATTATAATAATATGTTGAGTTACTATTCAATCAACTATAGCATGGTACTGCTCAATATATTGCTGCAAAGTATTGTTCATGCCACAGTGGCTTGGGCACTATTACAGCATTGTTTATTTTATTATCCTTTACTTAGTCTGGTTCAACTTACCTCAGACTGCAAGGATTATATTCATTTTAAGGGACTGGATTCGATTTAATCAGGGTTCCTATCATATAAATATGCTTAATGGAAGTATTTTTATTTTTTCCTAACAAAGGTTATTCATCATTTCCCCTGATTGCAAAGCTAGAAAACCTGCTACCATTAAGTTGTCTCAAATCTCTATCACCCATTCTTTGCCCTCCTATCATCTCTTGAGCACTATAGGTTTTATCCTAGGTCTTTTATTTTACATCACATCTAGACATTACTTCTCTGTGAAATACTGAACTTTTGAATATTTTCTGTGCTAATTTAGTCATGTAATCATTCCAAACTTGTACGTTGATGGATGAACAGTACCAATTCCTCCTGCTGGCTATAAAGAATCCATATAGCATTTGTCAAGGCATGCAACAATATGGACTTATAGTTAGGTAAAGAAGAAGAAACAACAGAAAATGGCAAAAATTTGGTAACACTGAATATACGATTGATAAATGTGATACAATACTGAAGCCTAACTTTTTTATTTATACTAATAACCGACTAATAATAAGACTTATGACCTTAATATTCTAATAACTACCAAGAAGGATTACACATGAAATCTAAACCCACGAAGCAATCTAAATATATGACAGAAGTCTCATGTATGGTCGCTGCATTCATACAGTTTCATAAAACAAGGCCAAGATGATTCCATTAATCATAAAGGAATTTCACTGAGGTTATTGCCCTTTAACTATATTGACCACGGAACCAGAATACAATACAGGCAAGAATGAAAGACAAACTTAAACTGTCAAACAGCAGTGGTTTATATACCTGGTAGCTAACTCCAAATTTGTTCTTGCAAATAAATGCAAACCAACAACGTTATTGTCTTCAGACTGAAGGCCGGAATCATTAACATTTGAAATTATGGCCTGGAGATCTCCATTTACAGGACTCAAAACCTCAATCTGTACAGGACATGTATAGAGGGTGAAGTACTTCAATAATTAATGACAAGGATTAGAAAACCAAAAC
Source organism: Pterocarpus macrocarpus (assembly GCA_031439585.1). Classification (NCBI taxonomy): domain Eukaryota; kingdom Viridiplantae; phylum Streptophyta; class Magnoliopsida; order Fabales; family Fabaceae; genus Pterocarpus; species Pterocarpus macrocarpus. The sequence goes on along the minus strand of CM062522.1, from coordinate 32,687,887 downwards.
TGTTCTGGAGCCATCAAAAATACCACAAAGTCACTCACCTGGCCATTTTTCCTTGCTACAGCTAGTAGCTGCATCACCAGAAAAAGATAGGAAAATAATGAGAATCCTATTTTTCTGCTTCATATCTTTATGGTCAAATTCAAAGGAAAATTCTACCAACAGCTAGGAGAAAAACAATGCTCCAAGATAGTGAACGTTGGGTAGTTAAGTGCCAACAAAAGCAAAATATATGTGTAGTAAAGATGAGAATGCTGAAGTGGATGAGTTGAAATACAAGTAAAGATAAGATTAGGAGTAAATCTATTTAAGAGAAAGTTGGAATAGCACTTATTAAGGAGAAAATGACGGAGATGGACACTTGCCTAATGTGGTTTAGTGACCTAGTCATGTGAGATGAAGACCAACAGAAGCTCCAAAAGGAAAAGCGAATCAGAAGGAAGATAGTCTGAATAAAAGGGGCCAAGGAAAGAGTATTAAAGGAAGACCTAGCTCTAAATGGTTTTACTATGTATTTGGTTTTTCATAGAACCAAACAGCATGAATTGATCCATGTAGCCAACTCAAAATAGCGGAATATGGCTTGATTGTTGTTGTGGTGACTGGTGTGAGTAAATATTTACAATTAAATTAAGGACAAAGATAGCAAGATAAGAATCTAAAAAACATATCTAATTTATTTATATACCATTACAATCAAAACCTTCATGTAAAACATATGTTAAAAACACACACACACACACACACACAAAAGAGTATATTACAGAGTGCTGTCTTGATGAAACATGAAACATAAGGCCAGATCAAGTATACACATTACTAATCAACTAGCAAGAAAGGACAAATCTCCATGGTAATCAAACAACAGTTGATAAACTGAAATACATTGTCTATCTATAAGATATATGTACAGTTTGGTTTGATTTCATATCACAAATGAGCTAGCTGCCCATGCATGCAAAGCCCCAAAGTTTAATATTCAAGGGAGTTGCTGTATCCAATTTGTCAAGGGATTGGGTAGCCCTGCTAAATTCCTAGTCTCGTTGTTTCTTAGTTTTGCGTTGTTTTATTTTTATTTTTATTTTTATTTTATTTTATTCTTTTTTACAACTCTTGAGGATACCTTATCCTCACCCTATTACAGTTATCTCCTCTTTTTTTAACATTACTTCTTTTTAAAAACAAAATCCAAGTAGTGTGAACAATTTAAATCATATTATTAGGCACAACTAAATTCCAGCCCACAAATTTCTTCCTCATCAATGCCTAATATTTCACTAATGGTGATGGCAGATGTCACTATAATGCAGACTCCACAATAATACTTGTCAAGATGCATCAGAGTGCACAATCATCTATAGTCATTTTCACATCCACAAAAAGATACCTATGCTCTTAGAGAGGTACATGGCCTAACAAAACTAGGAAAATAGCAATATTTGCATGAATCCTGCTTAACTATACATCTTTACACAGGCTAGGCCCCCTTCACAAAGTCTAACCAGTACACCAGTAAGTAGGCCTAATTCAAAAGCCAAACAAAAATTGAAGATAGATACTACATTGTGACCATTTTCCACACTATCATCAAAATAACTATTTAAGTTCAAGGGATTACTTAAATACTTAATCATTTACCAACCCGGGGCAAAAAATATTCAACCAAGCTGCCAAAACCTATGACAACAGTTATTTGATGGCTTGACAAACTGAAACTGCTAACCCATTGAACAAACATGTATTGGGGAATCACAATTTTCTTTCATTGTTTCCCACTTTTTTATTGTAAGTTTTCCATATTCATCTCTCCAGACATGTCCATTTAGTTCAGCATTGACCCCCCCCCCAAAACAAAAAAAAAAGGGAGCAATGCTCTACAAATAATGCTACCAAGAACAGCAAAGAAGCGGAAAATTTCTTTGCAGAAAAGGATATCCTTTTGCCAAGAAAATACATACCGGGTTGGACTTGCGGTCGATCATTGAAACAGCCATGATACATTTGGATGATTGAGGCTCACCCCACCTCTCTACCACCTTGGGAACTCCTTGCTTATCACGGGCCTCCAAAACTAACAACACGACCGAAAGGGACCCCAAAACCGAACCCAAAAAGAGGAACAAAGTTAAGCTAAAACATGATAAACATTAAAACATGGTAAACTAGGAATAGGGTATGTAAAAATCAATCACCTTTGATGAAACCAAGTGTGTCAAAGGTTAGAGCCCGAAGAGGAGGGCATCCAGGGCACTCCACGCTGGTTGTACGAGGCATCTTTCAATGTCAAAATATTGATATCGTGTACTTCTGTTGTATTCTTCTGCTGCATGAAAAACAGAAATAAACTATATTGCACAGTTACGGGTATGAATACTGGTGCAGGCTTGAAACATTTGCAAGAACTAGAGTACAAGTATGTCAGAAGTATATATGTAAAAATTTTAAAATTTCACATAAAAAAAGACTAAAATTTGACATGATAAAAAGGGAAAGACACAAACTTCAACATAAAATAACAAATCAACAAATAACGGCCAAAAAAAAAAAAAACCCTTTTGCCCTGCATATTATTGCAGGTTGCAGCAATAAAATTCAAGCCACATCCAACAGTAAAGAAACACTAAAACATGAACTAAAATCACGTAAAAGAAGGAACAGGAACAGCAACCAAAATGAAGAATCACTCAAAACACATACATACAGATAAAAATAATAATAAAAAAAAAAAGAAACAAAGAAAGCACCATGTTGAACACTGAAATGAAGCTGGGGCTATAGCGGACAAACCTCTCGTGGCCTCGTTGTCGCCAGTCACCAGAGAAGAGGTGCAGGCAGCCGCGAAGTCGTGCTGCTGCTGTTGTCGTCGGCGGCGGGGCGGCGGGACGGGGGGGAAGATAAGTGTGGCGGTGGGCTCTGCTGGTTGGCTTTATTGGGTACAGGGTGCGACTAAATGGTCGAGAATGAGAATGAGAAGGAGGAAGGAGAAAGAAATTAGGTTAAGGGACAAAAACCCCAGTGTTCAATGAGAGACACCTGGGAGGACGGCTGGTTCTTCCCCTTCCTTCGTTCTTCAGCAGAGGCTCTTCGTTCGTTCTACCTTTTTCCTTTCTTCAGAATATACGGGGTTTTGGGGGACTTAGGGGCTGGAAACGACTTCGCTTACCACTTTATTTTAGTTTTTTTTTTTTTTTTTTGGGTCGGAATATTTGTTTGTTTGCCCCAGTATTTTGGCCTCATGCTTTGGTTTAGATCAAACTCGTGGAGGTTTCCAATTCTCTTAACAATCGGTCAGGTCGGGTCGATTCTCGTTAAAGAAGCATAGCCAACTAGTGTTTTTTATCGGTGAAAATTTTGTTAAATACAATTATTATTATTATTATTATTATTATTATTACTATACAACCAAAAAAATACTATAATTATAAAAGTTGAGATGATCAATGTAACGTCCTCTTCTATACAATATTATGCTTAAGTCATAGTACCCTACTCTGGAGTTATTCTGATTATTTGAATGGGCCTTATTGTGACAAAGAACGTCTTTGAATTTTTTCGAATTATCTAGAGATAACATGGAAACAAGAGTGAAAATTTTAAATTTTCAATAGAATTCACTAAGAAATTTCATACCGTGTCATCGTTATTATTTCTAGCTACTTCGGTTTATTATGAAAAATGTGAGCATGTTGTATAGACTATTCAGTTTTATAATTCAAAAATATATTATCCGAGGCAGAGTTCATTTTATTCAAGCACTTGAATTATATTATAATTATATAATTAATTCCTATTTCATAATTAGCATGGCAATCACAACACTCATAAATATAGTAAATTTTAGCATAACAAGAATATTGGAATATATATATACACACACACACACACACAAAGGCACTTATTTAACCTTCCTTTACTTTTCTATAGCTCTCTTTCTTGACACATCTAGGCGTTACGTATCGTTATCCTCAGAGTACAGTTTTTCTTAATTTTCTTTACTTGTCATGCACATTCCAAAGTATGATCGTCATATTATACTCCATCGGAGTGTGATCGCTGTGTCACATTCCTTACGATATGCTCATCATGTCATATTCTAGAGTAAGATCACCATGTCATACCCCATCGAGGTGTGATCGCCATGTCACACTCCTTAGGAATATGGAACCTTTATCATATCTTTTAACTGCCTTCACAGGGAAGGACCCAATTAACTGCCTCCAAATGAAGGGACCCAATCTTATCTTATTTAACTGTCTTTATAAGAAGGGATCTCATAACTGTCTTCAAATGAAGAGATTCACATTTAATATGTTCATATCCTTTTATTCTCATACATATGCTTCATCATTTACTTTCATATATCCTTGCATATAGAATTTCATGTTCATATCATGAATATTCACAACAGAAACTATCATAATTTCATTAATATACTTTATATCATACTTAAATCATTCTTGCATATATGAATCTTATGAGCATAACACGTAAATGTTTATCACATTCATATAATTCACATATTTCTGTTGGAATTTCAGCAGCATAACAAATCAAGTCCGCTTGCCTGTGAATAGTACTAGTCCACCAGACAGTCATTCATACAGAAAAATCGATGCAAAATATAGATGCTCCAATAATCAAACAAAGTTTCATAATCTTGATCTTGAATTAGTTTTCTGCCACTTCCTTTTGATTCTACCTGATTTTTGTAACTTAGGCCATAAATTCATTTTAACTTATTTGGACCTGAATTTTGGATATGTCATAACTCTATGTGTCTAGTTTCCAACCCTTTTGGCCCCATCTCATTTTGATTTGTATAACTCAAGTTATTAATATTTTACCTCAGACTGCCCTATACTTAGCCAGAACTGCACCCTTATAAGTGAAAATCCACGATAAATAGAAATCTGGGTGAAATCATACAAAATTTATATCAATTTAAAACTAATAGAAATAACTTTCAAATGAAATAAGTTTCATATCATTTGAATGAATATATTTTGAAATATAAGTCTCTTAACTTGACTGTTCTGGACTACCTTGTTCCGCCCAGTTTGAACTTAAGGTAAATTCATTTATGTGCTGGGAATAATTGGCAACGAATCTAACTTTGAAATTTTTATGGAATATTCCCTTATATGTTAGCTTCCAAACAACATTGTTTTCACTCAATTTAAAGTTGTGTAGGGTGAGTTTCACCCTTCTCAACTCATACTATCCAAATGAGAATCCAGATTTTTAGGTCAAACTTCAAAAATTCATAACTAATTCTATACTAATCCAATGGCCTTATATTTTATATGTATGGAAAGCCCTGAATGTCTAGTTTCATCTAAAAATGGATTCATCAAATTTAAATAGCTGTAGGTGGAGCTGTACACTCCATCGTATGGACCGCCGTAGGTTCTTCACCTAGACAGCATCCTAATTCTCCACTTCTTCTAGTTTTCTCCTTCTAACTTTAATCCCAACTCAAAATTTCATGTTAATCCAACCATATACCATCAAATACATCCAATACATCATCAAATAAATGAAGAAAAGTGAAACTTCATCCAGTCACAGTTTAGAGAAATCAAGAACAGAAATCGAATCCTACCTCTAGATTGAAAAATAGCTTGACTAAATGAAGAGTTTTCATGTTGGAGGTGCTTGGAGCTTGGAAATGGAAGAGAACTGAAGTGAAAAGGAAGGAAGATGAGAAGGAATGATGAAAGGTTTGTAATGGAGAGAGGGAGGCCAAAAATTTGAAGGAAGTAAGAAAGGATTATATGAATTTGATATAGAGGTGGTGGGTGAAAGAAGTGGCTCATAAGTGAGCCAACCATACTCACTCTTTGTGGCATGGGTGGCGCCACTTTGATGAGGGAGGTGGCTAAATTCTAGTCACTTGAAGTAGGGTTTAGTAGGTTAAATTTGTTTGGTTTGGGTTTTGACAGTTGAAAATACCGAAATTCTACCGATTTCCTTCAAATCGGTAAAACGGTTTTGAAGAATGTTGTGAGGTTTTATATGTTTTTATTTTAATTCTTCTTAATCCTAATCTCTCTAATCAACTGCTAGTTAACCTCTAATTAACTTTACAAACTCAATAAAATCGAATAAATCGATTAACAGTGTAAATTAAACGTTTTGCAAATTTAGGGCATTTTGTTTTCTATTTTTTTTTCATGGCTAATGATATTTTTGTAATTTTAAACAAGTCTAGGGTATCCCATGTTATTTCACATGTGGACACCTCTATGGCCCAATTGGCTAAGAATTTAGTTTCTACGTTTTCGCTACGTGGTTCTGCTTAGTTTAAAACATTATTCTGCTAATTCAATTGATATAAAGACCTAAATGTTATTTTAAAAAATATTCAGGAGCAAGGCTGTAAATAATAAAAGTCTGCCTAAGGACGTTTTCATTATTCCCTATAACGTTATATGGGGATGTTGTAACACCCTAATAAATCCATACTATGCTTAAGTCGTATTACGGCATTTTATTAGTTGTCACTTATGCTCGTGGAAAACTAAACTTCACTTGAAATTAAGTTACGCGGAAAATACAATAAGATTTTTTTCTTTGAAATACGTCGTCGCTTTGCAGCGTTGTGAAAAGTAAAGCCTTGAGCGAGAAGACAGCTAAAGAAAAAGCGTGTCGCATAAAATATATACCCCAAAATCGTAAAATATGAGAAAAGTAAATAAATAATAATTCACAAATACATTGCATTAAATAACTAACCATTACATTCATATGGGTTCATAATATATATATATATATATATATATATATATATATATATATACATACATATATATCAGCATTACATCAAAGGAGGCTCATGGTCGGGTCATGATCCAAATACTAGATACTAAGTACAAATTTAAATGACAAAGCCCAACTCAAAAAGAAATATGCGAAGGTGCAGAGCGATGGTCGCTACAACCCAAAATAGCTGCGTCTTGCATCCTACGTCACACGTCTGCTCACAGTGTGGGGGATCTATGCTCCACTCCACCGGATGTGCCATCGAGATCTGGTGACGATGCGGAAGAATAACTAGGGTGAGAAATGGAATTTCTCAGTAGGACTCGAACCCGACACGAAAGTGTCATCATCATCATCCCAGCCACTTCGGTTTTATTAATGAAAATAGTGAGCATTCATAAGGTTTCATTCTTAGGTTTTCGAAAATATGAATATCCGAAGTGGATTCAATTTTTAACTTACCTTCTAAGCATTTATATCATAACATACATGAGCACAATTATAACTACACAAAACATGCAAGATTACACTATAAGATTCTCTTAACTTTTTCCCCTTTTAGGGTTTGAACCGAAGTCCCTTTTCTTTTCTTTACTTGACCTTAATCTTATGTCTTTTTCTTTTTCTTTTCACCCACTAAACATAAGTGGTAATGAGCTCATACCGTGGCCGTCGCCACTATAGAATTTTGGTACTTACACTAGCTGGGTCATGCCATGCCTCATGTAAGCCCTATCCCCTATCTTCACACTAGCTGGGTCATGCTATGCCTCATGTGAGTCGTGGGTGAGGAAAGCTTACTCCGGGTCACCTTCCCTTTTGAAGGATCACACCCTTAGTTTACTTTCTCTTCTTATTAAGGCTTATAATGCAAAATTATTCTGATTCTTTTCCACATTTAGGCGTTACGTATCGCCGTCCCCAAATGTGGTTCATTTATCAATCACCTTTGGGCGTTACGTATCGCCATCCCCAGGGTGTTCATATTTATTAATCCTTTCATGTATATCATTAAGCATCAAATTATCAACATATCATATTCATATCATCATGATTCATTATAATATCATCATCATATCAGTATCATCCTTATCATCATCATAACACTATCATAATCCTCATGTCACTATCATAATCATCATATCATATCATCATCATCATATCATTGTCATTATATTAGCACATAGAGGCATACATATCATGCAAAGTCTTATGAGCTTAGCTTAGTAAATTTGGTTCAAGCTTTTAATTGAGGTCGCCTCTTGTATAAATTCTCTTATTAGGCATAGGGCCAATTTCATCCATTATCCTTTTTGAAACTTTTAAGTTGAATTATGAGGGTTTTTCCAATGCTTAGTGTAAAAGTCTTAATGTCTTAAAGCTTATTTCTCATTATTCTTTAACTTTCACCACAACCAGTTTTACTTTTACAGTGGGGCAGTAAACTTAAAAAAATTCACCATAATTTCATCTTTTACTCTTTTGTTTCGAATTTTTGTGTGAATATACTTCTCTGAGTCTATTTTTAAACAAAATAAGCCCCACTCAAAAATTCATTTAGTAGCTTGAGTTATGCACATTTTATTCTGACTGTTCAGACTTGAAAGTTCAACTCGAGTCAGTGGCTTGTCCACTTCACTGGGAGTTCTTCACATGGAATCTGACAAAACTATTTTATGGGAGTGTTCCTCTATGTCTGAGCTTTCTAACAAACTTGGTCCCACTCAAAAATGATTTTTGTAGCTCGAGTTATAAGGTTTTTAGTGAAGACTGCCCAAACAGAAACCCATCCGAGAACAGTCAACTTTGAAAAATCATATCTCCCTCATTTTAAATCCCAATTTCACGAATTTTATATGTGTGGAAAGCTCTCTGAGTATACTTTCACAAAAAATTAGTTTCATTACATTTGGAGTTATATTAAAAGAGTTATCAGTCGTGCTACATAGACTGCCAGAATTTTCCAACTTCTACGGTTTTGGTTTCAAGGAGTTTTCTTGTAAGAACATTAAGTCTTTTCTTCAAGTGACCATTTTACATTTCCAAACCACTTTTATACTTTGAGATCTTGGTAAAAATCAATACTTTGAGTTCTAAAAAGTTGGGTTCAACATAAACAAAATGCACATCCAAAGTCATTTTCCAAGAGAAGAGCAACAATCACAAACAACTTATAACAAGAGCATAGCCATGAGGCCTTTAAAGCAAGTCCTAAAACCACCTATCTATGGAAAGCTTAGAAGTTCTAGAGCTTGAAAAACATAGAAGAGAAAGGGGTTAGAGTCACTACCAAAGAGAGCTTTCTTGAAGGATTTTGAAGGTGGAGAAGATTGGAGAGAGTCTTCTTACTTGAAGGCTTGAAAATGGGGCTTGTGTATGAGTGATCTTGTTTCTCCAAAGACCAAAAATAGTGGTCCTTGAAGGGATGGTGAGTGTGGTGATGGAGATGAGGTAGGAAGTAGTAAGAAGGCTGGAAGAAGAACAAGGAAGGTTGAAAGAAGAAGAGAGTGGGTATGAGACTTGGAGAGAGGAGAGAGCTTTGTGTGTGAGTCTTGAGAGAGGAGATGAAAAATGAAAATGAGGGAGAAAGAGGGGGCTGAAGTGGCGCAAATGAGGAGGGGAGGGAGTGATGTGACTTTGCTTCTTACAACAAGTAAGAGAGTGGGAAAAGCCTTAAGGCAAAAGAGGGAGTTGTGTTTCCTTTGAGTCTTGGCACTTGGGTAAAGACTTGTAGTATTTCTTTTCAAGTGGTTAAAAGCATGATCTATCCTAGGATTGGCATTGGATGATTGTGATCACTCTAAGTATCACAATCTTGATGGAGGAGAGTAGATCTTTTGTTTTGACTCAAGGAATCTACTAACATGGACTCTTGATCTAGTGGTGTATGATGAGAAGGCAAATAGATGGTTGGATATGGCTCTTGCTTTGACCAAACTTTCAAACAATAATTAAAGAGAAGTTCTCTAAATTTTTACCATTGTTACAATTGTCTAATTGCTAATTAATTCAATTAGTTTGATTACACTTTAACACATCTTTAATGGAAAGGATTTTTCCTAATTAGTTATGTAAAGAAGATGTGAGGGTTAATGTCATTAAGGTGTGGTGCTTATATGCTCTTAGTTAATTAGGTTAGACCACCTTGATTTTATGTTCTAAATCATGAATTAATAAGGATTGGGCATTAGGCTCTTAATTGTAACTTTTAATATATTATGTTTCAATTGTTGATTTGCCTTTAATTTACTAAGCCCTTGCTCTCGAGATTAGCCGATTAATCCTCCATTAATCGTTACCCTCTCTAATTAGCCAGGATCACTGAGCTAATTAGCTTAGACAAAAATTGGGGATGTTACAGATGTTACAATCAAAGTATTAAATTAAATGAATCAGACAATTATTAGATATGAAAGTAACAAATTAACTAATATACTAAAGATAATTCCCGTGCGTTACACGAGTTTGTAAATCTTTTTGGTAATTGTTATTAATAAGAATATTTTTTAAAAAAAGATATGATAGTAATTGCAAATTATATATAGCAAGAATATATTGGTTATTTTTTCTTTAATTATCTACATAACAAAATAGATTAAAGATAATTACGTTGAGAGAGTTTGTTGAACACTTTACAGAGTATATTTTTAATTTAGTTTGTGTATTTCTATCATTTTCTTTGTTTTGATAATTTAAAATTTAGGTTGAGAAGAAAGCTCGCCCTAATGGGCATGTTATTTCTCATCATCCTCAAATATAAGAATTATTGAGCTTTTTTTACGAGTCACTCTAGATAATACAATATATAATTATGTATGACAAAATACATATAACCTAATATTTTTCAATGATTGACCTTCACTTTCGTTTATTATCATTACATAGTACAACTTTATCGAGAATTCTTTTCTTCTCAAAATAAGAGATCACTTTGAGTCTTTTGTTTCAAAATTAATCGAGGCCTCTTTCGTATTAACATTGTTGTAATACTTTCATTATCAAGTCTCCTAGGTGTATAATAAGTAGTTTTGCTCAATTGCACATTATGATGCATGATTTATATTCCATAGCAACATAATTGGCATTTCTTCTTTTAGATACATAAGCTTCTTGGTTAGCTATGTTATCAGTTGCTTTCTCAATTTCGACTGAGTTTCAGTATTGTTCTAATTTGTCGAAGCTGGAAATCTTGTGATCAGCAAGGTGTTGTGGTGTAGTTAGTTATCACGTCATTCTAACACACTAAAGTTCTCCAGTTTGAGTCCTGGCAACAACATTTGTAATTAATTTTTGTCATGATTTTGTAATCTTTTTGAAAGAAATCTCATTGTTAATGGGCTTTTATTTCTTGAAATGTGATTATTTTACTCAGATTGAGGAGTAAATAAAATTTTCAATTTAGACATTTGAACACTACTCAAAGTTCAAGAACTTTATGCAAACCTAAGAACTCAACAAGTGTGATGATGTATGGAGCAAATTAAAATGCCAAATTCTTGTTCAGCTGATCAACTGTGTCAACTCACTACTCCTGAGTGCTGAATAATTCTTTAGGATAGACAATTTGAATAATTTTTTGCCTATTAAACTTAGCATTGCCTTATACCATGTCTGAAGGCTAAAAACAGGCTTTAGCAGGATAACAACAGGCTAAAAGCCATATGGAGTTTTCACACTAAAGGAATTTAAGTGAACTTTGGGAAATACTAAGTCTGTGGTGAATTTTGTGTATAACTAAAGCTTTGCTCTGACTCTGTCACAAGAACAAGATAACCAAAGTATCTAAATATAATCACTTCACTTTCAGGACCCTTTTTTATGTACACTGCACACAACAATGTACCAGATCAAGCAATCTAAAAAATTTCTAATTTTTACCCCCAAAAAAGTTCTAATTGATTTCTCCATTATTTTGAAGTTTAATTCCATTTTACTTTTTGGAGGACAAACTTTAATGTCATTCACCTTAGCATTACATCTTAAAGTAGGCAAAAGCCAAAAATCAATTTTGAAGTTGTTGGCAACCTACTCAATTAACTTTTGGCATTAAAAAATTGTTGAGTGAAAATCATACATAAAGATTCAGCAAGCTGAATCCTCCAAATATATTAATTCCTACCAACTAAGCTGAATTCTTCTCAATATTGTTCCTTTCTAGATCTAGTCCTAAAATAGGCTAAAAGCCATATGGAGTTTTCGCACTACATTTAAGTGAACTTTGGGAAATACTAAGTCTATGGTGAATTTTGTGTATAACCAAAGCTTTGCTCTGACTCTGTCACAAGTAAAAGATAACCAATCAGGCAATACATTAATTTCAATGTCCACAGTCATAGAAAACAGATGAGAAAAAAGATAAGTTGCACACCAAGAAATGAACAAAATGTTTCATTTTCAAAGCAATGAAAAGCTTATACCAGGTAAGCAAAAAAGTGCTCTATTAAAGTTCTCTATTGTGACCAGCTCCAAAAGAACAAGATGCCTTCACTATCTTGCTGGGAAGATATAGTCTACATGTGGTTAAAGAAACACCATTCAGTCACAGACAAATACTATCTTCAATTAATTGAAGCAGATTAGAAATGAAATACATACATACATACATAACCAAGTTATCAACCTCCAAAATTAGTTGTTAGAAACAGAAGAGATTATTATATATTTGAAATTACACCTTTAGTATTTTGAGACTTTATTCTCAAAACCCACAAACATGATCTGAAAGTGTAGGATAGTCCTTAGAATAGTGGATTCCATTCCACTATCAGTTAGTTAGGTAGTTAGGCACTGGCTTCTAGTGCTAGCTGGATGTAACTGTCTGTAATAAACTCTCCTCTCCTCCTTCACTATATAAACACTGATGTACCTAGCAATCATTCAGAATGAAACTATTCAGATTCTATCTCAGTTTCTAACTTTCTTTCTCTCTCATTTCCTTTTCTTTTAAACTCTATTATGGTATCCAGAGCCTAAACAAAGCTTGCAGCTATGGATCTTCCAGAATCTACTCCGACCGGTGCAACAACCGGTGCAACCACCGTTCTGATCCAAAATTCTTCTCCCTCAGCCACACAAAATTCACCAATTCCTTCAAATCCTCTTTCATCATCACATCGTGTTATGTTTTCTCATCCTCTCACTATCAAACTCGATGATGAGAACTTCCTCTTATGGTGGCGTCAAGTAATTGCCACCATTAAAGGCCATGACCTTCTCCACTACATTGATCGTGCGGCTAAACTTCTGCCACGATATGCTTCTTCTAATGATGCTCTCCAAGATCGAGTTTCTAAGGAGTTCAGGCTATGGGAGCAGCAGGACCAGCTTCTACTCCCGTGGCTTATGGCCTTTATGAGTGAATCCATTCTCACATAAGTTGTGGAGTGTGATTTCACATGGCAAGTTTGGGAAAAACTCCAGATCTACTTTGCCTCTCATACTCGTGCCAGAGAACAGCAACTGAAAACTGAACTCCGCAATTCCACCAAAGGATCCACCCCACTTTCTGAATATTTGTTGCAGATCAAGGCTCTTGTCAACGCTCTAGTCTCCATTCGTTGTATAGTTTCAGACTCCGAACATTGCGGTAATCCTTGGTGGCTTATCTACTGAGTATGATGCCTTTGTAACCTCAATAAATACACGTATAGATTCGTATTCTGTCGCTGAGATTGAAGCACTACTTCTTGTGCATGAATCGCACATTGAACAAGCTCAACAGAATAGATCCGTATGCGCTCAGGCTCATGTAGCCAATCGAGATCAGAATTTTGTTTCCGCCGATCAATCCGATTCCATCGCACCATAGTCCTTTGCTAGTTTTCGCAATGGCTATAGCCACGGCGCCCGTGGTGGGCGATTCGGTAGTCGTGGTGGTCGAGGCCGAGGCTGCTCTTCGGGATGCAACTCTCTTCAGTGTCAACTCTGTCACAAGTGGGGCCATAATAGCTTCAACTGTTGGCACAGGTTTGATTAAAACTTTCAGCCCTCACCACCTCCTCCTCCACCGTTTGCTCATCTCACTACATATCATCCATCATTCCTACCTCAATCACCTACACCTTATACACCTAATTCATCTTATCCAACTCCTCATCCTCATGCTCCTGTAAGGGTTCTGAGTTCCTCATCCTTAGTTTATAGTCATTCTGCCTTTATGGCTACACTTGAATCAGTGGCTGATATGGTGTGGTATCCAGACTGAGGGGCTTCAAGTCACGTGACTCCTGAGTTCCACAACCTAATGCACTCTTCTCCTTAGCTAGGAGCTGACCAGCTCCACATAGGTAATGGTCAAGGACTTAAAATTTCTCATGTAGGTAGTTCTAATATTATGCTTCCTAACTCTTCTCATACGACTCTTAAACTTCATAATCTGCTTTATGTTCCATCAATTCTTATTAGTGTTAGTAAACTAGCTAGAGACAATAATGTCTACTTTGAATTTCATCCCTTTCACTATTTTGTTAAATCATAGGGCACTAGTGAAGTGCTGTTGCATGGTGTTTTAGGCAAGGATGGCTTGTATCGGTTTCATTCCTTCAACCTTCAACACCTTGCACCCTTACCAACTGGTGGTACAGCAAGCTCTCACCCTAAACAAATGTTTTCTAATACTTGTACTCCAAGTGTAAAATTTTCTGTCAATAATGCCAATGCACATTGTAATATAAATAATGTACAGTCTGTCTTTGATTTGTGGCACAATAGGTTAGGTCATGCCTCTAAAAATGTAATCTCTCATATTCTACACTAATGTAATATCTCATTTTCTAATAAAAATGTGACCGATGTTTGTAAGGCTTACTGCTTGGGAAAGGCACATCGCCTCCCATCTTCCCTTTCTTTGTCATCCTATAATCACCCTCTTGAACTTGTTTTCACTGACTTAGGGGGCCCTGCTCCCATCACATCTTCACATGGTTATAAATCCTATATTGCCTTTGTTGATGCATTTTCTAGATACACCTGGGTCTATTTTCTAAAAACAAAATTTGAAGCATTTCAAGCTTTTCTATAATGTAAGACCTCTGTTGAGTTACAATTGGGCCATAGCATCAAATCAATTCAATCTGATTGGGGGGGTGAATTTCGTGCCTTTACAAAATATTTTCAAACTCATGGCATCACACATCATCTCATTTGTCGACACACACACCACCAAAATGGTACTGTTGAACGCAAACACAGACACCTCACTAAAGTTGGGCTCACTCTTTTAGACCAAGCTTCAATGCCACTTCAGTTTTGGGATGATGCAATGACCACTACCACTCACTTTATCAATTGTATTCCTCCCTCTTCTCTTCTTTCCAACTCTCCCTTTGAGGTCTTATTTCACAAACAACCTGACTACATAGCCTTCAAAGTCTTTGCTTGTGCTTGTTATCCCTTCATATGCCCATATAACAAACACAAGTTCTAGTTTCACTCCTCTGAGTGCACTTTTCTGGGCTATAGCCCTCACCACAAAGGTTACCGGTGCTTGGAACCTAGTGGCCGCGTCCATATTTCTAAGGATGTTGTCTTTCATGAAACAAGATTTCCCTTTCAAGAGCATCACCCACCTTCCCCACCATCCTTTATCTCTAACATATCTTACCCTATCACTATGCTACAAAGTCCTACAACCTTTCCCCCTCACTCTCCACCCCCATCACCACACCCCTTTTCCCATTCTCCTATTTTTGCACCATTTCCACCTTCCATTTTGCCTAGTTCCTCTTTCCATCCTCCTCCTTTTCCCACATCCCATTCTGACCAACCAGCTCATACCACCCCTCCAAACCCCACTCCCTTATCTTTGTCATCATCTACCTTTACCACCTATACTTCGCCCAGTCTATATCATCCCTCACCAAATTCCTCACCTATTTCCCTACCATCCACTCCCACCCCTCATCCTATGCTCACTCGCTCCAAAGCTCAATCCCCTGCTCTCCAAGCTCTTCTCACCCACTTTGAATTGACCACAGTTTCTGAAGCTTTGGCCTCACCCTAGTGGCTTGAGGCAATGACCGAAGAGTTTAATGCTCTCCAAGAGAATGGCACTTGGTCTCTAGTCCCACTCCCGGATAGGCATGCTATCTGCTGTAAGTGGGTGTTTCGGATCAAACAAAATCTTGATGGTTTAGTCCATAAATACAAGGCCAGGTTGGTGGCCAAAGGATTTCATCAAAGGGTGGGTTTTGACTACTCAAAAACCTTTTCCCCTGTGGTTAAACAGTCTACTATCAGAGTTATACTCACTCTAGCACTATCTCAACAATGGGTAATTCGCCAACTGGATGTCAACAATGCCTTTCTAAATGGCATTCTCCATGAAGAGGTTTACATGACATAACCCGAAGGGTTCTCTAATGATTCTAATCTAGTGTGCAAATTGCACAAGGCTTTGTACGGTTTAAAACAGGCTCAAAGAGCTTGGTTTGAAAGGTTGGCAGCAGCTTTAGTGAAGTTTGGATTCACAAGCAGCAAGTGTGATCCATCTCTCTTTGTTCATACCCACGGATCCAGAGCCACCTATGTTCTAATCTATGTTGATGATATCATAGTCACTGGTGCATCTGCTACTTTCATTCAAGGCCTCATCCGCAAACTCAACTCTGAATTTGCCTTGAAAGACCTTGGCTCTCTTCATTATTTTTTGGGTCTAGAAGTTCATCACCTTTCTGATGGGACCCTACTACTTTCACAGTAGAAATACATCAAAGACCTATTGATCCGCAGCAAAATGGACAAAGCCAAACCAATCTCTACACCTATGGTTTCTAGGCTTAAACTATCTAGGCATGGTAGTGACAAATTCTCTGATCCCTCACTCTATCGCTCTGTGGTTGGAGCTCTTCAATATGCAACCGTGACAAGACCTGAAATTTTGTATTGTGTGAATAAAGCCTGTCAATTTATGGCAAAGCCCCTTGACAGTCATTGGAAAGTTGTAAAATGCATCCTTTGGTATCTAGCTGGGACTCTCCGCCATGGTTTGCATCTGCAAAGGTCCTTTCAACAACCCTTGGGCCTTGAGGGTTCTGTGATGCTGATTGGGCCTCTAATGTTGATGACAAAAGGTCGAAATCAGGTGCTTGTGTTTTCTTGGGCCCAAATCTAGTCTCTTGGTGGTCTAAGAAACAACCACTGGTTGCCCGGTCTAGCATTAAGGCTGAATACCGAAGTTTGGCAGATATCACAACTGAGATCAAGTGGCTTCAATCCCTCCTCGAAGAACTTAAAGTTCCCTCACCGAGGCCTGTTGTATACTGTGACAACTTGAGCACAGTAATGCTCTCTCATAATCCGGTTCTGCACTCGCGAATGAAGCACATGGAATTGAGTCTATTCTTTGTGAAAGAAAAGGTTATGTAAGGGAAACTAATAATTGCTCACATCCCTTCACATGATCAACCAGCTGACTTATTAACTAAGGCTGTCTCCAAAGCTAATTTTTCAATTCTCAGAGACAAAGTCAAAGTGAAGGATCTCCAGTAGATCTCCAACGGAAAACCCTTGCTGGAATTATGAGGGCATGATAGTGTAGGATAGTCCTTAAAATAGTGGATTCCATTCCACTGTCAGTTAGTTAGGTAGTTAGGCACTGGCTTCTAGTGCCAGCTAGATGTAACTGTCTATAACAAACTCTCCTCTCCTCCCTCACTATATAAACACTGATGTACCTAGCAATCATTCAGAATGAAACTATTCAGATTCTATCTCAGTTTCTAACTCTCTTTCTCTCTTATTTCCTCTTCCCTCAAACTCTATTATGATCCTTCAATAGATTAGTTATCTCTGCTTTGTAACCAAGTCACATCTGACAACACATGAGCCTCAAAAGTTACACAATACCATTCTAACATAACCTGTATCTAAGGATATCTTTTACCCACAAAAATTTAGTTCAGTAAAACAACTCATAAATATTCCTAGCCAAATGAAAAGTACTCAACTCATCCAGTTCATCTCATCTTCTAATAAATATTTCCTAGATATCACCTTCTTACATGCAATTTGGTGAAGATATTTAATATTTTTCTACAATCCACTAGTGTATAATTAGCATTTATCACCTAAAGTCCAGCATAAATTATCTCTAACAACACACAAAATTCTAAATGAAAATCTTTGTCCTTCGATTTAATTTCTCAATTCGATATCATCCCAGGATGAAAATATCACAACACCTTCTCACTATAGAACAATTGATTTCTCTAAAAGTCGTCTATAAAAAATATGAGGACCACTGACCATGCAACTCTCTACCCTTATAGTGCATGCATCACATTCATGGTTAAAACTTTGTGGAACAACAGAATAAATCTGAATATGACTATTGACTAGCTCTCGAGTAGAGTAAATTTCCTCATCTGACAATCAGATCAACAATTTCCCCAAGCACTATCTCCCAGCTCAATACTGCATCCAAAATGTTCCATTTTCAAAGCAGTGAAAAACTTATACCAGGTAAGCAAAAAACCATGAGGGGATGCACTTGCTGAGAACAGAACAAACAGCATAGCAACTAGCAGCAAAATATTTTAGCAAACATTTCAAGGGCATTCACCACAAATCCACAAATTTGGCATATGCCAATTTTCTTTCAACAATTTTTCTTAACTAAAGGTTTCGACAGTGATCTTAGACTCAAAAAGCAATTTACAGTCAAAATCTCATGGCACACTTGTAAATAAAATTTAAAAAAAAAACTAAAAGGACAAAAATTAAAAAAAATAAAAGCAGTGAAGCACAATCAAATAGAGAAGCTGATGGAGAACTGAACCTTTAATTCAGTAATAGAGATTGTAGTTGCAGAGAGCTGGGCTTGAAGTTGCAACGATGGTGGCAATGGCGTCGAGCTCGAAGCTGCTGAGATGGCAACAATGGTGTCGAACTCAAGACGCAAATATTGCAACAATGGCGTGACCGTGTGGTTAGCTATGGCGAAAATAAAGAAGCTGAAAATGAGGTTGAAGAAGAAAAAAGAAGTTATGACAGGCATAGCTATGGTGGAAGAGATTGGGAATTTCTTTGGATTAGGGTTTTTATGTTGATGGAAGCACGGGTTGGGTCGGGTTTAGAAGGAAAAAAAATACACAAGTCAATTAAACAGGCTTGGGTCGGGTCGGGTTATCTTTTGTCATTTTTACCCCCAACCTGAACATTTTCGGGTTGGATCGAGTCGGGTAGCCGGTAGGCAATAACTTCCTTTTTTTGTTTTAAAGGATGAAAAACAAATTAAACACCCCCAAATTCATGCACTAAATTCTCAAGATAGAAGTCAGAACAGAATAAGTAACAATCACACACAGAATAAGGTCAGAATCTCACATTTATTGATTGATGAGGGCTTCAGCTTCTCCCTTCTTGGTGGCAGAGAGATTCACGGCGACGGAGGTGGCTTCCTTCTCGCCGTTCTCGGAGGTGGCTTCCTTCGCTTCCAGGGAGAGTTTCTTCATGGCTAACCTACAGTGGCTTCCTTCTCGCCGTTCTTGGAGGTGGATTCCTTTTGGGCTGTGATGATGGAGGCACGAACGGCGGCTTCCTCCATGAGTCTGTGCACTTCGTGCACTCTTGCAGTGGCTACAGACGGCGTTTCCTTCAACGGCGTGCGGTGGATTGACGGCAATGAAGGATGGGACGTGGTGGCGGACAAGGAAATACCGACGAGGGAAGGGGAAGGATGGACCATGGAGGGGTTTGGACTGGGGAGCAGTGGCTTGCAGTGCCATATAAGGGGAAAGGGAAAGGGAAAGGGAAAGGGGAAAAGTTAGGGCATTTTTAGTGGCTTAATGTAGAGACTCGAGAGTAAAGTCAGCAAATTGAGTGTTTGAGTCAATGATTTTGTATTAAAACCATTACCCGACCCAAATATTGGGCACGTTAATCGGATTTTACCCGATTAACCCAATAATCCAACCCAAATCAATTTTTTTTCCACAGGTCGTGTTGGGTTGCTCGGGTTCACGAGTTGACCCGTATCTGTGCACACACCTACGGGGTGTTTGGCAACCTCAAAAATTGAGTTAATATGGTACAAAGTAAAACTAATTATATTAGCTAGTATAAAAATGAACTAGTTTTTTATTGATCATTGTTTGGTTCGAGAACTTAAAAACTAGTTTTAACATATATGTTCTCCTTCTTCTTCTTCTTCTTCTTCTTCTATACTTCTTTTTTTCTTGATTATGTCAGTAAAAAACCAATCTAGCAACAGTGGCGGCGAACAATGGCGCCCGACAGAAAATGGTGGTGGCTAGAATTAGAATACGATGGCAAATGGGGTGAGCAGTGATAGCGGATGATGACAGATAATGGTGGACAATGTGGCCATCGACGACAGGAAGTGGCAGCTGGCAGCAACAAACGATGGTGGACGGGGCGGCAATGGAAAACGGTAGTGGCTAACAATGATAAATAGTGGCAAACAAGGGTGGACGATATGGCTGTTGACGATAGACAAGACGGGTGGTGGAAAATGGTGATGGATAGTGAGGGCAGACGGTAATAGATGGGGTAGGAGACAACGACAGATGGTGGTAGATAGGGCAGCAATGTGGTTGTTGGCGGCAATTAGTGGTGGCCGATGATGGCAATTGGAAGCTGCTGGCGGCAGCCCCAATGGCAATCGGTGGTAGACGATGGTGGAAGGTAGTGATGAATGGTGGTGGATAGCGATAGCAAATGGTTGACAGAGTTAATAGAGAAAAAATTAATTGATGTAAAGTGAAAAAATAATAGTAAGAAGATATAAAATAAAAGAAGAAAAAAATTAGGATGAAATAAAACCAATTTAAATTTGGTTTCTTTAAAAATTGATTTTAGGTCCAAATTGGTTCAAATAAAAACTAGTTTTAAAATATTTTAGTAGTTACCAAATAGTAGTTATTAAAAATCAGGCCCCATAGTACCTAGTTATCCGATTTTTTTAATTTGTCAAACACTCTCAGGTGGAATACGGGAAACTTAAGATTTGAATTTTGAAACAAGTTTTTTCTAAATTTTTATTTTTATTTTGTGTGGGCCGACCTATGGCTCGTATGGCCCTAACCTACAAAGACACGGGGCTTGGGGCCTAGGGCCTACTCAGCCCTTTATTAAGTTGGGCCATAATAATTGTGTGCTAAAATGTTGGGGTTGGTGGACTGACCCACTAATAGAGGATAAATTGACAATATTATTTATGTCTACCTTAATATTACATATTGTTGCTTAATAAAATGTATCATAATCTTAATTTATCAAATAATTTAAAAGTAAAACATAAATTATTTGTTTGATTTAAAAATAAATCTAATTTTAGGGTTTAGGGTTAGGGTAATCAAATTTGAGCAACTTACTCAAAATTAGAGTGATCAAATTATGTTATTATGAGCTAATAAATTAATGTAATTATTTAAATTTTAAGCTTATAAAATTGATAGATTAAATGATAATATTGTTATATGAAATTGAAAAAAGTGTCACATAAAGGGTGTATTTGTTTTGGATTATTTTAATAAAAAATTATTTTTTTATTAAAAAAATTAATTTTCATATATTTAGATAATATTTTAAAAATAATCAGAATCCAAAAAAAGTTCAATTTTTAACATTTTCAACTATATATAAAAGATGCGTTTGGATAAGCTTTTTAAAAAAAGTGATTATAAGGTAATTAAAAATTTTGATTTTATTTTAAAATTTTTTTATGAAAAGTAGAATGTAGATTGCGTTTATATATAACTGCAAAAAAAGCATTTTTTATCTTAAAAAGTGAATTTAAGTGATTATAAATTATTTAAATGTAATAATATGAAAGTGATTTTTTTATTGTAAAATTACAATAAAGTACATATGACATTTTTCAAGAAATATGTTTAGAAATAGAAGACACTTTTTCTTTTTGGAAAAAAGAAACAAAAGGAACTTGCTGTATATGATAGAATTAAAAATTATAATTTATTATTATTACATTATAGTTATTTATTTAATCAATTTTAAATATAATTACTTGAAAAATTAAAATATGGATTATCATCTATATAATAATATTCAAATAATTTTCAATATTATTGTTAATAATAATAATAACAACAGTTAATTATCAATAATAATTATTATTAATAATAAGTATATTAGTTATAATCATATTTATTAATTATTAATTATTAAAAAAATAATAATGATAACAATCAATATTATTAATTGTTATACAATAATAATTACTAATGTTAATAATAATATTTATAGTATTGATAATTGCTATTATACAATGATTAATTGTTATTATTAACTATTATTATTATTATTATAACATTAATAATCATAATAAAAATAATAGTTAATTATCAATAATAATTATTATTAATAATAAGTATATTAGTTATAATAATAGTTATTAATTATTAATTATTAAAAAATAATAATTATAACAATAATTAATAAATTTTTCCATCTTG
Source organism: Pterocarpus macrocarpus (assembly GCA_031439585.1). Taxonomy (NCBI): domain Eukaryota; kingdom Viridiplantae; phylum Streptophyta; class Magnoliopsida; order Fabales; family Fabaceae; genus Pterocarpus; species Pterocarpus macrocarpus. The sequence goes on along the minus strand of CM062522.1, from coordinate 32,665,694 downwards.
TTCTTCTAAGCCAAAATCTTGTTTTGAGTTAGAAGAGGTATTATCTAATTAATATATTTTTCCATCTTCAATTTCTTCACTAAAAGATGTTATCTCTTCAAGTTTTGAATTGATTAAAACATTAAGAAGGCTTTCTTTAATTTTTTTCATCTATTTCTAAACTATTGATTTTTTTGTTGAACTTTACATTTATTAGCATAGTATCCTATTCTTCCACATTTCCAACATGCATTGTCCTTTTTCTTTAACTTTGTATATTTAGGCTTCCTAGGTGTTTTTGGAGGTTGTCGTTCTTGGCTCTTTTTATATGGAGCTTTGTAGGTCTTCTTGTAGGCATGTGACTTTTGGTTTTGTCTGTTTCTTCTCTTTACTTAAGTACTAGGGGCCCTAATTAGTTCAAGGTCATACTATTGACAAAACATTCCTACTTCTTTTTTATTTGTTATCTTTTCTTTATGCATTTTGTCTTGCAGTTTAAAGTCTGTGTATACTTGTATTCCTGTAGTTATTATTATATTATGTATTTGACCATATGTTAATTTCTCTAAATTTGGATTTTCATAATATTAATGCAGATTGGTTCAGACTTTTTCTGCAAAGAGCTTTGGAAGTCCGGCTACAAACCTTTCTTTCCAAAATCCTGCGAATTCGTCTTCTCTTAATGTTACTTTTGAGAAAAATGTATCTTTATACCATCTGTAATTAGACAATGTTGGACATCTTAAGTTATTTAATTGACTAGCAGCTCTATCTTTAAATATATTAGGGTCTCCTATAAAATTTTGTATTATTGAATATATTAATGTTGGCACATCATCAGATTCATTAGTTTCTGATTTTATACTATTGAGTATTAATAATCTATCTTCTTTAGTGCATAAATTATCCCACCAACTTTTTAATTGTCCTGTGAACCCTTGAACCAAAGTTATACATGTATCTCTTTCAGATAACCTTTTTGATTTATAAGCCATAGCAGCCATAGACATTTGACAAGTTAAATCTAATATTCCTTGTTCACTTAAACCATCTAAATTCCATTCTATAATATCTGATCCAATGAAGGCATTTTGAACTAATTCCCCTCTTTCTTCAAATTGTATATTTGGATAAGTAGATCTTGGATAATAATTTCTTAGTTTTGGATAATTTTTAATTTGGAATCTTAATTTGTTTAGTTCTAATTTTGTAGTTTTGATTGTATTTATAGTTGATTTTCCTATATGTAGTTTTTCTAATTTTTGTTTAATTTCTTCTAGGTTTTTATCAACATTGCTTGTAAATCTTATTGCTTCTAACTCCCTTTGTGGTACATTTATTAATTTATAAATAGGTTTTTTTGGAGATTTAATCATTCTTGAAGTACTAGGTTTTTCAATTAAAGATTGATTTTCTATTCTTGTTAAGTGTTTGGCCATAGTATTCAAAATAGTGTTTGAATAGTTTAACTGCTGATGTATTTTTTGTATATCTTTTTTATCTACTGGTTTGTCTTCATTATATGTCGTTTTGTAAGGTACAACTTCTACTTCTAAATCTTTTGATAATTGTAGCTTTAATCCATCTTGAGAAGGATATTTTGATTCTATTATTTTATCGTCAAGAGTTTTTCATGAGGTTGTTTTCTTTTCAAGGGGATTAATCTTAATTTTTATGTTAAAAGGATAATCTAGATCATTTTCTTTATTATATTTTGAAAACCAATCAAAGAAATATAAATTTATTTCTTTCTCTTCCATATATTGATAAAATAATCTTCTAAATTTTATTACTTTTCTTTATTATAAGCTTTAAAATACCAATCTCTTTTTTCTTTATTATAATATGCTTCAAAGTCTTGTCTAATCCAATTTTTATCAATTTGAAAAGGTTGTTCCCTAGTTAAAGTATTTAATATTTGCAATGTTGTGTAGGAGTATCGGGGAGATTCTGAATTATAAGTTTCTTGATATACTGGTTAGATATTTTTGGTATTGTATTATCTAATCCTTTAGGATCAATATTAATTATTGATCCATCTACTGAGGCTCTCTAGAGGGTTCTTCTCTAAAAAAATTTTGAGGCTCTTTTATTTGTATAGACCTTGATCTATTCATTCTTAACCTGATGTTACTACCTTCTTGAATTATTTCACACATTTGTGTGTTGTAGATTTTAGGTTGAGGCATTACTTCTTCTAGTAACCATTCTTCCAGTATTTTTTTCAATACTTCTTCATGACTCAGTCTTTTTGGATCTTGAATTGATGATTTACTCATATTTGCTTCTACTAATATTGTTTCATCTTTACGAGATTCTCTTAAGGCTTTAAAATTGTAATCAATTTTTATAACTTTATAATATATTCTATAAATTATTCTAAATGGTCCTAAAACTTCATCTATTATGTTGTCTGGGGTTCTTAAATATAATTTAATGGCTTCAGTTGTTCTGGGATTATTAAGATCCATTAAAAAGTTTGTGTAATAGTTAAAGAAAGCTGATCCCTCATGAAGGTTGCTTTCCATAATTGCAATTACAGAGTCTTTGAACTATAGTAGTCTTATGTCCCTTAAAAGCATCATTATTAGCATATTGACTCCTAATCGGTAATTGGGTATTGCTGCTACTTGCATTGATCCTAGCTGGATGAAATTATAACCCTTCCTAGTATGTTGATCTATCATATTTTGTTCTAATATAGTTATCATCCTATTGTTCTAGTACCAGGGTAGCTATATTCTAAAATATGAATCTCTTCATGAAAGGAATTCCAGAGTAAGTGTTGTTTGTAAACTTCACATTTTTTAACAATAGGTATTGACCAATTTTGTAAAGATATTTCTATATCTGCTATTTGCAACTCTACTTGTTTTGACTCTTTATCTTTTTTATTATCAAAGGTGCTAGTCTGGTCTGGCTGGCGGACTACTATCTTGTTGTTTTTTTCTTAAGTTTAAGTTACTTAATGTTCTCAATAATTCTATCATCTTCTTACAATCTTAGTGTTTTATGTTACGGGACCACTCTACGAAAGACTTCTACCCTGCTAAATCAATGGTCTTACTACCTTTCTCAGGCTTTACTGCCGGGACCGCAGGATCAAAGGGCTGACCAACATATACACACTTCTCAGTGCTACACTTAACACTATGTATGGAAGATAATGAACAGGATTATTTTGAACAATAAAATAACTTCAAATAGAAGAAAAACTTAAAATAGTAGTCTACTAGCCTACTAGCTCTGATACTAGAGACGCAGCAGCACTTCTTCAAAAGTATTGTTATTGAGCAGTAACAATAAAAGATTAGGATCTAAGCAAAGTTGGGAAATTATCATTTCAAAATTTTCAATATTGAATAAGTCATCAAAGTAATGGATAAGTAAGGTAATGATAATATGAAAGAGATAAAGATTCATAAATAGGAATTTAATGTAAAGAGTTAGAGACTTTCAAATAATAAATGTAAAGTTCAACAAAAAAACAATAGTTTAGAAATGGATGAAAAAATTAAGGAAAGCTTTCTCAATGTTTTAATCAATTCAGAATCTGAAGAAATAACATCTTCTAGTGAAGAAACTGAAGATGGAAAATTTTATCAATTAGATAATACCTCTTCTGATTCAGAACAAGATTTTGGCTCAAAAGAAGAAGAATATTGTTTAGAACCAGGATTATGTAATTGTCAAGACTGTAAAACAATAAATATGTTAACTAGAGAACAAATTAGTACCCTAATTTCAATAATAGATAAAATGGAGGAATCTCTGCTAAAAACTGAGTTCTTACATCAATTAAACGATTTAGTTAAAAGAGATAAGAAAATAGAGCTCAAGTTAAACCAATAAATATGAAAGATATTTATAATAGGTTTAAATCTCATACTAAATAAATTACTATAAAAGATTTACAAAATGAAATAAAATCATTAAAATAAGAAATTCAATTATTAAAACAAAATGATATCTCATTAGAATACAGAATGTTGGAATTAGAAGGAAGATAAATTATTCAGTCCCAAATTAACATATCTCAAGAAAAAAGAAGAAGTTGATCAAAAGTCATACATTAATTTATAAGTTTAATTACTACTCATAAGTGGCATTGTGAAATAACTCTAATTATACAAGATAAAAAATTTAATATGATAGCCTTAATAGATTTAGAAGCTGATATAAACTACATCCAAGAAGGATTAATACCTACAAAATATTATGAAAAAACTACTGAAGGAGTAACTAGTGCTAATGGATCAAAAATAAATATCCAATATAAATTATTTAATGCTAAAATATGCAAAAATAAAATATGTTACAATATTTCATTTGTATTAATAAAAAATATGAATATTCAATTAATATTCGGAACACCTTTCCTAACTTTATTATATCCTTTTCAGGTTACTGAAAAAGGAATAATATCCAAAGTATTAGAGAAAGAAATCTTATTTGAATTTATAAAAACCCCAAGATTAAGAGAACTACAAGAATCTTCAATAACTAAAGTTAATTTAATAGAAAGAAAACAAAAACATATTAATATGCTAAATAAAGAAATTCAATACAAAAGAATAGAAGAACAATTACAAACCCCGAATATCAAAAAATTGATACAAGAACTTCAAGAAAAAAATCAAAAAAGAAATTTGTGAAACAAATCCAACTGCTTTTTGGCATAGGAAAAAGTATGAAATATCGTTACCATATGTTGAAGGGTTTAATGAAAAAGATATTCCTACAAAAGCAAGATCTATACAAATGAATCATGAATATTTATCTTATTGTAAGAAGGAAATATAAGAATACTTAGATAAAGCATTAATAATTAGATGATCCAAATCTCCATGGAGTTGCTCTGGTTTTTGTGTAATGAAGGCCTCTGAGTAAGAAAGAGGCGCTCCAAGAATAGTAATTAATTATAAACCTCTCAATAAGGTTCTTAAATGGATTAGATACCCGTTACCAAATAAATCAGATCTAATTAAAAGATTATACAATGCTAATATCTTCTCAAAATTTGACATGAAATCTGGTTATTACCAAATTTCGGTCCGAGAGGAAGATAAGTATAAAACTACCTTTGCCGTTCCTTTTGGTCATTATGAATAGAATGTTATGCCTCAGGGATTACAGAATGCCCCGAGTGAATTTCAAAATATAATGAATGATATATTTTATCCATATGTGGAACTTTCAATAGTATATTTAGATGCTGTATTAATTTTTTCAAAGGGAATAAACCAACATGTTCAATATCTTAAAAAATTATAGAAATCATAAAAGAAAATGGGTTAGTAGTTTTAGAAAGAAAAATAAAAATATTCCAAACAAAAATTCGGTTCTTAGGATTTGAAATATTCCAAGGAACTATTACTCCTATACAAATGTCAATAGAGTTTGTGTAACATCCTCAATTTCTTGCCATGCTAAATTATCTTAGTAACCTTGAGTAATTAGGTACTTAATGAGAAATTATGAGATAAACGCTTAATTAAGGGATTAATGAAGTGTTTATCAATTAACTCTGATTAGAAAAGTCAAGAAAATACTTAATCGAGATTAGATAATCTCTAATTAAGCAAGTCAAACCCTTAATAGCTTAATTAAGCACTAATTACCTTTAATTAGCTTAATTAAGTTTAATTAAGGATAATTAAGTTTAATTACAAGTTTAATTTTCTTAATCATGTTCTTGTGTGTTAATCACTAATCATTACTTAATCATGTTAATTAAGTTGCAAGAGCATTTAATCACATGATTAAATTCAAATTTAGTCAACTAGATAATAAAATAATTAGTAACATCACTAAAGTAGAAAAGTACAAGACAATATTGCTTTATGTAAGGCAAGTACTAAGGTTTGTCTAAAGTGAACCCCTTAATTAACTATTTTTGTCCCCTTAATTACAACAAAAGAAAAATATCTCCCTCCCCCTAAGATAAAGAAGCTCACGGCCACTTCTTGCACGCACACACACATTCACTTTATTTTCAACTTCTCATTTTCTCTCTAAAGTTCTCTCACTCTCAAGAAAGCTCTTATCTTCTTCTTCTTCCTCTCTATCTTCTTCTTCCTTTCTCCACCACCACCATAACCAATAACTCTCACTAAGCCCTTGAAAGACCACATCTTTTGGTCTTTGGAGACAAGATCTAAACACTACCAACCTCATTTTCAAGAGAACTCAAGAGTTCTCTCCTTCCTCACCCAAAACCGCCACCATCATCCACCAAGGAGGAGTCTTCTTCATCTTCTTCTCCTTCCTCAAGGACGCCACTTTTACCACTAGGTAGTGATCTCTACTCATCTCTTTTGTTTACTTAAGAAAGCTTGAAGCTTGGTTCCTCTCGTGACCAAGATCTTCAAGTGAAAGCTTGAGAAAAACTCTCATGCTCTTCATGAGCCACAGTTTCTATTTTTGGTAAAATATATTTATGTTCTTGTTCATGAGTTGTTCTTAATTTATTGGAAAGTTTCTTTCTTCAAATGCTTCAAAGTTTCTATTTTTCTTTCTTGATGCTTGAGATCTTTATGTTCTTGTGAGTTGTTAGAAAAAGATTAATGATTTCTTGGTGGTGTTTAGTTTAAAAGTTGTTTATGTTCCTATGATGATGCTTATGATTAGAAAAGTTTCATCTTTATATGTTTTTCATGGTTTGATAAGACTATGAATATCCTAAAAGCTTAAAACTTTAAAAAGTTTGCTTCTTGATGCTTAAAATGTGGCGCTATTTTTATGGGTTTTACAAGGTTTCATTTTGTTCTTCTTGAAGACAAGAATATCTGCAAAAGTTTAAACTTTTTGGATCATGAAGCTTTTTAAGTCATAAAAATGAGAACTTGTCACTTTATGTTCTAAAGATTTAATCTTGAAGACAAGACATTTTATAAAGTTTCAAACTTTAATCAAGAACTTTTAAATCATAAAGTTATAGATTTGCACTTTAATCTTGTAAAGGTTGAGCCTTGAGATGAAAATGCTGAGTAAATTTCTTAGCTTTCTTCAAGAACGTCGCTTTTTAATCATAAAAGTGTGGACTTGCAACTTTTAATTTATAAAGTTTGTATCTTGAGTTAAATTAATGTATAAAGTGTCAACTTTCATAAAGAACAAGACTTTCTAAAGACAACTTTAAGTCATAAAGTTGAGACCTTGAAGGTTTTAGAATAATTAAAAGTGTTAACTTTTATAAAAAATAAGACATTTTAGTTCTAAAGCTAATATCTTGTATCATCATTTCATAAAGATTGATTTTTAGGATAAGAACATAATTTTAGAGGCACATACTTTCTTAAATAATGAAACTTATTAATTACTCTATAAAGAATGATAACGTTTATAATGTTAAAGATAAAACCTTGTTATGTTAATGATAAAAGCTTGAAACTTTGCAACTTGGATAAGTTAAAAATCACCCTTGGTGATTAGTGAATATGGTGTTGTTGGGTTCATGAGTATGGGTATGCGTTGTCATGACCCAAGGACTAAAGAGATCTCAAAATCCTTACGAACAAAAGTATGATTATGGCCTCTGAGCATACCAGGAACCTAGGAATCACTAAGTGCACTATCTCAAGGAAAGGAAATAATCACCTAACTTAGTTAATTTGAATAAGTGTTCCACAAGACATGTACTCAAGTAAAGAGTAATTTCACATAAGAACTAAGTAACTAAAAGACTACATAAACATTTATTTTAACTATGTGATTCTCTCATGGGTAACCATGGGAAATCATATGATGGCTCATAAGATTTTCCACAAAGAATAACACAACTATAAACCCTTTAAGGTATGAATGTATGATGCCTTTCGGCATGATGTATGACAAGTTGATTGAGCATTGTCTCATGATTGAATGATTAGTGTGATGATGTGATATGGATATAATGGACTGTTGGTTGAAAGTTTCATGATCTTCATTTTGGGGAAGCTCTGGTCTAGCCGTCATGCTGTCGGATTTCCGTCAAAATTATAGACTTAGTCATATCATTGCATGTGTCTTGTCAAGAAATACTATGTATGTAAGGTATAATGATAAGAAAAGAAAGAATGGGATATGACCCCTCGATCACTTCAGGGAAGTGAGAGACGGTGATCCACAAAGACTCAAGGAACCTTTATGGAGGAGATAGGGTGACATGGAGGACCCTCCAACTTAGAGGTAACCATTATCAGCTTAGTCTGATTTGGTTAGTACTGTTTGATGACGGTCACGGAATGAGCTCATGTCCAAAAGCAGTCTATTTCAAAGGTAAAGTAAAGAAAGTTAAGCACATTCTAAGAATAAAAGTAAAGTTAAAGTAAAATCATGGTTGAGTCTATGAGGTTGCATGTCAGTGCATGTATCTATATTGTTCATATGCATTATGAATGTTTATTCTATGCTTTCGTATGTATGTTATTCATGACGATAAGGTTATGATGTTAAGTTTAAAAGCAATTTGCTTTGGGAGTTATGTTTTTAAATCATTAAAATCGAACCTATGTATGTCCACTATTTTTATAATTAAACCCGAAGTGGCTGGAATGATGACAACGACACATTAATGGTCTAGTCAAGATCCTACTGGAAAATCTTATATTTCTCACTCCTCTATTTCCGTGTCGTTTTCAGACGGAGTTGATGGCATCCATGGCAGCACTTCCGATGGTATCTGATTGGATAAGACGAGGAACTGTCATGTTACTTCACCTAGCTAAGGAGAATCTAGAGAGTAGCATAGTATTTTCACTTTCTTGAAAGCCCTAGCTGGGCAGTTTATGTGCAATTAAGAGCATGTGGGAAGCCATGCTACTTAATTTGACCTATTACATGTGTGATAATTATTAAGTGTAATGATGACTCTTGATTATCTATGATTACCTTATTGATTTAAGGTATTATGTTATGCTATTTCAATTTTGTCATATGTCTTTCTAGTAACTCCACGATATAAGGAATAATATCCATATGTATGCAAGTAAGCAAGTGCTTAAAGAATCAGTTTTCAAGCATAAAGGTTTTACAAAAAAAGAAAAAGAAAAAATATTACAGGTTATTTTCGTATATTATGCTAATTTCAATTATAAGAACTTCCGCTAATTAAGAGTAACAACCAGTAATGCCATAAAATGACTTAAGTATAGTATAGTATTATTAGGGTGTTGCAGTTTACAGAAAAATTTCCAGATGAATTGAAAGAAAAAACCCAATTACAAAGATTCTTAGGATGCCTAAATTATATTTCGAAATTTATTCCCAATATTAGAATAATATGTTAGTCTCTATATCAAAGGTTACAAAAGAATCCTCCACCTTGGGACAATAAGATGACCAATATAGTTCAACAAGTAGAGAATAGTCAAGACTCTTTCGTGTCTCCATATACCAAATCCAGAAGCAAATCTTGTTATAGAAACCGATGCTTCAGACATAGGGTATGATGGAATTCTTAAATAGGTCCTACCCACCTCATCCAAAGAACAAGTGGTCAAATATCATTCAGGTATTTGACATTCCTCTCAGTTAAACTACTCTACTATCAAAAGGGAAATTTTGTCAATTGTCTTATGTGTTTTAAAATTTCAAGATGATCTTTTCAATAAAAAATTTCTTATTAGAACTGATTGCAAAGCTGCTCCAAGTGTTTTATAAAAAGATGTTAAAAATCTGGTTTCAAAACATATTTTCGCCAGATGGCAACCTTTATTATCATGTTTTAATTTTGATATAGTTCACATAAAGGGAGAAAGAAATGCTCTGCCAGATTTTCTTACAAGAGAGTATAGGGATCGAAATGAGTGTTTGGCCCAGTACTAAAGATCAATATGGACCCTCACTGGGTTCACAAAATCCTGGATCAATACAATTCATTGGATCAACAAGGCCGTCTACGACACCTCTTACTGGATCTTCTTTTCAAAAGGCTGTGCAAAGTGTAACGTCCCGATTTCCGACGTTATTCAACTCCAACAACGGACGTCCGACTTCACCTTCAAGTTTGATCAAATCCCATTCCCGACTCAATCTTTGAATTTCAGATAGAAGGGATTATTTCCGATTTTCGAGTTCATCTTGCACAATTTCCGACTTCATGACATCCGATTTCCGATTTCATCTAGTCTTGACTACTCCTGATTTCCGACTTCATCTTATGATATTCTCCGATTTCCGAGTTCGTCTCACCTATGTCTACGACTTCTGACTTCATCTGGATTACTCCTACAACTTCCGAGTTTAACATTCGAGTCCAAACAACATGAACGTGATTCACCGGTATCCGACTTCATGTCTCAAAGATATTGTACCCGGTTTCCGATCTCATCAAATGTAAGATACCGACTTCCGGGTTTAAGTACTTGGGTTTGGAAATGTGATTCGAATCACCCGAGTTCCGACCTTAAGAACCCTCATTCCGACCTCATACCTCATGCTTCATCCGACCTCAGAAGTTATAGTTTAACACAATGATACAAGCACTGAACTCCGAGTTTCATGTAATGAGTTTCGGCCTTGGAGTTGAACTCAATTAGAATGGACCTAAGTTCCGATATCCGAGCTCATTACAAGGAGTCCCGACTTTGAACTTGGAGTTAGAGATCGATTGATTGTCAGCTGCATGACTTCCGACCTCCGACCTTGATTCTAAGTCTCGAAATAAACCAGACAAGATTTCCTCAAGTCACAAACAAGATGGTACGAGTTCCGACATCCGGCTTCAGCTCCAAGCAATGTAAAAGGTCACGAGTTCCGACTTCAAGTATTATGGGGATGATTTCCAATTTCAGGTAGAACGAAAGCGTATCCCACTTTGGGGACGACGTGGAGAGCAACTCAGCCACAAAAGCAGGCGACATGGCCGAACTTCAATCACAAAACTTCAACCAATCAACACCCACAATTCCAATTACCCCCATTTATTTAAGTCAGATCCTTCCCCTCATTTCTGGCTGATCTACGCCACTCTCCCTCTTCCTCTGGTTCCAGCCTCCTCCTCCCCTTCTCTCAATCAACTCCATCATTCCTCCAAAGCTTAGCAAGGTTCTAACACTTCAAGTTTCAGCACTTAGCTCAAGTCATACTCCAAAGAGGTAGGATTCTACTTCTATTCTTGAATTCCTTGCACTATGATTGCATGAGATTGTACTCTTCTTTATGTATTTGATGAATTATTGGATGTATTATGATGGATTATGATGAATTATGATTGAATTCATAGGAGATTTTGAGTTAGAGTTATGATTAGAAGGACAAAATTAGAAGAAATGGAGAAGTGGGATGCTGTCTTGGTGAGGAATTCCACAGCAGTCCGTACGGCGGAGTGTATGGCGCCGCCTACCACCTGTTAAATCTGATGGAACCATTTTTAGATGAAAGTAGACACCCAGGGCTTTCCATACATGTATCATATAAGGTCATTGGATTAGTATTGAGAGAGATATGAATTTTTGAAGTTTGACCTAGGGTTCAGGACTTTCATCCGGGCAGGGTGACTTGAGGAGGGTATAACTCACCCTATGCAACTCCAAATCGAGTGAAACCAATTTTGTTAGAAAGCTTACACATAGGGGAGCATCCCAATATGAGATTCCGAGTTTGTTATGGTCCCAATTGTTCCCAGTGATTCGAGGAAGTTACTCTATGTCCAAACCGAGCCAAAACAGGGTAGTTCAGGAAGGTCGATTTTCAGGACTTATAACTCGAGCTATACGATAGCAAATGGAACGAAACTTGTGGCGAATGAAAGGTTGTTCTGTTAGCTTCAATTTGAGGCCAATTTCGTATGATTTGAGTTTAATTTCGATTTTTAGTGAATTTATACTTCCAGGAGTGTAATTCGGGCTAGTAACTGAACAAGCTGAGGCAAAGGTTGAATATCTTGGGCTATATAAATCAAAATGATATGGGACCAAAGAGGTTAGAAAATAGACATATAGGGCTATGATATACCCAAATTTCATATTTAAATGAGTTGAATAGAAATAAAGGTGGCTCATATGAAATTCGGGCAGAACCGAATAGAAAATGGCAGAATGGCCAAAGTGATAGTTTCACAAAGTGACCCCATTGAAGATTTCACAAGTATTAGGGGAAACATATAACGTTTGAGTTGAGGATTGCCAGTTTGACATTGATATATATGTGTTAAGTTGATTTATGTTGCTATGACTGATTTGTCCGTGAGAGCTGGCACTATTCATGGGAAAACGGACTTGATCCGTTATGCTGCCGGATTTACGGCAGAAGTTTAAGAAACTATGAATGTGTAGATGTAAGGATGAGTTTTAAAATGATATGAGTTACCAAGGATGAATTAAAGTATGAATGGGTATATAGAAACCCTATATCCAAGAATAACATAATTATGTTATGAGGTATGTGAGGGTAAACGATGTAGCATATGCATGAGTACCGGTAAATTGGTAAGGAGGCTACGGGCCTTTATATGTAATGAACATGTACGTGAAGATCATGTATGAAATGACGTATGAAAATAAATGAAGTATAAGTACATTCAGTGTGACTATGCATGACCTTGTATGAGAATGAAAAGACATGAGTATAATGAATGTAAATCCCTTCACTCGGAGGCAGTTACTTGAGATCCCTCCCTATGAAGGCAGTTAAATATAAAGATATGAATTCCTTCACCTGGAGGCAGTTGCACTTTGAATCCCTCCTTGTGAAGGCAGCTAAAACTATGAGATCCCTCTACCTTGGAGGCACGTGGTCAGATGAGATCCCTCTATGTTGAAGGCACGTGGTCAGATGAGATCCCTCAGTTTTGAGGCACGTGACCAGAAGAGATCCCTTCACTTAAAGGCACGTGACCAGAATGAGATCCCTCCAAGACTAGAGGCACATAGGTCCCCTTGCGGGTAAGTCAGTGTGACGACTGTCATGGGTGAAGCTGACGAGTTCACTCCAAGGCCAGGCTATCTAAGGGCAGTAATAGCACCCTAGGGACGGCGATACGTAACGCCTAGGTGTGCCAAGTAAAAGCTAAAGATTAAAAGACTAAAGACTAAAGATTAAAGCATATGCAAATACCCCACTCACATGAGGCATGGCATTGACCCAGCTAGTGTGAGTATAGGGGACAGAACTTACATGAGGCATGGTATGACCCAGCTAGTGTAAGTACCAAAGGAAGATCCCATATTCCTAAGGAACGTGACATGGCGATCACGCTGTGATGGGGTATGACATGGCGATCATACTCTGGAATATGGCACGTAAAGATTTTATGATGAGTCTATATTCCTAAGGAACGTGACATGGCGATCACGCTCTGACGGGGTATGACATGGCAATCATACTCTGGGATATAGCATGAGGATACCATATTCCTAAGGAACGTGACATGGCGATCACGCTCTGATGGGGTATGACATGGCGATCATACTCTGGGATGTGGTATGATGCTGCACTTGAGGATGGCAATACGTAACGCTCAAGTGTAGACAAATGCAAGCACCCTAGGGACGGTGATACGTAACGCCTAGGTGTGTCGAATGAAAGAAAAGTAAAATTTTATGTATATGTATGAATTTGAGTACAAGTTAAGTTATGTACAGAGGTTATGTTCCCAGTAGATTAATGCTATATGCGTTTTATATGTTGAAGTTATTATCCATGGTATTATTCATGAATTAATCTTGTGTAGACTTCCCCAAATGACCAGTATATGAGTAAAAATGAACTTTGCTTCGGAATAGATATATTTTCGAAATGTACAATTAAACAGTTGTGCAGCATGTTCACCTTTTTCATATTAAAACGAAGCAAACTGGGGATGACAACGATGACATTACATGTGTATCATAGAGAATCCTACTGAGAATTTATAATTCTCACTCCTATTTTTCCGTGTTGTCTCCAGAAGGTTCAAGGGGTATCAGAGTAGCCTTGTGAAGTTGCTTTGTTAGATAAGGTTCGCTCAGTGCTTGATAACAACTCCAGGGTATAGTGCTATGACTTAAGCATAGTACTGTACTTGGGAGGGTGTTACACAAAGGCCCAATACTTTAGCCCAAATTGTCCAAAATCCCCATAAGACTCAAAACCCTTTAGTACCTGTTCAAAATCATTTTACTCCGCTACATTATCAAAATACACTTGTCACCCCATCTGACCTAAACAAAGCCACTACCTCAACAGTCCATGTTCAAGAAACACCTTACCAAGAAAAGCTTGAACTAATGCCAATAACCATAATTGAAAAATAATGGAGAAACACCTCTCAAAGAGATCTAGCCCAACAAATTTTCCCTCCTTCCTTTCATTACATTCCTTATGACTCTAAGAAGACCCAAACCTTTTATGAATTAATTCTGGTAGATAACGATTCAATAGAAGTGACCCACAATACAGATAAAAACCATAACATAATCTTTTCTTGGGTCAAAATTTTAAAAATCCTTTCCATAGCCGATTGGAACCAACTCCTATATAAACCGAAGTCCTTTTCAAGACACTTTACCCCTCAAGCCTATACTTATTATGATTATAAAGAAGTCTGGTATAATATCTTCTATTATAAGCCATATCAACATTCCTGGTTTATTTGGTTCAAAAGAGGGATTTCCCTCAAATATCCAAAATGGTTCATCTAATGGTTCTTTGATATGGAGCCATCTCTTTCAATATTTCCAAGAGAAGTTAATGACATTTATCAATACTTAAAAAAAAAAAAAACCAATTGTGTACAAGGCTATAGATTAATCTCTTTTGTAGCAAGTCAAAGAATCACTTGGATCATGAATTGGGACTACTCTACAACAAAATTTTCAAATAATATCGATATTCTTTACCTAGAAAGGTCCATATGGGTTAAATGGTGGACTAAATTCAATATTGCTCTTGTCAAAAAGGAAAGAGTTGATGGATGGATTAAAAATGTTCAACAAATTTCTCTGGTTGAAATACAAGGAGACAAAGAAGCTGCCTTCTTAGCAAAAAAATAAAAAATAATGGCCATTCTAGCCGCTGCCACTTTAGAAGAAGAGTTTGAAGAAAGGCTAAAGGCAGTGCAAACCCCACAACCCAGCAACATTCAAAATAAAGAAGCGTCCAGTTCCACAAATTATCTTCAGAGTAATGAAGACGATTGTTATGGAATATTGGACTGATTGACGTAAAGTCTCAATAATTTAAGACTAGTGCGAAGCATGCCAGAAAGAATCTCTCAAAAGTAGAAGTTCAAGAGAAGACGACAAAAAAGGAAAAGTTCAAGAAGTGACAAAAGGAATCTCTCAATAGTGACTAAGGACAACAGTATCTACCAAGAACGTAAAAATCTCTGATCAAGATCTACTTTTTGATACTCAATAACTGTGTATTTTGCTTTTCATATGTATAAATGAGCTGCTTAGAGATTGAACTCGGCAGGGGGCAATCGAGCATAGAACAAACTCTCTCACTTGTAAACTTTTGTGAAAATCTGTATCCTACAAACTTTGTGTTTCAATAAAATTTTCGCCTGAGTTCTTCAAATATTGTAAGTCTCTAACTCTTTACATTAAATTCTTATTTATGAATCTTTATCTCTTTCATATTATCTTTACCTTACTTATCGATTTCTCTGATGACTTATTCAATATTGAAAATTTTTAAACGATAATTTCCCAACTTTGCTTAGATCCTAATCTTTTAATGTTAATAATAATATTTATTGTTATTTTTAATAATAATATTAATAATTAATAATTAATAATTAATGATTATTAATTATAATTAAGCAATATTGATAATTACTATTATACAATGATTAATTGTTATTATTAACTAATACCATTAATAATAATGATTAATTATTATTAACTATTATTATAATAACATTAATAATCATAAAGTATTATTGATATTAATTAATAATAATTAATACTAGTAATAATAATAATAATTATTATTATTAGTAAAATACATGTATTACCTAATAATCATTTTTACATACTAAACAAGATAATGTGAATTGCCAGTTAAATTACCTTTGCATAACAATTACTGCATTGTAGCATAGCAGTAATTTAAAAAATGGTAATATTTCTGAGTAGTAATCTAAATTACTATCAATCTTGATGAGCAATATATCAAATGTCACCTTAATTTTAACATATATATGTTATCGGATATGAAATAATTAAAATTAAAATTACCAGAGACGCATCAACACTTCTTAAAAAGTATTATTATTGAGTAGTTCATCTTGGAGGCACGTGATCAGATGAGATCCCTCTACATTGAAGGCAAGTGGTCAGCTGAGATCCCTCTATTCTTGAGGCACGTGACCAGGAGAGATCCCTTTAATTTAGAGGCACGTGACTAAAATGAGATCCCTCCAAGAATAGAGGCATGTGGGTCCCCTTGCGAGTCAGTACTGTGTGACGACGGTCACGAGTTGAGCTCACTCCTAGATCAGACTACCCAAGGGCAGTAAAGACTAAAGATTAAAACATATACAAGCACCCTAGGGACGGCGATACGTAACGCCTAGGTGTGCTAAGAAAAGAAAGCAAAGAAAGTTAAAGAAAAACACCAGTGCATTTGCATGAATTCAAGTATGAGTATTTGCATAATTATATCCCATGTTTTATTGATGCTGAGATTGTTCTATCTACTTATACTGTGATGATTATTCTAAATATGAAATATTGCCAATGTGACTCAAGTGCGTGAATAAAATGAACTCTACTTTGGACAATATATTTTCAAACTGTAAAACTGAACAGTCTATTTAACATGCTCACATTTTTCATAATAAACCGAAGTAGCTAGAGATAATAACGATGACACAGTATGTGATAGTTTAAGAATCCTATTGAGAATTTAAAATTCTCACTCCTATTTCCGTGTTATCTCCAGATTGTTCGAGTTGTTTCAAAGACGGTTGAAGTTGCTGTCAGATAAGGTCCGCTCAGGTAATAGTAACAACTCTTGAGTGTAGTGCTATAACTTAAGCATAGTACGGTACTTGAGAGGGTGTTACAGGATGAGATTATTAAGATATTTGTAGAAAATATTTTGTAGAAGGAGTTGTGGTGATAAATCCACCAATTGGGGCTATATGGCACTCTCACA
Source organism: Pterocarpus macrocarpus (assembly GCA_031439585.1). NCBI lineage: Eukaryota > Viridiplantae > Streptophyta > Magnoliopsida > Fabales > Fabaceae > Pterocarpus > Pterocarpus macrocarpus. The sequence goes on along the minus strand of CM062522.1, from coordinate 32,648,648 downwards.
TCCACTCGTTTATCCAACATTGGGTGTGGCTCATTTCTAGCCACTTATTATGGCTACTCTCAAGACATGTCTATCTAATCTTCGTAGGATTATTTCCCTGAATTTGTAATGTCCAAAGAGAATATCAGACTATTGAGGATTAATTCAAGGTATCCGGCTATTAATTCGAATACTTTATGTTACCTGAGATATTAGGTATTATGTGAGTACCTCCACACTTTTATTTAAAATTGTGTGTAGAAAATATTAGTTATAAAGTTATTACATATAATTAGTTATCTGGTAATGTCATGGGGCCCACATATTCCCGAAATTGGGATTTTTCTGCTAATATATCTCCCAACACTACAACATTTTTGGGCTAAGGCAACATTTAGTTTAAGCAACATGTGAAAAATGTTGCCTTTGGTGTATATAGGCAACGCTTTTCCTTAGTTGTCTTTTAATATGTGTTTTGGCAACGGTTTTTTAGGCCACGCCTGAAAAATGTACTCTTTAAGAATAAAGAGCATGCTTGCAAAGTGTTGCTCTATTATTTACACATAGGCAACATTTATTCTGATTATAATTTACGCTTTTTTAGTGTTGCCTTTTAAATTCTATTCACCTACCCTTTATAAATGTAGCCTAAAGTTATTAGGCGCCAATCAATTAATTTTTCTGCCAAATCTTTACTTCTTCCTACCTTTACTAAAACACCCAATTTCATTCTCTCCCCAATTTTTAATCCCAACACATTTTCTTCGAAATTTATTTTCATCACATTGTCCCTGTCACTCCCTCCCTGTCTGAGCTCCCATCGCCGCCACCGCCTGTCCAAGCTCCTATCACCACTACCACCTGTCCATCACACGCTTCGCCACCACCGGGTCTGTGCATATGCTCTCTCCTCGCAAAGTTTTTCTCGCCACCACCATGCTGTCCATACACACACTTTCTCTTCTTGCGAGAGTTTCTCTTGCCGCCACCGCTGTCGTCATGCTCTCGCCCATCATCTTGCATCTTCATGGTGGCTGGGCGATTTCCGCCCTCCAAGGCAACCAGCCCTTGGGTGAGTGCCCTTTCCCCTGTTTTGGTTTAGTTTCATCTAGAAATTTGAATGTTTTGACATTCAACGAGTTCATTCATACTTCACTGTTTTTGGATTATGTTGAGAATGTTCTGAAGTGTTTATCATGAGAGGCAGTCACACACTTCCAAAACATGTTTGTTGCACCTAGGTTTTTGTACTTGCACTTCTAATTTCATGTGTAGTGAAATAATGCACTCCTTCCATGTTTAGGATGACGTCTGTGCTACTAGCTGATAGTTATACTGCCAAATAATATGAACTATTAGGCTAAATTAAATGTTTTTCATTGCCCCAAAGACATTTGTGGAATGCATGGGTTACAATCTTAGAACTTTGGCATTCAGTCATACTTAAAAGAATCAAGCTGGTATTGCTGAGGCAAAAGTTAAAGCTAACTTCCAGGTATTACTTCCCAGCATATTATTATTTTAGAAGGATTTAATGTCATGTTTACATGAGAATCATAATGGAAATGCATTTGATTATTATGCTAATTTTTATTGTGATTATTTTTATTATTATTTCCCCATGATTGAAGTTTATTGTGCTTGGTCATAGATTTCCTGTTTGGAAGAATGGGCCCATCTTGGAAGAGATCACTCTAGTTCTTTGCTTGGAGCAACTGAAGCTTTGAAGGCCAGTACCCTCCGTCTTCCAGTTGTTGAAAAAGCAATAGTATGTGCGACTTTTCCTTTTTCCCCTAATACTCTGCACTATTTTAAAATAGACTGTAAAATGTTAAACTGTTATTCTTTATTAGGTAGATGTACCAAATCTAAAGGATGCTTTGGGGTCAGCAGTTGACGTAATGTAGGCAATGGCATCCTCAATATACATTCTTTCGTCAGAGGTAATTTTTTATTTTCTTCTATTTGTGCTTTTCATTATCATCTTAGCTATGTGTAAGGTAGCATGAAACCAAGATGTGTATAATTTTAATTTTCCAGATTTTTGTTTGATTGTTAGGTTTTTTGAATTAGAAGTAATACTTTGAATCATTGCTTTAATCACTGGTCCCCATCTTGTCGAGCCAGTTTAAGCCTTTGGCTGTAATCATTCATTGGAGTTTGGGCTATAAGTTCTTCAAAATATAATGTGTGTTTGGATTCCTATTTGGAACTCCAAAACCATGATTTGGGCAAAAGCTACAAGAGAAAAGCTTTTGCTTAAACCATGGTTCCGAGATTTTCAAACAAGAAACCAAACATGGTAAACCAAAAGTAGCATGTTGCCCATAAGCTTGTTAGATCCCCCATCCCGCTTTCACCTCCTCTTAACTTTGTAATGGAGTTTAATTTACTAAATAATCATCTTATCATTAAAGTCCCAAATTATTGTTTTTCGTTAATATAATCAATAATGAACTGAAGAATTTTGATTTAATTGATTTTTAAGAAGGAAGTATGAGCTTTTCATAAATGCAGAAACTGAAAAAACTAAGGGTCAATAGTTTTGCTAATGGGCATAAAATATGGCACATGGTCTTTATATCATAATTATCAGATATTAAGTTAAAAAATAATCAAATAAGAATACAGGATATATTGCCTAACATTCATGAGTTTATGACATAATTTCACAATTATGGTTTTGGTATTCTTTGTAAAATATAGTATATTCTTACCTATCTGTGCTTAGGCTTTGTCTATGAGGAGTCTTCTCCCTGTCTGGCATATACAATATTAAAAGGACACTAGTGAGTTCTGGCATTCATTTCAACATAAATATTAAATTTAATATTTCGCACTTGTTTGACCTACTAAACCTTTATGACACATTCTAGGCTACTAGCCATATATAAGATTTTCATAGTAATATTTGTGGTACTTATGTTCTTTCTTTAATCACATGCCTATGCTGTTCTTGTCCTTGTATTTTAGAATTTGATGTGTTGCATTGTTTTTACCTGTGGTTGATGAAGTGGTTGAGAGTTTTAGTTTCTTTTCTCTGAAGATGCACATGGTTTTCTTTTAATGCTTTGGATTTTGTAACCTAAGCTTCATGTGGTTGGACTGCATGTTTTCAACCTTTGCATATTATATATTTTTATTTTTTTCTGTTAATGCTTTGCTAGTGCTTTGCTAGTTTTGTCTATTAATTCTTTAGTTACTTTTATTTTATTTATTTTTTCTGAATTTTCAATTCTTAAATTAGCAATGCCAGGTGTTCTCATTTGTTTTCCTAGACCTTTGTGTTTTTACTATATGTTGCGGTTCCAATTGTCCTGGTTGGAAGCTTTTGTTTTATACCCTTCAATAATAAATTATGCTTTGCCTTCCACATTCATTATCTATTATTGTTTAGAGGTGCATGCACCTTACAAACTCTAGCGCATGAAACAAGCCAATTCAGTTTATAAATTAAACTTTTATAATTTCTTTGATAATTTGCCAAAATATTATTGGAACAGAACCTTAAACTAAATTGGCTTAAATTAAACTATAGTTACTATCCTTTCTATTTGAATCTGATTTATGTGTTATGTTTACTTGATAACTAATTTATTTCTCTTATTCAGTTTATAGGGAAAATGTATACTTTATTGACAATGGTTTTCTTCTTACTTGTTTGTATGCAAGTTATGGATGCTATTTATCAGCTACTACATTTGTTAATCTTTTATTGTTAACTTCTATGCAAATTATGGAGGAGATAAGGGAGGAGCACATGTTTTTGTACAAGCACACTTTTGGGTAATATTTTTACCACTGCACTTTTATTTTGTTCATTATCTGCTTGGTTAAAGTTAGTTTAGTTCATTATCCATATATGATGCCTTTCAAGTTGTCATTATGCATAGCCTTATGTTAAGTTTGGTAGGAAATATGTGAACTTTATGCTTTTCTCTAATTTTATGTTATCAAAACCTCTACTAGATTTCATGAATGCTTCTATTTAGGATCTTACTAACAAATTAGCACTAAACTTAAACCAGAAACTTGAATTATTCTAAATTAGCACCAGAAACCTTTACTAGATTTTATCCTAAATTGCATTTGAAACATCTGGGCAATGCTGAGAATACCAAAATTATTCTACTTGCTTAAGCCTACATAAAAGGAAAAGTAACTTCAACCGATTTGCAATCGGTGTGTTTGGTTTGTCTAGGCACTACATACTATCATATGTAAAAGTGCATACGATATATACCAGAATGTTTTCGTGTAAAATTTAATTATGGCATTATTTAAAGTTTAACTCTTACAAAAAATTGATCATGTAAAGAGTAATATAAAGTTAATCAATGTTCCTCAATTTATTAAAAATAAAGAGTTTTGTTCGCTTTAGTATTGTTTATAATATTGTGCTCTAAATGAAACAATTAAATATTTGTTTGCTAGTCTAGAAATTGTACCTAATTTTATAACGAGTCCCAAAAATTAATTTTAAGTTCCTTTTAGCATATGTATTTAAATTTCAACATTTTTTTATCATCAATGCTAGTATTTTTTTGTATTGCTTCTATTTTGAGACTTTATATATAAGCTAGCTACTCCTTTGAAAGTCCCAAGCCTTATCATCAATAAATCTACCAGAAAAAAGGAAATTTTAATATGTTATTGCATAGTTATTTTTAACAATCATATAAATTCATAAAAGTACATACACAATTTGCTTACTTTAATTGTGTTTATATTTATCTCATCAATGTATATATTATATGTTGCAGATTGAGCTAATATTGCAAGTGCAACTCAGAAAGGCTAGAGAGAAGAAATATGCAGGACAAAACTTGCAATGGATATAATTAGATATATTTTGTTTAACTTGTTTAACTTCTTGAATACATTATTTTGTTTAAGTTCATACTAGATGTATTTTGTTTACTTATGTACATTTTGGTTTGAATTAATGCTTGATAATATGCACTTGGAACTAAGCATATTAATCATTATATATTTGAGATGACCTTTTTACTTAATTGATTAATCGTAATTATTTTATTTTATTTATGAAGTTGATTAAATATAAAATTAAAAATAGGAAAATCCTTAAATTTGAATATAAATCAGGTTGATTTATTCTTAGAAAGTGTACTTTATAGTTTATAAAAGGTGACAACTTTAATAATTGTTGAAAGAAAAGTTAATGCTTATCATATGTTACTTTTATTAGAAGAAAAGACAACGCTTGATTAATGTTATCTATATTAAGAGAATAGGCAACACTTATCACGTGTTGCTTTTATTACGAAAAAAGACAACATTTATACGGTGTTACTTACATTGAAAGAAAAGGCAACGCTTATCACATGTTGTTTTTATTATGAGAAAAGGCAACGCTTGACAAGTGTTACGACGAACAAACGTTGCTTTTTCCTCCCAAAAGCGCTTGAAGAAAAGGTAACCCATTCTTTGCCACCCCCAAGTACAAGCGCTTCCCAGTGCGAAAGCGTGGCCTTTGATCAATGGCAACGATTTTCATATTTTTAAGCAACGCTTGATAAGCGTTGCCTCAGACCTAAAATGTTGTAGTGCAACAATCGTAAACCCTTAATGACAATTTTGCCATTATAATCTAATAATTATGATTTCGTCCCTACTCTGTTATAGTTCACCTATTTACTATTTTGCCTTTGTCTCGAGCCCGAACTTTCTTCTATATTGGTTTATCCTCAAAATTGAGGATGTTATATTAAGAGATCTTGAGACATAGCAGGACTTAAAATTGCTAAACCATGAAGTTAGTACACAAGCATCAGAAAGAAGTATACCGTTATAGGACATAGAAACTACCTACTTTGAAAATCATCAAAAACTTCTTTCGCATCTCCCTCCAATATAATCGATTAAAGCCAAGTTCCCAAGCAAAGATTATCCCTTCTTTTACCTTTTACCAAGCATATAATCGCTACATTATATTAAAAAGTTTATAATTACATTATGAGATTAACTGTGTATTTGATAATATTAATCTATGCATTGTATATAAATAAATGGTGAATTCTATGGTACCCCTTTAGAAGGGGTTTGGAACCCTTTCTATGTGTACCAATAATAAGTTGACAATTTTATCAACTTAATCCAAATCAAATTCTTAAATGGCAAAATTTGTTTTCTAGCAAAATTAACTTTTTAATACATTTTTTATAATTTAATCCTTACAATTATTTACAGAACTAATTGACAAATATGATTAAGATTAAATCTTGTATTAAAAATAAATTCTGTAATAACAAAAATTAGAACAAATAAAAAATCTACGGCCTATGTTCCTTTCCAATTTGGGTGTCCAAGAACCCTAGTTCTTCCTATTTATCCATCATAGATATCATTGCAATCCCCATACGCCATTCTAATCGTTTATACGAACCTGCATGTTTAAAGAATTTTTTTCGTGAAGTATAGTATTGTAATCAACCATATGGACTTTCTATGTCCATGTACCTAATTGAATAATGAGCTAACATTGTGTTTGAAATTATTAAAAAATAAATTTGAGTTTTGGGATTGTTCCCACTATATTGTTTTGCTATAAAAGTAGATTAGGAAACTTGCTGAATTTTTCAATTCAAGTTAGGATTAATTCGAATATATAGATTTCTACTGCAATTTTCAATCTTTTCAGGAATTGAGCCTACAATATAGTGAATGGCGATAGTTTGAGTAACCATTCCTGCATTGCAAACTTGAGTTGTATTTGGTGCTCAAAGTTTAAACTATTCATACCTTCTTCGGCATTGAATCAAATTTAGTAGTGTATTGATATGAATCATACTTTATTAGGTATTGTGAAACAGTGGTCCTATAAAGATTCCTTGATTATAATGGGAATGGGGATCTGGTAGATGAATGGGAAGAATCAGGTTTTTAATACAAAACTTAATTTTAACCATATTTATCAATTAGTTCTTTAATTAATCATAACGTTTAAATTATAGAACGAAATATAAAGGTTAATTTTGCAAAATGTAAAATTTTGTCACCTAAAAATTTGATTTGGATTAAATTGATATAATTGTCAATTTATTATTGATACTCTTAGAAAGGATTTTAAACTCTTAAAAAAGAAAAGGTACCATAGAATCCTTCTAAATATATTAGTAACTAATCCATTAATATATTAAAAATATGTTAAACAAGTGAAAAACAGCAAGGTAGTCCTTTTATTTCTGGCAAGTATATTAAAGGATAACAAATATCAATGGATATTTTAATAACCCGATTTTGATGGAAAATATTACATGGCAAAACAACAAGAATAATATAAATGGGGCTTCTTTGAAAAATATCTAATAAAAACATAAATGTGATTAACATTTTCATGTATATTACATTCATAACTTTGTGGTATGTATTAACATCCTAGTCTATATTTGTGTATTTAATATAATCATAAATAAGAGTAAACACAATAGAATAATGATCTTATTCTTAAATATGATACGGTCTTTTTTTTTTTTTTTTTCATGGACGATCTTTAGAGTTAATATGTATTTGAGTTTTTGAAAGTTATAAATTATAAAAAGTTTATTCTAGAATTAGTTACTATCTACATGTCAGTATATAAGTATATGATTTATGTTTTGACACATGTCAAAATAGTGGTTTACATTCTCAATCTTCATTAATACTATAAAAGTTATTATTTGATATCTATTTATTATATCTCTCTATTAATAATTACAAATACCAAACTTTATTACTTACCATTCTTAAATTATATTATTTTAAATTACTTTCTTAACAATTTTCTTTTAAAAATTATTATTAATTAGTTTTTAAAAATTTAATATAACATAGAATCATATATATATATATATATATATATATATATATATATATATATATATATATATATATAATTTGATTTTAATTAATATTAAATACTTTTAACTTTTTAGTATGATGTTATAATTCAATTTAAATAATAATAATTATTATATTTTTTTCTTGTGATAATCATTATTCTATATGCTAACAAATATGTTTAGCAAAATTATTGAATTAATTAGTAATATCCATATATATTTATTATTAATAATAATATCAAAATTTTTAAATTATCAATTTCAGCAATTGACTTTTAAAATTACCACTATTAATTAAAATTTTAAAAATTAAAAAATAAATATATTTAATGAGGTGAACAATATAATAAAAAGTGAATTATATTTACATAAAATATCTCTAATTGGCTAATTTAGATTACTTTTGATTTTTAAAATAAACTATGATATATATCTAATTCTATTTTATATTTATCTCTAAATTTTTAAAAATTGTCACGACTCAACTCGAGCCGTGATTGGCACATAGGAGACAAGTACCCAACAAGCCTTTTGGATAACATTTCCAGAAAATCAGGTAGAGTCTCATTTGTATTTAGGATAATTCCCAAATACAAATTCTCTCTAAAGTCCTACCCAAGATGCATTGTAGTACACCAAATATCCTCCAGATCCCAAAGGTAAAACAAGTAATGGGGCTATGATCAAACAAGTCTTGAGCCTTTGGAAGCTTTCCTCATAAGCATTGAACCATTGGAAGTACACACCTTTCTTGGTTAAAGGAGCAGAGGTTTCAGAGAAATCCTTGACAAATCTTCTGTAGTAGCCCGACAAACCCAAAAAGGCATGGATTTCCATCATGGTTGTGGGTCTTGGCCACTTTTGAATGGCTTCCACCTTCTTAGGATATATCATGATCCCTTCTTTAGATATCATGTAGCCTAGAAAGGCTATTAGGTCCAACTAGAACTTGCATTCTGAGAGCTTAACATAAAGCTGATGATTCCTCAAAGTCTACAAAACTATCCTTAGGATGATACTCGTGTTCCTCCTTGCTCTTGGAATATACTAGGATGTCATCAATAAAAACAATCACATGGTGATCCAAGAAGAGCTTGAACACCTAGCTCAACAAGTCCATGAAGGTCTGTGGCAATGGTCAACATGAACGATATCACAAAAAACTCATAATGCCCATAATGAGTATAGAAGGCAGTCTTGGGAATATCTTCTTATCGAATCCTCAACTAATGATAACTGAAACGGAGATCAATATTAGAGAAGCAAGAAGCCCCTTGGAGTTGATCAAATAAGTCATCAATTCTAGGCCATGGATATTTCTTACGAACAATTAATCGGTTGAAATGTCTATAATCTATGCATAACTACATTGACCCATCCTTTTTCTTCACAAAGAGTTATGAAGCACCCCATGATGATGTGCTTGGGCAGATAAAGTCCTTATCTAGCGTATCTTTCAACTGGACCTTCAGTTGTCACAATTTTGTTGGAGCCATACGATAGCGAAGGGTGGAGATAGGTTGGACTTAGGAGGCATTCTCAATAGTTCCTCAAGAAACACATTTGGAAACTCCATGACCATAGGCACTTGGTCAAAGCTCAGTAATGCAACCTTAATATCTCAGACTATGGCAAGGTAACATTCATTTCCTTTATCTATCAAGTGCATAGAACTCATAGAAGAGATTAAGCCGGCGGGGATTAAACAACTGTTTCCCCAAAAGACAAAGAATAGTTCATCCGGGACATCAAACCTCACCGCCTTGCAATAGCAATCCATCATGGCATAGCATAAGGCTAACCAATCCATGCCTAAGATGACATCAATGTCTATCATCTCCAATAGCATTGGATCAACTAGGGCGTCTACCCCATTCACACTGACTACGCATGACTGGAATGTTAATTGAACCATCGAGGATTCCCCCATTAAGGTGCTGACCCCAAACAAATGGTCCAATATCACCGGTTGTTTGCCAAAACGAGATGCAAAATATGGGGACACATGAGTGTGTGGAACTCAGATCAAATAGCACATAAACCTCAAAAGAATAGATCTGTAGAGTAGCTGCCATAATAGCATTCAATGCTTGAGTATCTTGTCGAGTCAAGGCGAAAACCCAAGGTTAACCTCTCCCTGATCCTCTACCACCTGAATCTCAGTCACCTACTCCTCTGCCCTTATGTCTAGGAGAACTGCTTGGTGACAGAGCAGACAATGATGGGGAAGGTGCTACAGGATGTATGGAGCTCTACCTAAAGCTTCCCCTAAGGTAATGATAATCCCTCTTGAGGTGACCGGTCTGACCGCATCCAAAGCATGCTCCTGTAGCCTTATGGCACACTCCTAAATGATAACCTCCATAGTGCTGGCATGGTGACCTAGTGGAAGTTGACTGCCCAGATCCCTATATGCCAAGCTAAGACACAATCCTAGCATGGGACCTTGAGGCAGATACACTCATCGGACTAGGCTCAAAAGAAGTGGCCCCAACCGATGGTGTTGGCTGTTGACCCTGATATCCTAACCACTAGAAAAGGATCTGCTCATCTTATGCTTCTTGCCGAACTCCTTGATGGCCTTTCATTCCTCCCTTCCAAACTCAAGGCTATAAGCAGCATCCACGATTTTAGCATAGGACATTCTCTTAATCATAGGAAAAAGTTGGAGAATAGTGGATGCTAGGCCTCAAACAAATCTCCTGACTTTCATGGTCTTTATGGACCTAGGTAAGGAGCGTATCTGGATAGCCGAGTGAAGTGGGCTTTATATTTTATCACAAACATACTTAGAGTTTGTCTTAGCCTTTTAAACTTAGCCGCAAGGTTCTCCTTCTTGTTAGCAAGGAGGAACTTCATCATGAAGGCTTTAGTGAACTCTTCCCAGGTAAGAAGAGGTAATCTAGCTGCACTTTTACTCTCAAGGCGTGTCTTGTACCACTGCTCAGCCGGGCCAATTAGGTTGTATGCTGCCAACTCCATTGCCTTTTCACTTGGACATCTAAGAGTTTTGAGGGCCTTGTTGAGACAGTCTATGAACAGCTATGGATCATCTGTCAAAGGATTCCTAGAGAAGGTGAGCAGCTTTAGCTTGAGAAAGGACTTAATGCTCACTTCCATTCCCACATGAGGCTAACGATGTCCTTTAACAAGAGGATCTAGCTTCGCATAGATCCTCCTTAAGCGTCTGATGGACCCCTCTCATCTCAATAGTCAGGTTGACCAGCTCTTCCTCAAAGGTTGGTTCTTTGACTTGCCAAGCTAATCTCCTGTGGCCCTTACCTCGACCATGACCTCTCCTTCTTGGCGGAGAGAAGGAGCCTTGTTGAATTCAGTATCAATAGCCTTATGGACTCCTGCCCTTATAGTACAGGTATGCATCTTAGGTGGCATTTCACCTAAGGGAAATAAATATTGAGATTAGGATCTATTTGAATTCAAAACAAGGAGTAGTTTGGGGGCATGTGACTCAAGGCATAAACATCAAGAGATTAACAATCTTAAAGGCCTCTAGTAGCTTCATGCCTTATGAAAATAGATCGGCTTCTATTTGCACAATTGTGACCCTACTAAAGAACACTTGCTTCATAGTACACAGGGAAACCTAAGCTTTGATACCAACTTTGTCGTGACCCAACCCAAGCCGTGACCAGTGCATAGGGGACAAATCCCTCAGCAAGCCTTTCACATAACATTTTCAGAAAATCGGGAAGTCTCCTTTGTATTTAGGACAATTTCCAAATACGAATTCTCACCCTGCACAAACAATATACACACTCAGATCATTGGGGATCTAGGCATTCTTAGAATGCACCTTATGACACACAATATACGAATTAAGAGCATATCGACATGCCTATCCATAATACACATAATATCATGTTTCTAATACAACTCAAGCCAAACGAGGGTCAGACCCTGCCTGTGGCACTATGGAGCTACAAGATCAATCTAAGATGTCCCTCTAAGAGTTCCAAATTCAAAATGTGCCCTTAAAAAAGAAAGGCTCACCCAAAAAGCAAAAATGTCACTATTGAGAAGTAGAAGGATCTGATCCTAAGTCAGCACCTGTATCTAATAAAGAGAAGAAAGCAACAGGGTGAGTTTATACAACTTAGTGAGGGAAAGGACATCCATAACCCACACAGGACAATGTACATAAAAGTAGTTATATTAAGGTAGATAAGAAAATAAAATCTCAAAATATTAACAAGTTATCAAATAGGTGGGAAATAATCTAGTCCATGATAAATAGGCAAGAACCACCCTATCGAGTGGCCCTAAATACAGGTGTGAATTGCCCTTTGAATGGCCATGAAATTATCAAGACAAGGTGCACCCAAGCTAACGCCTATTACCGTTAGCATATATATCCTATCATAGACCTTTTCCCAAAATCCTTTCTAATTAGTCATAAATTTAAATAAAATCCAAGAGTTCAAAGCCATTATAGAAATAATCTTAGGCAATGTATTTATGAAGGGATTTTCAATGGTTTCTGACATAGAAAACATTGTCATTACTTCATAAGAATTAAACTCATTGTCCCATGTGATAATTCTTAATCAAAACATAAATAAGAAAAGAATTCACTTCTCAATTCAAGATATCCAAAGCTAATGTATACCTTCAATAACATAATTCATCATTTACAGTTTTATATATATATATATATATATATATATATATATATATATATATATATATATATATATATATATATATATATATATATATATATATATATATATATATATATATACATATACATGTATATGTATATGTATATATATATATATATATATACAAAGTATCTACTCACAGACTTATCCGGAAGGTGGAATACCAATTATACAAAGCCACGAAGTCAAGAAGGCAACCCTTGTAGCAATCTAGCACCAAAGACATGACAATAATGTTATTCACAAGCTAGCAAGGCTATATATCAATATTTGACTACTCAATTATCTAAAACCCCTAATTCCCCCAAACCAAGGGATTCTAATACTCCTTTGATTGTGCAAGAATTAGCAATTTTTAGGAAAGGAAAAAGGAAAAGGGGTTAAGAATTACTCGTAGAAAGAAGATGACGAAGAGGAAGAGGGGGAGCTCCTTGATGTCACCTCCTCTAAGCTCCTTGCTCAACGATGGTGGTGGTAGAGAAAAGAGGAAAAAACTTAATGGAGAATTTGATGTTATGTGTGTGGGAGTAATTGAGTATTTGATGTAGATTTGAGAGAAAAAGCTTTGGGGATATGAGTAATTAGTGAAGGGTTTCTATAGAGAAGGGAGAGAGTTTTAGGGTTACAGAGAGAAAGAAGTTGCGAAAATAAAGAGAGAAAGTGTGTTCCTGCTATATACAACCCGTTAGTAATCAATTACCAAATATGGTAATCAAATACCACTAGGAAAAATTTAGCTCATGTACGTCTAGAGGAGATAGTAATCGATTACAGATCCTAGGTAGGGTCCGTTTGGTTTAACTTTTGAGAGAAGGTCTTTTTAAAGAAGATTTTTTAAAAGAAGGCCTTTTAAAAGAAGTACTTTTAAAAGAATGATTTTTGTTTGGTTTGAATATGTGAAAAAGCCTTTTAGAAGAATGAGTTTTGTTTGGATAGGATAAAATAAAATTACTTTTGGTTGTTGATGTGAAAGTAATAGTAAGATTCCTTTTTAAAAGGTCTTTTTCTAGAATGAAAAGTAACTTCAAAGATACTTCTTCCAAAAGGTCTTCTGGAAGAAGGCTTTTTAGAAAAAATTAAACCAAACACTATCATTTACTGTACAAAGTCATTTTCCTTCTCCTAGAAGGCCTTCTGAGGCTTGCAAACTGCAAACCAAACGGGCACGTAATCGATTACCAATTTTTAAAACTTAGTTTCCTTATTTCGAAGCCCTTTCCAAAACCAGGATTTTACAAAAATAAATTGATAATAATAATTTTAAAAAATAAACTACCGAGAAAATAATTTTAAAATGACAATTTTTTATTTTGATCAAGAAAATTAAAAATAGAAATAAGCTTATCATGAAGAACTATATCATAAAACAAAGCTTCTATGTTGAAGCTAAACTCAGGTGCTAAAGAGAAATATCTTCTCTATTTCTACTTTTACTTTTGATAATTAAATTAACAAAATATCTTTAATAGGTTAACATATTTTATTTTATATTTTTCATATTTATATTTAATTTTTTTCAACATTTTAATAATAATACAACTTTAAAAAATAAATTACTAAGATAGTAATTTAAAAGTGATAGTTTTTATATTTTGATATTATTGTTACTAATAATAAATGGATATAACATATGGATATTACTAACTAATTTAGTATATTGTTCTGAACACATTTGTTGACATGAAAGAAATAATTATAATTATTTAAACTACATTATAAGGATCTAATGAAAAGTAAAAACTATTTAATCTATAATTTTATTTTACATTTAAAATTTAAAATTTAATTAATAATAATTAAAAAATAATGAATTGCTTAAAAAGCAATTGAAAAGAATAATAATTGTTTTGACTTCAGTAATTATTAATAGATAGATATAATAAATGGATATCAATGTAATAAGTTATATAATACTAATGAATTTTGAGACATGTAGCCACTATTTTCACATATATTAAGATATAAATGACATGCCTAAATGCTCACATGGTATGTAGTGCCTTCCTAAAAATTTCTCATGCTTCCAGTAAGATAAATAGAAACTTCAAATTTTCTATTTTGTTGCTTGATTTGGCATGTACATGAGCATATAGGTCAACGAAATAGTAATTAAAAGTGATAATTGTCTATAATCCATTGGCTTGAAGCTTCCATAAAGCAATTTAAGATAATAACTAGCTCATAGGCCTCTCCCACAAAAGCCTTTGCAAAGAGAAGAGAGTCAGTGGCTTGGGTGAGAAAGTTTTGCATAAAATACTATAAAAGACCCTTAAGACGATGCCATTTGGGAAAGTGATCTTAGCTTACAAATTGCATTGGTTTGACTCCAATTGGACCTCTGTATTAGGAGATATGGCCCAAGCATTGATGAGTATTCAGGTTCCAGCAACAATAATTCTAACCTTGCATCTAAGCCCAATTCAACCTTCTAGACTTCAAAATTTACTCTTGGCTTCTTTATCAAAGTTGTAGAGTATGGTCTTATTTTTTCTACAAACTAAGAAGCACAATTTTTAAAGATCTAAAACTTAAGATATAGCTGAATACAAAAGTATCAGGGATGCATTATGTTGAATTGCACACTAATTCTCAATTGGAGCCCAAATACTAAATATGATCCAAATGACATACAACTAAGCACAAATGAGGGTTAAGACACTAAATATGAGAGCTAATCATAATACTAAAAATTCAATTAATAGAAATCGCCAATTGGGTGTTTAAAAAATAGAAATATGAAACCCAAAAAATACATCAAATAAAATAATATGATAAAAAAATAAAGATAGAATAATGGAAGAATAATGGGATAAAACAAAGCATAATCTTTTATATTGAAGTTAAATACACAACCCTAAAACATGAAGAACATTCAAAGCATAAAACATTACAAAGGAAAAAATAAAGCATAATCATAAAGAAACAAAAGACAAGGGAGATTTATATGACAAAATAGAGGATAATTGTAAAGAAAACCAAAATAAATATACGGGAAAAAAGAATTTTTCCTTGTGAATTATGGAAGCATTTGGTAGACGAAATATTTTTACATTCCCAGAAATGTTACTATGGTAATGTAAGATTCCTATATTTGATAGGTGATTTACAAAAATACTCCCAAGCAAGTTGCATTCCTAACCCTTCCATGGGAATGTTAAATTCTCGTGGGAAGGGAATGTTTCAATAAAAGTAAAAAAACAAAATTATCCCCATTATAAACCACTATGACCACCATGACCACTAGTCTGCCATTGATGATGTCAGACCATTGTTGCCTTGACGGCCGAGCAGCAGCTAATGGTCACTAGACCTCCACCGATGATGGCTCCAAACCTCTGACAACGGCTATCGGACCACTGATGACTATTACTAGACCACTGTTGATGCCCTGCTAAACCATAGTTGACTACTGCCAGACCTCAAACGATGCCCGATGGACCTTCAATGATTGCCACTAGACCACTGCCAATAGCCATCGAACCACTATCGATGCCTTGTCAGACCACTGCCGATAGTCATCAGACCATCACTGCCAATGACTGCTAAACCACTTCCAATGGCTGTTGGCCGTCGGACCATGGCTGATGGCCACTAGAGCTCTATCGTCGCAGTTGTTTTGTTAGGGTATTTTGGAAAAATATATAATATTTTTAGGAATATTATTGTCAACCAAACACAAGAATATTCATTTCCAGACATATTTTGTAGGATTTCTAAGATTTTAATCCGTCTACTAAATGCTTCCAGAACATCATGCCTGGAAAAATTATTCCCAAGAATAACATTACCAAGAATAGTATTTCCAAAAATGAAAAATCAATTACCATGCAAATTGATGCCTAATATTTCCAAACCATGTAAATTGATCCTTTTGTTAACTTTTTCATCTATTGTTAACGAAAATAGCATACATTCAAGAAAGGTTTCGAATATCGAGTTGCATGTTGTTTTTTAGTTTGGCGACTAAAGTGCACATAACCCAAAGTTCGGGGAAATATGGTGCACTTATTTTTTGTTAACAATGAATAAAAATTTAATAGAAGAACTAAAATGTATATTTAGAAAAGTTTAGAGGTTGATTTATGTATTTTCAAAATAGTAGGGATAAAGTATATATGGCATTGGTTCAGGGAAGTAAAGTTCCTTTTCTTCCTATATATAAAGAACATTATATGATAAAAAAAATGTGAAAGCTTCTATCAGAAAGCCTTGTGTGTATAATATTTAAATTTTACATATAAAGTATAATTGGTATGTAAGTGTTATAAAATTAACCGAAAAAATACATTAATAATTAAATAATAAGGTATGCAACTCTGGTTATTGTAAAAGATCATATGTAGAAATTTTAATTTAATAAGTATTATTGTAAAGTACATTTAATACATTAAATAATTAAAGTTTTTTTTATACATAAAAAGTAATTTTTTTCCATAAAATATCAATATTAATGAAATAGATATAATTAAAAACTTAATGATAAATAATTCCGAATATTTCATAAGGAGTTAATAACATTGAAATTGAAATTGTAAAAATAAAATATAATTAATTAAGTGAAAAATAAAACTTCATAGAAAATTTAAACAAAACATTATGATTACAATAATCATATATAAATAAACTAAACCAAAGTAACCTCATATACAAATAAGATATTAATTTTGATATCCGTCAGTATAAAGTGTAGCATCATGCGTATGAATTTTGATATAGTTATTATAAAAGGTAAATATTTTTTATTATATGATATTATATAATTAGATATTTATATAAAAAATTTTTTTATACTGATAGTGTATCAAAATTAAATCCTATAAATAAACCAAAAATTCCTCCAACAACATTTATAGAATTGTCATAATGGATTATAATTCATGAGTTAGCAAGCGATAGAATACTTATTTCCCTTAAGTAAAGTACTGGAGTTGAGTTTTGTGGATAGAAAAAAATAAAAAACTAATGCTATGGAGCTTTATCTCATAATAGATTGACCTAATTTGATCTTGATTAGTTGGAGTTTACTACACTTCAAATACTGGTAATTTAGAAGAAGAAAAAAAAGGTTAGCTACACTCAACCTACTAAAAGAATAGGTTGGGTTGATATAAAACCATTGGGTTAATATAACCTGATTCATATAAGTGAACTATACATATTTAACTTTTACATTTCTAGGTCTTGCTAGATTGACCCAAGTTAATGTGAATTATTTAAAGAGTAAAACTTCAAATTGGTTATCTGAGAAGAGTTGTGAGATATCAATTTGTTCCTTAAAAAATTTATAACATTAAATATAATGTAACATCCTCAATTTTTCTTGTGCCAAATTATTCCATTTTGCCTGAAAATTAGAAACTCGTTTCCATTATGTCTGAAATCGGAACTCACCTCCATTCTAGTTAAAGTTGGAACTCATGTCCATTTTCTTTGAACACAGCGAATCAATTTGGAGATCGGAACTCTTATCCATTTTGGTTGAGCTTAGGACCGACTTCTGAGATTTAATTGTGTCCGAGTTCCGAGATAATATCCCTACTTCCGAGTATATAAGGTTAATGTTTTGTTTCCCGACTTCTGGTGGTGGTGGAAATGGATGGGCCATGTGAAGAGGTATGGCTATGTAGGGGACAGCAGGATCAAAGAGGGGATGCATAAGTGGTACAGCAAAGTCCCTCTAGAAGAAGAAATATAAACGAAACTGGCATCTACCCGATATATATACAGAATCTAGAAAAGGGTCGATGTGGATGTGAAGCTTAGGAAACTCAATGAATAGAACCCCGGTCGCCACGTGCTCCATGGTCTGAGAATGACGCGGAACATACAATAGGGTGAGAAATGAATATTTCTCAGTAGAAAATCCTAACTTCTATACATCTGTCATTTCGTCATTCTAAAGCTGTTTTTCCAGGTGCAACATTTTTTTCAAATAGTATCATGAAACGATAATATTCAATTTAAATACTTGCTTGTAAAACATACACCGAAATAAATTCAATTTTTGTTAACAGATATGCTAAAGTATTCAAATAGTAATTACGGCAGGAAAATAGCATATTATGATTAATAAACAGGGATCTAGAACCATCAATAGTAAAGTATTCCACTATGCACATGCATGTGCAATGAGAAGATGCATCTTATTTGTCGAGGCTTTAGCCTTTTATAACTTATTTCCATACTTGGTCCCCTGGGAGTCATTGGCCATATACTCTTGGGTAATAGTCCGCTTTTCAGGACCGAGATCGTTCCTATATAGGATGACCGGGTTTACTTTCCCCGACCTTCCCACTGATCTATTCCCCTTAATTTATTCCGGGGCTGGCCCAAGTGATGTGGAATTCTTTATAATGTCTTGAAATGAATGCACATCTAACTTGTCTCTTTTCATATGATGTACTCAAGTTATCATAAATTTCATAACTTATGGATTTCTTACCAAATTTTCAAGCAAGATAATCTGATAGAGTCCGCTTCCCCGTGAATAGTGCCAAACAAATTAGTACAGTTGCACAACTAATAATTTCAGTATAAACCAGCAAACATATATAAACACGTATAACATCATTCAACAATTGCAAATCCAGCATTAAGAAGGTTCTAGCTTGTCCTTCCCTGTTCTGCCTGAGTTTGGCATGCTCCAATTTTTATTCAATCCAACTCATTAAATTCTCATTTTTGGATATGTTATAGCCTTATATGTCTACTTTCTACTCTCTTTGGTCCCATCTCGTTTTGAATTATATAACTCTAGATATAAACATTTTATCTCAGCCTGTCTTGTTCCTAGCCAGAATTGGATTCCTATAGGAGAAAATTCACTAAAATTCGAAAACTAGATGAAATAATGTGAATTTTATATCAAAATGAAGCTCACACAACAAGCTTTAAAATGAATAAAGTTTCATGTCATTTGCCTAAGTGAATTTTGAGTTATGAGTTGCGAAACATTACCCTATTGAGCTATCCTATTCTAGGCCAGTTTTAACCTAAGGCAACTTCATTGATGTGCTAGGAAGAAATGACAACGAATTAAATTCTGAAATTTTTATGGGATGTTCTCTCATGTGTTAGCTTTCAAACATCTTTGGTTGCACTCAATTTGAGGTTGTATAGGGTGAGATGCACCCTTCTCAACCCATGCTGCCCGGGTGAGAACCCAGATTTCTAGGTCTAACATCAAAAATTCATAACTAATTATATACTAATCCAATGACCTATTATGATATATGTATGGAAAGCCCTGAATGTCTAGTTTCACCTAAAAATGGTCTCGTTAATTTTTAACGGCGGGAGGTGAAGCCGTACACTCTGCCGTACGGACTGCCGAGGGTTTTTGAGTTTTCCAGCCTCTCAACTTTTTCATATCTTCATCCTTTCTCACTTTCAATTCAGGTTTTAACCTCATAAACAGCCCATAACTCAGCTATAATTCATCATAATTATTCAATCAAAATATCAAAATTAAGAAATTAGACCACCATCAATCCTTCAAGAATCAAAAAGTCAAGTAAGAATTTAGAACCTCTACCTCTTACTATGAATGATTTTGGTTTAAGTTTATAGCTGCAACTTGGTAGGATTTCAAAGTGTGATGGAGTTGGGTGAGTGATGAAAAGAAAAGAGAGAGCTGGACTGAAGTATGCAACGTGAGAGAAGAGTCTGAAGAAGAGGAGGAGAGTGTGTTATATAAGCATGAGTAGTAGTTAACTTGGAAAGTTTTGATTGGCCTCAAAACATAAGGCTGAGTTTTAGCCAACCTTGCTCTCCACGTTGTCTTATTTGTGTAGTAGAATTGCTCTCCACGTCGCCTAAAGTGGGACTAGTTTCCAGTATATTCTGAAGATGAAATCGGAACTCGTACTCTCTATAAAGTCGGAACTCGTGAACATCCTGCATATGAAGTCGGAACCTGGGAAATTTATCCAGTTTATTTCGAAACTTGAAAGCAAAGCCTGATGTGAAGCCAAGCACTTAAAGCTCAAGTCGTGAATCAGAGACCTCGATCTCGGAACTCGGGAGGATAGAGAAATGAGAGCTCTTGGTAGTAAACTCGAGATCGGAACTCGTGAAAATTTGACTCGGATCGGGAGACAAGTTCAAAAATCTGATCTCGTGTCCATTTCTGGTTGAGATAAAATCGGACGTCGGACTTAATGTTAAGTCGGAAATCTTAAGATCGGAAATTGGAAACATCAGCCACTTGAATCGGAAATTGGAATTCATACTGATGAGGTCAAAATTCTTACACGCTTACACAAGGTCGAAAATCGGAAAATGCAGCCGCCCCTTAAGCCTTGGAAATGAAGTCGGAATTTGAAACTATGACTAAGGTCGGAAGTCGTAATTTATAAGACAAACTCGGAAATCGGAAATTTCAACATTAAATGAGATCGGAAGTCGGAAATCGGATGTTACATTACCACCCTCCTTAAAAAAAAATTTTGTCCTCAAAATTTAGTGTTGGAGAATAGTCTAGGATACTCTTTCCTCATGTCCGATTCCAGTTCCCAAGTATAGTCCTCAGCATCTTCCTTTCCCCATGCTACTTTTAATAGCTGCACGGTCTTGTTCCGAAGTTGTCTGGTACTTTTATCTACGATCCGTCTTTGGTTGTAGCGGAAAGTCAAGGTCTTCTTAACTCAGATTGATTCGGGTTCTAGGAAGTGTGTGGGTCAAAGTTGATATTTTCTGAGTTGAGAGACATGAAAAACATCATGAAGGTTTGACAATTGTGGAGGCAAAGCAACCCGATAGGCGACTGGCCTAATTCGCTTTAAAATTTGAAAGGGACCTATAAAGCAGGGGCTTAGCTTTTTGACTTTAATGGCTCTACCTACTCCCGTTGTGGGTGTGATTTTCAGAAATACGTGGTCTCTTTCTTGAAATTCCAAGGGTTTCCTCCGGACATCTGTGTAGGTCTTCTGACGGCTATGAGCTGCAAGTATTTTGCTACGGACCTTTTTAATGCATTACATTGTTTTGTCGACCCACTCAGAACCTAGGAGACTCCGTTCTCCGGCTTCATACCAACATAGGGGAGACTGATACTTCCGGCCATATAAAGCCTCATATGGAGCCATGCCAATGCTAGCATGATAACTGTTGTTATAAGCAAATTCGGCTAACGGTAAATACCGATCCCAATTTCCTCGTTGTTCCAGAGGATATGCTCGCAACATATCTTCCAAAGTCTGAATTGTCCGCTCCGTTTGACCATCCGATTGCGGATGATACGCAGTACTTAGACATAGCCTAGTACCAAATGCCTTCTAGAGTGCTCCCCAAAACCGTGAGGTGAACCTTGGATCTCGATCGGAAATGATTGTCGAAGGAATACCATGTAGCCGAATTATTTCTTGGATATATAGCTGAGCCAACTTTTCTAAAGGAGAATTCGCTCGAATGGGTAAAAAGTGAGCGGACTTGGTTAGTCTGTCCACTATGACCCATATAGCGTCATATCCTAAGGGGGTTCTCGATAAGCCCATCACGAAATCCATAGAGATGCTCTCCCATTTCTATTCCGGAATCTCTAAGGGTTGTAGTGTTCCTGCTGGCTTCTGATGCTCTATCTTCACCTTCTGGCAAGTTAAACATTTATTCACAAAATTGGCTACATCTGTCTTAAGGCCTGGCCACCAAAATATCTTCTTGAGATCTTGGTACATCTTGTTAAT
Source organism: Pterocarpus macrocarpus (assembly GCA_031439585.1). Classification (NCBI taxonomy): domain Eukaryota; kingdom Viridiplantae; phylum Streptophyta; class Magnoliopsida; order Fabales; family Fabaceae; genus Pterocarpus; species Pterocarpus macrocarpus. Next base: position 32,626,460 of record CM062522.1, on the reverse strand, counting down.
GCCAGGATGTACAGTAAACTCACTCTTATGGGCTTCTTCCAAAACCTTCTTTCTGAGGTCGTTCTCCTCAGGTACACATATCCTTCCATGATATCGCCATATTCCTTCCGCATCCTGAGAGAATTCTGTTAGCTTGCCAGATTGCACTAGTCGTACTGTATGCTGGAAGTCATCGTTTCCTTGAAAGTATTGGTTATCTTCAGTTGGTGTAATTGAATGGTACTGGGAGTTACAGAGATCCCTAAGTTGAGGGTTTGAAAGCTCTCTATAAGCTCCGTTTCTTTGATCATCATCCACGCCACTGTCAAGGATTTTCTGCTTAGGGCGTCTGCTACCACGTTTGCCTTGCCTGGATGGTACTTCAGGTCAAACTCGTAATCTTTAAGGAACTCCATCCATCTTCGTTGTCTCATGTTCAATTCCTTCTGATCAAAAAGGTATTTCAAACTTTTGTGATCAGAAAATACTTCAAACTTCACTCCGTAGAGATAGTGTCTCCACATCTTCAAGGCAAATACTATCGCCGCCAGTTCGAGATCATGGGTTGGATAGTTTCTTTCATGAGTTTTCAATTGCCTGGAAGCATATGCCACGACGTTCCTATTTTGCATTAACACGCATCCCAATCCTTTCTGAGAAGCATCACAGTACACTTCAAACGGTCCACGAGGGTCTGGTAAAATAAGTACTGGGGTGGTTGTCAACCTTTCCTTTAATTCCTAAAAACTCTGCTCGCACTCGAGTGTCTAGTCGAATGGGGCGTTCTTCCTAGTCAACTTTGTTAAGGGTAGGGCTATTTGGGAGAAGTTTTTAACAAATCTTCTATAGTATCCTGCCAACCCTAAAAAACTTCTAACTTCTGTAACTGTCGTTGGTTGCTCCCAGTTTAATACTGCTTCTACCTTACTGGGATCTACTGAAATTCCCCCATGGGATACCACATGGCCAAGAAATTTTACTTCTTCCATCCAAAATTCACATTTGGATAGCTTGGCATAAAGTTTCCTTTCTCTCAAAATTTGCAGAACTAATCGCAAGTGTTCTGCGTGCTCCTGTTCTGTCTTCGAATAGACAAGTATGTCATCAATGAACACCACCACAAAGTTATTAAGATATGGTCTGAATATTCGGTTCATGTAGTCCATGAATACTGTCGGTGCATTTGTCAATCCGAAGGACATCACGGTAAACTCATAATGTCCATAATGAGTTCGAAACGCCGTCTTCGGAATATCTTCTTCTCGAACCCGAATTTGGTGATATCCAGACCGTAGATCAATCTTGGAAAACACAGTAGCCCCTTGCAGTTGATCCATAAGATCATCAATCCTTGGTAACAGGTACTTGTTCTTGATTGTCACTTTATTCAACTGCCTGTAATCTACACAAAGTTGCATGCCTCCATCCTTCTTCTTAACTAACAAGACTGGGGCTCCCCACGGTGATGTATTTGGCCTAATAAATTTCTTTTCCAAGAGTTCTTCAATCTGCCTCTTAAGTTCAGCCAGTTCCAAGGGCGACATGTAGTACGGCGCTAAAGATATTGGTCCCACTCCTGGCACCAGTTCAATAGTGAACTCAATCTCTCTCTCAGGAGGGAACTCAGGAATATCTTCGGGAAACACATCAGGATATTCCCTAACAACTGAAATATTGTTTAATTCCTGATCAACCTCTGTCATGCTGGTTGATAAGAAAATATACCCTTGACTCCTATTCCCACAAGGGTGCACTATTAAGGAACTTAAATAAAGACTTACAGGAATTATGGATTCAGAAGGTGAAACAGAAGGGAGTGTAATGGATTTATCTGAGCAATTTAATAGGGCTTGATTGCCAGAGAGCCAATCCATGCCCAAGATGATGTCAAGTCCGGACAAGGGAAGACAAATTAAATTAGCCGGAAAGATCCGACCTCCTATTTGACAAGGGACATTAATACAAATGTGGTTGGTCCTAACGGGCTTATTTGTAGGAGTAGAAACTAACAAATCATAAGGTAATTCAGAAATAGGTGGCTGCAGGGCTGTCATGCAATCATGAGAGATGAAAGAGTGAGATGCACCTGAATCATATAAAATGGTTAAAGTCTTACCATTTACTTCACATGTATCTTGGATCAAGTTTTCTGACTTCCTGACCTCCTGTGCATCCATAGTGAAAACTCTCCCTTGGCGTTGTGGCCTAGGAGTCTGGCTGAGGATTTTGGGCGGTGGCATTCATAGATTCTCGTGGCCTGGTTTGCCACATCCAAAGCGAACATTGTGACCGCCAGCAAGGACGGCCGCCATGATTCTTGCCGACCGGGCCGCAAACTGTTCCCGAAAGGTTGTTGAGGTTGCTTGCCTTTGTTGTTCGCTGGCTGGAACTTCCTTCGCTGTTGTAAGTTGGGTTTGAACCTCGGACCTTGTGGAGCTAACCCTCTCTTAAAGTTGTTGCCGGATGCTCTAACAGCAACTAACTTCTTGTTACAATCTTCTACCAAGCGGCACTTGTTCACCAAGGTAGAAAAGTCTCTGATCTCCATTGGTCCTATGGTGGCAAGAATGTCTTCTTTTAGTCCACCCTCAAATTTCATGCATTTCCATGCTTCGTTAGGGCTTCGTTGATAAATAGTGGAGAATTTGCACAGCTCCTCAAATTTAGCAACGATCTCACACATTATCTTGCTTTCTTGACGGCGTTCATGAATTCCAACTCCTTGGCATTGCGAACAGACACAGGAAAATACTTATGGTAAAATGCGTCCTTGAATACGTCCCAAGTAATTTCTGTCTGGGCCCCCTTCTAATAATCATCGCGCACCGTCCCACTAGAATTCTGCGTCAGCTTCTAACATGTAGGTGCAAAAGTCACCTTTTGATGGTCTGTGCAATCTAACACGGAGAAAATCTTTTCCATAGCCTTAATCCATTCAGCTGCTTTATCTGGGTCAAAGGCTCCCTTAAAGCTGGGTGGGTTGGCCTTCCAAAACTCAGCAAACTTAAGATATTCTAGGTCCATTCCAGGTCAAGTATGATTTCCACTACGACCTACCTCATTGCCTTCCTATTTGGCCCATCATTTCTGGTCGCGGTTGCACTGCGCATAGCGTACGCCATCTCTCGTGATCGTATCCGAAACTCAGAGATTCCTCCTGGCTGGAGTAGTTCGTGGCCTACCTCGCCTCCGTAAGCCATTAAGTTCGAACACACAAAACAAGAGTAATTGAGTTGATCGTGCTCAACCCTAAGTTTGGTGTGCTAGTAACAATAGCATACAGCTAGGCAACTACTTCACGACGCCCTATCCAAATGGACAAGACTCGTAACATAATAAGATCTACGGAAGACAGAGCAAATGCGGAGCATAGTCGGTCCAATCCTCAGGCCTATATTAGGATGAATCGCTCGATACTAAAATGTAACACCTACTGCACAAAGTACTATGCTTAAGTCATAATCATATATATGATAAGAGATTACGTGTAATACTGAATAAATCTCTCCTTCAGTATTAGTATTAATTTCTCAAATAAGACTACCTGATCTCATAACAAAATCTTTCTACGGGATGGCGGAATAAATACAAATCAATTGGTAAACTATAAGTAACTTAACATAAATAAAAATACAATAAGAACAAAATAACTGCAAACGGCGTCATAGATATGTATATAGATATCTGATTTCAAGGTTTGTTAAAAAGTACAAGGTGTCAAAACGAGGCCGCTAATACAAAATGAAACGGCCAGTATCTATGAACAAGACTTAACTGGTCCCCATGGGACATTTCATGTACATTCCTAATATGTATCCATCCAACCATGACCCAAACTGTCAAAAGAAGGTCATTCTATACATCTAACCCCACTACAGCATGCACGTTATCTAAACAGAGTCTGATGAAAGGAAACCGTTCGCCATGGCGTCATTAATCGGAGGGTGCCAATACCGGGAGCGGATGACGACGAAGAACTAGCCGCTTTGATGGGTCCTCCACTGAGGTCGAGGCCGACGACATCGGCTGCGGCGGTGAAGCAGGAGGGGCCATGGGAACTGGAGCTGTTGGTGCGGCTGGTGCTGCTGCTGGTAGTGGTGGAAATGGACGGGCCATGTGAAGAGGTATGGCTATGTAGGGGACAGCAGGATCAAAGAGGGGATGCATAAGTGGTACAGCAAAGTCCCTCTAGAAGAAGAAATATAAACAAACCGCATCTACCCGATATATATATAGAATCTAGAAAAGGGTCGATGTGGATGTGAAGCTCAGAAACTCAATGAATAGAACCCTGGCCGCAAGTGCTCCATAGTCCGAGAATGACGCGAACATACAATAGGGTGAGAAATGAATATTTCTCAAGAGAAAATCCTAACTTCTATACATCCGTCATCGCTGTCATTCCCAGCTTGTTTTACTGCAACATTTTTTCAAATAGTATCATGAAACGATAATATTCAATTTAAATACTTGCTTGTAAAACATACACCGAAATAAATTCAATTTTTGTTAACAGATATGCTAAAGTATTCAAATAGTAATTACGGCAGGAAAATAGCATATTATGATTAATAAACAGGGATCTAGAACCATCAATAGTAAAGTATTCCACTGTACATATGCATGTGCAATGAGAAGATGCATCTTATTTGTGGAGGCTTTAGCCTTTTATAACTTATTTCCATACTTGGTCATTTAGAACCTCTACCTCTTACTATGAATGATTTTGGTTTAAGTTTGTAGCTGCAACTTGGTAGGATTTCAAAATGTGATGGAGTTGGGTGAGTGATGAAAAGAAAAGAGAGAGTTGGAGTGAAGTATGTAACGTGAGAGAAGAGTCTGAAGAAGAGGAGGAGAGTGTGTTATATAAGCATGAGTAGTAGTTAACTTGGAAAGTTTTGATTGGCCTCAAAACATAAGGCTGAGTTTCAGCCAACCTTGCTCTCTACGTCATCTTATTTGTGTGGTAGAATTGCTCTCCACGTCGCCTAAAGTGGGACTAGTTTCCAGTATATTCTGAAGATGAAATCGGAACTCGTACTCTCTATAAAGTCGGAACTCGTGAACATCCTGCATATGAAGTCGGAACCCGGGAAATTTTTCCAGTTTATTTCGAAACCTGAAAGCAAAGCCTGATGTGAAGCCAAGCACTTAAAGTCGGAAGTCGTGAACTATAGGACCTCGATCTCGGAACTCGGGAGGATAGAGAAATGAGAGCTCTTGGTAGTAAACTCGAGATCGAAACTCGTGAAAATTTGACTCGGACCGGGAGACAAGTTCAAAAATCTGATCTCGTGTCCATTTCTGGTCGAGATAAAATCGGACGTCGGACTTAGTGTTAAGTCGGAAATCTTAAGATCGGAAATTGGAAACATCAGCCACTTGAAATGAAATCGGAAATCGGAATTCATACTGATAAGGTCAAAATTCTTACACGCTTACACAAGGTCGGAAATCAAAAAATGCAGCCGGCCCTTAAGCCTTGGAAACGAAGTCAGAATTTGAAACTATGACTAAGGTCAGAAGTCGTAATTTATAAGACAAACTCGGAAATCGGAAATTTCAACATTAAATGAGATCGGAAGTCGGAAATCGGACGTTACATATGAGAGTTCAACTCTCTTCACTTCTTTGATGAAATACTTGATGTGTGTGATGATTTATGGCTAGTTTATTAAGTATTTGGAGGGATTGAGATTGAATCTTGCATGGAACATAAGATAGAGAGCAAACTAGAATCTGAAAACCTAGGAGAACCTATAGCGGTCCATATGGTGGGGTGTACGGCTCCGCTTACAGCTGTTGAAACAAAATGAAACTAATTTTGTGTAAAACTAGACATTTAGATCTTTCCATATATATAAATTATAAGATCATTGGATTAGTTTTGAGTGAGTTATGAATTTTTGAATTTTAACCTAAAAATCTGGGTTTCCTTCTGAGTAGTTCATGTTGGGAGGGGTGTAACTCACCCCACATACCTTCAAATTGAGTGAAACTAGTCTTGTTTGAAAGCAAACATGTAGGGGAACATAATATAAAAATTTTAAAATCAGATTCATTCTTAATAACTCCCAGTAATTCAATGAAATTGCCTTAAGTCTAAATCGGGCTAAGATAGGGCAATCCATAAAGGTCAACTTGCGTGGCTTATAACTTACGTTCTGCTTATGCAAATGATATGCAACTTGTTCGAAATAAAAGATTGTCTTGTTATCTTTAAATTGGTATAGGCTTCATATGGTTTCACTTCGATTCCTATTTTTAGTAAATTTTTACTTCTAGGAGTATAATTCTGGCTAGTGACCAAATAGGCTAAGGCAAAATTTAAATATCTTGAGCTACACATAACAAAATGAGATGGGATCAAAACGGTTGAAAACTAGACACATAGGGCTATGACATATCAAAAATTCCGGTTTAAATGAGTTGTATTGGACTAAAGGTGGATTATACAAAATTCGGATAGAACTAAATAGGATTGGCAGAAATGACCAAATTAATGGTTTCACAAGTGTTAGTGAACATATAAGGCTTAACTTGATGGTTGCAAGTTTTACATTGATAGATATGTTAGATTGATTATACTACTATGACTGATTTATCCGTGGAAGCTGGTACTATTCATGGGGAAGTAGGTTTGATCCGTTATACTGCCGAAATTCCGGCAGAAATATGTGAATCATATGAATGTTATAAATATTTATATGTTATGCTCATAAGGTTCATATATGCAAGGATGAGTTTAAGTATGATATGAAGTTATGAGAACTTATAGTATGGGTGATTATACTTTGAATATATTTACATTTACATGTCATGTTCATGTACGTCATGCATGCAAGCATAATTACAATCTGATATAAGACGTAAGACATGAGACATATCCATGAATGCACAAAGCATTCGCATGCATGATAAGATATGGAAAGGAAAAGATAATAAGAACTTGCAAGATGGACGTACTAAGCTACCATATGAGGCATGACATGGACCCAACTACGTGGGCCAGAGCGGTATTGTCTAAGACTTGGGCCAACCCTCGACCAGAATTAATGGGAATAGACTAGTGTGAGGGTCGGGGAAAGTAAACCCGTCACTCATGTATAGGTACAAGCTCGGACTTGAAAAGCAGGCTATTACCCAGAGGTGAGAAAAGCCATTCACCTCCGGGGGACTAAGCACAGAAGAGCAAGATTAAGTTGCAAGTTAAAGAAAGAGATGAATTAAGTCAAGTGCACTTGCATACAGTCAAGTATAAGCATCTCTATGTGCATCTTCAATTATCTCATTAAGTCATAATGTTATTATGATTCTTGCCGAAGCATATTATACTATTCGTATTCCTATGTCTGTCATATAATATGACAAGTGATTGTTAAAATATAACCCGCTTTGAGGAAGATGTTTTCAACTTAAAACTGAACCACTGATTGTGTATATGTGCTCACATTTTTATAAGAAACTAAAGCGGCTGGAATGTTTATGATGACACTGTATGGCTCGAGTTTATCTATTGAGAACCTTAGGTTCTCACTGCTTGCTTGTATGTTCTTCTTTCCATAAACATTCCAGATCATAGGCTAAAACTTAAGAACGAGGCAGAATACTACGACGTTCATCATGCAAGACTCAGGCTTGAGTCAGTTCAGAAGACTATAGGGGCCGGTTGAAGTTTAAGAAGGGCGATAGCCGCAATGTAGAGGCAGTTTCTGCGTATAACATTAGTTACAAAATTTTTCTTAAATTGTAATTATTTTATTCTCTATGTATCAGAGACGAAATTTATGAATTATTATTCAGGAATAAAGTGTGTAGTTAAAGGGCCATGTATTATATTTTTCACATTTTAAAGATTCTCTTAGCATAGTGACAACCTCTTAATATAACTCCATGACTCGAGTATGACTTATATAATAGAGGGTATTACATGTAATACCCTATTTGAAATAAAAGTAGGTAACAAAAAATTTCAAAGTTTCATAAAAGAGTTTAATTGGTATGCACTGATAGTGTAAAACAGTTTTACACTGTCAACCAATAGAAATAGGGGAAAGTGAGAAATCATGGTGGGTCCCTTGTTATAATGGGTAGTTATTTGTATGAGTTGGCACTTTTAACTATTTCTATTGGCTGACAGTGCAAAACTATTTTACATTGCCTCTCTCTCACTTTATCTCTGTCTTTCTTGTTCTCTCCCTCTCCCTACTCACCACTGCGACAAATTTTTTCTCTCTTTCTTCCCCTTTCAACGTTTCTCTCTGTCATCTCCCTCCCTCGTTCAACTTTCTCTCATTCAGGCTCCTCTAGTGCTGTCACTATTCATCTCCACCATCACCATCGTTTGCATCTCTCTCTTGATCTCACGGGTTCCCCTTCCCTCCAACAAGCTCTCTCTCTAGTGGCGGTTGGATTGGTTTCGCCTTTCACACTTAATCTGCAGCCTTGAGTACGAATTCTCACCTCATATCTTGTTCTTTGCTACTGGGAAATCTGAGTAACTTTAGAATGGGGTTTTGAAATCTTTGATTTTAGTTGGGAAGATAAATAGAAGTTGGTTAGTTTAATTTTGGTCATGAATATAATTTATATGGAGATGAACTAAATTCTGCCCATGTTCATGCTTTGATGTTATGGGTTGAAGTTAGATTCTAAACCATAGTGTTATGTTTCAATTGAACATAATTAATCGAATGTTGATTATAGATTCTTTAGGTGATCAACTTTCGAGTTTGGCAGCTTCTAGGACGTAGATTTGACATCCTCTCTTGTTCAGTGAGTGGATAGTGCCTCTATGACATTTGGTTTTATTTTATGCAATTAATATTGGTTTGATTTTAGCACAATTATTGATGGCTTATTTTTATACATTTAGTTAGTTATGAATACTTTGTTTAGTGATATAATTGTCTTATGGTTTAATATATTTATCTCATCGTGGACCTCTGATTCAGTTTTGAAGAAATTTTACTAATGTTCAAGTGGTGAATGTGTTGAAATTTTTTTTGGAAAAGACTACGAATTTTATGAACGAAAGGACAAGCTCTACTTTATTTGGATTACTGAATTGATTTATTGAGTAAATTATATTTTGGACTTTCAAATTTTGATGAATACTTTGTGCTTCGAAAATTTGATTTAATATTTGTTACTTAGATTTTATTAATATTTATTACTTTAATTTCTATATATTTTGTGATAGGATTTTCAGTTAATCGGTAGTTAGCGGTTGCTGATGTTAGCCTTGGTGCCCCTTGGTTCGAACCTAACCAGCAGGGGTGTTGCTAGCTCAGTGCGTGTGTGTTGAGGCCAACGCACACTGCCGACTTGTCAAATCTGAAGGGGGTAACCCTCATTTGAAAATTTCTCTGAATTGGAAACCTCCCTACCTTGGATTTATATTTGAGAATTATGTTTTGAGGTTATGAAATAATGTTTCTTCTTTTTATAGATGCATAGTATTTAATTTTAATTTTTTACATATTATTTAAAATGATGATTTCTTATTTAAACTTGATTTATGATGTTAATTCCTTATTTAATCATAGTTTGCTTTATTTTTAGAACTTGTTCTCATTTGTTATAGTTTCATTGCCCCTCATTGAGTCGGTTGGACTCATCCCCCCTTTCTCTTTCCTATTTCAGACTTCAGTTTAGCACCTGACTCGTTTCTTCCAATTTCTTAGAGTTGCTTCACCATCCACAGGCAAGATCTCGTGACCTGATGATGTATTTTATAAGATATGTATATATAGGCTTTACGGGTCTTGAAATTTGTTTTATTTAGTGAATAGGTTTGGCAAAGACAGGGAAGATAGGAAAATAGGGGAAGTACTATCTGTTTTTCATAAAAATAGTTATAATAGGCTTGCTAGAGTTCTGCTATCTCTAAGCATTGGTCATGACTCTAGAGTGGATCGTGACATTAATTTGGTTCTTGAAAAATGTATGACATAAATTTAGTTCTCGAAAAATTAAAATTTATTTTAAATTAGTGTAAGTATTTTATAATTTTTTAAATTAACTTAAAGTAAGTCTTAATTTTTCCAAAATTAAATTGATATCATAATTCTTTTAAATATCAAATTAGTATCGCATAACTCTTTTCGTAACGAATTAATTTTATAAATTTTTGAAGGACCAAATTATTATCTCACCACTCTTGTCTTTTTGTTTTTTTGTTTTTTTTTCTGGATGAATTCGAGGTTTTACTCAATTTTTTAACCCAACAGCCAGCAGCGAGCCCACTCCAGAATACATTAACGCTTTTATTTGAACGAAGCAGCAGCTTGCACCTTGCTTTCATCTGCCGCCCGCCGATCACCGTTCATCTGCCAGCCACCATTCATCCCTCTGTTACAGTGCTGCCGCCGTTCACTCGCGACGCGACGCGACGCCACACGTCCCATGACTACTCTGCCAAGAACAACGAGAGCAGCGAGCGACGGCCCCAGTTAGCCCTGCCTGCGACCAGCCTCGTTGCCCTTAGCCCATCCACTAGAACCAAAGCGTCGGCCCTCCAAGCCACCTGCATTGAAGCCATCGCGAAGCCACCTCTCAGGTTTGTTCTAAGCGAAAATTTGTCCCTCTTTGTTCTCAATCTTCCGGTAGGTCTCTGATTCCATATGAGTCTACAGATAGAGATTTCAGATCTCTTTGTTTGTAAAACTTATAATGCGATTGTGATCATGAGTTGCTCTGATAAGTTTGTAACCTCAGAACTATGATTTTTGTATTTTTCTGTAATTTTTTTAAAATTTTTATTTTTAGAATATTTTAAATTTCTTATTAGCCAACACATTTAACCCATCAAACAGGAGGGGTTTGGACAGGTTGCTAATTTTTTAGCTCACTACCAAATTGAGCCAACGCGTCACGGCTCATTTTAGCATTAACCCGTGGTTGGGCAAAGGCAACGCAACTATAGAATTAGAGCAGACTCCAAAACTTCAATATATAAAAGATTCCATTAAATGCAGCTTCCCCAGTTTTATTTTTTGGATTCTAGAGAGCTCCTCGCAAAGATAGGGGGAAATGGGGGAGGGGATGGGTAAATGGGGATTGAACATCTGATCCAAAGCCAACAAATCCCTTGTCACATGGGCCAAGGGAGGTGCCATTTGAGCTATAGCTCATTGGCAGCTTATGTTCCATTTTGTGAGCCAGGTATTGCAAAAGTCAACTTGATCATTTGTGATCAGGGGCATTCTAGCTCTGGTTGCTATTATTGGTAATTTAACTTGGAGATAGTGATAGTGAAACTGAAAAATCAATTTATAGATTCGGCATTGAAAGCTGTTACTTAGTTCACATTCTAATATGAATTTTGAGGTTGGTTTCCCAGTCTTGTTAAGATTTCTAGAGATTATATATTGTGGAATTTTTGGTAGATTATTTTAATTTCAGCCTGTTTCATGGATTATCAGTAGCATATGGTTTGCTGCACTGACAGTTAAAACGCTCGATAACTTTCACACAAATTTTAATGTTTAGAAGCTCTGATTTTTTTATGGAATCATCCTTGCTAATTGTTGTAATTTTATTAGTGTTTTAAGATGCATTTGACATTTGATTGGGTCATGTGTTTGAGAACAATCAGAAGATTTATTACAGTTTAGTGGGATTGATTTGTGGTGGTGGAATTTTGTTTGCAGTTATGGAACATTTCCTTGTTACTGGAAGAAAATAAGCAGCTGACTATCCGTTCCACATCTACAAGAACAATAAATTTGGTGAAGTTGATGCGAGAATAGCTGGGTAGAAGGATGGAATTCCTCATCTTAAGATTTTTAAAGTTCCCTATGAAAGTACTGGTGATATTGTTGATATTTCTGAACAATATCAGGAACTCTATAGCTTATTCGTCATCTTCATCTGAGGCTACCATGCACACTAATAATTGGGCTGTTTTGGTCTGCACATCACGCTTCTGGTAAATCATGGTTTCATCTTTAATTTATAAGAATTCCTTTTGAACAATAATGTCTTACTTTTTTATATATTTCTCTATTGGTTCCTAGTTCTGGTTAATTGAATAACAAAATCCTTATTAAACCTAGGGTTTTATGTTTTTACCCTACCAAAACGGTGTTTTATGTTTTTCGTTTTGTCTAGTTTTTTGGCTGAGCGTCTCTGGGCTCTTTGGCAACAATAAATGTGAATGATAAATAGGATACTTAGTGAAAATGCAATTATACCAATTGTTACCTCACTTTGGCAACTCATTACTGTGGCTTATAGAAAAAATTTGAATTGTTGTTTTCCTTGAAGTTGTGATTGTATGACATGGCTAATATACTAAGCATGCTGCATCCCTTATTCAGGTTTAATTATCGACATATGGCCAATACTTTGTCATTGTATAGGTGAGTATCCAACTTCAGCCTTATTTTTAATTTTTTTAATTATGTTTGGTAATAATCAATTGGTCATTATAAATTCTTTCTCATTCAGGACAGTTAAGCGGCTAGGAATACCTGATGAGAGGATTATACTCATGCTAGCCGATGACATGGCATGTAATGCAAGAAACAAGTACCCTGCCCAAGTTTTTAATAATGAAAACCATAGACTTAACCTGTATGGGGATAATGTTGAGGTGAGTTTTTAGGTATGCCTTATGCCTAGCTCTTCTATAGGCTATAGATAGAGCAATCATTATTGTTAGCTTTGGCTCTGTCTCATTACGATCTTAAGGAAGTACGGTCTTGTAATTAGTGATTTGGTTATACAATTATTGATATGAAGGGCTTGCTTTACAATCAGCCTACTTCAGATAGCATGGTCCTGGTGGACAACTTGCTGAGTCAGATCTGCATCTACATAATGTTTTTATGTTCATCATCACCGTTCACACTGAATGTTATGTTCTCTTGGTGGAGAAGTTGGTAGTGTTATAATGTGCAATGGTTACTATAGCTTGAAAGAGCCCCATGTTTAATTTTTTTTCTCTTTTTCTCATTTTAATTGTAGTTCTATCTCTTATAGTATTTAGAATATTTGTCTCTTTCTACTTGTTTTAAGGCTCCTGATATTACTATCTTCTAGAGGATGATCCTTTTTCCTGCAATCCCTCAGGTAGATTATCGTGGCTATGAAGTGACAGTGGAAAACTTTCTACGTGTACTAACTGGTCGTCATGAGACTGCTGTTCCAAGGTCCAAGCGACTTCTTAGTGATGAAGGAAGTCATATTCTTCTGTATATGACAGGGCATGGTGGTGATGAATTTTTGAAGTTTCAGGACTCAGAAGAACTTCAGAGTCATGATTTAGCTGATGCTGTGAAGCAAATGAAAGAGAAACACAGGTCTGGATTCCTATTCAGCTTATCGTTTGTAACCTTTGAATCGTAATTTTTACACATGAAATTTAAAAATATTTGTCTTAGTTTGGTTGATAAAATAAGATTTATTGGATGAAGGGAAAATTTTCAAAGAGAAGGGAGAATAAGGAATACTATTTAACAAAATAAAAAAACAGAGGAAAAGGGAAAAAAACCAATGCAACAAAGCTTCCCAATCCGCAATCCCTCAACATATATAGACGAAGGAGTATGGACTATGGGTACATGTGCCTATCGTTATTGAAAATAAGAATGGCAACCTATGATGATGGTGATTCTACTAATATGGTTCCATGAGTTCAAGATAATTCTCATTTTTTTGCCGGAAAATATTATATGAATGTTGACCTTTTTGGAGTAAAATTATATTAGGAGTCTTATTTCTTATAGTTGACTTTTTATTTATCAGTGATTGACATATCAGATCATAATCACCTTATTGGAGAAAGAACTCATTTTATGATCATTTGGGATTTATTAGGTTTAAGGAGCTGCTGATAATGGTGGACACCTGCCAAGCTTCTACTCTCTTCTCTCAGGTCTGAAATTTGATTTTGAACTGATTGTTTTGGTTTCTAGAAACTTCTATCCGTCTTATGCCAATTCCTTTGAAATGACAGTGCAGTGATCTTGGGTATTCATTGTCCAGGTTCAGTTAACACTACCATTAAAGGGAAAATTATTGGTCTTAGAGTCGATATCTGCCTATGCTAAATGGACCCATGTGTTCTACATATTTCATATTGTTGTTGAGTGATGTCCTTGCAATTAGTGGAAGCATCATATTTCAATCATTAGTAAAACATTAGAGGTATTGGGTTATAAGGAAGTCCAAAGCTCAGGGTTGCTATATTTATTTGTTGTTATTAGGCTGTTTAGCTGCCATTAAATGGCTTATAATTTGATGGCTAAAGATATGCAAGAGTCTTTGCTCAAATATTTGCTTCCTGTATAAATGATGGTCACTTTGCTTTCCGTGTTGAGCATCCCTATAGCAATTACATAATTGTGATGAAAGGAGATTGACAAATATCCTGTTCTGAAGTTGAGGTTCAACTTCATCTCAGCCGATATCTAACTAATTCTATGGCATATTTTCTTCAGTGTTCAACATCATTTTGTGAAGTACAAATAGTATGACTTTACCCAGTATGCTTTTGTATTGTTGTTAATTTTCTTCTCCTATTCTACTTTTGCTGTCTGCCTGGATTAGATTGATATTCTTGGCATTTAGTGTCTATGCATTATTAACATATCTGTGTTCTTGCAAGCCAGTCTGTTTCACAAGTTTCCTCCTGAAGTTTATAATTGCTTATTATGTGATAATAAGAAAAATATATATTTTTTGTCTAGCTAATTATTCTTCCCTAGCTTTTGTTGCTGACCAGGTTCTCCTTTTTTCTGAGCTTGGCAGCTTCATTCACCCGGTGTTTTGGCAATTGGAAGTAGCATGAAAGGAGAGAATTCATATTCACATCACTTGGACTCAGATGTATGTATGAATTTGATAGTGTTAACCAACTTGTGCATTGTTCATAGAAGTATTTGAAATAATATGCTACAGTTTATCCATTGGTTTTCAGTTTTCTTCATGTTTGGCTCTGGAGTCTTCAAACTAAAATTGCCTTTTGTACTTACTCTTTGCAATATAATACAGGTTGGTGTTTCAGTTGTCGATCGTTTTACATTCTACACTCTTGCCTTCTTTGAGAAGCTGAATATGTATGACAATGCCTCGTTGAGCAGGTACATCAAAATTGTTTTAGTATTTTATCCTTGCTGACATGTGTTTCTAAAGTATGTGTGTTCTTTTGCATGTTCTTTTAATTGAATTTTACTTTCTAAACATTTTGTCATGGTTCTGTTTCTTATCATGACTTCCAACAATTCTATATAAAATCCACTGGACTGTACTGATTAAAACTTAATTGGGCCCCTTTTGGTAAAACAACTTTCGAATGTCCCATCTTTTTGAATGCTCAAGACCTTTATCCCTCTCTTATTTGTTGAGAAAGTTGGTAGTCATGATATGAGCACCCGAAATACACACCATCAAAATTATATGTTTGCATTGAAGGCTAGATTGTTTACTCTTGGAATTTTGTGTGTTGTTTGCAGTCTTTTCAATTCATATAATCCAAATCTGTTGATGTCAACTGCGTATTATAGAATGGACCTATACCAACGCCATTTGGAGGAGGTAACAAACGTTATGGACATAGTTTGATTCCTTTGCTCATTTTTTGCAAATTTCTTTGCATGGTTTATTTGTTGAGGAGTCTACTTTTCTTTATTATCAGTTGAGGGATCACGTGTTAGGACCCCAGTGGCATATACTGATGAAAATGTTACCCATGTCCCTTGTAATATTAACCCAAGTACCTCTGTTTTACCTTATGCTAAGGTTTATACTAGGAAGAATAGAAAGAGGGAGGCTGACACGGGCAAGGCATGTGGCCAAGAAGGCATGGGAGGGACTTGTAACTAACTTTGCCTAGCTGGCAAAGTTAGTGGGCAAGGGGAAGTGCATTACTGATTCTGTTACGGCATGGGGGGAGAGTACTTTTGGGGAGGGGAGAGTGCTGAGGGGAGCAGCTCAGACAGTTGGAATAGGATAGAACTCAGGAGGGTGCTAGGTCTCTCGAACACCTAGCTGTTTCTCATACACATTTCTTCTTTCTTTCTGTAAATAAGATATACGGCAGAGGGGGAGAGCTAATACTACTCTGATATTACTCTCTTTTCTTGAAATTCCTACAGATTCTGTTCTCTTATCCATTTATCTTATACCAATTCTTACAACTGGTATCAGAGCTCTTGATCTCGGGAAGCTCTGTGAATGGTGACCACGCGCGCTGCAATGGATGCTAGACTGGGTGATATGGAGCGAAAGTTGGCTGAGATGCAGGAGGAGAATGTACAGGCCATGGCAAATCTGACTGCGAATCTAATGCGGTAGATTGATCAACTGAGACGCGATAGGAGCTCGAGCAGGTCGCGGGACCAAGACGACGATCGGCGAGGTCAGAACCTCTATCGCCGGCGAAGGGGCGGACCTCGTAATGAAACGACGAGGGGCGAAGACTCTCGCTCGAGGCAAGACGAGAGGTCACAGGAAGGGAGCGATGATGACAACCAATCCGAGATGAGGTGGAGCGAGAATCCCCGGCCACGAAGGGTGGAGTCGGGTCAGAAAATAGATCTCCCTATTTTCTCCGGCGGCGATGCGTATGGGTGGCTAGTGCGAGTGGAATGTTACTTCCGGGTAGCTCAGGTTGACCCACGTGACCGACTTGAATTGGCATTGGTAGCCATGGAGGACGAGGCCTTGACGTGGTATGAGTGGTGGGAGGAACAGACTGAGTTTCCCTCGTGGCGGAGGTTTAAGGATGACTTACTTCGGCGGTTCCAACCCGGGGCGGCCCAGAACCCCATGGGACCGTTGTTGGACGTGAAACAAACGGGCTCGGTGATGCAGTACCGAAGGGAATTCGAACTAGTTGCAAGGGCCAAGAAGAATATGGACTCGGAGATACTGATGTGCATCTTCATGAACGGACTCAAGAAGGAGGCGAAAGCGGAGATGACGGTGGGAGAGTTCCGGAACTTAGCAGACATGATGGATTGTGCTCTTGAATTGGAGCAACGAAATTCTGCTTGGGTGGATGCTGGGGTGAACCCTGGAGTGAAGGGTGCAGGCAGACTCTCAAGGGGCCTAGGCCCATTTAGGCCTCAGCCTTGGGTCAAAAATAATCCGAGAGGATTACAAGGGAGTGTGACGAAGAGTGATGCAGGCCTAGTCCCGCATAGACCCCAACATGGAGTGAGGAGCAACCAAGGAGGATCCCAAGGAAGCGGGCTTAGCGGCACCAACAGTGGCCCTTCCGAGAGCAAAACCAGCGGCATTAGGCGGCTTTCTCATGAGGATTGGCAAGAAAGACAGAGGAAGGGGTTGTGCTTCCGATGTGGGGACAAATGGAATCCAAAGCACGTGTGCCAACTTCGCCATTTTCAGTTCATTTTAATGGAAGGAGTGGAAGAGAATGTTAAGGGTGAAGAATAGGAGGTACCGCCAGAATGGGAGGTGGAAACAGAATTAAGGGAGCTTCAGTTGTCATCATTTAGCTATTCGGGGTTAACTTCAAACAAGTCACTCAAGGTGTGGGGAGAGATTCAAGGAGAGCAAGTGGTAGTGTTGATAGATTTAGGAGCCACCGCCAACTTTATCTCTGCTAAGGTGGTGGAAAAGCTACAGTTACCAATAGAAAAGGTGCAGGGGTTCAAGGTGGAGGTTGGGAATGGAGCCATTGAAGAAGGGTGTGGAGTGTGTAAGGGGATAGAGTTGCTAGTACAGGGTATAAGGATTATCCAGAACTTCTTTGTGCTAGAAATGGGCAGGTCCGAAGTGGTTTTGGGGGTGGATTGGTTGGCTGGGTTGGGAAATTTTGTAGGTAACTATAGAAATATGACACTGAGTTGGATGGAGAAGGGTAGCAGAGTGTTACTGAAGGGTGATCCCACCTTGTGCAAGAGCAAATCCTCTTGGAAGGCTGCTTTGAAGGCTCTCAGAGCTGAGGGGGAAGGCTACTTAGGGACGATGGTGCAGGTTGAGACAACAGAGAAGGAAGGCTCTAGTCTAAGTGCGGGGGTGCAGGGCTTATTGGCTGAATATGACAACTTGTTCCAAGCTCCCACGGGTTTACCACTGCCCAGGGCACAGGATCATGCCATCATATTGAAGGAAGGAGCTCCGATTCCTCACATCCACCCTTACAGGTACCCCCATTATCAAAAGAATGAAATTGAGAAGATCATAGATGAGATGATGCAATCTGAAATTATAAGGCCTAGTACTAGCCCGTTCTCTAGCCCGGTGATTTTAGTTAAGAAGAAAGATGGAGGGTGGTGTTTTTGTGTGGACTATAGAGCCTTGAACAAAATCATCATCCCTAATAAATTTCCAATTCCAGTTATTGATGAGTTATTAGATGAGTTAGGAGGTGCGAAAGTCTTTTCTAAGCTGGATTTGAAGTGTGGTTATCACCAGATCAGGATGAAGATGGAGGACATCCCCAAGACAGCTTTTAGGATGCATGAGGGACATTATGAGTTCCTAGTCATGCCTTTTGGACTCACTAATGCCCCCTCAACCTTCCAAGCTCTCATGAATCAGGTGCTGAAACCTTTTGAGAAAGTTTGTCCTAGTATTCTTTGATGACATACTAATATATAGTCCCAATCTGGAGTTGCATCTCACACACCTTCAGAAGATTTTTGAGGTCTTGAGGATTCATGAATTATATGTCAACCAGAAAAAGTGCTGTTTTGCACAACCCCAAGCTGAATATCTGGGGCACATTATTTCTGGAGGAGGGGTAGCTGCTGACCCCAAAAAGATTCAAGATATGGTAGGATGGCCGGTACCAATAGATTTGAGAAGTCTAAGAGGATTCTTGGGGTTGATAGGGTATTATAGGAGGTTTGTGAAGAACTATGGGAAGATTACTTGGCCCTTAACCCAACTCCTTAAGAAGGATAGCTTCAAGTGGGGAGAGGAGGCCCAACAGGCCTTTGAGAAGTTGAAAAAGGCCATGACCACGGTACCAGTGTTGGCTGTCCCATCATTCGCCAAGCCTTTTGTGATTGAGACTAATGCATCAGGGAAAGGAATTGGGGCTGTTCTGATGCAGGAGGGGAGACCTATTGCATATATGAGCCAAGTTTTGTTTGAACTAGCTCAGAGCAAGTCTGTCTATGAAAGGGAATTGATGGCCATAGTCTTAGCAGTGCAGAAATGGCGACATTACTTGTTGGGGCAACATTTTGTGGTGTATACAGACCAAAAGAGTCTGAAATATTTACTGGATCAAAGAGTTGTGGGGGAGGACCAGCAGAAATGGATGACCAAGCTTCTTGGGTATGACTTTGAAATCAAGTATAAGGCAGGGAATGAGAATGGAGTGGCTGATGCATTATCTAGAAGGCTTCAATACTCTGCCATCTCTATTGTCAACGTTGCTGATTGGGCAGATTTGGACGCCGAAGTTCAAGCAGATGCAAGGCTAAAGAGTATTATTCAGGACCTGTTGCAGGGAGATGACTCTCACCCAGGATTTGAATTGAGAAGAGGGAGGTTGTACTATAAAGATAGAATGGTGATTGCCAAGGATTCTGCAAAAATTCCTCAGATCCTGAGAGAATTCCATGATTCTAACACTGGAGGTCATTCTGGTTTCTTTCGAACTTACAAGCGAATTTCGGACCTACTATATTGGGAGGGCATGAAATCACGTATCCAACAGTATGTTAAAGAGTGTGATGTGTGCCAAAGAAATAAACATCAAACTCTTTCACCTGCAGGGCTCTTACAACCACTCCCACTTCCAGGCAATACGTGGACTGATGTGACGATGGATTTCATAGGAGGGTTGCCTAAAGCGATGGGGATGGATACTATAATGGTGGTGGTTGATAGGATGACAAAATACGCCCAATTTTGCCCTCTATCACATCCTTACACTGCTAAGGACGTTGCTGCCACATTTGTCAAGGAAGTGGTTCGCCTCCATGGGTTCCCAAACTCGATTGTCTCGGATCGTGACCGGGTGTTCATGAATAATTTCTGGACGGAACTCTTTAGAATGGCTGGGACTAAGTTGAAATTTAGTTCAGCCTACCACTCTCAAACTGATGGGCAGAGTGAAGCGGTCAACAAATGTCTTGAAACTTATCTCCGCTGTTTCACAGGTTCTAAGCCGCGACAGTGGCCTAAGTGGCTTGCTTGGGCTGAGTATTGGTATAATACCAATTATCATGGAGCTATTCGCATGACTCCATTCAAGGCTCTATATGGAAGGGACCCTCCTATGCATCTAAAGGGAGGAAAGGAATCCACAGTTGAGGAGGTTCACATGCTGATGGAGGAACGAAACCAGATGTTGGATGAGTTGAAATTCCAACTAGAAAGGGCACAGAACCGCATGAAGTCTTATGTTGATCTTAAGAGAAGAGAGGTGGAATACCAAGTTGGAGACAGGGTTTACTTGAAGCTGTAGCCATATAGGCTCCAGACTTTAGCAAAAAGGATCAACCAAAAGTTGAGTCCTAGATATTATGGGCCTTATGATATTATAGAGAAGATAGGACCCGTGGCTTACCTGTTGAAGCTCCCAGCTGACTCTAGAGTACATCCGGTTTTCCACATCTCCTTGTTGAAGAAGTGTGTCTCTCGGAATGTGCAAGCCCAACCCCTTCCAGCTGCTCTTTCCGAAGGTTGGGAGCTGCAGGTGCAACCGGAAAAAGTCATTGCAATTCGTTCCAATTCAGCAGGCCAGTTGGAAGTACTAATCAAGTGGCAGGCTCTACCTGATTTCGAGAATTCGTGGGAGCTAGCAGCAGACATTCAGAAGCTATTCCCTTCTCTCCAACTTGAGGACAAGGTGGATTTTGAAGGAGGGGGTGTTGTTAGGACCCCAGTGGCATATACTGATGAAAATGTTACCCATGTCCCTTGTAATATTACCCCAAGTACCTCTGTTTTACCTTATGCTAAGGTTTATACTAGGAAGAATAGAAAGAGGGAGGCTGACATGGGCAAGGCATGTGGCCAAGAAGGGATGGGAGGGACTTGTAACTAACTTTGCCTAGCTGGCAAAGTTAGTGGGGAGGGGGAAGTGCATTACTGATTCTGTTACGGGATGGGGGGAGAGTACTTTTGGGGAGGGGAGAGTGCTGAGGGGAGCAGCTCAGACAGTTGGAATAGGATAGAACTCAGGAGGGTGCTAGGTCTCTCGAACACCTAGCTGTTTCTCATACACATTTCTTCTTTCTTTCTGTAAATAAGATATATGGCAGAGGGGGAGAGCTAATACTACTCTGGTATTACTCTCTTTTCTTGAAATTCCTATAGATTCTGTTCTCTTATCCATTTATCTGATAACAGTTCTTACATCATGCATGCACACACAGATTGAATTTTGATTCACACATATGGATTTAATTTTGATGCACTGAAAGTGTAAAAAAATTCTACACTGTCATCCAATCATATAGACATATTTGACTCTTAATACCCACTACTTTGAAAGTCTTGCATATGGTCAGATTTGATTGGACGTAGTTTAAAATTTTTTTACACCGATAGTGCATCAAAATTAAACTCTATATAATTAGGTGTCACTTGCTTTGCACAAATTGCTTCTACTTGGCACTGTTTCCTATGTTTCAGCTTGTGCAAACTCGATTTCTGTCTTGAAATTCAGTGATTTCTTCCGTAAATCAAGCTCCAACTTTATTGCATATATTCAACTCATTCAAGTATCACGTGCTGTCTTGAAATTCAGTGATGCTTCTAGTGTTTCCTGATTCAACTCCTTTTATGTATCATATTTACTGTGTAGACTATAGATCACTTTGTTAAGCTACTGCCTAACTAACTAAATGGAATAATAAAACCACAAAGTTTGTACTCATGTTCATCGTAGGTTTACTGGTTTGAGACATCATGATAAAGTTGAGCTGCTTGCATGTTACGCAAGGGCTTGTAGGTTGATTTAATGTGTTTATGATGTAGTTTATTGTGCTTTGCTGTTATTTCAACAGTTCTGGCAATATCTGTATATTTCATTGGGCTGAATTATAGTTCAAGCTCAGTGGCTATAAGCTTTGCCAATTGAATGGTTTATTTTGATTGATGTAACATCTGCCACCTTGGATGATTTGTTACATTGAAGTGATGAGTTGTTTTACTGTACTTCTTTCTAGGTACCTGTGACAAACTTCTTTGGCTCTGTAATGGAAACAATACACACTGATTCAGCATACAGATCCTGGTCAAATAAAAATTTTGGGGGAGCTAAAATCAAGAAATTTTCAGACCAATCTCCGTCCAACAGTGACATGAAATTTTTGGGAAACTCTAATGATGAGGGTCAATTAAATAATTTTACTGCAGAGGTGACTCTTTCCCTCCTTTTTGTTGGTAGCAAAGGAGAATTCAAGTATTCAATATATTCAATCCTATTAGGGTTATGTTTACATTATTTCATGTGGCTGTAACAATGTGACTAATAGATAGTGGATTTACTGTGCAGGAACGGCTACAGGATAGTGTTGGTTATCTATGGAATACCATCCTCAGCAATGTGAATACTTTTGAAAGCATTGATGCTTTTGTGTGCTATGGTCTGCTTTTAATGCTTCCTCTGTTGGTAGTTTCCACATGGCTATCACAGTAAATGATTGAAGCAACGTTCTTTAAGTTTGTATGCTGAGCTGAGTTCCACTGATGCCATATGTCACGGTTGCTTGCAATGCAATTCACACCAAGAACTCAGGGCTTCCTTGTAGATGTGGGCACATGCATACTGAGAGAGCAGCTTAATAGTTTTGGTGTATCAGTTTTATTATGTCAGCTATTGTTCTTGCCTTGTTGGTGCAGTGTTATCATGGGTTCTTCAGTTCTAATAATGCATAGTTCCATGAATCTTGCTCTGTATAAATTCTTTAAAAACGAAATGGAAATCACTAGACGAACTATCAAAGGATCTTAATGCTATACTTGCCTAAGTTTTACCCAAAAAATGTACACGCCTATGGGGAGCGTTTATATAGCTACTCCTATTTGCTTATTACTATTTGTAACTGACTTATTCTTCTCATATTTTCAAACCTTTTATTAAGTTGTGATGCAATAGTAAGATTGTTATCTTGTGATCCGAAGGTTATGAGTTCAAATATTGGAAAGAGCTTCTCCATTTGCTGGAGTAAGGCTGTATGTATTTACTCTTCTTAGACTTAACCAAGTTGAAGTTTAAAGTCGCATGTATTGGGCTGTTCTTTTTCAAACCTTTTATTATGTAATTAATTCCTTAAGTGAGTTGGAGGGAAGGAAGGGTGGGAAATCAGAATTGAGGGTGAAGATTAATGTTTAGGGATGTCATACATCATAGCCAATAGGATGAGATAGAGTAGGGGCGCACATGAGTTAGTACCAACTTGCCAATCTGATGGATTCGATCGATGACATATTTGTAGGTTGGGTTAGGTCATCGGGTCAAACCCTTGGTGTGGGTAGCTGGTTTAAAAATTGAACTCACCAACCTGATCCAAGGGCTCGAGTTATTGTTATCATTTTCTTCCTAAAAACTTACACTCAATAACTCATGTGACCCAAATCCCCACTCTGTAATTGTTCATTACTTCGATTTCATTTCATGCGTCTCTCATCCTCTCTTCATCTTTCTTTCTCTGGAGATCCACTTTCATTTTGTCCTAACCTTAGTTTTGCACTGCCACCTCTAGCCTTGCGTTGTCGTGTCATCTCGTCACATTGCTTTGTCGCTACTAGTGCAGTGCCAAAGCCAGACACAAGCTCGCGATTGCAAAGTGCAAAAGCTAGCTAGCCTACGAACATGAACCACCATGGAACCACCAGTACAAGCCATCACTTGTTGTGATTCCTCCGCCTTCCTGCTAGTGTTGTTCCTTGACTTACTTTTGCCATCACTGTCATCCTTCTTGACAATGGCAGTGGAAAATTTATGGTAGATACTAGAGATCTCTCAATAATGGGAAGAGACCTTCTGTTGGTGTTGGGATGGTGAAAGATTTGATTTTTTGAAAAGTATATTGTAGATTTGATATGGATATGTAAATTTACTATTTTTTTTTGTTGCTATTTTTTATTCTGGATTTGGATTCTCTAAAATGAATATATTTGTAAAGTGAGAAAATGAGAGGTTAATTATCCTTAGATTAATAGATAGGATCCACGTATAATAGAAGTTATTGATTCAACGGTAATGAACCACTCATTTTCTCACTTTACAAATACGTTCACTTTAAAGGATACAAATTCTTTTATTCATGCTATATTCAATGAAATGTTGCTGCTATATTGATAAGGATTTTGATTTTTAATGCATGCTGCTGGGCTGTTGCTAGATTTGTAATTTTCCTTCTTTTTTTTTTTTTCATGTTCTGATAATGGAGAGGGCACAACCTTATGAACCAACTCAAACTGACCTGTATAACATTGGGATGAGTTGGGTTGGTTCGGTTTAGTTTGGGTTACTCAGATTTTTTTTTTTTTTTTTTAAGAAACTGACCAATCCAATCCAATTTCAATTGATTGATTTAGATTTTATTTTATGCTAAACTCGACCTGTGTTCAATTCCAAGATATTGCGGATACACAAAAGGCGGTAATTATGTTGCTAAATTTATGATTCATGTGCAGTATATTTAGATGGTACATGCATATTATTTGGTTTTATAATATGTTTTAATATATTAATTGGTCCGTTCTTAATATATATCTTTTTTAAAAAATTAAAAATTATATAAAAAGTAAAGCATAAAGAAGGATGAAATAGTATAGTTTCGTTCATTTCACGTGGTTTCCTCCTTTCTTTCCAACAGGACCTTCCAACTTCATGAGCACAGTAGCTATGGCAGCATCAAGCAGCTCACAGGCTTGATCTTCAATAGAGCACCCATGAAGCAAAACAAAACCACCACAAAAGCGGAATCTCTATTATTTATAAGGAGTGATCTTTTTGTCATTCTGTCCTTTATCTTCCTTGAAATCCTTCCCAAATTTCCATTTTTTTTCGCAGAATTAAAAATCCTATTATATGAACTGCATTAGACGTCGATTAGGATTCTGACATGCATTGAGGCACAATCTTTTTATCCAATCAGTTGGTGAGTGGTTATTTTTCATCCACATCATTGGTAACTGAATAATGAATTCATCCATCACAGTTCGTGATACATAGCACTGATTGTGAAAATATACAGAAAATCAATAAAGGCATAGAAAATAAAAATAAGAGATTAATTTTGATATATTGTGTAAAAGAGTTTTATATTATTATTTAATTATATATTTTTATTTGTAAAATTTTTAAAGTTATGGGTGATTAAATCAATATTTTTGTGAATATAATAATTTATGATTGACTATTTGTATAAATTCTTTTTATATTAACAGTATATTAAATTAAATTCTAGAAATGATGAAAACAATATAAAAAATAAAATAAAATCATGACAAGGCTAAATGGAAAAATTTATGTGAGATTAAGTCACGCATTTTTACATGCAAACATAAACAAAAGGAAAGGATAAGGCTCAATGGAAAATGACATGTGACTCTTGTTCAAAAATCTTGATCCGGGGACCCATTATGGTTTCCCCAGCGGGAAGTTTAGCATGAGCCTATATTATATTATTATAGAGGAATAAAGCCATCTTGAGGTGTGTGAAGTTGCATCCAAGTGTCAAGGGATAGGGATGATAAAATAGATTTAACTCATCGGATTGACCTATTAAATTTATTAAAAATAATAAATTAAATTAATATATTTGACTCATCAAAATTTTTTTGATCCACCTAAACTGCCCTGCCTAATTTGCGGGCTTCGACCAGCCGAGGCAGGTTGGGCTTGCGGAACGAGAGTAGACTATTTTTTTTATTTTCCTGAGTACAGGACTAACGTGTTATTTACGTATTTGTCATATATTTAGCTCGTCTTTCACATTCTGCACGATTGAACGTGTGATTTGCTCACTCTCAACTTGGCCGCCCAACTTTGGACTAAATTGCAGGACTCGTCAAGCATTGACTTAATTTATAGGATACTTCAATCTATCTAAGACGACAAAACAAATTTAGCATAGAAATTAAGCCACGTGTGTGTATATATATATATATATATATATATTATTGTTAATATAAAATTTTTTTACACTTATATTTAATTATGTATTATTATATTAATAAAAATATTTAATTAAATTATTCACTATCTTAAAAATTTTATAAATACAAATATCTAATTAAATGATAATATAAATTTTTTTTACACTATTAATATATAACAATTAAAACAAAGGCAATTAAAATATATGCATGTATAAATAAACTCATATATATTATCGTTTAATGAGAATTCTCACCTCGATGTAGCCAGGTCTTTCAGGGTCTAACTCTTCCATGGTCAGAGCTGCATATTCTTCGGCCTGCTCCTTCAATCTGGATAATTTATTTGCTGAAGCGCTTAACTTGATAATCTGGAAATCAAATGAGACATAACAACTGTTTAACGCAAGTTTTAATTATAAAAGCTCAACCAAATGCTATCTGGTTGAGAAAAAAATATTAATTATTATATAGTGATCAATCAAAATGGTTTAAAGCCGTGGTTTTTACAAAGGTTAATGATACATTCACACCTAAAATCACAAACCTTACTTCTATTTACTTTGTTTGAAATAAAGAGAGAAAAATAAGATTATTTTGAAATTTTTTGTAAAACAAATTAAGATAAGGCTCCTTTAAAATAAATATGTTTGTAAAATAAATAAAAAACAAGAATGCATCTATCATTATATTATTTTGTAAGTTAAGCGAACAATCAATTTTAAATAAAATTGAAGATATTTTTTTATTTAAGTGAATTTTTCATTCAATATATTTTTTAAAATTTAAAATTTTTTAATGTAATTTAAAATTTAAATATAACAGTCATACTATAAACAACTTATAATGACTATACAATGCGACCATGCAAAAACTCATTTTTAAACTTATCATTACAAATTTTTCCTTCTTTGCCCCCTTAGCTTCTTATTCAGACTCTTGGGTAATAGTCTACTTTTTAGGATTGAGCTCGTTTCTATATAAGAATACCGGATTTACTTTCCCCGACCTTCCCACCGATTTATTCCCCTTAACTTTAATCCAAGGCCGGCCCAAGTATTATGGAACTTTTATTATAATATAATCTTTATGAATTTCTTGGAAAATGCACATGTATCTTAATGTATCTTATAACTCATGCATAGACTTTATCGAAATTCCGGCAACATAACGGAATATGTCCGCTTTCCCATGAATAGTGCCAGTATTTAGAAAACAATCTTTCAGAGAAATCATAACATTTCATTTACAATTTAAACATCAAATTCATAGGAACATTAGTTGCCTTTAAGACATGGTTGCTGTCTCAACACTCTCGCTCAACCCAGTTTTTGTAAGTCAAGCCAAGATTCCTATTTAACTCATCTGGACCTAAATTTTGGATATGTTAGAGTGTTATATGTCTATTTTCTAACCTCTTTAGTTCCATCTAATTTTGATAAATGTAGCTCAAGTTATTTAAGTTTTATCTCGGCTTGGCCTGTAGTTGGCCAGAATTATACACTTAAAAGTAAAAATCCACTAAAAATAAAAAACAATTCAAATCATACGAATTTGGTATCATATTAAAGCTAACAGGACAATATTTCATTTTCAACAAGTTCCAATTCATTTTCTTTATTATAGCTTGAGTCATAAGCCCCGAAATTTGACCATTATGAACTGCCTGTTTTGGTCCGGTTTGGACATAGGGCAACTTTCTCGAACCACTGGGAGCAAACAGGACCGTATCTAACTCTGAAGTTTTATGGGATACTCTCTTATGTGTAACTTTCTAAAAAGTTAGTTCCATTCAATTCCAAGTCATATAGGGCAAGTTTTGTCTTGAACAACCTAATCTGCCCGGAATCAATCTCAAAAATCTAGGTCAAACTTCCAAAATTCATATCTCTCTCAATACTAATCCAATGGCCTTATATTATATATGTATGGAAAGCACTGGATGTCTAGTGTCACATAAAAATAGTTCCATCATATTAAAACAGCTGTAGGCGGAGCCATACACTCCGCCGTACAGACTACTGAAGGATTTTAACCTTCCAGCCCCTCCCTACATCCTACTCTCACTCCTTTCTACTTCTTAATCAATTTTAACACTAAAGACAGCTAACAAACTAGCCAAAGATCATCATATTCATTCAATCATCACATTAGTAAGTGAGAAAATAAAGCCCCAATTAGCCATCCATAACCAAAAAAACAAGAACAAAGTTGAATCTCTACCTCCTTGTATGTGATCTTGCTAGATTTTGGAGGTTGGTTTGATAGAACCTTGTCAAAGCTTGAAGGTTTGATGGAGTTGGGTGAGTGGAGAAGAGAAGAAGAAGGCTGGAAGAGGAGAGGAGGGGGCGAAGTCAGTAGGGAATAAGGGAGAGAAATCTGATTCAAGCAATTAAAGGGTAGTTGGAATTGTGGGTTTTGATTGGTTGAAATTTTGTAGTTAAATTTCAGCCATGCTTCCTTCTCCTTGTGGCCTTGGTGGCGCCACCCATAGAGGCTTAAATGGCTAAGTATTCAGCCTTTGAGTCATAGGGTTTTGGGTATATAATTCTATTGATTCGGTTCCGAAAGTTTAAAATACCGAAATCTTACCGATTTCCTTTAAATCAGTAAATCGGTTTTAGGAAAATTTCTATGAAATTGTCTATGCTTCTAATTTAATTCTCTTATATCTAAACTCAATTAATTGCTAATTAATTGATCCTAAATAAATATTTAGCCAAATTTTAATTAACTTCAATTATTCGATAAAAATCGAACAACCAGGTGAAAAACGATAAAAAAAAATCTAGTGGATGTTACAAATACAATCGCATCCTACACTAAGTTACTAATGTTAAAGTATTGGAATATCTAAATCTAAATACTAAGGACCTTCACATAGGAGTTATTTCATTTGCAGCAAAAATGGATCAATCTTGATAACCACACATGTTAAATTCTAGTTGTATAAGTCCTTAAGCACAAACCTTGTGTTAGCACTTAGCAACCGTAATTTCAACTGAAAAAAAGAACATTGCAATAGCCAAAAAGGAGGTTTAAAAATAACATATACTTATTACTTGAATCATCGAAATTTCAAGTGTTAAATCAATTTTAATCCAAGCATTTTATAAAAAGGATAATCAGAATGAAAATTTCAACATTTTTCTTTGCATCAACAAAGGAAGCTAAAAGCCATATTTTCATCTGAAACAATTGACATCAACAGGAAAATCTACCAGAAGCTATTTGCTTAAGTTCACACACATCCTAGATATTCCATTCCCTGACCACCTTATCAATTAAACTACTCACCTAAATTTTAATTTTATCTCTATTTCTTAGCTCCAAAATCAACCCTTTACACTCAGGAATTTTTAAATAAAAATTGACCAGCAATACGATAATCAAACTAACCAAATAACATACTCAAAAATCAAGTAATCAATCCTATCATCCATTAACTAAATTTATGAATCAGAGGGAAATCAAAACAAGCAAATAGGAAGGTGTTCAAACTTGATTCTACAAAAACCAAATAAAAAAGTCAAGAATAACTTACCCAATGGTTATGGATTTAAAGGAAGTCAGGCAACTTCCAGCTGCGAAAGGAAAATGAAATTGGAGCGCCACGAACAGAGGAAGACGTAGTGGAAGGAGAGGTAGACCGCGCAAGAGGAAAGAGACAAACAGACAGACTGCGACTGAGGGAGAGATAACTTCGAGTGGAGTGAGGAGTTGGTCTACAACGGTGAGAGGGGCAAAAATCAGGCGAAGGAAGAAGCAAAAATCGTGGCAGAGAAACATGCAGAACTCCGCAGAAAGGAGCAAAACCGAGGGGAGGGCGAGCTAAACGAAGCCGCAAGGGATGGTGTGTGGTAGAAGTCAATGTGGCGGCAAAGGGGGAAAAGGGGGCGCCGATGATGGTGAGTATGGTTGTGAGAGAGAGAGATCGAGAGGGTGAGAGTAGGGAGAGTGAGAATGAGAGATCGAGAGAGAACAGAGAGTATTTGAGAAGAAAGGAAAAGAAATGGAAAGAAGAACTTAAAGTGCATCCTATCACTTAAGGTCTTGGTAGTCCTTCCTTCTTTTATTCCACTTTTAGAATAATATTCTCCTAATTTGAGTTAAATTCATTTATCCCCATATAATTTTAAACCATTAGAGATATGTTCCAATGGCTTAAGCCGTGTAAAATTTAAAAAAAAAAAATTCTATTACTAATAATTTTTTTTTTAACTAACATTTTATTTTAAATCAGGATATTACATTCTCCCCCTCTTAAGAAATTCGGTCCTTGAATTTCAAGAAGACAATTCACATCTAAACTAGTTATACTTGTCAGTATT
The DNA here is from genome assembly GCA_031439585.1 of Pterocarpus macrocarpus. Lineage (NCBI taxonomy): Eukaryota > Viridiplantae > Streptophyta > Magnoliopsida > Fabales > Fabaceae > Pterocarpus > Pterocarpus macrocarpus. Next base: position 32,596,101 of record CM062522.1, on the reverse strand, counting down.
ACACACATATAAAACAGCGTCACTAGTATGCACAAATCAGACTTCTTATCTTATCTCTAGATGTAAGGGGTAAAGTTCAATTGCAAGTTAACAATGCTTAATTTCCTGGTCAAACTAAAAAGAACATGACGACAATATCAAATAAGGATAACGTGTAGCATAACAGATCTTATCAATTATCAACCACATTATTTGAAACTTGTTTGGAAAAAAAATAAGTGGTTGATGCCAAAGCAACAATATGCTAAACTAGTTATTAAGTTCAATATTTCCTCAATAATGATTTGGTCAAACAAAATAATAACAAGCACTCCCGAAACCATTAATTAAAACTCAAAATAGTACCATATCAGCAACTTCAAGGAAGAAGAAGAAGTTATAGACAAATAAGAAGTCTATCACCATGAATTCAAAAGATCGGTAACACAAAATAGGCTGTAAGCAAGATTCATTAAAGCAAAAAAAAAAAAAAAAAAAAAAAATTTAAGACCTAGTAATTACTTGATACAAACTAAGAATCAAATATAAGAAACGATCAACTTTGTCATGGTGTCACAAGATAATGTCAGACTACAAAATTTTAACACCATGAAGGCCACATAAAAAAATAAAAAAACTCATGGCCCAATATTTCAGCACAAACAAGGAGCCTAAACTAATGTGTAACGTCCCGATTTCCGACCTCCTTACACACACCTTCCCGACTTCCGACATTATTCAACTCCAACAACGGACGTCCGACTTCGCCTTCAAGTTTGATCAAATCCCATTCCCGACTCAATCTCTGAATTTCAGACAGAAGGGATTATTTCCGATTTCCGAGTTCATCTTGCACAATTTCCGTCTTCATGACCTCCGATTTCCGATTTCATCTAGTTTTATTTCCGACTTCATCTTATGTATAATCCCTGATTTCTGAGTTCATATGCCTGTCTTGACGACTTCTGACTTTACCTCATTACATCATCGAATTTCACATAAAGTATACCACTTCCGACTTACGAGTTCAAGCATTTGGGTTTGATGCATTTCGAATTACCGAGTTTAGATAGGGAGTTCCGAGATTATATGATTTTCAGCTGCATTACTTCCGACCTTCGACTTCGATTCCAAGTATCAAAATAAACAGGATTTCCTCAAGTCACAAGCAACATGGTACGAGTTTCGGCATCAGGCTTCAGCTGCAAGCAATTTAGAAGGTCACGAGTTCCGACTTAAAGTATTATGGGACGAGTTCTAATTTCAGGTGGAACGAAAGTGTATCCCAGTTTTTGGACGACGTGGAGAGCAAATTGGCCACAAAAGTGAGAGACATGGCCGAATTTCAACCACAAAATTCCAACCAATCAACCCCACAACTTTCATGTATTTAAATCAGACTCTTCTCTTCATTTTGGTCTGATTTACGTTCCCCTTCCCAGCCTTCTTCTTCTTCCTTTCCTCTCTCAATCTACTCTCTCTAACCTCCAAGCTTTGTCAAGGCTTCCTTCAGCTCAAATTCAAATTCAGCAAGATCACACTCCAAAGAGGTAGGATTCAATCTCTAATCTTGATTTCTCTAAACTGAGGATGCATGAAAGATTACTCTTTTATGATTGTTTGATGATATATGTGATGTATATGATAAATTATGATGGATTATGATAGGATTAATATGAAATATTGAGTTGAAATTAGAGTTAGAAGAAGAAAATTAGAAGGAACCAAGGGTTAGGATGCTGTCTGGATGAAGAATTCCACGGCAGTCCGTACGGCGGAGTGTACGGCTCCGCCTACAATCGGTCAAATCCGATGAAACCATTTTTAGATGAAAGTAGACATTCAGGGCTTTTCATAGATATATCATATAATGTTTTTGGATTAGTATTGAGAGAGATATGAATTTTTGAAGTTTGACCTAGGATTTAGGGTTTTCATCCAAGTAGGATGACTTGAGGAGGGTATAACTCACCCTATACAACTCCAAATTGAGTGAAACCAATTTTGTTATAAAGCTTACACATAGGGGAACATCCCAATATGAAATTCCGAGTTTGTTATAGTCCCAATTGTCCCCAGTGATTCGAGGAAATTACCCTATGTCCAAACCAGGCCAAAATAGAGTAGTTCAGGAAGGTCGACTTTCAGGACTTATAACTCGAGGTATACTTAAGCAAATGGAATGAAACTTGTGGCAAATGAAAGGTTGACCTGTTAGCTTCAATATGAGACCAATTTTGTATGATTTGAGCTTAGTTTCAATTTTTAGTGAATTTATACTTCCAGGGGTGTAATTCGGGCGAGTGACTGAATAGGTTGAGGTAAGATTTGAATATCTTGAGTTATATGGATCAAAATGATATGGGACCAAAGAGGTTAGAAAGTAGACATATAGATCTATGACATATCCAAAATTCAGGTAAAATGAGTTGAATAGAAATAAAGGTGGATCATATGAAATTCGGGCAGAACTGAATAGATGGGCAAAAGTGACCCAATTGATGATTTCACAGGTATTAGTAAATCATATAAGGTATGAGTTGAGAATTGCCAGTTTGACATTGATATATATGTGTTAAGTTGATTATGATGCTATGATTGAATTGTCTGTGACGATTGGCACTATTCATGGGGAAACGGAGCTGATCCATTATCTTTGTGGATTTACTGGCAAGTTTATGAAATTAGGAATGTTTACATGCAAGGATAAATCTGAAGATGATATGGATTATCAAGGATGAATTAAAGTATGAATGGAAATATAGAAACCCCATATTCAAGAATAACATAAGGGTGAGATGAGGTATATGAAAGTAAAGGACAAAGAATATGTATGAGTGCTGGTAGTATGGCAAAGAGGCTACGGGCCTTTAGATGTCACGACTATGTACGTGAAGATCATGTATACAATGACGTATGAAAATAAATGAAGTATAGGTACATTCAGTGTGATTATGCATGACCTTGTATGAGAATGAAAAGACATGAGTATAATGAATGTAAATCCCTTCACTCGGAGGTAGTTACTTGAGATCCCTCCCTGTGAAGGCAGTTAAATATAAAGATATGAATCCCTTTACCTGGAGGCAGTTGCACTTTGAATCCTTCCTTGTGAAGGCAGCTAAAACTATGAGATCCCTCTACCTTGGAGGCAAGTGGTCAGATGAGATCCCTCTATGTTGAAGGCACGTGGTCAGATGAGATCCCTCAGTTTTGAGGCACGTGACCAGAAGAGATCCTTTCACTTAGAGGCACGTGACCAGAATGAGATCCCTCCAAGACTAGAGGTACGTGGGTCCCTTTGCGGGTGAGTCGGTGTGACGACGGTCACGGGTGAAGCTGACGAGCTTACTCCAAGGCCAGGCTACCCAAGGGCAGTAAAAGCACCCTAGGGACGGCGATACGTAACGCCTAGGTGTGCCAAGTAAAAGACTAAAGACCAAAGGCTAAAGATTAAAGTATGTGCAGACACCCGACTCACATGAGGCATGGTTTCGACCCAGCTAGTGTGAGCATGGTGGCCAGAACTTACATGAGGCATGGCATGACCCAGCTAGTGTAAGTACCAAGTGAAGATCCCATATTCCTAAGGAACGTGACATGGCAATCACGCTCTGATGGGGTATAACATGGAGATCATACTCTGGAATATGGCACGTAAAGATTTTATGACGAAAAGAGAGATGAAGAAAGAAAAGCAAGTTCTATGTCTATGCATGAATGTAAATACAAGTTAAGTTAGGTGCAGATGTTATGTTCTCAGCATATTGATGTTGTGTGGGCGTCTTAATATGATGTAGTTCCAGTAAAGTATATGTCGAAGTTATGCCTCTAGTACATTGATGCTATCATACCTTATTGTATTTCATTTATTAGTCCCAATATAATTCATGACTGGATTTTTATGGATTCTCTCAGATGCCAAGTGTATGATTAAAATGAGCTTTGCTTCGGATAAGATATTTTTCGAATGTAAAATTGAACAGTTTGTGCAGCATGTTCACCTTTTTCATAATAAACCGAAGCAAACTGGAGATGACCACGATGACACTATGTATGAGAATCCTACTGAGAATTCTATAATTCTCACTCCTATTTCCGTGTTGTCTCCAGATAAATTCAGAAGTTTCCGAGGATGGCTGAAGTTGCTGTCTAACAAGGTCCGCTCAGGTAACAGTAACAACTCCAGAGTATGGTGCTATGACTTAAGCATAGTACTGTACTTGGGAGGGTGTTACATAATGACTACCCATAAAAGAAACTGAGCCAAACAGTTAAACATACAATATAGTTTTCAATCAATTAACATAATATTTAGGCATTTATAAATTTGCACATTCAAGACTAACCCAAAATTTTACACACATATACACCAATATTTCAGTACCAATAAAGAGCCTAAGCCAATAAATCTCCATAAAAAAATTCCTTAAGGAAAATATTTGGTTCACATGCAATATTCTAACATTTCCCATGTCTCACAACCATCCCTAGTCAAAACTTTTCATACCTATCACTTCTTTTGCTGCATATATTCCCATACTCTTATCAAACAAAGTTAGCACGTGACTACTTATAAGGAGCCCTAATAGCCACAAAAAAGCAAGCTAAACTGTTTGATGCACACACAACCTTCAACTCATAAACAAAGACACATGGATACTTATAAGTTACATACTTAAGACCAACTCCAGTAGATGCATATGCCCACCAAAAGAATGGAAGGATCGAAATATAAAGAGAATTACCAATATTACTAAGAGTAGAAAGAACAACTAAAAGACACGTGAACAAAGATGACATACCTAAAGGTCTCTGTAGTGCCACAATCTGTGAAAAATGGGCGTGCTTCCATTTGCATAGGTGTGATCCTACCAAAGAACACTTACTCCATTAGCCACAGGAAAACCTAGAGCTCTGAAACCACTTTTGTCACGACCCAATTAGGGTCATGATCGATGTAACATCCCCATATAACGTTATAAGAATTAATGAAAATATTCTTCGGCAAACTTTTATTATTTACAGCCTTGCCCTTGAACATTTTCGAAAATGATATTTAGGTTCTTATGTCAATTGAATGGGCAGAATAAGGTTTTAAACGAAGTAGAATCACGTAGCAGAAAACGTAGAAACTATATTCTTAGCCAATTGGGCCACGGAGGTGTCCAAATGTGAAATGACGTGGGATGCCCCGGACTTGTTTAAAATTACGAAAATGTCATTAGCCACAAAAACAGAAAACAGAATAGCCCTAAATTGGTAAAACGATTAATTTATGTCGTTAATCGATTTATTTGATTTTATCGGATAAGTAGGATTAATTAGAAGTTAATTAGCGGTTAATTAGAAGCTAATTAAGTGTTAATTAGAAGAATTAAGCTGTAATGCCCGGGTCAAGAGTCACACAATTTGTGACACTTTGCTCTGTCGGACCCTGTGAAAGTTCTAAGTTTGGACCCTATGCCCCCTTGGAGGACTATAGGTTTGGGACATTTTCATGGGATCAAAAGTCCCAGTAATCATTCCTTAGATATCAAAGAATTGAAGAGCTATTTTTAATGAATTTTTGGAAGTTATTAACCCTTTCGTTATCAAGTTTGAAGTTTAAGAAAATGTAAGTTTTCAGAAGTTTGTACTAAAATCCAAAAGTTAGATTTTGATTCTTAAGGACTTTGATTTTTCCAATATTTTTATTGGATTCAAATGGGGGATATTTTCTTATTTACATTTATGTTTTAAAGTTAATGGAGAATAAAATAAATGAGGACATTAAGAAATGTAAATAAGTATATGGTGATGTTTGAGAAGTGTTTGGAAGAGGAGAGGAGAAAAAAAAAAAAGAGAGCAGGGATTGGGCGCCTAGGCGCCCAAGGCCAGCGCCCAGGCGCTGATTGTGCTGCAGAAATGATGTAGCTTCAGGTGGGTGGGCACCCAGGCAGTCAGGTCGCGATGCCCAGGTACCCGCTAGGCGTAATTAAAAGAAGAAGCTCGAAGCTTCTCTCTCATTCTTCACCAACATCTCTCTCTCTTCCTTCCTCTCTCATCCTTTTTCTTCCCTCATGGTTTCCATCAATCCTTCACCCATTTTTACTCAATCTATCATCAAATCCATTCTTTCTTCATCATTATCCAAGCTTTGGAGGTTGATTCTCTCTTTGGAGCTCTCTCTCTCATCTTCTAGTGAGAGAAAGTGGTGGTGGGAGAAGACCCACCATTCTCCTCACGCTCCACCACCTTCCTCCACTCTCTAAGGTAATTCTTGAGCTCAACCCTCCTTATTAGACCATAGATTAGCTAGTTTTTCCATCAATTCCATGTTTAAGGTTATGAAGGAAGGGTTAGGGTTCTAGAAATTGGGGGGTTTTTGCCTTATGGAGCTCATCCTAGTAAATTCTTAGAATAGTTATGCTATGAAAGCCTAATAGTTATATTTGTCATGTTAGATGCTCTCCAGAATCTCTTGGCAGCTCTAAGGCATCGCAGAGTTTGAGCTTCTTCCTTTCCAAGCATAGGCTGTGAGTGGATAATATATTTATAGCTAGTTTGTTTTAAGTATATGTATTATTTATAGTTTGTTTTAAGTATATCCATAATTTCATAAATGTTATGTTTATGGTTTAATTTATTAAAGTTCAAAGAAATTGAAATAGCATTTTAACAATGATCTTAGTGAATTCTTGAAAGATAAAAGATATTACTCTTTATTTTATATATATATATATATATATATGTATGTATGTGTGCGGGACAAGCACCTTAAAGGTGAATTCTGATACTTGAACAGTTTGATAGAGAAAGATATGGTTTCAAGTTATCAAATGTTAGCTATATAAAGGCTTGAAGTTGATATGATGTTTAGAAATTATAGATTTCTATGAATCATTTTCACATTGATGTTGTTTCTTTTAAAAGCTTGATATGTTGAGAACTATGAAATGTTAATGTTTTAAAAGCTTAAGCAATGTATTTAGAATCCAGACTTGATGTCTGGAGTAAAGTTATTAAGGAATTTTAATGATAACAAATTAGAAATGAGCAAAGGTATTTCAAGGGGGAGGGAACTATAGCAGAATTGTTTGCTAATGGCAGCAGCATTAGCCTTGGTGCACCTTGAGTAACCCAGCTAGCAGGGTGATTGCTAGCCCGGCATGTTTGGCCAACATGTCCGGAAGATTATAGACACGCATAGGCGTGAAGTTATCATTTACTGCTGGAGTTAGGCCACAGGGCCACCTAGTCAGGCAGTTATTTCTGAAGTAAGATCCTCCCTTAAGCTTTATTATAATTTATTTCAGCTAGATTTAAAAGTATTATGCCTATATATATATATATGTTTATATATATATATATATATATATATATATGTTTATAATGAAGTTATTCTCCAGTCGAATTAAAAAGGCGATTTAATGAATTATATAGGTTTACTGAAAATCTTACGGTATTTGAGATACATAGACGAAGTATTTCCAATAGCAAATATGGTACGAAGTTTTTAAGAAACTTATAAAGTTATTGTTTTGCAAATATTGCGCTTTGGCTTGTCCCACCATTGTTATAGGTATATTATCCTTCATTGAGTCGTATGACTCACTCTTTCTTCCTTTCCATGTTTTTAGATAGGTGCAAGATTGTGCTCAAGCTTCCACAGTTAATTAGAAGTTTCAACATCTAAGTTTAATTGTAAAGTCTCTAGAAGTGCTCCATTAACCTATAGGCAGGGTCCTCCTTGTGTTGGTCTTATGTTGTTATATGTATTAGTTTAAATCTCAATGATTATGTATTTAAGCTTCTTGAATAGTTATGTAAACATATTTTCTATAAGTGATTATGATTTAAATTCTCATTTTGCATGCTGTGGGGTGCATTCGGAGAATGCCTGGATCCCCAATGAGTTGTATGTTTGTGTGTTCTATGCAGGGCGAGGATCCTTATTTGGGAATAGTCCTAAATACAAAGGAGACTCTGCCCGATTTTCTATTAGAGTAAAATCTAAAGTAGGCTTGCTAGGGACATGTCCCTATGCGCTGGTCACGACTTAGGTTAGGTCGTGACATAAGCTTAGGCTAAGATAGATACATAGGAACTCTCACAAAACTATTTAGTAATAATTTGCCGGTTTGAAGGAAATCAGTTAAAAAGAATTCGGTATTTTAAGCTACAGGAGCCAAATCAGTAGAGCTAACCCCCCAAAACACCCTAACAAGAGTGGCTAAGATTTAGCCACTCCTCCCCTTATGTAGGGTGCCAATTTGCTGCCAATTAGTGGGGAAAAGTGGCCAAACACTCACCACATAAACAACAACCAATCAAAACACAAGCTTCCAACTACCAATGCTTCGCAAAACCTCATTTATTCCCTCTAACTCTCTTATTTTCGTGCTCCCTCTTCAGCTGGCCATTTCTCACTCTTCTTTCTCCAATTTTCACTTCATCTTCCTAAAAACTCCAAGCCTCATTCACTTCCTCCACCAAGAGCTCAATTCTAGCTAGTTTCTACGTCAATTGGAGGTAAGATTCAATTTTTATTCTTGATTTCTTTGAATTGTTGCAGCATGAAGTTTCACTTTTCTTCATTTATTTGATGATGTATTGGATGTATTTGATAGTATATGGTTGGATTAACATGAAATTTTGAGTTGAATTAAAGTTAGAAGGAGAAAACTAGAAGAAGTGAAGCATTAGGATGCTATCTAGGGGAAAAACCTACGGTGGTCCGTACGGCAGAGTGTATGGCTCTGCCTATAGCTATTTAAATTTGATGAAACTATTTTTATTAAAAATAGACATTCAGGGCTTTCCATACATATATAATATAAGGCCATTGGATTAGTATTGAGAGAGATATGAATTTTAGAAGTTTGACCTAGGTTTTTGAGTTTGATTCTAGGCAGACTAGGTTGTTCAGGAAAAAACTTGTCCTATACAACTTGGAATTGAATGAAACAAACTTTTTAGAAAGATTACACATAGTAGAATATCCCATAAAAATTTCAGAGTTAGATACGGGCCCGTTTGCCCCCAGTGGTTCAAGAAAGTTGCCTTATGTCCAAACAGGGCCAAAACAGGGTAGTTCAGAAATGGTCAAATTTCAGGGCTTATAACTCAAGCTCTACCAAAGCAAATGAAATGAAACTTATTGAAAATGAAATTTTGTCCCGTCAGCTTTAATATGATACCAATTTCGTATGATTTGAACTTGTTTTCGATTTTTAGTGGAATTTTAATTTTAAGTGTGTAATTCTGGCCAGCTATAGGGCAGGCCGAGGTAAAACATAAATAACTTGAGTTGCATTTATCAAAATTAGATGGGACAAAAGAGGTTAGAAAATAGACACATAACACTCTAACATATTCAAAATTTAGGTCTAGATGAGTTAAATAGAAATTGTGGCCTGATTTACAAAAATTGGGTTGAATGAAAGTGTTGAGGTAGCAACCATGTTTTAAATGCAACAATTGTGCCCATGAATTTGATGTTTGAATTGTGAATGAAGTGTTATGAATTCTCTGAGAAATTGTTTTCTTGAGTACTGGCACTATTTATAGGGAAGCGGACTTGATCCGTTATGCTGCCAAATTTTTGGCAAAATTTTATGAAATTATGATAGTTTCTGTTATGAATATTCATGATATGAACATGAAATTCTATATGCAAGGATATATGAAAGTAAATGGTGAAGTATATGTATGAGTGCATTCAACATGTCTATGAATGATTATATATGAGAATGAAAAAATATGAATATATTAAATATGGATCCCTTCACTTGGAGGCAGTTATGAGATCCCTCCTTGTGAAGACAGTTAAATAAGATAAGCTTGGGTCCCTTCACTTGAAGGCAGTTAATTGGGTCCCTCCCTGTGAAGATAGTATAAAACTATGAGATCCCTCTACCTTGGAAGCATGTGGTCAAATGAGATTCCTCTACATTGAAGGCAAGTGGTCAGCTGAGATCCCTCTATTCTTGAGGCACGTGACCAGGAGAGATCCCTTCAATTTAGAGGCACGTGACCAAAATGAGATCCCTCCAAGACTAGAGGCACGTGGGTCCCCTTGCGGGTTAGTATTGTGTGATGATGGTCACGAGTTGAGCTCCCTCCTCGATAAGACTACCCAAGGGCAGTAAAGACTAAAGATAAAACCATATGCAAGCACCTTAGGGATGGCGATACTTAACACCTAGGTGTGCCAAGAAAAGAAAGCAAAGAAAGTTAAAGAAAAATACCAGTGCATTTGCATGAATTCAAGTATGAGTATTTGCATAATTATATCCCATGTTTTATTGATGCTGAGACTGTTCTATCTACTTATGCCATGGTTATTATTCTAAATATGAAATATTGCCAATGTGACTTAAGTGCGTGAATAAAATGAACTCTGTTTCGGACAGTATATTTTCAAACTATAAAATTGAACAGTCTGTTTAACATGTTCACATTTTTCATAATAAATCTAAGCATCTGGAGATAATAATGATGACACAGCATATGGTAGTTTAATGAATCCTACTGAGAATTTATAATTCTCACTCCTATGTTTATTTCCGTGTTATCTCCAGATAGTTCAGAAGTTCCGAAAAAAGTTCTCCGAGGGAGAGTTGACTAGTAAGATTGAAGGTGGCCGAAGGTTGCTACCAGACATGGTCCGATTAAGTGACTGTAACAACTCCTAGATGAGGTATTATGACTTAAGCATAGTACCATACTTGGGAGGGTTTTACAACTGACGCTTAGGGAATACCATTCCCAAGCAAGACTACCGAAGAATTTTGTAACATCCTCAATTTCATGACGTGCTAAATTACCTTAGTAATCTTGAGTAATTAGGCACTTAATGAGAAATTATGAGATTAAGGTTCAATTAAGGGGTTAACGAAGAGTTTATGAGTTAACTCGGATGAGAAAAGTCAAGAGAATGCTTAATTGACATTAGATGATTCTAATTAAGCAAGTCAGAGCCTTTATAGCATAATTAAGCACTAATCACCCTTAATTAGCTTAATCGAGTTTAATTAAGGTTAATTAAGCTTAATTACAATATTAATTTTTGTTAATCATGTTCTTGTGTATTAATCACTAATCCTTGCTTAATCATCTTAATTAAGTTGCAAGAGCACTTAATCACATGATTAAATTCAAATTTAGTCAATTAGACAATAAAATAAAAAGTGATGTCAGAAAAGCATAAAGCATAAAACAAGAGTACTTTATATAAGAGTTAGTACATGCTTTGTTCCCCTATCATCCAATTTGTCCTTCTAAACCTTAATTAACAGAAAATTAAGAAATGGATGCCACTTTCTCCTTCTCCCACCATCATCCATTTTCATTTTCACTCATCTCATTCTCTCTCTTTAAAGCAAATCCTCTCACTTCCCTCTAAAACTCTCTTCTTCATCTTCATCTTCTTCTTCCTTTCTCCATCACCACCACCCAAAATCTCTCACTTAGCCCTTCAAGGACCTCATCTTTGGGTCTTTGGAGAAAAGATCTAAACACTACAACCTCCACTTTCACAAGATCTCAAGCGCTTCTCCTTCCTTCTTGCAAAACTGCCACCATCATCATCAAGAGGAGCCATCATCTTCTTCTTTCTCTTCTCTTATTTTTGCACCATCTTCAAGAAGAGGTAGTGATCTTCATCTTTTTATTTTATTTGCTCAAGAAAGCTTGAAGCTTGGTTCTTTTCATGACCAAGATCTTTAAGTGAAAACTTGAGAAGATCCTTCACGCTCTTCATGAGCAAAAGTTTTCATTTTTGGCAAAATGTGTTCTTGTTATTCTTCAAGTGTTCTTAATGTTTCTACTTTTGGAAAAATACGTTCATGTTCTTCTTCTTGAATGTTCTTGATGTTCTTGGTGGTGTCTTGCTTAAAGTTATTTTTTCTTTTGATGAGTTTATGATTAGAAAAGTTTTATCTTTACATGCTTTTCATGATTTGATAAGACTATGAACATCCTAAAAGCTTAAAACTTTAAAAAGTTTGCTTCTTGAAGCATAAAAAGTGGCGCAAGTTTAGTGCCTTCATAAAAGTCTTATTTCTTTTATTTTGAAGACAAGACTACATGTAAAAGTCTAAGCTTTTTGAAATAATAAGCCTTTTTGAGTTAGAAAAACGATGTCTTGTCACTTTATATTTCAAAGACTGATCTTTGGAAGCAAGTCCTTTCATAAAGTTTGAAACTTGAAATAAAAAAGGTCACTTTTGGATCATAGAAATGCTAACTTTTATAAAGATCAAGACTTTATAACTTTAGAGCTAATGTCTTATATCAATAGTTAATAATGTAGGAACCTTTTTAATGTAGAGACAACTTTAAATCATAAAGTTGAGACCTTGATGGTCTTAGAATAATTAAAAAAGTCAACTTTCATCTTGTTAAAAAGTTAGTAACTTATATCATTATTTCATGAAGATCTAATCTTTAAGATAAGAGCTTAATCTTAAAGACACTTACTTTTATAAAGAATAAAACTTTATGACTACTTTATAAAGAATGATAACTTTTATAATACTTAAGGTAAGATCTTGTTATGTTAGTAATAAAAGCTTGAAACTTTGTAACTCGGTCAAGTTAAAAATCACCCTTGGTGATTAGTGAACCTGGTGTTGTTGGGTTCATGATGTGGTTATGCATTGTCATGACCCAAGGATTAGAGGGATCTCGATTTCCTTGGGAACAGAAGTATGATTAGGGCCTCTGAGCATACCATGAACCTAAGAATCACTAAGTACACTGTCTCAAGGAAAGGGAACAATCACCTAACTTAATTAATTTGAACAAGTGTTCTATAAGACATGCACTTAAGTAAAGAATAAGTTCACATGAGAACTAAGTAACTCAAAGACTACATGTACATATATTTTAACTAAGTGATTCTCTCATGGGTAACCATGGAAAATCAAATGATGATTCATAAGATTCTTCACAAAGAATAACACAACTATGAACCTCTTAGGGTATGAATGTATGATGCCATTCGGCATGATGAATGACAACTTTGGTTGAGTTTTGTCTCACGATTGAATGATTAGTGTGATGATATAATATAGATATGATGGACTGTTGGTTGAAAGTTTGTGATTGGTATTTTGGGGAAGCTCCGGTTTAGCCGTTATACTGTCAAATTTTCGTCAAAATTATGGACTTAGTCATATCATTGCATGTGTCTAGTCAAAGAAGTATTACGCATGTAAAGTAACGAAAGAATGAGATATGACCCCTCGATCACTTTCAGAAAGTGAGAGACGGTGATCCACAAGGAACCTCTATGGGGGAGGCAAGGGTGATATGTAGGACCCTCCAACTTAGGGGTAACCAATATCGGCTTAGTCTGATTTGGTTTAGTACTGCGTGACGACGATCATGGAATGAGCTCATGTTCACAAGCAGTCTATTTTAAAGGAAGGTAAAGAATATTAAGCACTTGCTAAAAATGAAAGTAAAGTCAAAGTAGAACTATGGTCAAGTTGATGAGTTGCATAGTCATGCATGTTTCTATATTTCTCATACGTATTATGAATGTTTATCCCATGTGTTAGTAGGTATGCGTATGTATGATGTTATGAATATGATGATAAACGTAAAAGCAATCCGTTTCGGGATTTATATCTTCGGAAATTGTTAAAATTGAACCTATATTTGTCCACTATTTTTATAATCAAACCTGAAGTGGCTGGGATGATGACAATGACACCATGTTTATCTAGTCACAATCCTACTGAGAAATCCTGTATTTCTCACTCCTATGTTTCCGTGTCATCTTCAAATGGAGTTGATGGCATCCATGGTAACACTTCTGATGGTACCTGACTGGATAAGATGAGGAGCTGCCATATTTCTTCACCTAGCTAAGAAGGATCAATATAGTAGCATAGCATTTTCATTTTCTCAAGAACCCTAGTTGGGCAGTTTATGTGTAATTAAGAGCATGTAGGAAGTCATGTTGCTTAATTTGACCTATTACATATATGATACTTATTAAGTGTAATGACAACCTTGATTATCTATGATTACATTCTTGGTTTAATGTATTGGGTTATGTTGTTTCCATTTTGTCGTATATCTTATTAGTAACTCAGCGATATGAAGAACAACGTTCATCTGTATATGAGTAAGTCAGCACTTAAAGGCTCAGTTTTCAAGCATAAAGATTTTACAAGAAAAAAATTATATGCTATTTTCGTATATTACGCTAATTTCAAAGATAAGAACTTCCGTTAGATAAGAGTAACAACTAATAATGCCATAAAATGACTTAAGCATAGTATGGTATTAGTGGGGCATTACAAATTTCCCAAGAAACGGACGGAGTTTCCCCTAAAAATTGGGCGTTTTCCCATATACATAAAGCTCATGATACAAACCACAAATATATAGACCAGCCACAGATCCAGAATATCAAGAAATACTGAAATCACAAACTCGAGAACAATGAGTATTCTCAGAATACTCTCAAAGTTCAGATCCATGCAAAACATACATAAGGACAGATACACTTTTCAAAACTAGACCTATGACCACGATATATATATATATGTATGTATGTATGTATATATCTGTGGGTTATAGAGCATAACTAAAAATAATATTTACATATGATTACTTAGTTGTACATAGATCAAAATATTGTGGCAACCTGAACAAATCACTGTGTTGAGCTTGCGGAGCTTCTATACCTTTAACTATTGAGATAAAACACTCACAGCTTGTACCTAGCTCTGAAATAGAGGGAAAAGTGAGGAATAAGTCAAACTGACCTAGTGAGAGATAATATGCCTATAGTAGTAGTAGGATAAGCTATATTAATTCAGAAAATATATTCTTATAGAATTATTACTATAAAACTTTAAACACAAATCCGAATGACAATTCCACTATATTATTAAAATTCCATACTTCATACGTGATATATCCCAGAAAAGTCCATAGTTCAATAAATCATATTTCGGTTTCAAATAGCCATAAGTTTCGTTATATATATAAATAATCATAAATCCAAAATATCATTGAATTACTTAAAACCAACGGGAAGTTATCTAATCCAAGATGATCCATCAGGATATCACACTTAGGCGGCCATACCTTCGTGTGATCTCGTATTCCGTCATGCACCACTCCTTGAGTAGTTGTGTAATTTCCGTCATGCACCACACTACGTGTGGCTGTGTAAATACTAACCCAAGGTGCATCAAGACTAACGTCTACTGCCGTTAGCTGCAAATCTTATCAAAGATTCCCCCATTAAGAAAACCATAAATTCTAAACATCATGCCATTTTCGAATAACTAAATTTCAAACATCAGCTCTAGGCTTTCCGATTCCTCAGACAATCATATTGCAGAATATCAAGTGCTGAACATAATATACCTTAATTAGCATAGAACGCTCTAAATAATAAAATTCCAGAATTTATATCCAATTCTGTACATAACTCAAAATATCCCATTCTTCCAAATCCGCATAGATCTAATAGTAACAACTTCTTTTTAGTAAATGATAACTCCTTGTAGTGAGTTATATTTTTAGTTAATTTTTATTTAATTTAGGATATAGTTGTTTAGTTTAGTTAATATTTTATTTTATTTTCATTATGTAGTTTATATTAGGTGGTACTCTTATTTATGTTATTTTCTTATATTTTAGATACTTATTTATGTTTTTAGTCTACTTGTTATTAGGTAGAAGCACTCAAGTTGGAATTTGGAGTCATGAGAGAGCTTATCTTGCATAAAATCAAGATCTTTTAGCATTGGAAATTCAACATCTAGCTCTCTAGAAGTCGGATTATGATGGCTCAAGATTCTTTGGAAAGACGAGAAGAAGATCTCCAACTTTGTTGTTGGAAACTTTTTCCAGTTCTCGAGTCTTCTAGGAGGAAAAGGCAAAACAAGATTGAAGTTTCATCTTGTTTCTGATGCTATCAAGTCTGACCTTTCATCACTCTTTCACTTGTATCTTGACCTACAGAACTTTGATTGAGGTGATTCTTCTTGTGTTCGAAAGCTTACTCAAAGATCTACAATCTTTATTTCTACCTCTGAGGCTAAATTCCAACTATTCTGATCCCTACAAAGCTTGGAAGTGTGTAAAAATGGTTAACACTGTCAGGCAGGCGCGCTATAGCGCGATGCCGTTTGCAACAATTTGCTGGTTTGGGCCAAAATTCAAGAAAAGGATCCATAGACTATAAAAGGTAGCAGATAAGGTCAGAAAAAGGATTCCTAGACACTTTCAAACACCTCCCAAGATAGAAGACTTCTTCCAGAGAGTTTGAAGGCGAAGATTCAAGGATTCCAAAGCTCAAGTTCAACACAGAGAGATCCACATTCTTCTGAATCTTGTCTCTAGCCAGAAATCTTTATGGCTTTTGTTTCTTCTATCTTCTCATCTTCATACTCTTTCACTATTTTCTTTTATTCAGTTATGAACTAGTTTTCTTTTGCTAGGGTGTTAATGAACCCTTTTTGTATGACAAGTTTACTCATGAATTAATGTTAATCTTGTTTTCTATCTCTATTGCTTAGTGTTTTTGTTTGTGCTTAATGCTTTTAATTGTTTGATCACCAATTAATTGATTTAGGGATTTACAATAACTCGAGAGAGGGTTTATGAATAGAGCCTCTTAACATAAATACCGTGATTTCAGTGAAAACTAGAGATAGACAAACACGGTTGAATAGAGCTTCAACTTTTTCCTAGATTAGTTTGTGCTAAGAGATTAGGTAATCGGTTTAGGATAAAGAGTATTGCTTGAACTCAAAAGAGGCTAGGAATAAATAAAAGGGAACCGACCATGAGTCAATTAGGATAGAAATTGATTAACGAAAATTCATAGTAAATGCGTATACAATAGGTGAAATTAATTAGCCTTAGTATCTATCTCATTGCATTTAGCCACCTTTTTCTCTTATTTATTTTATTTAATTTTTATTTCAATTTTCTGCATCTGTGAATTCATTCCGTCCAAATAGTTATTCCCTTAATATATCCGGTACTTGATCTATCCTCGTTGGAACGATATTTTTCTCATCACTTTATTACTTGTACGATCCGGTATACTTGCCGAAGCAGCATCAAGTTTTTGGCCTCGTTGTCGAGGATAGTATCAATATCGTTCTTAGTTGACGGGATACTAGATTGGATATATATATATTTGTTATTTATTTCTATTTAGCCTTGTTATTTTGTTCACCTGTTCTTGTGTTCCATTTTTTGCAGTTTATGCGAAGGAGCCAATCTGTTGAAGACTTGCTCTTTGATCTAGAAATCGAGCATTCCTTGCGTCAACTCAGGAAAGCACAGAGAGCAATTGAAGAAGTCCCTAAAGTTACCATGGCCAATGAAAATGAGCATGATGATAGAGTCATGAAGGACTACTTGGCATCCACTCTTGAAGGGTGCTCATCAAGTATTATGAGACCGCCTGTCCAAGCAAACGACTTCAAGCTGAAAATGTCACTCATTTAGTTCGTGCAACAAACTGCCAGTTTGCTGGACTACCTAGTGAGGATCCAAACGAACACCTCAGCAACTTCCTAGAAATCTATCACACCATAAAAATTAATGGTGCCACGGATAATGCTATTCGATTGAGGCTGTTCCATTTTTCATTAAGGGACAAAGCTAGAGCTTGGTTGAAGTCTCTACCACAAGGGACACTTACTACCTGGGATATGGGGACCAAGAAATTCTTGGAGAAGTACTTTCCTTCTGCCAAGTTTGCTAAGATAAGGAATGACATCACTTCCTTCATCGAAGCAGATGGAGAATCTTTCTATGAGTCTTGAGAGAGGCATAAGGAATTATTGGCCAAGTGTCCACATGACGGCATTCCGCTCTAGATGCAAATCCAAACATTCTACAATGGTCTCCTCATGTCCACTCAAATCATGGTTGATGTAGCAGCTAGCGGCTCTTTGAATAATAAGACACCAGAGCAGTCATGGGAGCTATTTGAAACAATGGCTAGCAACAATTACCAGAGGCCTAGTGAGAGAACTCAGAAGAGGGGAGCCTTGGAAGTTGACACTACCACTGCCTTTTTGGCCTAGATGCAAGCTCTCTCTGTCCAAAATACAGCCATTCAGAAGCAATTAGATATGCTCAATACCACTTCCCCAGCACTAATCTTGCAGTGTGACTTCTACTAAGGGAATCATCCTAATGGAGAATGTGCCACAAAGCCTACTTTTGATGAACAAGCCCATTACATGAATGGTCAGAGGCACAATTTCCATTCCAATAGCTATGTTCCTGGATACAGAGACTATGGTCATTCTGGTCAGTTCCGTGGGATTCAGGGTGCTCCCAGGCATTCATACAACCCATTTGTCCAAGAAAAGAAGTCTAACTTGGAGGAAATATTCCAATAATTCATGCAGACTCATTCTAATTTTGTGGACAATACTGAAGCACAATTCAAGCACGAGGAGGCTTCCATTAGAAACCTTGAAACTCAGTTAGGGTAGATATTCCAACAAATAGCTGAAAGACCACAGGGTACTTTGCCTAGCAATATAGTGAAAAATCCAAGAGAGCAAGTTAAGGCAATTACCCTGTGAAGTGGCAAAGAACTAGAAGAACCTGAGATGCCAAAAGTGGAAGAAGAGCAACCTGTTGAGACTGAAGTGCAAACTACCAAAGGGAAGAAATATGAGATTCCTATGAAGCATAGCAAGAGTATGGGAGAATAAGAAAAGACGCCAGAGTATGTGGCACTACCTGCCTATGGCCCTCCCATTCCCTATCCACAGAGGGTGAAGCAACTGAAGAAAGAGCAGCAAGATAAACAATTTGCAAAATTTCTAGAAGTATTCAAGAAGCTGCAAATTAATATACCTTTCGTGGAGGCATTCACTCAGATGCCTAGTTATGCTAAGTTTATGAAGGAAATTCTCTCTCAGAAGAGAAAAATCAGAGATGATGAGACTATCTTAGTTACTGAAGAGTGCAGTGCCATCTTACAGAACAAGCTGCCTCCAAAGCTTAAGGATCCAGGGAGTTTTACTATTCCATGTGTCATTGTTGATGTTTATTTTAATAAAGCTCTTTGTGATCTTAGTGCCAGTATTAATTTAATGCCTTTGTCTATTTTCAAGAAGCTTGGAGTTAGAGAAGTCAAGCCTACCATGATGCCTCTACAGCTGGCTGACAAATCAATCAAGCATCCAAGAGGCATTATTGAGGATGTTCTAGTAAAGGTGGATAAGCTCATATTCCCAGTGGATTTTCTGGTGCTTGACATGGAGGAAGATAGGGAAGTCCCCCTCATTCTTGGGAGACCTTTCTTAGCCACTGGGGGAGCTCTCATAGATGTCCAAGAGGGAAAGTTAGAGTTGCGAGTACAAGATGAGAATGTCACCTTCAATGTTTTTGATGCAACTAAGTTTCCCTGGAAGCTGATTCGTGCCTTAGAGTTGAGGTCATTGAAGAGATGGTGACTTCTTCCTTTGGAGCTATTTCGACCACCCTTCCTTTAGAGGCATACTTGGTAAACTCTAAGATGGTAGAAGAATTGGAGGACAGTAACTTGCAGCTGTGCCATGAACTTTTGGAAGCTCAACCCGTAGTTTCCCAGCCTTTTTCTGACACTCTGAGATGGGATAAGGAACTACAAATAATGAGTGAGGAGCCACCAAAATTAGAGCTCAAGCAACTTCCTATCCATCTAAGATATGCATTCCTTGGTGAGGGTGACACACATCCTATTATTATTAGTGCCTCACTGAGTAGTGTAGAAGAAGATAAGTTGCTAAGGGTACTAAGAGATCATAAAACAACTATTGGGTGGCAGATTTTAGACTTGAGGGATATCAGTCCCACCTTTTGCATGCATAAAATCTTCATGGAAGATGACTTTAAGCCACTGGTCCAACCACAGAGGAAGCTGAACCCAATCATGAAAGAGGTTGTGAAGAAGGAAGTGGTGAAGCTCCTAGATGCAGGGATCATATATCCTATTTCAGACAGTGTTTGGGTGAGCCCAGTTAAGGTAGTACCCAAGAAAGGAAGAATTATAGTGGTGAAGAATGGGAATAATGAGCTCATTCTAACTCATACGGTCACCGAGTGGAGGATGTGTATTGATTACCGGAAGCTTAAGGATGCCACCCGCAAGGACCATTTCCCACTACCTTTCATGGACCAGATGTTAGAGAGGATAGCACGCCATGCTTACTACTGCTTCTTGGATGGCTACTATGGTTACAACCAAATACACATTGCCTGAGAGGATCAAGAGCAGACTATATTCACCTGCCCATATGGGACATTTGCATACAGGAAAATGCCATTTGGGTTGTGCAATGCCCTAGTCACCTTCCAGAGATGTAGGCTGGCTATTTTCCATGATATGGTGGATAGGTTTATAGAGGTTTTTATGGATAATTTTTCAGTTTTTGGTTCTTCTTTTGATGATTGTTTGTATCATTTATCTTTGGTTTTGAAACAATGTCAGGAAACTAACCTTGTTTTGAATTGGGAGAAGTGTCATTTTATGGTGTAGGAAGGCATAGTTCTTGGATATCGGATCTTAGCTAAAGGAATTGAAGTGGATAGAGCCAAAATTGAAGTCATTGAGAAGTTACCTCTACTAACCAATATGAAGGGAGTTAGAAGTTTTTTAGGCCATGTTGGATTCTATAGGAGATTTATTAGGGATTTCTCTAAAATTGCTAAACCTTTGAGTAATTTGTTAGTTAGGGATGTTCCTTTTAATTTTGATAATGAATGCTTGCATGCCTTTGAACTTTTGAAAAACAAATTAGTTTCAGCTCCCATTCTTGTTGCACCTAATTGGGATTTGCCATTTGAGCTCATGTGTGATGCTAGTGATTATGCCATAGGTGTTGTTTTAGGACAGAGGAAGAATAAGTTGTTGCATGTTATTTATTATGCCAGTGGAACTTTGAATGATTTACAACTTAATTATGCTACCACTGAAAAAGAACTTTTGGCTGTTGTTTTTGCTTTTGACAAATTCTATTCTTATTTGATAGGTGCTAAAGTGATTGTCTACATAGACCATGCAGCCCTAAAGTTTTTGTTGGATAAGAAGGATGCCAAACCTAGGCTCCTTAGATAGATCCTACTGCTTCAAGAATTTGATTTGGAGATCAGAGATAAAAAGGAAGCAGAGAACTTGGTAGCTGACCACCTTTCTAGACTGACCTCTCCCTTTTTGCATGAGGAGGAAGAGATTAGAGAGGCATTTCCTGATGAGCAGCTATGGGTAGCACAAGTAGCACCATGTTTTGCAGACTATACCAATTATCTGGTGAAGAGAATTCTGCCTGAGGGCCTCTCACACTGCCAGAAGAGGAAATTCTTTTCTGACCTCAAATACTATTTCTGGGATGAGCCATTTCTTTATAGACACTGCTCAGATCAGATTATCAGAAGATGTGTTTCTTAAGAAGAAGTGGCTAGCATTCTTTACCATTGTCACACATCACCAATTGGGGGTCACTTCGGAGCCACGCGAACAGCTACTAAGGTCCTCCAGTGTGGGTTCTATTGGCCCACTATTTTCAGAGATGCCAATGACTATGTGAGAAGGTGCAATGAATGCCAAAGGACTAGGAATGTTTCTAGGAAGCATGAGATGCCATTGAATAACATTTTGGTGGTTGAGCTATTTGATATTTGGGGTATTGACTTCATGGGCCCCTTTCCCACTTCCTTTGGCAACAAATATGTATTGGTAGCAGTTGATTATGTGTCCAAATGGGTGGAAGCCATGGCATCTCCTACTAATGATGCTTGGGTCATCACAAAGTTTCTATAAAAGAATATTTTCTCAAGATTTGGTACCCCAAGAGCAATAATCAGTGATGGAGGCACACACTTCTGCAATCGTCAATTTGAAGCCCTTCTTGCCAAATATGGTGTGAAGCACAAGGTTACCACTCCCTACCACCCTCAGACAAGTGGCCAAGTGGAGGTGTCCAATAGAGAGTTGAAGAGAATACTTGAGAAGACTGTTAATTCCTCAAGGAAAGATTAGTCAGTTAAGTTAGATGATGTTCTTTGGGCTTACAGGACAGCTTTCAAGACTCCCATCAGGATGTCTCCATATAAATTAGTCTTTGGGAAGGCTTGTCACTTGCCATTTGAGTTGGAGCACAAGGCATATTGGATAACAAAACTGCTCAATTTTGATCTCAAGGAGGCAAGTGAGAAAAGAATGCTACAGCTTAATGAGTTGGATGAGTTTAGCCAGGAAGCTTATCAAAATACCAAGCTCTATAAGGAGAAAACCAAGAAGTGCCATGACAGGAATATACTAAGAAGAAACTTCTACATAGGTTAGAAAGCCCTACTCTTCAATTTTAAATTAAAGCTATTCCCTGGGAAGCTGAGATCAAGGTGGTCAAGACCTTTTGAGATCACTAAAGTATCCCCTTTTAGAGCCATTGAGGTCACACATCCTACAAAAGGTACTTTTAAAGTCAATGGCCAAAGGTTGATGCAACATCTCTACTTTCATGAACAGAACAATGATGCCCCTGTGAATTTTCGTTAATTTTAGTGATGTCCATCATTTTTAGAAATTATATTTGGCCCCAAAGACTTATGTCCACAATAACCTTGGAACTTTCCATGAAATGCCTTTATATCCCCACACTTGTCGAATTAGCAGAATGGGATTTTAAACAGAGCAAAATCACGTGGTGAAACTGTAGGAGTTTAGATCTTTGCCGATTGGGTCATGGAGGCAGTTTGGAGTGAAATGACGTGGGGTGTCTCTGGACTTGCTCAAAATTATGAAAATGCCATTAGCTATGGAAAATAGAAAATAAAAAAGTTCTGAATTTGTAAAAATGATTATTTCACGTTAACAATCAATTTATTCGATCTTATTGACTAAGTAAGGTTAATTAGGAGTTAATTATATGTTAATTAGAGAAATTAGGCTTAGGAGCAATTAGAATAGAGATATAGAAATTCTCTCCGAGTCATTTAGTAAAATTTTGCCGACTTGAAGAAAATCGGCAAAGACTCGGTATTTTTAAACTGTCGGAACCAGACCAGTAGAAATTATACTATGAGAACCTTATGATGGAGGGCCAAGATTTAGCCAAGCATCCCTGCAAGTGGCGCCTCCATCAGCCATACAAGAGGGAAGCCAAGCCAAGATTGAATGAGGATTGAAGTCCATCAATCAAAAGCTAACTTCCTTCATAAGTTTTCATTTTCTCTTCCTTCTCCCTTTAAATTTTCGATCTCCCCACAACCAGCCTCATTTTCCCCCTTTCCTTCATCTTCTTTGACTTCCTTTCATCCCCAAGCTCAAGCTCCAACCATCAACTTCACTCCAAGATCAAGTTCCATCAAGACTTCACACCACCAAGGTAGGAATCCTACTCCTCTTCTTATTTTCCTTGGTTTGGAGTTGTGTGGGTCTTGAATACTTTGTAATACTAATGTTATGTGAAGTGATGATGATGAACTATAATTGATTATGCATGAATATTATGATTAGAATTAGAATTAGCATGAAAGAACTTGAGCGAAGGAGGAAAATCATGAAGCTGGTAGGATTCTTCCTCGGCAGTCCATACGGCGGAGTATACGGCTCTGCCTACAGCCATTTAAATTCCAAGAATATATTTTTATATGAAATTAGACATTCAGTGCTTTCCATACATATATAATATAAGGCCATTGGATTAGTAATGAGGAAGTTATGAATTTTTGAAGTTTGATCTAGAAATCATGTCTTTCATCCGAGCAGTATGAATTGAGAAGGGTGTAACTCACCCTATACAACTCTAAATTGAGTGAAACCAACTTTGTTAGAAAGCTAGCACATAGGAGAATATCCCATAAAAGTTTCTGAATTTGATAAGCTCCTGTCTGTTCCCATTGAGTCAAGAAAGTTTTCCTATGTCCAATCTGGGTTAGAACAGGGTAGTTCAGTAGGGTCAAATTTTAGAGCTTATATATCAAATTATACTCATTCAAATGATATGAAACTTCCTTCATCTAAAAGCTTGTTCTGTTAGCTTTACATGAATATAAATTTCGCATGATTTCACCATATTTCTATTTTTAGTAAATTTTCCCTTATAAGAGTACAATTCTGACTAGAAGTAGGACAAGTCTGGGATAAGATACAAACTATTTGAGTTAATGTCGGAAGTCAGGATTTAGCAAACAGAGAGCTAGGTCGGTATACTTAGGGTTAAACTCTAAACCTAGTAAATGAGGACTAGGTTGGGAATACTCGAGTTTGAAGTCAGGACTCAGTAAAACAGAAGGCTAGATCGGGTATGTTTGATATTGAACTCGGAACTTAGTAGCAAGAGCTAGATCGGGTATAATTGATGTTGAACTCAGGACTAAGCATATAGGAAACTAGTCGGGCATAGTTAATGTCGTAACTAGGAAATTAGAGAGAACGGAGTATGGTTAATGTAAGAAGGCGGGAAGTAGGAAAACATGCATAAGTCTTGGAAGACCATATTAAAGTCGGAAATCGGAATCGAGATATTGACCCTACATGCATGATCTCGGAAGTCAGGAACCAAGGTATGAACATTATAAGCGTAATCCTGGACGTCAGGAACCAAGGCATGAACATTATAAGCATAGTTCCGGAAGTCGGGAATCAAGACCTAGGCTTATAACTCCGGAAGTTGAAGCCGATATTACATCGGAACTCGGAATTCGGTTATGAACTCGAACTCGGGAACCTTGATAGAAATTAAAAGCTTGCAAGATAGATTAATACTTAAGATTCCAAATCTTGCACTTATTGATATTGTTAGATTCTTGATATGAATATGAAGTTTTGTATTAAGTTTGCTGTTGATTAAAAATTCCCTGGTAGTCTGGCACTATTCACAGGGAAGTGGACTTGATCTGTTATGCTTCCAAAATCCTGGCAGAAATACGTGAATTATATGATTGATATGAACATTTATATGTCATGCTCATAAGATTCATATATGCAAGAATGATATGATGTATATGAATGAAAGCATGTAGCATATGTATGTATAATCATGTTCAAAGGAGAATAAGATTTATGAGAACTTGTAAGAAAGACATACCAAGCTACCACGTGAGGCATGACATAGACCCAGCTAGCGTGGGCCAGAGCAGTACTATCTAAGACTTGAGCCAGCCCTCGATTGGATTTAAGGGGAATAGATCGGTGTGAGGGTTGGGGAAAGCAAACTTGTCACTCATGTATAGGGACGAGCTTGGACCTGAAAAGCAAGCTATTGCCCAGGGGTGAGAAAGGCTATTCACCTCCGGGGGACCAAGCACAGAAGAGTAAAATCAAGTTGCAAATTAAAGAAAGAGATAAAATTAAGTTAAGTGCACTTGCATACAGTCAAATATAAACACCTTTATGTGCATCTTCAATTATCTCATTAAGGCATAATGTTATTATTCTTGTTGAAGCATATTGTACTATTCGCAAATTCTATGTCTGTCATATAATATGACTAGTGATTGTTAAAATATAACCCGCTTCGAGAAAAAGGTTTTCAACTTAATATTGAACCACTGCTTGCGTATATGTACTCACATTTTTGTAAGAAACCGAAGCGGCTGAAATGTTTATGACGGCACTGTATGAGTAATAGTTCAAGTTTACCTACTGAGAACCTTAGGTTCTCACTGCCGCTTGTATGTTTTTCTTTCCCACAAACATTCCAACACCCAAGTTGGAAACCAAGTGTGAGGTGGAGTACAGAGCCATTCATTGAGCAAGAATCGGGCGTAAGCCAGGACCAAAAGACTATTGAAGCTAGCTAATAACTAGTCGAAGTAGACGCTATGTATTATATCAGTCTCAATTTCTTTTAAAGTGTAATTATTTTATTTTATTTTTTTATGTATCAGAGACTATTAGTCAGTAATAAAGTGAGCAGTTAAAGGGCCATGTATTATATTTTTTATATTCTAAAAATTTCTTAAGCACAGTGACAACCTCTTTGTAAAATTTTATGACTCGATCATGGCTTACATAATAGAGGATGTTACAGTTGAAGCCATATGTCTTTTGTGGAGAAGACTGAAGCTTTTATGAAGAGGACAGAGGCTCAATTTAGAGCTCATGATGCTGCAATAAAAAACTTAGAGCATCAAGTAGGGCAAATTTCCAAGTAGTTAGTTAAGAGGCCACTAGGTTCCTTACTTAGCAATACCACTGAAAATCCAAGGGAGCAGGTGAATGCAATCATACTGAGAAGTGGTAAATAATTGGTTGAATCTGAAAAAAGAAGGGTAGAAGAAAAGCCTACTAAAGATTCCAATATGGCACCACCTGAGGAGAAAGGATAGGTGGCACCTCCTGCTTATGATCCTCCAATTCCTTATCCTCAAAGGGTGAAGCAACAAAAGAAAGAACCAAAAGGGCAGCAATTTTCTTAAGGTTCTTGATGTGCTTAAAAAGCTCCACATCAATATTCTGTTTGCTGAGGCATTGGAGTGAATGTCAAACTATGCCAAGTTTATGAAGGAGCTACTCTCTAAGAAAAGGAAATTGGATGCTAATGAGACTGTACCACTCACTGAGGAGTGTTTGACAATCATTCAGAGGAAACTGCCACCTAAGTTGAAGGATCATGGGAGCTTTACTATTCCATGCACCATTGGTGATTTGAGGATTGACAAGGCACTATGTGACCTTGGAGCAAGTATCAATATGATGCCTTTGTCACTTGTGCATAGATTAGGCATTATGAAATGGAGCCTACAAGGGTATCTCTGCAGTTGGCTGATAGATCTGTCAAACTTCCCTATGGTATTATTGAAGATGTTTTGATGAAGGTGGACCGTTTCTTCATTCCCATTGATTTTTTGATTCTTGATATAGAGAAAGATGTCAATCTCCCTCTAATTCTTGGACATCCATTTTTTACCACTAGCAGAGCCCTAATAGATGTAGAAAAGGGGGAGCTAACTCTGAGATTTCAGAATAATAAAGTGAAGTTCAAAGTTTTCCAAGCAATAGACTTTACCACAAAGACAACTCAATGCTATAAAGTGGATGTAATGGAAGCTAACTTGAGTACTTTAGTCCTCGCATCACATGCCATACCTCCTTGGAAGCATCCATTGAGGAAGTGCAAAACAAAGAAGAAAAGGAAAATAGTGGGGGATGATAATCTTAAGCCACCTGAAAAGCCGCTAGAAGCTCTCCACTTACCATTCGAGCCTAATTCTATCTCATTTGTTTTTGGGAAGAAGAACCACTATCATGGTGACCAGTCACCAAAGAAAGGGAGGAAGAAACCACCATGAGTGACAGAACTATATCTAACTTAGGGATATTAAACCAAAGTGCTTGTTGGGAGACAACCTAACTTTTCTAATCTTTCTTTGATTTTAATTTTTCTTATTTAGGATCTTCTTAGCTTTTTTTTTTATTCAGATAAAATTTTAGTTTTGATTAATTTTAATTTATTTAATTTTATTTTGTAGATTTATTGGAGCAATTAGGAAGTGTATAAGTGGAGGAAAAAGCCACATAGCCCGTGCAGTAGAGATACATGCACTGGGGAGTAACTTTCCTTTCCTTTCCCTCTTGATTTTATTTTCATGCATTAGGAACAATGCATAATTTTAAGTTGGGGGTTAGGAAAATCTATTATTGCACTTTCCTATTTGTTTCTATTTCCTTTTGTTAGTTTTGTTGATTAGGTTGTTAGTGTTTTTTAATTTCAATTTTTTGCTAAAAAAAACCAAAAAATTTTTTTTTTTTGTCTTTTTTTTATTTTTTTTATTTTAGTCAATTGGTTGTTGTTGCTTGTGCCTATGATATGAAATATTGCTCTGTTTGTTAACTCTTAAGTAACTTTGGATCCGGATTTAAGCCTTGAAAATCTTCTTGTGCTTTTACTTTTGAATTGAGAAGGATTATTTTCTTGCACTTTGATAAGAATTAGCAACTTAGGATAGGTGACCTTTATGCTTTTTATGCTTTATTTAGGTTCAGATATGCATTCTTATTCATGTGAATCTCTCTTGAAATATATGTGAGTGAATCTTAGCCTTAGAAGTGATTTAGGCCATGTTTGGTAGCCATAATTGAGCCTCCTTGCCCACCCTTGGTCATTAATCCTTAGTCACCCTATTTGAGCCTTAAAGCCTATTCTTGGATTGAACCCCGTTATGAGCCTAATGCCCTTCCTTGCTTTTCCTTTTTGATCCCATGGTTTACCCTCAAGCCTTAACTTCTAAACTCATTTGAATAGGGTAATATCTCCACTGCCACAACCTCATCCTTGCTAAAGTCAAAAGGTGGAGTAAGAAAATATGAAAAGGAAAAAAAAAAAAAAAAGAAAGAAGGAGAAAGAGGGTGAAAGAATGAAGGAGTAATGAAAAAAAAAGGAAGAAAATTTGGCAATACAAGGAAAATATAATGCCAAGGTTCAACAAGAAAAGCATGATAGTTGCCAAACAACTAAGTTGGGGGTACCCCAAGAAGAATGAATTAGGGTTGAGGGTTCCTAAAGTTGAGAGTAATATTGAGCTTAAATGACTATTCCATCTACCCTTTACCTTGGCCTGCCATTACAAGCTAAGAAAAGTTCTTATGATCTTT
The DNA here is from genome assembly GCA_031439585.1 of Pterocarpus macrocarpus. Lineage (NCBI taxonomy): Eukaryota > Viridiplantae > Streptophyta > Magnoliopsida > Fabales > Fabaceae > Pterocarpus > Pterocarpus macrocarpus. The sequence continues at coordinate 32,567,546 of CM062522.1, read as the reverse complement.
GGCTAAGTGACATTGATATAGAAATAAAGAGAGAGGATTGTGGACAGGGTGATGTCTTTGTCTTTTCTTAAACATTGCATAAGCATAGGGTGTATCAATTCTTCGTTATTTTTCTATTATACACACACACTTGATCCATTCTTTTGACAATATGATTGCACAATTAGATAGTCTTGATACTTAGATTTGGATCCTTGGCAACTTTTAAGTTAAGTTATGGAGCAATGATGAGGAATTCCATAGGCAACAAATTCTATCTTGACCATTTTGTCTAGTGAGTGAGTCCTTTTGTTTTAAGTATTTTTTATTGAGTCTTTTGTTTTTCTATTTTTGAGTCTTTGATTTGAGTCTGGCTTAAGGACAAGCAAGGTCTTAAGTTGGGGGTTGTGATAACTCCTTGTAATGAGTTATATTTTTAGTTAATTTTTATTTAATTTAGGATATAGTTGTTTAATTTAGTTAATATTTGGTTTTATTTTTGTTATATAGTTTAGATTGGGTGGTACTTTTATTTATGTTATTTTCTTATATTTTAGATACTTATTTATGTTTTTGGTCTACTTGTTATTAGGTAGAAGCACTCAAGTTAGAATTTGGAGCCATGACAGAGCTTATCTTGTATAAAATCAAGATCTTTCAACATTGGAAATTCCATATCTAGCTCTTTAGAAGTCGGATTATGATGGCTCAAGATTCTTTGGAAAGAAGAGAAGAAGATCTCCAACTTTTTTGTTGGATACTTTTTCCAATTCTCGAGTCTTCTAGGAGAAAAAGGCAAAATAAGATTGAAGTTTCATCTTGTTTTTGATATTGTCAAGTCTGACCTTTCATCACTTTTTCACTTGTATCTTGAGCTACAGAACTCCGATTGAGGTGATTCTTCTTGCGTTGGAAATCTTACTCAAAGATCTACAATCTTTATTTCTGCCTCCGAGGCCAAATTCCAACTATTCTGACTACTACAGAGCTTGGAAATGTGTAAAAATGGTTAACACTGTCAAGCAGGCACGCTATAGTGCACTGCATTGTGCTATAGCGCGATGCCATTTGCAGCAATTTGCTGGTTCGGGCCAAAATTTGAGAAAAGGATCCGTAGACTATAAAAGGCAGCACATAAGTTCAGAAAAAGGGTTCCTAGACACTTTCAAACACCTCTCAAGATAGAAGACTTCTTCCAGAGAGTTTGAAAGCAAAGATTCAAGGATTCCAAAGCTCAAGTTCAACATGGAGAGATTCACATTCTTCTGAATCTCTTGTCTCTAGCCATAAATCTTTATTGCTTTTGTTTCTTCTATCTTCTCATCTTCATACTCTTCCACTGTTTTCTTGTCTTCAGTTATGAACTAGTTTTCTTTTGCTAGGACGTTAATGGACCCTTTTTGTATGACAAGTTTACTCATGAATTAATATTAATCTTGTTTTCTATCTCTATTGCTTAGTGTTTTTGTTTGTGCTTAATGCTTTTAATTGTTTGATCACAATTAATTGATTTGGGGATTTACAATAACTCGAGAAAGGGTTTATGAATAGAGTCTCTTAACATAAACACTGTGAGCTGAGCGAAAACTAGAGATAGACAAACGTGGTTCATTTGGTCAACATAGGAACCCATAGAGCTTCAACCTTTTCCTAGATTAGTTTGTGCTAAGAGATTAGGTAATCAGTTTAGAATAAAGAGTATTGCTTGACCTCGAGAAAGGCTAGGAATAAATAAAGGGGAACCGACCATGAGTTAATTAGGATAGAAACTGATTAACGAAAATTCATAGTAAATGCGTATACAATAGGCGAAATTAATTAGCCATAGCATCCATTCCATTGCATTTAGCCACCCCATTAGCATACGTCTACATTATTTTTTTTCTTATTTATTTTATTTAATTTTTACTTCAATTTTCTGCATCTGTGAATTCATTCCGTCCAAATAGTTATTCCCTTAAACTATTTGATACTTGATTTATCCTCGTGGGAACGATACTTTTCTCATCACTTTATTACTTGTACGATCCGATATACTTGCCGAAGAAACCAAGTTAGAATATCATAAAACAAATTTTTTTCCAAAGATGCTTGTCCCACTTATCTATCTATAGATAACATAAGTTCAACAAAAAAATTACCTTTAAATAAGCAAATAAAGAATTAAGTAAATAAGGATTTTAAAACAAGCTATAGACATATTATCACTCACAATACTAAGCCAAGAACAGAAGGTCTAAGTCTCTTGTGCCACGGAATTAACGATTGATCCTCTCGGTATCTAACGCTACAAATAACATGATGTTATGTAAACAAAAAAAAAGGAAGTTTGTTTATTAAAAGGAAAAGGAAGAAAATATATAATAAGTAAATGTTGAGTTTGAGCCTCTAAATCTTCCTATCACACATCGAGCAACAATAACAATGGCGAGACATATGAAATCTATAACAGAAATTCATGAAACACACACACGATTGCTGGATTTGCTTAAGTAGCATCTATGAAGAAAGAAAGCAAATAAGGAAACATATTGTTTGAGCCAATGATTGGTTTATAAAACTATATTAATTTTATTTTTCACACATTCAGTTCCTATAGGATAATTCCTTGTTTTACACACAAGATATATATAATAACCTCCTTGTCCTTTCATTTGAATACAATCACATCCTGCACTAATTTACTAATGTTTAAGTATTGGAATATCTAAATCTAAATACTAAGGACCTTTACATAGGAGTTATTTCATTTGCAGTAAAAATGGATCAATCTTGATAACCACACATGTTAAATTCTAGTTGTATAAGTCCTTAAGCACAAACCTTGTGTTAGCACCTAGCAACTGTAATTTCAACTAAAAAAAAGAACATTGCAATAGCCAAAAAGGAGGTTTAAAAATAACATATACTTATTACTTGAATCATCGAAATTTCAAGTGTTAAATCAATTCTAATCCAAGCATTTTATAAAAAGGATAATCAGAACAAAAATTTCAACTTTTTTCTTTGCATCAACAAAGGAAGCTAAAAGCCATATTTTCATCTAAAAAAATTGACATCAACCGGAAAATTCACTGGAAGCTATTTGCTTAAGTTCACACACATCCTAGATATTCCATTCCCTGACCACCTTATCAATTAAATTGCTCACCTAAATTTCAATTTTATCTCTATTTCTTAGCTCCAAAAATCAACCCTTTACACTTAGGAATTTTTAAATAAAAATTAACCTGCAATACGATAATCAAACCAACCAAATAACATAATAAAAAATCAAGTAATCAATCCTATCATCCATTAACTAAATTTATGAATCAGAGGGAAATTAAAACAAGCAAATAGGAATGTGTTCAAACTTGATTCTACAACAACCAAACAAAAAAGGCAAGAATAACTTACCCAAGGGTTATGGATTTAGAGGAAGTCAGGCAACTTCCAGCAGCGAAAGGAAAAAGAAATTGGAACACCACGAAGAAAGGAAGACGTGGTGGAGGGAGAGAGAGATAGAGAGAGACCGTGGCGGAGGGAGAGACAACCTGCAATGGAGTAAGGAGCTAGTCCACAATGGTGAGAGGGGCAAAAATCAGGTGAAGGAAGAAGCAAAAATTGTGGCAGAGAAAGATGCAAAACTGTGACAGAAAAGGAGCAAAATCGAGGGGAGGGCGAGCTAAGCAAAGCCACAAGGGGTGGTGTGTGGCAGAAGTCAATGTAGTGGCAAAGGGGGAAAAGGGGGGGCCTGAAGATGGTGAGTGTGATTGAGAGAGAGAGAGAGAGAGATCGAGAAGGGTGAGAGTAGGGAGAGTGAGAATGAGAGATTGAGAGAGAACAGAGAGTATTTGTGAAGAAAAAAGAAGAAAAGAAAAGAAATGCTTAAAGTGCACCTTATCACTTAAGATTTTGGTGGTCCTTCCTTCTTTTATTTCACTTTTAGAATAATATTCCCCTAATTTGAGTTAAATTCATCTATCCCTATATAATTTAAAACGATTAGAGATATGTTCCAATAACTTAAGCTATGCAAAATTTAAAAAAAGAATCAATATTTTATTTTAAATCAGAATATTATAACTTCGATATGGGTTGAGAATAATAAAGAGTAAAATATTCATCTAAAATTATAATATATTAAAACTCCCTTAGAGTTGGGGAAACTAATAATGAGAGGTTATGGAGAGCTTTAGAGGCTTTTAAACACCTTCAAAAACTTTCCTCTAATTAAATTGTAAATCTCAAACATCTTAAAAAACTCCTAAGCCTTCCCTTCCCTTCCCTTTCCTTCAGCTCCTAAACCCAATTCTCAAACATACCCTTAGTTGTCATAACTCTAGTAGTATATGTTACTTTTAGAAAATAGGATTGACATGAAACATCGTTGGTGGGTCTGCAGGATCTGGATGTTCATCCATTGCTTACAGGGAAGCGGAGGAAATTAGTCCTTTTCATGTAATGCCAGATGGCAAGACTCTTTATCTAAATCCATTCTCGTGGAATCAAGGTGAGTGATTATATACAAGCTCGTCAAACATTTTTTGGGTTCCTGTGAAAGGTCCTCACTGTTGGGACAAGAAAGATTTACATATAATGGACCTATAAGGAAACTATACTAGGAGGGGTTTGACGCCACCTGGACGCGAAAAACTCTATGGGGTAGGGTTTTTCCACTTGTTCGGTGCCCACATTATTCATTCCTTATCAGTGTAGGACTTCTTCACCCACATCCTCTCTTGCACCTAAAATTCCGAATATTCCACTTCATACCGAACTTTCAATCCATATTTTAACATGAAACATGTGCCTGTTGCAAATATTGTTTTCCTCCCGGAGCATTTAATGCTTATTTGTTAACTACAATTGACAAGCGTGTAGTGTGTACCTATGCCTACTGTATTTATTTATTTTTGTCACTCTTCTTTAACTGTGTCTATCTTGGGATTATATCAACTTAAGCTGCTCTCTATAGTATATCCTTAAATAGAAATTGCCAACAACTTGTTCTTTGCATTGAAATAACTGCAATACGAGTCCTACTTATGCTTATCAAACACTGGTTTTTATGAACTTAAATAAATAAAAAAGGAAACATCATCCACAAATGCACTTGTGTCTTTAACTATATATGCTTTTTGTAGTTGCCAACATTCTTTTCCCGGACTCTCCTGTTGGAGTTGGATTTTCATATTCAAATACTTCATCTGACATTCTGAACAATGGCGATAAGAGGACTAGTACTTTTACCATTTAGTATCCCCTGCTTTTGCTTTGAAATATATATCACTGCGCCAATTGAATTAATAAAACTTAATGCATAGCTAAGGACACTTTGATATTCTTGCTGAAGTGGTTTGAGCATTTTCCCCAATATAAGGGAAGGGACTTTTTTATCAGTGGTGAGAGCTATGCAGGTAAATGATACTGCACAATATCTTGTATACTTTTAATTGTGGTCCACTTGAAAATAGTTGATATACTATTCATTAAATTTTTGCGAGTGTTTTATTCTGCAGTTTTTACATTGAATTCATGGTTTGATGGTAATGGTTATGTTTTCAATTGAAATAGTTTTGGTACTTCAGCAATACTAAAAGCAATATAAAAATATAAATGATTAGATGAGGACATGAATTAGGTGTTTCATTTCTCTGGTTCCGGTTTATTTATGTTGTACAATTTTATGTTGTTGTAATATAGTTGTATGGGTCAATCATTACTCCTGTGTTTCAGGGCATTATGTTCCTCAACTTAGTCAAGTTATTGTGAAGTAAAACTCGGCTAATAAAGAAAATGCTCTAAATATTAAAGGTTGCATGGTATGGGCTTTGTCTTTGCTCTCCTTGGTGTTAATGTATTAAGCTTTTGGTTATCATTAAATTTAATTAGTATATATCTCTGCCGCAGGTAAGAAATGCTGTAACTGATGATTTCCTTGATCAATTGGGTGTTTTCCAGTTTATGTGGTCCAGTGGTTTGATTTCTGATCAAACATACAAGCTGTTGAACATTCTATGTGATCTTGAGTTGGCCATACACCCTTCAGATTCGTGTGAAAAAATTCTTGATATTGCTGATAAAGAACTTGGCAATATAGACCCATACAGTATCTTTACTCCTCCATGCCATGCTAATGTTAGCCGGCCAAATCAGCTGGTCGAAAGAAAGCATGTGAGAGTACCCTTCTTGTACTGTCTGTTTAACTGGAATTTTGTCTTTTTCTTATGATCTTTAGGAGCTAAATATTGCTAGCTAGTGAAAATTTTCTTGTTTTTTTTGGTGCAATATAAATTTCTTAAAATTTATAGTACTGGATTTTGATTTAACATTTTTATTTTTTCTGCTTATATTTTCCATTTAAACCATAGCACAAACTGTTAATACAAAATCTTCATACAAATGTGATCTGCAAAGGGGGATTTTAATTCTGCCTAGATGAAAAGAGAGTTCCTGCCAAATTAGATTACCATTCTAGAGAAAGTTTTGGATGAAAAGTGAGGACTAAAGATTGTAACAAAATTTCAGTTATAATATAATAATAGGTGCGATTTGCTATGGTACCCTCATAAGTATGGTACCAAAGTTGAGTGTATGACTAATGGTTTAATGATAAACGTTTGGAAGATTATTATATATAAGCAGTAGCCAGTAAATGCTTGGAAACCTATCTTGTGTATCGCTACCTTGGAATTAAAAAAATGGTTACCAAAGTAATGCTGATAATGGCCCCACAAACTTTTTTGTTTGAATGCTGTAAATGGCCGATACATAGTCTGAGTATATACTTGTTTCTTTTGAAGCTAATTTACTGTATCAATCTTCCTTAATACACTGTTTTGCATCTGATTATAAGTCTGAGTTATCGTGTAACATGCATTAGTTTTTGGCATTTATTTCAACTTGTATGTCATCAACTACTGTACAACCCAAAAATAAAAATTATGGACATATCTCAAATGACGTGGTATCATATTAAAATTATAGTATTCTACGGTGTTTCTGACATGTTTATAGCTGCACAGATCCTCATTGATATTTTATGTCTGTAACAGAGATTTGGGAGGCTCGGTGTGGGGTACGATCCTTGCACTGAGGAGCACTCCACTGTATACTTTCAATCTACCTGAGGTCCAAAAGGCTCTTCGTGTTGATCCAGATCATAACCCTGCAAAATGGGAAACCTGCAGGTGATGATAATTAGAGAAACACTTTCCATTTATGTCCACAATATGTATTGTGAGTCAAGCAAAAGCAACTTTCCTTAGGCATTTGATGTGGTTATTGGGAATACATTCCTTATGCATGGCTGGATAAGGTCAAAAGCCAAATGAAATGAGATTGATCATTCTGATCTGTTTAGCTAGTAAATAATAATGCACTTCGCACGCAGGTGCTATGCACTCTTTATCATACTCCCTTTCAATTCTAATTAACAATTTGGGAATCCCTGCAACTAGATCATTAAAATTTTGATCATTGGTGGTCACTTTAGAGATTTTGGGCACAATATAAAATGATCATTGTACTTTTCTGTTTCTTTCCATGTTTGCATGTGATTCTATTTCCTTTGCCAAATTTATGGAGATCAAAATCGTCTTATTCTTTTTAGTGAAGTGGTGTATAAGAACTGGAAGGATTCTACAAGAGTAGTGCTCGATATTTATCGCGAACTTATTCATGTGGGATATGAGGATATGGATGTTCAGGTTACTTTCATTGTCTAATATCTACACATAATTACATAAACTCATTTGCTGTTGTATGTACATATAAAATAAGTAAATATGGCTAGGAAGGACTTTAAAATAGTTTGAAGTAATTATTTGTGTTACGTTGCCTAAGATAGTTTGCTAGTTATTTGGACCTGAAAAGAATGAAAACTAATACAATAAAAAAAATAAAAAAGAAAATTAATATTTATCCCTTACTTGACGTTTGATGAGTTGAGTTTATCACCCTTGTAGTATGTGGTTACCTTGTCTTATCTTATTTCTATTGTTTTCTTTCTAGTATAGCATTGGTTACTTTAGCTTGTCTTTTAATTAATTTGTAGTGATCTAATGGATCTTCAATACATTAAGAACTATTTAAATTACAGATCCCCTAGAATCATATATCTGGAGGCATATGTTGACTGCAATATGAAAGGCAAAGATGTTGATGGGTTTAGTCGATTTTTTTTATTGTAAATGTGTCACCTTAGTGCATGGCGGAGCAAGATCTAATAAGACGATACTTTGGGATTAATATTTTTTTCCCCCTCAGAACAAAGTTTGCAACAGCATATACCATTTTCATTTGTTCAAGAGTGCAAGGCTCATGTAAGACAGTTGTGTGGAATTTGTGTATTGGGTAGATAACAAGGCAATGAGTTGTTGATATTGGGAGGTGGAAAGTTGCAATTGAGTTCCAGAGCCATCATTAACAGGCACAATCGATGCATCAACTTGATGAACACTACCAGAGTTGGAACTCGATTTCTTGTAATTCGGTGGATATCCATGAAGTTTGTAACAGCGATCTTTGGTGTGACCTAACACTCCACAATGAGAACAGGTAGGTTTGTCCTTCTTGCCATTCTTGGCTTTGCCATCAACAATGCCTTTGGGAGGATTCTTGACAGCAAAAGCAAGCTGTTGCTCTGGATTCGAAGAGGAGGCACCAATTTCCCTTTGCTTCTCTTCCTGAACAATCAAAGACTACACCTTGGAAATGGGAGGTAAGGGCTCAATGAGAAGAATCTGACCACGAATTTGACTATAGGAATCGTGTAGCCCCATAAGGAAATTCATGACATAATCACTATCAGCATGTGCAAACAGGGCTCGAGCACCGCCACAAGTGCATTTCGAGGAAGGATGAAAAACATGCAATTCCTCCCAGAGAGATTTCAGACGAGTAAAATACTGATTAACAAAAAGATTACCTTGGGTAATGGTGGCCAATTCCTTCTTTAGTTGATAAACCCTACGTGCATTCTTCTGTTGAAATCGATCTTGCAGATCTTTCCAAATCAATGCCATAGAATCGGCAAAGATGATACTCGATACAATGTCCTTGGAAACACAATTGAGAATCCAAGTACTCACAATGTCATTGATGCGTTTCCAATGCGCCATCGCCTGAGGACCTTCATCATCATTAGGATGAACGAGAGAACCATCCACGAAGCCAAGTTTGTTCTTGGCATTGAGAGCCATCTCCATCGATCATTTCCAAGAGGTGTAGTTGTCACCTGTTAATGGCTGCGAAACCAAAAGCAGACCGGGTTGATCGGAGGAGTGGAGGAAGAAAGGGTTGTTATCGTCCATGGCGGAAGGGAAAAGACAAGAAGAAGATCGAAAAAAAGGAACACGAGAGCTCAGAGAACAGAGCGCACGGAGAGAGAAATATTCACTGATACCATATTAAGACTTGAATGAACGAAAAATGATTTCAGTTTCTTGATTAATCTGAATTATGATAGAGTTTATATACAGGGGTTTGTTGTAACTAATTAATCATAGAGTAACTAACTTGCTAATTACAACTTAAGTATAAATAGCCTATCACTAATACAACTTGACATAATTAGCTCATAGCTGCCTTGTTGCTTGTTGGTTTGATAATTTAGGAAGTTGTGTGGAAAATTGCGTGATTACCTAAGGTAAAGTAAATAGTTTGCCGGTTGTAGTTTTAGTTCATTCATAAGGATAAGAATTTCCATCTTTTGTCTCCATGAATATTTCAAATTCCTTTTCCTATGTAATGCTTTTCAGTTTTGACACTTATGGGACAGATTTGGTTTGACTCAAACATATATACATTGAAAAGAAAAAAAGTTATAATAAAAGAGATTCTGCTTGAAAATAATAGAAAAATATTTGTGGGATGCATCTTTTGCGAAGTAATATGTGACACATATGAAAAAAGTGAGTAAAACAACAAAAATGCTTGAATGGTGGATTCCACATAATTATTGTTACTTTTATTCAACTTTTTTTTTAACCAAAAATTTATTAGCGTATTGAACAATACATTGGTAAGTTTTATATTTTGTATATATATATATATATGCAAAACTTACTAGCATCTTCTTTAAGACGCTGTAAGTTTTGTGTATAAAATACAAAATTTACTAGTGTCTTGAACAAGATACAAAATGCAAAGCTTACCAATATTTTTCAACAATATGCTGGTAAGTTTTTGAATAAAAAAAATTGAACAAAAGTAACAATGATTACGTGGGACCATCATTCAAGCATTTTTGTCGTTTTGCTTACTTTTTCCATATGCATAGCGTACTGCATCACAAAAAATGTGTCCCCCTATCATTACTCAAAATAATATATTTCCATTCCCTTGTCGAACAACTTTTTCCAGTAAATTTATATTTTATGTCCCCTTTTTGTCAGTGGTAATATAGATAGCGTCGTCCCAGTGACATCTATTCGCTATAGCATTGATGCTCTTAAGATTCCAACTGTGAGCCCTTGGCATGCATGGCATGATTATGTGGAAGTAAGTGATTCTACAGTGAATTTTTCGTCTTCTAAATCATACAACTTAGTTTCTATTCGTTCATTTTCTATGTCGCCCATGTTATCGTTCACTTCAGAGCACTGATACTTAACATAAGTGAAACATGCTGGAGGATGGACACAAGAATATGTTGGACTTACTTTTGTGGCTTTTAGGGGCGTTGGACAGGAGTTCCCCTATGTAGACCAAAATCTGCTCTAGCACTGTTCAAAACCTTCTTAGCTGGAACCTCGGTGCCCACCTACGAGCTAGTTAGTGCCTCTTGAAATTTACATTTACACCTATTTTTACCACTGAATCCTCCTCAATAATATTCTCCCTTATTCTAGATTTTCATTCATCATTGAGATCCCCTGCCCCACTCTTATGTGGATCAAATTTAAGCCCGTGTACTCTCTTGTATCACGCTTCTTGGTTGAGATTTGATTTTAATTTTATTAGGCAACTGTTGGGGTGTCAAAAATGCATATGGCTTACAAAGAAATGAATGTAATTGAATCAAAGATAAACAGTTAAAAGAACTTCTATATGTTGAAAAAAGTATCTTAATTTGAAAAGTTTAGGTGGTGTTCGAATTGTTGAAACAGAACTTGAAAGATCGTCAGTTCAAATGGGCTATAGATGAGAGGCATTGTAAGGCTTGATTTGACTAATACATTGTTTTGAAATGATTGGCACTTGGTAGTAGTAGTAATAGCATTAGCAGCAGCAGGAGCAATGACAACATAAACTGGCTGATTAGGTTTAACATGCTTTTTGGATCTTGCCTTTATGACTAAAAAGCAATTGAAAAGATTAAGTCCGTGTTTGGCTGTGCTTTTGTAGAATTGATTCTAAATGGAATTGATTTTATTGGAATTGATTTTATTAGAATTAATTTTGAGGTAAAGTGATTGACTCGCACGTCGTAACATGAGTAAATTAAACCGAATAGCAACTATAGTATAGTAGGCAACTCGGATCATTTCCGTAAGATGAATGCACCATTTGATCAGAAAATTTAGGGGGTTTGTTTCATCAAATAAATATTGAAATGCAAAATGTATAAACCAAAATAAAATAGCATTGATGAGTGATAGAAGATCTAATCCAAAACACAAGATAAACACAATCAATACTCCATCATTGTATTTTTACTATATGCAACACTCCAATCCGATGATTAGACTTAGACCTAGTTGAAACCTCAATCTAAATCTAGCATTCACATGGTAACTTCCATAAATTCAACCAATTACACAATTAATTTAATTTAGAAACCTCTAAAACTGAATTGAATTAAATTAGTTTCATACACCAATGCAACTAATCATATGTTTAGATTTGAACCATAATTCACACTTCTTCAACAATCAAATCACATACATCAACCAAATCATATATGAAATGATCACATTCCTAATCACATTCAAGAATGAAGAACTTCAATTCATGCACGAAATTAAGAATGAGAAAAGGAGAGATGAAATCGATTTGATGTCTTGCATCCGAATGATGCACCAATCCTCAAGAGTTTAATTGCTTTACTTGATGTCTTGAATTAGAGGAGAATTACTCCTCCATTGATGGAGGAAAAATGCACAAGAGAGAGAGAGAAAGAAAGAAGTTCTAATTTCTAATTCTGATCAAAAGTAAACAAATGAGTCCAAAAAGTTCCTTCTCAATTTAGGTTCCTTCCTATTTATACCTATGATTAATAAACTAATTGACTAATTACATTAATCCTCTCTTCTAAGGCTGAAAGTAGACTCCTCATTTACATTAGTTGGACTTGTGGAAGGAAACTTATGCTAAAAACACTAATTTAGCTTCATTAGATCCGTCAATGGACTTCAACTGCATATTTGGCCCAGAAAATGCCATTATTTGCACTAGTGATATGAAGAAAAGTTGTAGGCCTGGAAGTCAGCTTTCCAATGGCACCGATTTTGCCTCAATTGGATTCTTGTGGCCCGAGATATAGCCCAATTATTACACTCTGTTTAGGATCCATGTCTACATCCTTTGAATCCACTTGAAGGCCCAAATCCAGCTTGAAAACTCCCGAACTAGCCTCTGACCTCTCCATAAGAGTTGTAGGCCTAGCTCTCAGATTTCTACAAACCAAGAATCATGCCAAAATGAGGTATATAACTCAACTTATGGCCCAAAAACCAAAATAGTGTCAGAATAAGGCTAGTGCAGGAAAATTAGATCAAAGTCCAACCAAGGTCCAATTAATAGGAAATGGTCCAAGTCAATTCAAATATGCACGAAAGAGGGTTAATGAGCTAGATATGAGAAGAAATAAGTATATAAAATTCTAATTCATCAAATTCCCCTACACTCAACCCTTGCATGTCCTCATGCAAGACTCAATCTAGAGAAGGTTAGCCATAGAAAATACCAAAAGTTAACTACAACCTAAAGTTAATACCTAAAATGGAAAAAAAAACTTACTCTTCAATGAATAATCAAAAGTGCTAAGTTTAGGAACAAAATAGCATACAAGGCATCAAGAATTTTCCAACAATCAAATCAATTGACTTCCCACCTCTCTAAAGTGTAAACCAAGTAACATCACTCAAAGTGCAAAGATCAAGTATGAAGAACCTCACAAGATGGTGTATGTATAAAGCTCATCAACTTTCAAGTGTGTGGGTAAAAGTGTTTCACTCAATTCACCTCAATAGATCATGCATTACCATAAGCTTACTAATCTTCTACTTCTCCACTACTTGTAATCACAAGCAAACACAAATCAAGAGGGCTTTATTCATGGTTGTATTGGAGTTAAGGTAAGGGTAGAAAATATGGAGATATGACAAGGTAAAACCCAAGGCAATAGGAGAAACATTGGTCAAGATACAAGTTAAGTTCACAAATGTGGGAGTTTTCCCAAGTCATTTCATAGTATATTAATTCCCTCCATCAAAACTCCCCATTATATTCACTTCTTTCTTTTCTTTTCTTTCTTTTTCTCTTTTTTTTTTTCCTTTTTTCTTTTTTTTTTTTCTTTATTTCAATTTTTTTTCTTTTTTCTTTTTTTTTATTTCCTTGCACCCCCCACACTTTAATGTTTGCACGTCCCGAGCAAAACCCCCATACTTGATCCTAAGCACAACAATAATAATGAAACCAATGCCTCCCTATCCCGCTAAGGTTAGGTAAAATTATGGTTTTTCAGTTAGGCTTGTAATGTGCTAGAAGTCAAACAAAGGTCAACAAGGCTCAAAGGGGCTAACAAGGGAAAGAATGCAAGGTGGGCTATATGGCCAAGTGGCTAAAATGAAAAGAAATTCCTCTATCATGTCCATGAATGCATATGAAAATGTAGCCTCAAAGAAGAATCAAAGCAAGTTCTAGAATAACATAAACTATGAGGGATGAACACAGAAGAAAGAAAGGAATGGCATGAAATGCAACCATCAATACATAGCTTAAAAGCTCACAAGGGTAGTGTTCATCATACTCAATCATAGCAAATCAAGATTAATTACTAAATTCACACATTTCAAGAGGGAAAAGAACAATGAAATCATGTTGAAACTCTATTCTCCTTAATAACTAATGCCCTAACTCAACAACCTTCAATTCATCAATAGAGAACAAGATCAATAATTATTTTGACAATAATTATTATGACAACATGAAAAATAAACTAAAGCTAATCAACCCCCCCACACTTTAATTCGACATTGCCCCAAATGTAATGCAACAAATAAAATATGAGGCAAGCAGCATGAGGTAAGAGAGGGAAAAGAGAACTCCCCTATCAAGTGTAGGTGGCCACTAGCAAGCGAACCTCCTCATTGGTGTCCAAAGGTAGCTCCTCATGAAATGGCTTCAAGAGGTGGCCATTCACAGTGAAAACTCTATCTGTCCCAGGCTCCACAACCTACACAACACCATAGAGAAAAATCTGGGTAACAATATAGGTACCACGCCACCGAGAACGAAGCATACCAGAAAAGAGCTTGAGGCGAGAGTTGTAGAGGAGCACTTTCTAGCCAATTGAGAACTCCTTCCACAGCATCTTATCATGGATGAGTTTGGTCTTCTCCTTGTACAAGCGGGAGTTCTCATAGGCCTCTAGCCAGATCTCCTCCAACTCCTAAAGCTGGAGCTTTCTATGAAGCCCGGACTAGCTCAAATCCAAGTTGCAGTGTTTGATTACCCAATAAGCTTTATGCTCAATCTCCACTGGAAGGCGGCGTGCCTTACCAAAGACAATCCTATAGGGGGACATCCCTAAAGGTGTTTTGTAGGCAGTGCGGTAGGCCCATAAAGCAACCTCAAACCTCTTGCTCCAATCTTTCTTGTTTGGCTACACAGTTTTCTCCAAGATTTGCTTCAACTCCCTATTCGATACCTCTGCTTGTCCATTAGTCTGCGGAGGGTATAGAGTTGAGACCTTATGTGTGATACCATATTTCTTCAGCAAGGTTGCCATGTTCCGATTGCAAAAATGGTTACCATGTTCGCTAATGATAGCCCGGGGAACTCTGAACCGACAAAATATCTGTGCTCTGACAAAATCCATGACAACATGAGAATCATTAGTCCGGGTGACCTTGGCCTCCATCCACATGGAGACATAATCAACAACTAGCAATATCTGAACAAAACCAAAAGAAATAGGGAAAGGACCCATAAAATCAATATCTCAAATATCAAATATCTCACAGAATAATAAGAGCTATTGAGGCATCTTATTCTTATGGGAAATACTACCTGTCTTCTGGCATTGTTCATAATTCTTACAATATGTGTAAGCATCGCGGAACAATATAGGCCAGTAAAAACCTGCATCTAAAATCTTCCTAGCAGTGCACTATGGACCAAAGTGGCCACCACAGGCAAGAGTGTGACAAAATTGCGAAATAGATGGCATCTCAAACTCATGCACACAACGTCTGATAACCTGATCACTATACATCTTTCACAAGTATGGATCATCACAAACATAATACTTAGCCTCACTCCTAAGTTTATCTACCTGATGCTTTTTAAAATAAGCAGGCAACTCAATAGCAACCAGATAGTTAACTAAATTAGCATACCATGGGTCCTCACCTTGCAGCTGTAAAAGCTGCTATTTGGAAAGGTCTCACGAATAGGAGGTGGCTCTAGGGCCTATGAGATTCGACTCAAGTGATCTGCTACTAGATTCTCAACTGCACTCTTGTCCTTGATCTCGATATCAAACTCCTGCAACAGTAACATCCACCTAATAAGCCTGGGCTTAGCATCTAGCTTCTTCAGTAGAAACTTCAATGCGGCATGATCAGAAAAAAATAGTCATTTTAGATCCCACAAAATAAGCACGGAATTTATCTAAAACAAAACTAATGGCAAGAAGCTCCTTCTCTGTGGTGTAATTAGCCTGTGCAGAATCTAGGGCCCGAGAAGCATAAGCTATGACATAGGATGTCTTCCCAACCCTCTATGAAAGAACTGCTCCAACTACAAAGCTGGAGGCATCACACATCAGCTCAAATGGGTACTTCCAGTTCGGCAGTTGAAGCACCGGAGCAGAAATGAGATGCTGCTTCAGCTGGTCAAATGCTTTCTTATATTCCCCATCAAACTGGAAGTCAACCTCCTTCTGTAATAGCCTAGATAACAGAAGTGCTACTCTGCTGAAGTCCTTGATGAAATGCCTATAGAACCCTGCATAGCCAAGAAAAGAATGTACTTCTCAGATGCGTGCGGGGTAAGGCAAAGAAGCAATCACATCTATCTTAGACTTATCAATAGAAATACCCTCCCCAAAGATAATATGTCCTAAGACTACATCCTGCCTGATCATAAAATGACACTTCTCAAAATTCAAGACAAGGTGTGACTTAACACATCTACTCAAAACTCTAGCAAGGCTATCCAAACATGCATCAAAAGAGGAACCATAAACAGTGAAATCATCCATAAAAACCTGCATACGATCCTCTAGAAAACTAGAGAATATATTCACCATGCACCTCTGAAATGTACCCAGGGCATTGCATAAGCCAAAGGGCAGCCTCCGGTATGCAAATGTGCCAAATGGACGAGTAAAGGTGGTTTTCTCTTAATCTTCCGATACAATATGAATCTGGAAGTAGCCGGAAAACCCATCAAGGAGGCACTAGTATGATTGACCAGCAAACTGCTCTAGCATTTGGTCAATGAAGGGCAAAGGGAAATGGTCCTTCCAGGTAGCTTGGTTTAGCTTCCGGTAATCAATGCATACTCTCCAGCTGCTCTGCACTCTTGTGAAGATCAACTCATCCCAGGAATTCTTCACCACGGTGATGCCAGACTTCTTAGGGACAACTTGCACCGGGTTCACCCACTTGCTATCTAATATCGGATATATGATGCCCGCAGCTAGCAGCTTGCCCACTTCCTTCTTTACTACATCCAAGATTAAGGGATTTAGCTACCTCCAGGGTTGCCTTACTGGTTTCACTCCATCCTCCAACTGTATCCTATGCATGCATGTGGAGAGACTAATTGTAGGAATATCTGCAAGTGTCCATCCTATAGCCTTCATATTCTGTCTAAGAATATTCAGCAACTTCTTTTCTTAGTCAGGGTGCAGATCCTTGATTATAATAACTGGTAGCTTCTCAATTGGTACAAAAAATGCATATTTCAGATTTTTTAGAAGTGGTTTCAGCTCCAAAATTGGTGGCTCTTATATGGAAGTTGCTTATTTAGCTTCAACACTCGAAACTTGAGAGTAATTCTGTAAAACAGCATCATCATATCCTATGGAAGTAAAAACTACATAAATGGTATAAATTGGATCAGGAATTGTAGAATTAGAAAAGACAGGATTAGTAAAATTGATGTAGAATTAGAATTTATAGAGACAGACTCAGGAAATGCAACTGCAGGAACATAAATTGCAGAATTCAAGGGTGTAAAATTTACAGTTGCAGAATCAAAATTTGCATAATCTACAACAACATCAATATTAGTGTTATTAAAATTAGTATGTGCAGACTGTGCAGAATTTACTGCAGAATCAGTCCAAGCAAAAACAGCAGATATAGAATCAACAAAAACATAATTTAAATCAGCATAGTTTAAACCATTAAAAATAGCAAAAACAGAATTTACAGAAATAGAAATAGGAACAGCAGAATGTAAGACAGCAGGATCAGAACTTACAGAATTTGAAACAGCAAAAATAGAAGTAGAATTATTAGAAATAGCAACAACAGAATCAGAAACAACAGAATTTATAGAAATAGCAGCAACAACATATTACACAGTAGAAATAGAATTAGAAATAGTAGAACTTGATTTATCGGCACTAGACACTACAAAATCAGAATTTACAAAACCAGAACTTGCAGAATTTGAATGAACAACACACAACTATGTAAGCATGCATCAATTTCAGTACAAACAACACATAAGTCATTAATACCATCATAATCAGAGTAATGGAATTCATTCCTAATCCCTACAAATTCAGGAAATTCAGACAATAAGGCTTCATGCACTTCATCAACCAATGGATTAATAATGTCTAAGTGAAAAATAGAATGCTCTTTTGGTGGACATCTCATGGCATCAAACAAGTTAAACTGCACTTTACTATCCCTAACTTCCATGGATAAGGTAACGGAGTGTACATCAATCTTGGTTTTTGCAGTTTTTAAAAATGGCCTACCTAAGATCAATATTGGTTGATTAACATGCATGTCATCCTCCATGTTTAAGACATAAAAATTTGCAGGGAATATTAAATCATTAACTCTCACCAAAATGTCTTCTAAAACTCCCTCGGGTGGGTTGTGCTCCGGTTGGCAAGTTGAATCACCACTTCCGTTGGCTTGAGCTCTTCAATATGCAATGACTTGTAAACTGATGTTGGCATGACATTTATTAAGGCTCCAAAGTCTAACATGGCTTGATTGAATTACTCACTTCCTATAATGCAAGGAATGGTAAAAGTACCTGGATCCTTGCATTTAGGAGGGATGCTTGGTTGAATAATTGTGAAGACATTTCTGCCTATACTTACTTTCTCATTCCCTTTTAATCTTCTTCTATAGGTGCACAAGTCCTTAAGGAACATAGCATATTTGGGAATCTATTTGATGGCATCCAAAAGTTGGATATTGACTTTATCTTTTCTGAATGTCTCTATGATTTCCCTGTCCAATTCAGCCTCAGCTATCTTCTTATTTTGAATCACTCTATTTGGAAAAGGCAATGGAATATTTGGTTCAGAATGCCTAGTATCTCTCTTCTCGGATGGTTTTGGTTCTCCTTCATTTGCATCTATTTCTGCAGGATTCGACTTTTCTGTTGCAATAGAATGTTTTGCAGAATTTGGCATGGTTCTTCTCTGCAGAATCAGTAGCCTTAAGCTCCTTGCCACTTCTAACAGTGATGGCACTCACATTTCGTGGGTTACTCACTGTTTGTGATGGAAGTTGGCTAGAAACTTGTGTTTTTAACTCACTAACAATGTTGGCTAATTGGCCAATTTGTGTTTGCAGGTTCTGGATGCTGGCCTCTGTCCTTTGTTGGAATTGGAGGTGTTTGCTTCACCAAATCTGCCAGGCTTGGCTCACTGCTGGTTTGAGGTTGCTCTTGTTTTGGGTGTTACTAGTATGGTTGTTGTTGCTATCTTATGTTTGAACCTGCAGCCTGTTGCCTAAACTATTGCCGAGGCTGCTGCTGGTACTGATTAGAGCTATTACCATACCTCAAGTTTGGGTTGTCCCTCCATCCAGGATTATAGGTATTGGAGAAAGGATCATAATTTCTTTGCTACTGCTGTAGTTGTTGATAAGGTCTGCCAGAAAATATTCCAGCCACAGTTTCATTTCTTTCACGTGATTCTGGACACAAATTTGAAGTGTGGCCTAATAGGCAGCAAATGCCACAAATATTTGCCACTGCTGGATGAGATTGGGGTTGCTATTGCTTCTGACTAATGGCTAATTGCCTAACTAGTGAGGTTAGCTCCTCAATTCTATTCTCCATGCACTGCTGGTTTGTATCAAAAGATTGCATTTCATTAAAAAAAAAAAAAGAAACAAATTTTAAACAAAATACCACCAAGAACATCAAGATCTCATACATCAAAAATGGAAAATAGAAACTTTGAAGTACTTAAAAAAGAAACTTTTCAAAAGAATCAAGAACAACTCATGAACAAGAGCATGAACATATTTTACCAAAAATAGAAACTTTTGCTCATGAAGAGCATGAAAGATTTTCTCAAGCTTTCACTTGAAGATCTTGGTCATGAGAGGAACCAAACTTCAAGCTTTCTTAAGTAAGCAAAAGAGAAGAGTAGAGATCACTACCTAAGCTTGAAAGTGGCATCCTTGAAGGAGAGGAAGAAGATGAAGAAAACTCATCCTTGGTTGAAGATGGTGGCGGTTTAGCTTGGAAATGATGAGAGCTCTTGAGTTCTTTTGAAAATGAGGCTTGTAGTGTTTAGATCTTATTTGCAAAGATCAAAAGATGTGGTCTTTGAAGGGCTAAGTGAGAGTTTTAGCTATGCTGGTGATGGAGAAAGGAAGAAGAAGATAATGAAGAAGAAGAAGAGTATAGAGAAAAGTTTGAGGATTTGGAAGCAAGAGAAAGAATAAGAATTGAAAAATGAAAAGTGAATGAGTGTGTGTGTGTGTTGTTGTTGTTAGCCATAGGCTTCTTTAAGGGTGGGGGAGATATTTTTGCTTCATTTTGTGTTAATTAAGGTTTAGGGAGATAAATTGGACGATGGGAGAACAAACCAAGTACTTATTCTTACATAAAGTACTCTTATCTAATGCTTTATACTTTAGTGATATCACTTTTTACGTTATTGTCTAGTTGACTAAATTTGAATTTAATCATGTGATTAAGTACTCTTGCAACTTAATTAATATGATCAAGCAATGATTATTGATTAATACACAAGAATATGATTAACAAAAATTAATCTTGCAATTAAGCTTAATTATCCTTAACTAAACCCGATTAAGCTAATTAAGGATGATTAGTAATTAATTAAGCTATTAAGAGTATGGCTTGCTTAATTAGAGATTATCTAATCTCGATTAAGCATTCTCTTGACTTTTCTCATCAGAGTTAACTCATAAATATTTCATTAATCCCTTAATTAAGCATTAATCTCATAATTTTCTCATTAAGTGCCTAATTACTCAGGATTACTAAGGTAATTTAGCACAATAGGAAATTGAGGATGTTACACAAATACCTCCGATTTGGACCTATTGGAGATGTCTTCCACAGCGGCCAGCAGAGTTTTCTAGATGTAGTGCTAGACCCTGTATCATCCGCACGCCCATTGTTTCGAGAGGACGTAAGAGGTGAGGACTGGTCATTCTGGTCCACATCTCAGTTAAGGGATGCTGTGACCATGCTCAGTGCAGAACTCATGGGTGTATTTGTTTCAAAACAATTAGTCTATTTATGACTTTATGTTTTAAATTCTATGTAAGGTGCTATTATAAGTATTTATTATGATATTTCTACTTATGTTGTGATATCTATTATTTAATCATGTATGGATGTTTAATTATCTGCTTTTACTTTTTGTATTACAATGCAATGTTTATTACCTATGTTTATATGCAACAACATATCATGGCTCTCATGATTTTCAAAATCCGAGTTTCATTTGAAAAAAAAAAAAATACCCTATTTTTCCTTGCATTGTAATTTTTAAAAAATGCATTAAAGTTTCAACAAAACAACAAAAGTAATAACTAATAATTTTCCATAATGTGACCTTAAGTGTAGTATGGAATTATTATGGTATTACACTTCTCCTATCTTTTTTATCCTTGTTTGAAGGCTTAAATTCATGTTATGAAGGTGGAGAATGATAGTATTTGATGATAGAGAAAAAGGGTGACGTTTTGGTGGTATTTATGAGTGTTTAGAAGACAAAAACTTGGAAGGAAATGGAGGATGAGATTTTGGCCAGCCTAAGGGTGTTTGGGGCTGAAGCTAAAGTGGGTTTCTATTTATAGACAAAAGGCTGGTTTAGTTAGTTTCTAATTATTCTAATTAGTTTTGTCTTAACAAGTTTGTTTAATTAGTTAATTGTCTAGACTATAATTAATTAACTTGGAAACTTCATAAACCTTGTTTAGAGACATATTAAAATGTAATTAGATGACTCACAATGGATTAAGAGAGTATTAGGGGAGTTACTTGTTAATTTGTGTGAATTAGCTATTTTAATCTTGACTAGATTAGTAATTCTTACGTAATTAAGCTAAATTGTTATCTAATGACTTAATTCTCTTCATGATTGGTTAAAATGTTATTAACCTACATGAGAATATATGTTACACGGTCATGCCTTGTTATATGTTTAACATCCTGATTTCCGAGTTCCGACTTCATCTTGAAGTTTGATCAAATCCCATTCCCGACTTCGTCTTCGAATTTCAGATAAATGGGATTATTTCCGAGTTCTGAGTTCATCTCGTACAATTTCCGACTTCATGCCCTGTCCGATTTCCGATTTCATCTTCAATTTTGATTATTCCTGATTTCCAACTTCATGTTCTAGTTTCGAGTTAAATGGAGTGGCTTCCGAGTTCCAATATCCGACTTCGAGTTAAAGTATATTGAGCATAATTTCTGACCTCCGATCTCAACTGGCATAATTTCCTACTTCTCAACTTAACCTTCACGTCCAAACAACATGAACGTGATTCCCGATATCCGATTTAATGTCTCAAAGACAACTTACCTGGTTTCCGATCTCATAATTTATCCCCAAGTTTCAGCAAGATGTACCCGAGTTCTGACCTAAGACCTCATGCTTCAAAATAGTACACGGTTTTCGACATCCAACTTGATAGTTTAACATAATGATACAAGTACCAACCTCCGAGTTGAATGTAACGAGTTCCCGCCTTAGAGTTGAACTCAATGGACATGAGTTCAAATCTTTGAGTTGATTTCCAGTAATGCACGAGTTCCAATATCCGAGATTATTCCCAGGTGCCTTCCATTTCTGCTGGCATTCCCGAGTTTGAATGGGGAGTTCCGAGATTAGGTGATTGTAAGCTATATGATGTCTGACATCCGACCTTGCTTCCAAGTCTCGAATAAACCAGACAAGATTTCCTCAAGTCACAAATAAGATGGGACAAGTTCCGACATCCGTCTTCAGCTCTAAGTAAAATGGAGCAGTTTGACTTCTAAGCGGTCAAGGCGGGGAGTTCCGAGTTGAGATAGAATGGGCGAGTCCCACTTTTAGGATGACGTGGAGAGTAATTTGGCCACAAAAGTGGGAGACATGGCCGAACTTCAACCACAAAACTCCAACCAATCAACACCACAATTCCAACTACTCTCATGTATTTAAGTCAGACTCCCCTCCTCATTCCCAGCTGATTTATGCCATTCTCTCTTCCTTTTACTTCAGCCTTCTTCTTCCCTTCTTCTCTCAATCCACTCTATCAAATCTCCAAGCTTTGTCAAGGCTCCATTCAATCCAAACTCAAATTCAGCAAGATCACACTCCAAAGAGATAGGATTTACTTTCTATTCTTGATTTCTCTGAACTATGGCTGTATAAGATTCCACTTTTCTTCAATTATTTGATGATATATTGGATATATATGATGGATTATGGTTGGATTAATATGAAATATTGAGTTGGAATTAAGGTTAGAAGAAGAAAACTAGGAGAAGTGAAGGTTTGGAATGCTGTCTAAGTGAGAAGCTCCACGGTAGTCCGTATGGCGGAGTGTACGGCTCTGCCTATAGCCAGTTAAATCTGATGGAACTATTTTTATATGAAATTAGACATTTAGGGCTTTCCATAGATATATAATATAAGGTTATTGGATTAGTATTGAGAGAGATATGAAATTTTGAAGTTTGACCTAGGAATCAGGACTTTCATCCGGGTAGGGTGACTTGAGGAGGATATAACTCATCCTATACAACTCCAAATTGAGTGAAACTAACTTTGTTAGAAAGCTTACACATAGAAAAACATCCCAATATGAAATTTTGAGTTTGTTATGACCCCAATTGATCCTAGTTGTTCGAGGAAGTTACCCTATGTCCAAACTGAGCCAAAACAGGGTAGTTCAAGAAGGTCGAATTTCAGGACCTATAACTCAAGGTATACTTAAGCAAATCAAGTGAAACTTGTTGCAAATGAAAGGTTTCCTGTTAGCTTTGATATGGCGTCAATTTTGTATGATTTGAGCTTAGTTTCGATTTTTAGTGAATTTATACTTCCAAGAGTGTAATTCGGGCCAGTGACCTAATAGGCTGAGGCAAAAGTTAAATATCTTGAGTTATATAAATCAAAATGATATGGGACCAAAGAGGTTAGAAAGTAGACATATAGAGCTATGACATACCCAAAATTGAGGTTGAAACGAGTTGGATAGAGGTAAAGGTGGATTATACAAAATTCGGGCAGAATTGAATAGAAGTGATAGAATGATCAAATTGATGGTTTCACAAATGTTAGTGAACCTATAAGGTTTAAGATGACGGTTGCAAGTTTTACCTTGATGGATATGTTCAACTGATTATACTGTTATGACTGAGTTGTCCGTGAGAACTGACACTATTCATGGGGAAACGGATCTGATCTGTTATGCTACCGAATTTACGGCAAAAGTCTATGAATGTTTATATGCAAGAATGAATCTAAGTATGAATATGTATATGGAAACTCCATATTCAAGAATGACATAAGTATGATATGAGATATATGAGGGTAAATGATGTAGCATATGTATGAGTGCCGGTAGAATGGTAAAAAGACTACGGGCCTTTATAAGTCATGAATATGTACGTGAAGATCATGTGTGCAATGATATATGAAAATAAATGAAGTATATGTATGCGTACATTCAGTATAACTATGCTTGAGTATGCATGAGAATGAAAGAATGTGAATATATTAAATGTGAGTCCTTTCACTTAAAGGCAGTTATTTGAGGTCCCTCCTTGTGAAGAAGGCTGACCAAATAAATAATGTGAGTCCACATGTTCACTTGGAGGCAGTTATTTGAGATCCCTTCCCGTAAAGGCAGTTAAATGATAAAAAAAAAAGTGGGTCCCTCCACTTGGAGGCAGTTGCACATTGAATTCCTCCTTGTGAAGGCAGCTAAAACTTGGGTCTCTCTATGTTGGAGGCACGTAGTCAGAAGAGATCCCTCTATATTGAAGGCACGTGGTCAGATGAGATCTCTCAATTTTGAGGCACGTGACCAGAAGAGATCCCTTCAATTAGAGGCACGTGGCCAAAATAAGATCCCTCCAACCTAGAGGCAGTGGGTCCCCTTGTGGGTGAGTCGGTGTGACGGCGGTCATGGGTGGAGCTGACGAGCTCACTCCAAGGCCAGGCTACCCAAGGGCTGTAACAGCACCCTATGGACGGTGATACGTAACGCCTAGGTGTGCCAAGTAAAAACTAAAGATTAAAGACTAAAGACTAAAGATTAAAGTATATGCAAGCACCCCACTCACATGAGGCATGGCATCGACCTAGCTAGTGTGAGTTTAGGGGACAGAACTTACATAAGGTATGTCATAACCCAGCTAGTGTAAGTACCCAATGAAGGTCCCATATTCCTAAGGAACGTGACATGGCGATCACGCTTTGATGGGGTATGACATGGCGATCATACTCTGGAATGTGGTACGTAAAAATTTTATGATGAAAAGAAAGATGAAGAAGGGAAAGTAAATTTTATGTATATGCATAAACTCAAGTATAAGTAAAATTATGTGCAGAAGTTATGATCCCAATATATTGATGCTCTGTGTATTTTAATATGCTGCAGTTATTATCCATGATATCATTCATGAATTGATTTTTTATGGGTTCTCCCAGATGACAAGTCTATGAGTAAAACTAAACTTTGTTTCGGACAATATGCTTTCGAACTATAAAATTAAACAATCTATATAGCATGTTCACCTCTTTCATAATAAACCGAAGCAAATTGGAGATGACAACGATGACAGTATGTATAATATTTAGAGAATTCTACTGAGAATTTATAATTTTCACTCCTATTTCCGTGTTGTCTCCAGATAGGTCAAGAATTTCCGAAGAAGGCTGAAGTTCTTTGTCAGCGATAAGGTCACCATTCACAGCCTTGATAACAACTCCAGGGTTTGGTACTATGACTTAAGCATAGTACTATACTTGGGAGGGTGTTACAATATAGCTTTTAGTTACATTTTTCTATGTATTTTACATAATTACTAACTTAATTAATTAATTAATTACAAGCTTCATGAAGCAATTAGTTGTCATCCTCGACATATGATATACACAGCCATGATGAGACAAGGGTGTTGAGTTGTGTTTTGACTCATTAATAGTGGTAAAACTTAAATATTTGAAATTCAAAATCATCTTACTTGATTAGGTTAAATTCTTTAATTAATAAAATAATTACTATTCATCACATCGCTTATATAAGCATGATGTCATGGTGATTAGTGAGGTTAATTAAGGACTAGTTAATTGTCTAGATGATTAAGAAGTTGATTAGGTGATTTATGCTTAATTAGGCCCAAAATCAACTAATTGGGCCCATTAGTGTTTCAACATTATTCATGGTCCATCATGAGGCTCAATCTCATGGTCCTCCTGGCCCATAGCTGGAACTACAATGAAGCATTATCTTACGATAAGTTAAAGTGGTTTTATCAGGTTTTTGGGGCCCATTATGCACCATGGTAAAGTTATTTTTGTATAATTATGTAAATATTCTTGAAATTTGCTAAAAATTGATATTTATAATTTTTCTAAAAATTTTCAAGGTCTTTCGAGTAGTTTTAGGTTTTTCATAATCCTTTCAATGTTTTCTATCTATTTTCTATCGAAATTTCTATTGTATTTTTTGTTTTTTGTAACTAGTAGCATTTTTGTAATTATTGGCAATTCCAAGGGCGTCTTATGTTATTTCACATTTGGATACCTCTAGGGTTCAATCGGCAGAGATTTGGGTTTTTATAGCTACTCTATTATACTCGATTATGCTAAAACACCTTTTTCCATCAATTCTAATAGTATAGGGACCTAAATATAATTTTTTAAAAATTCAGGGATCTAATTATAATTAAAACATGGGGTCTAAATATAATTATTCAAAAATTGGGGGTGTTTCTATAATTAGCAAAAGTTCTGGTGTAACACCCTTCCAAATACAGTACTATGCTTAAGTCATAGTACTATATTCAGGAGTTGTTACTATTACTTCGACGGACCTGGTATGATGACACTCTTTGGCCGTCTTTAATTTTTCTAACTTTGTCCCGAGCGATTACCTCCTAGCTCTTCTAAGATATCTGAAAATAACACGGAAATATATAGAAGTGATAATTATAAATTCTCAGTAGAATTCACTAAGAAATTACCTGTCGTGTCATCGTTATTATCTCCAACTGCTTCGGTTTCTTATGAAAATGTAAGAACATTATATAAATATTTTCAATTTTATAGTTTGAAACCATATTATTCGAAGCAGAGTTCATTTTAGTTATAAACTTGATAAACAGAGTAAGAATTAAAGCATAAGCATAGCAGATTGTGAGTAAGAATTACAATATAAGCATAGCAGATTGTGAGTGATTTCATAATAATAATAATAACAACAACAACAAAAACAACAACAACAACAACAACAACAAAAACAACAACAACAACAACAACAACAACAACAATAATAATAATAATAAGAACATAACTTGTGCATGTGCCATGACTCATCATGAATTCATGCAAATGCACTTATAATCTCTTTTCTATCTTTACTTGACACGCCTAGGCATTACGTATTGCCATCCCTAGGGTAGACGCATGTCGTTGGCTTTAATCTTTACTGCTCTTAGGCAGTCTGATCTAGGAGTGAGCTCAATTCGTGACCGTCATCACATAGAACAAACCTACAAGAGGATCCATATGCCTCCAAGGTAAAGGGATCTCATATCTTTAATTGCCTTCACAAGGAATGATCTAAATAATTGTCTCTAGGTGAAGGGACCCAATTTTACATAATCATTTATTTTCTTCATTTGCATACAAATATGCAAACTTTCATAAAGAGGATCATGATCATACCATCATATAATGTTCAAATGCATTTTAGTACACTTATCTTGAAACATTCGTGCATATAAAATCTCATATTCTTATCATAAATTTTCATAATATAAACTATCATAATTCCATAGACTTTTCGACAACATAACAGATTGTGTCCACTTCTTCGTGAAAAGTGTCAGTTAGCTAGACAATCATTTATACAGAAAGCCAACGTAAAATATCAACTATTTCAATACTCATACAAAACTTGCAACCTTTGCATTTAAATTGGATTTTTGCCAATTTCTTCAATTCTGTCCATTTTTAGAAATCAAGCCATAATTTTTGTGTAACTCATTTAAACCTAAATTTTGGATATGTTAAAGTATTATTTGTCTAGTTTCTAACCTCTTTAGTTCCATTCAGTTTTGATAAATATAACTCAAGTTATTAACATTTTACCTAAGTTTGTCCTGTTAATAGGCAGATTTACGCATCAAAAAGTAAAAATTCATTAAAAATAGAAACCTGATTGGAATCATACAAAACTTATATCACCTTAAATCTAACTAAGCTAGTTTTCATTTTCAATAAGTTTCACTTCATTTGAGTAAGTAGAACTCTTATGAGCTCTTGAAAGTTGCTAACCTACTCTGTCATGTTCTAACCTAGTTATGACTTGGGGCAACTTTCATGAATTACTGGGAGTAATAGGGATTGAATTTAGCTCTAAAATTTTTATGGCATATTACTAATTTCTAATAAAATTAGTCGCACTCAATTTGAAGGAGTATAAGGCGAGTTATGCCCCTCGAAATCCAGTCTACTCAGAATTAGGGTTAAAATCCTAGGGTTAAATTCAAAAATTCATATCTCCTTCAATACTAATCCAATGGTCTTATAATTTATATGGTTGGAAAGCCTTAGATATCTAGTTTCACGTGAAAATAATTTCATCAAGTCTTGGTGCTATAGGTAGAGCCATATTGATACGAAACTTGGAAAGGGATCGCCTTGAAATTCAATTTTAGAGAAGGATATTGACGCCACACTCAAGAAAGATGAGAAGGTGAGTGATAAGTCATGAAGTTTTTTATTGCCACAAGTTGCCTTGATAAGCAAAGTTATGCTCTTGTGGTGAAGAAAAGAGAGAATGAGGAAAAGAAAGAGAAAAATAGAAAATTTGTTTACAAGAGGAAGTGAGGTGAAGAGAGCTTATTTGATAAGGCAGCCTATATCTCTTCTTTTGTGCAAGAAAACCTACTTGGAATCTAATACTAACTCCTTGCCTAGTGATGTTGTTGTTATTTTGCAGGATTTCGAGGATGTGTTTCCTAAGGAAGTGCCTCACAATTTGCCACCAATAAGGGGGATAGAACACCATATAGACGTCATTCCTAGTGCTTCTTTACCCAATAGGCCAGCCTATAGGAGCAACCCTCAAGAAACAAAGGAGATACAAAATCAAGTGGAGGAGTTGTTGCAAAAGGGATAGGTTAGAGAGAGCTTAAGTCCTTGTGCTGTACCCATAATTTTGGTGCCTAAAAAGGATGGATCATAGAGGATATGCACTAACTGTAGAGCAATCAACAACATCACAATTTGGTATAGACATCCTATCCCTAGACTTGATGATTTGCTTGATGAATTGCATGGTGCTTGCTTCTTTTCTGAAGTTGCCCTCCTTCTAGCGCCAAATGATGTGAGCCAAGGAGGAGTTACAAGCTTACAAGACCAAGTCAAGGAGGAAGAGGCATTGAAGGGAATTGGAGGACCCATGACAAGGTCCAAGACTAAGAGAATGAAGCAAGCTTTGGAAGGCTTAATAATGGAGCTCAAGGAAAAGGAGGATCAATGCACAATTGAGGCAACAACTAAATGGATCATATTCCTTCAACTTGAAAGTGAAATTGAACTAACATGAAGACATAATTGTGAAGGCCCAAATCTGCATGATCAAAGATGCATTCATGGGTTACAAGTATCTAATTTAGTGGGTTAAGAATCTTAGACCTTAGTGGAAAATAAATAAGTCCAGTTTTTATTATTTTCTTTGTAATTTTGTATGTATTTTTGGGGGATTTTTTTGAAGTGGGTTTTTAATGTCTTTTGAGAGTTACTAAGTTATTATTAGGATTAGTGTTGTTATGGCTACACTAGTGGACAATAAATGTCACATGCATGAATGCATGATAGTGGTGCAGAGTTAGTGCTTGGTAGGTCATAGTAGATATTAAATGCTTAGTGGGAAGTGTAGTAGAGATTCAATGTTTCAATCCTCCACTAAGCCTATAAATAGGAGAACTCTTGTATTGCTAAAACATCTTGAATTTGAATGAAATATGAGTTTTCTCTACTATGAGAGCTTCCCTTAAGTTCTTGGGCAAAGAACTAAATATGATCTTATCAAGGTAACTTGTGGCGATCAAAACCTCATGACTTATCACTCACCTTCTCATCTTTCTTGAGTTTAGTGTCAATATCCTTTCCTAAAACTGAATTTCAAGGTGATCCATTTCCAAGTTTCGTATCATTTGGTATCAGAGCTTTGGCTCCTTGATTTTCAGGTTTGTGTTTTCTTTGTCAATTCAAAAAAAAAAAAAGTTTTCATTTTTGTTCTTGTTCATCTTTGTTGATCTCTCATCCATAGTATCCCATTAGTGTCTTTTCATTCTTCATCTCTATTTGTCACCAATTTCTGTTCTTTTACTAATTTTGGGTCCTAAACTCAAAAAAAAAAAAAAAAAAGTGTTACTAGAGTCATTGTGTTTCTGATTGAAAAAAAAAAAGAAAAGGAAAATAAGAAAAAAAAAATGAAAAATTCTGGGCAGAATAAAAAAAAAAGGATTTATGAATTAAAAGGACTAAATATTCTTTCTTTGTGAAATCTGAATTCTAAGGTATTCTTTTCATTGCTCTTGATCTTTGTTGAATTTCTTGTTCTATCCGTTTATGTCTCTTGTTCCATTCATATTTTCTTGTTGGTTTCTTGCTCATTTGATTGTCTACTTATTGTCTTGAGAAAAATAATTGATAAGGTTCTCTTCTTAAGAGCTTATAAAGGAAGTTGAGTGGTAAAAGGCAAGAGTAAACATTACACAAAAGCCTATTTGAGTGCAAAACACATGAGTAGAGTGGTGAGGTCCTTTTAACATTTCTTTTGTAATTTTTCTTGTCATCTTCTTTTTGTTGCAAGAATGAGTGGGAAAAGATCACCTAATTCCCGTAGGCAAAATCTTAATAGGCTTCAAATGGAGGCACTTACTCAACACTTTGAAAGAATGCTTCAAAGACAACTTGAAGGATTACACGAAAGGATGGACCAACTTGAAGGAGGATGAGTTTTCAACCATGGGGGCAATTCTAATCATGAAGAATCTTATCAAGAAAGTAACCCATTCTATAATTCCCCAAGAGAAAGAAGGAGGCGTGAAAGGGAAAGAAGACATGAAAGAGGAGGTAGAGACCATAGACGTGATGATGATCTAGGAGGTGTGAAAGTCAAGGTACCTTCCTTAATCCCGAAACATACCTTGACTAGGAGATGAAAATAAAACAAATCTTCTCATGCCACAATTACACTGATGAAAGAAAGTGAAGGTGGCTGCCCTTGAGTTCACTGATTATGCCTTAATTTGGTGGGATCAAGTGCAAAAAGAGAGAGAAGAAGATATGGAGAGCATTCTATCAACACTTGGGATGAAATGAAGACTTTGATAAGAAGGAGATTTGTGCCTTCCCATTACCATAGGGAATTGCACAACAAATTGCAAAGACTCACCCAAGGGAGTAGGAGTGTGGATGAGTATTACAAAGAGATGGAGGTGGCTTTGATTAGAGCCAATATTGTAGAGGATAGGGAAGCAACCATGGCTCGATTTCTCCATGGCCTAAACCGAGATATTGGAGACATTGTGGAGTTACAACATTATGTGGAGCTTGAAGACTTAGTTCATCAAGCAATGAAAATGGAGCAACAATTAAAGAGAAAGGGTACTATGAAGAAATCATCTTCTTCAAACTACTCTTTAAGTTGGAAAGACAAGCCAAAGAAGAAGGTAGCAAGCACTAAGAAGCCTATTCCTACTACTTCTTCTTCTACTTCCAAGAGTAGGAATATCAAGTGCTTTAGGTGTTTGGGAAAAGGACATATTGCATCCAAATGCCTGAATAAGAAGACTATGGTGGTGAGGGATAATGGGAGTATCTCTAGTGAAGAAATTTCTTCTCATTCCTCTTCCTTAAGCGATGAGGAAAATGATGGAGCAGCCTATGCATAAGATGGAGATCTCTTGGTGGTTAGGAGGTTATTGGGAAGTCAAGCCAAGGAGCATGAGGAGGACCAAAGAGAATATTTTTCATACCCGTTGCCTTATTCAAGGTAAAACATGCTCTATGATCATTGATTGTAAGAGTTGCACCAATGTGGCAAGCACTAGGTTGGTCACCAAACTCAACCTAAAGACTACACCACATGCAAGACCATATAAGCTCTAATGGCTAAGTAATAGTGGTGAATTGGTAGTGAATCAGCAAGTGTTGATTAATTTCTCCATTGACAAAGATGGAGATCAAGTTCTATGTGATATTGTGCCTATGGAGGCAAGCCACATTCTTCTTGGAAGACCTTGGCAGTTTGATAGGTGAGTTCACCATGATGGATTCCCCAACAAGTTCTCTTTTGTTCATAATTCTCGCAAAATCACACTTGTACCATTATCACCTAGGGAGGTTTGTGAGGATCAAATAAAAATGAGAGAGAAAAGAGAAAAAGAAGAGTGAGAGCTTAAAAAAGAGAAAGAGTGTGTGAAAAAGAAAATACTTAATTTTGAGGACAAAACTCAAAAGAAAGGGGGGAAAGAAAAGAAAAAGAGAAAAATAGAAAATTTGTTTGCAAGAGGAAGTGAGGTGAAGAGAGCTTATTTGACAAGACAGCCTATATTTCTTCTTTGTACAAGGAAACCTGTTTGGAATCTAATACTAACTCTTTGCCTAGTGATGTTGTTGTTATTTTGCAGGATTTCGAGGATGTGTTTCCCAAGGAAGTGCCTCACAGTTTACCACCAATAAGGGGGATAGAACACCACATAGACCTCATTCCTAGTGCTTCTCTACCCAACAGGCCAGCCTATAGAAGCAACCCTCAAGAAACAAAGGAGATACAAAATCAAGTGGAGGAGTTGTTGCAAAAAAGATGGGTTAGAGAGAGCTTATGTCCTTGTGTTGTACCCGTAATTTTGGTGCCTAAAAAGGATGGATCATAGAGGATATGCACTGACTGTAGAGCAATCAACAACATCACAATTCAGTATAGACAACCTATCCCTAGACTTGATGATTTGCTTGATGAATTGCATGGTGCTTGCTTCTTTTCTAAAATTGATTTGAAAAATGGATACTAGCAAATTAGGATAAGGAAAGGGGATGAATGAAAAATTGCTTTCAAAAGTAAATATGGATTGTATGAATGGTTGGTAATGCCTTTTGGGTTAACTAATGCATCAAGCACTTTTATGAGGCTTATGAACCATGTCTTATGAGAATTTCTTGGCAAATTTGTGGTTGTATACTTTGATGATATTTTGGTATATTCCAAGAGTTTTGATGAGCATGTTGCACATCTCCAATCTGTCTTGCGTGTCCTTAGAAAGGAGAAAATATATGCCAACTTGGAAAAGTGTTCTTTTTGTACTGATCATGTGATTTTTCTTGGTTTTGTTATAAGTTCTAAAGGAGTGCAGGTTGATGAAGAGAAAGTTAAGACCATTAGAGATTGGCCAACTCCTAAAACTATGGGTGAGGTTAGGAGCTTCCATGGGTTGGTAAGTTTCTATAGAAGGTTTGTGAAGGATTTCAGCACATTGGCGGCACCCCTAAATGAAATTGTTAAGAAAAACATGGGTTTTAAATGGGGGGAGAATCAAGAAAATACATTTTAAGCACTTAAGGACAAACTCACACATGCACCCATTATTGCTTTGCCTGATTTTTCTAAATCATTTGAAATTGAATGTGATGCATCTAATGTGGGTATTGAGGCTGTTTTACTTCAAGATGGTCATCCCGTTGTATATTTTAGTGAGAAATTAAGTGGAACCACTCTTAACTATTCCACTTATGATAAAGAATTGTATGCACTTGTTAGAGCTTTGCAAACATGGTAGCATTATCTTTTGCCTAAAGAATTTGTCATTCATAGTGATTATGAATCTTTGAAGTATTTGAAAGGGCAAGGAAAGCTCAACAAAAGGCATGCCAAATGAGTTGAATTTCTTGAAAAATTTTCTTATGTGATTAAGCATAAGAAAGGAAAAATAAATGTTGTAGCAGATGCACTTTCAATAAGGTATAATTTGCTTGCTACACTTGAAACTAAATTGCTTGGCTTTGAACATATCAAGGAATTGTATATGCATGATAATGAATTTTCCCAATTATATGCTGCATATGAAAAGAAATCACAAAATGGGTTTGTTAGGCATGATAACTACTTGTTTAAGAATAATAGACTTTGTGTGCCTAAAGAATCCATGCATGAATTGCTAGTTAGGGAAGTACATGAGAGGGGGTTTAATGAGACATTTTGGGGTTCAAAAGACCTTAGAAATGTTGCATGAACATTTTCATTGGACACACATGAAGCATGATGTGTAGAAATTTTGTGAAAGGTGCATTGTGTGTAGAAAAGCAAAATTTAAGGTATCATCTCATGGACTTTACACTCCTTTGCCTATTCCTAATTCCACTTGGACTGACTTGTCTATGGATTTTGTTTTAGGGCTACCATACACCCAAAAAGGGAAGGACTCCATTTTTGTGGTAGTTGATAGATTCTCCAAGATGGCACACTTCATACCTTGCCACAGAGTGGATGATGCAACTCATGTGGCAGATTTGTTTTTTAAAGAGGTGGTAAGACTTCATAGCATGCCTAGGAGCATTGTTTCAGATCGTGACATCAAATTCTTAAGCCATTTTTGGAGGACCTTATAGAACAAGGTAGGAATAAAGCTTCTTTTATCCACCACGTGCCACCCCCAAACTGATGGCCAAACTGAGGTGGTAAATAGGACTCTTTTTACTCTTCTTAGAACAATTATTAAGAAGAACATTAATTCTTAGGAAGAGTGTTTACCCCATGTTGAATTTGCTTATAATAGGGCTGTCCATTCTACTGCTCAATTTTCTCCTTTTGAGATTGTTTATAGATTCAATCCACTAACACCTCTTGATTTGCTCCTTTTACCTAACACTTCTTCTTTAGTTCACAAGGATGGCAAAACAAAGGCCGATATGTGAAGAAGCTTCATGAGCAAGTTAAAGCTCAAATTGAGAAGAAAATGGAGCAATATGCAAATAGAGCCAATAAAGGGAGAAAAAGAGTTATCCTTGAACCCAGTGATTGGGTGTGGGTTCATATGAGAAAGGAAAGGTTTCTTGCCCAAAGGAAATCAAAGCTTCAACCAAGAGGAGATGGACCATTCCAAGTGTTGGAAAGAATTAATGACAATGCTTACAAAATTGACTTGCCCGATGAGTATGGTGTTAGTGAAACATTTCATGTGGCTGATTTGTGTCCTTTTGATGTAGGTGATGAAAACCTAAATTCGAGGATGAATTCACCTAAAGAAGGAGGGAATGATGTGAGCCAAGGAGGAGTTACAAGCTTACAAGACAAAGCCAAGGAGGAAGAGGCATTGAAGGGAATTGGAGGACCCACGACAAGGTTCAAGACTAAGAGAATGAAGCAAGCTTTGGAAGGCTTGATAATGGAGCTCAAGGAAAAGGAGGATCAATGCACAATAGAGACAACAACTAAATGGATCACATTCCTTCAACTTGAAAGTGAAATTAAGCCAACATGAAGACATAATTGTGAAGGCCCAAATCTGCATGATCAAAGATGCATTCATGGGCTACAAGTGTCCAATTTAGTGGGTTAAGAATCTTGGACCTTAGTGGAAAATAAATAAGTCCAATTTTTATTATTTTCTTTGTACTTTCATATGTGTTTTTGGGGGATTTTTCTAAAGTGAGTTTTTAATATCTTTTGAGAGTTACTAAGTTATTATTAGGATTAGTGTACTCTTATGGCTGCACTAGTGGAAAATAAATGACACATGCATGAATGCATGATAGTGGTGCAAAATTAGTGCTTAATGGGTCTTAGTGGATATTAAATGCTTAGTGGGAAGTGTAGTAGAGGTTCAATGTTTCAGCCCTTCACTAAGCCTATAAATAGGAGAACTCTTGTATTGCTAAAATATCTTGAATTTGAATGAAATCCGAGTTTTCTTTATTGTGAGAGCTTCCCTTGAGTTCTTGGGCAAAGAACTAAATCTGATCTTATCAAGGCAACTTGTGGTGATAAAAACCTTCATAACTTATCACTCACCTTCTCATCTTTCTTGAGTGTGGTGTCAATATCCTTCCGTAAAACTGAATTTCAAGGTGATCTGTTTCCAAGTTTCGTATCACGTACACTTCGCCAGTACGGACACCGTGGTGTTTTCAACTTAAATAGATCCTGTGTTGGTTCTCCTTATGTTTTTCATTCAAGTTTCAAGCCTATCCCAACAATTTCATGTAAATTCAATCCCAAATCATCACATACATACAGTATATCATCAAATGAATAAAGAGAAACAAGAGTTCATGCAACCACTAGCCAATAGAAATCACATGAGAAAGTTGAATCCTACCTCTAGCGATGTAAAGACTAACTAGATTTGAGTTTATGTTGAAGTATATGGGTGAAGCTTGGAGTTGAGATGAAGAAGGAGTGAAAATGGAGGAAGAGAGGAGCAAAAAAATGGGGGGAGCTTCAGTTTGATGAGGGGCTGAGAATGAAAAGAATTGGAGGGGATTTTTGTAATGTTTTAAGGCATAAAAATGGCTTGTGATTGGTGGAGCTCTTAGTGGTTTGTAATGAGCCTTGTCTCTCCTTTCCTTTTAGTAGCAGTTGGCACCTTATATGTGGGGTAAGGGTGGCTAATTTCAACCACTCAAGTGAGGGTTTTTCAGTGTAAAATTCTACTGGTTTGGTTTTGACAGTATAAAATATCAAATTTCTTTCAAACCAATACTACATTACTAATAATCCTTGAAATTTTTTTGCATGTTAATTTTTAATTTCTCCTAATCCCAATCTCTTTAACTTCTAATTAGCTTCTAATTATCCTTTAATTATCTCTTAATTACCTTTACATATCTAGTAAAACCGAATAAATCAGTTAACAGCGTAATTTAAACGTATTGCGAATTTTTGAATGTTACATTTGGCAGCTAAGGGCATTTTCATCATTTCACATTAATAGTATATGACAGTGTCATATTTCAATGGTAATGTCACATTACCCTATAATTCTCAGTATGAAGATTGTCATAACATACTCTGCATGAGAAATTCTTACACTATTTAAGTGAAATAAATCAAAGTTTATACTATGTTAGGAAAAATGGGGATGTTACACTCTTGGTCTCACACCCAACCCACTCCTTCTTCTTGAGCTACCACCTAGCGTTCACATCCTCTATTGCCTTTCTCTTCTCCCTCAAACTCACCAACTCCTCACCATCTGCCTTCTCCTTATGCACTCCCTTTTCATCAACCTCAAGCACCTTCCTCCCTTTCCTAGCCCTTGCAACCCCTCCCTCTTTTTTAAACTATCGACTCTCGCCATAACTCTAATGAGAGGTCCACCTACTCCACTTGTTGGGTTTAGATCTACGATAGTGATAATATCTATTGTGAGGATTTTCACAAGGCCAAGTACTTTGGAAATGGTGTATGTTACTATTGCATGAATAGCAAAATGATGAGATATATAT
Organism: Pterocarpus macrocarpus; assembly: GCA_031439585.1. Classification (NCBI taxonomy): domain Eukaryota; kingdom Viridiplantae; phylum Streptophyta; class Magnoliopsida; order Fabales; family Fabaceae; genus Pterocarpus; species Pterocarpus macrocarpus. The sequence goes on along the minus strand of CM062522.1, from coordinate 32,530,198 downwards.
ATATATATATATATATATATATATATATATATATATATATATATATATATATATGAGAGAGTGAGTGTAAGTATTTCTTATTTTTTTTATTTTTTTGCATTATTCAAATAAAAATATTCTTAAAATGAAGGGAATTTAATTGGAATATTTAAATTTTTAGTATTTCAAATTCACTAAGAAAATTTCATTTAATTATATCCTTACTTTCTTTTTCTTATCAATGATTATGATAGTATACTCTGACTTCTAAGCTCTCTATTTGTTTTGGTTATGAACTTCCAAACTCTTTTTTTTTTTCTTTGGTTTGTAGGTCTACACCCTCCAAGAACTTTTTTTTTTTGGTTCAAAAACTTCAAGGTCTTTCTCTCTCTCTCTCTAAGTAAAATATCAAATTGATCCTTAAAAAAATTGAGGGATATCAATTTGGTCCTCAAAATATTTATCACATCAAATTGGTTCTCAAAAGAGTTATAAGACATAAATTTAGTTCTTGAAAGATTTGTGACATCAATTTAGTTATCGAAAGATTAAAATTTATTTCAATTTAGTCCAAACTTTTTTTCATCTTTTAGACTAACTTAAAATAAATATTAATTTTTTGAGGACCGAATTTATGTCATATTTTTTTTGAGTGCTAAATTGATGTTACAACCTTTTGGAGTACTAAATTGATATCTCACAACTCCTTCGAGAATAAATTTGAGGTTTTATTTTATTTTATTTTATTTTATCTTTTCAAAAACTTCCAAGCTCTTCTTTTTTGGTTGTGAACTTCCAGCTCTTTTGTTTTGATTTTTTTCGATCGTGTCTTGGGCTAGGAAGTTGTCTAGGACCTAACAAAGACTGCTCACACCAATGCACCTTACAGAGGCTTAGATTGCTTGTGGTTGAGGCTGTGGATCAATTGGCAAATTTGCCAGCCTCTAAATAATCACACCTGGGTTCGATCTTTTGCCAGGAAGTGGTTGATGAACCTACCCCCTCCCCTGGTGACCAAAAAAAAGAAAAGAGTTAGAGTGCTTCGACCAGAAAAAAAAAATAAAAGACTTATGATTCCTAATTTTTGGATTTGGGGGCCCAACGTGGCAATCTGTCTGCAGATATTTTTGTTTCGGCCAGCTGCAGCAACAGCAACAGCAAAAGCTACACCACTGGATCATCCATCCGCGAACATGATCACACGATGAGATGAGAGTAAAATGAGGTGGTTCCACCACCACCGGTTTCAAGCACAGCACTACCTTTATCTTCTTCTTCTCCTTCATGGCCTCCCTGAGATTTTCTATTTCCCTCGATACCTTCAATTCAAAGACCTCAATTCCTTCAATTTCTAGTTGCGTTCACGCAAATGGAGCTTGCCCGTTCAAATCTCTGGCCAAAACGAACGACATTCAAGTCGAGGCGAACCTGAATTCCAAGCCTCAGGTTCGGAACAAGGCTCGGGTTGCGAAGAGAGCACCAAGCCGACAAATCGGAGTGGACTTGAAATTCGGTTACGCAACGAAACACAGTACTCCGCTAGACACGGACAAGTTCCTCGTACGCGATGACGGCGGCGATGCTGACGTGGATTACTCTTCAATTAGGCCCGAACTTAGCACGGAGCATTGCAATGCGATCTTGAAACGGCTTGAGAGCTCGAGCAACGACGCCAAAACGCTGTCGTTTTTCCAGTGGATGAGGGGAATGGGTAAGCTGGACCGCAACGACGGTGCTTACAACGTCGTCGTTCGTGTGCTGTGTAGGAGAGAAGATTGGGAAGGTGCAGAGAAACTGGTTCGGGAAATGAGGTCCAAGTTCGGTCCCGAATTGAGCTTTCAGGTTTTCAACACGCTTATATACGCGTGTCGTAAACGGAGTTTGGTGGAATTGGGGGCGAAGTGGTTCCGAATGATGTTGGATTGCTGTGTGGTGCCGAACGTTGCGACGTTCGGCATGTTGATGGGGCTTTACCGGAAGGGCTGGAACGTTGATGAGGCAGAGTTTGCGTTTTCACAGATGAGGCAGAGTGGGATAGTGTGTAAATCGGCATATTCGGCTATGATCACTATTTATACCCGTTTTGGGTTGTATGAGAAAGCTGAAGGTGTAATTGGCTTGATGAGAGAAGATGAAGTGGTCCCTGATCTTGAGAATTGGTTGGTAGTGTTGAATGCATATAGCCAGCAAGGGAATTTGGGGGAAGCTGAGAGAGTTTTGGTGTCAATGCAGGAAGCAGGGTTCTGGCCCAATATTGTTGCGTATAATACTATGATAACCGGGTATGGAAAGGCATCGAACATGGCCGTGGCTCAGAGGCTGTTTTTGAAGATGAAGAATGTTGGGTTGGATCCTGATGAGACCACTTACCGATCTATGATTGAAGGATGGGGTAGAGCTGATAATTATCAAGAAGCGAGGTGGTATTATAAAGAGCTTAAGCGGTTGGGGTACAAGCCGAATTCGTGTAATTTGTACACGATGATAAAGTTGCAAGCCAGACATGGAGATGAGGAGGGTGCCATTGTAACTCTTGCTGATATGGTGGAGACTGGATGCCAGTATTCTTCTATGCTTGGTACACTTTTGCATGCTTATGAGAGTGCTGGCAGGGTTGATAAAGTGCCACAGTTGCTGAATGGGTCTTTTTATCAACACATTCTTGTCAACCAGAATTCATGCTCCACTCTGGTCATGGCTTATGTAAAACACCAGGTGGTGCAAGATGCTATAAAAGTATTGAAGGAGAAGAAGTGGCATGATCCGCGTTATGAGGATAACTTGTGTCATCTTTTGATTTGCTTGTGCAAAGATGCAGGTATGCTGGAGGATGCTGTTAAGATATTCAGTCAAATGTGCAAGAATGATGAAAAGCCTAACATGCACATCATGTGCACCATGATTGACATTTACAGTGTCATGGGCCTCTTCAATGAGGCAGAGATGTTGTATATGAAGTTGAAATCTTCGGGGATTCCCTTGGATATGATTGCCTTTAGCATTGTTGTAAGAATGTATGTCAAAGCTGGATCTTTGGAAGATGCTTGCTCTGTTTTGGATGAAATTGACAAGCGACCGGATATTGTTCCGGACAATTTTCTGTTGCGTGATATGTTCCGTATTTATCAAAGATGTAACAAGGTAGGTAAATTAGCTGAGCTTTACTACAAAATATCGAAAGAACATGTGGATTGGGACCAGGAAATGTATAATTGTGCCCTAAACTGCTGTGCTCAGGCTCTGCCAGTAGACGAGCTTTCCAGGCTTTTTGATGAGATGCTTGAGCATGGATTTACGCCTAACACAATTACCTTCAATGTCATGCTTGATGTCTTTGGGAAAGCTAAACTTTTCAAGAAGGTTAAGAGGCTGTTCTGCATGGCTAAGAAGCAAGGCCTGGTTGATGTTATCTCTTACAATACTATCATAGCTGCATATGGGAAAAATAAGGATTTCACGAACATGTCATCAACGGTTCAGACAATGCAATTTGATGGGTTTTCAGTTTCCCTTGAAGCCTACAATTCAATGCTGGATGCCTATGGGAAAGATGGCCAATTGGAGAGTTTTAGATCTGTATTGCAGAAGATGAAGGAATCAAATTGTGCCTCTGACCACTACACATACAACACCATGATCAATATCTACGGGGAACAAGGATGGATTGAGGAAGTTGCTAACGTGCTTACAGAATTGAAAGATTGTGGACTTGGACCTGATTTGTACAGCTATAACACATTGATTAAAGCATATGGGATTGCAGGAATGGTTGAAGATGCTGTAGGTTTGATCAAGGAAATGAGAAATAATGGAATAGAACCTGACAGGATAACCTACACTAATCTTATCACTGCGCTGCGCAGAAATGATAAATTTTTACAAGCTGTTAAATGGTCGTTGTGGATGAAGCAGTTGAAATTGTGAACTTCATTAAACTATGTCAGTATCTAAGTGCTCTTTGACCTTCTAACCCTGCTTCTTTGAAAAACAGCATGACCATAAGGTCCTACTTGAGTTTGATCTCCGACTTTTAGCTACCCTGGGAAGATATTTCTGTATAATGCAGCAAAGATAAATAGATAGCAGAAGATATTTCGATATCTCTCTTCAAGTTCGGCTAATTTGTGCTGGAGTCATTCATCCTTCTGAGATTCAATTCTCTAAAATATCTTTATTTCTTAGGTATGTAAATGATGATAGCATGTCAAACCATTTTTGGTTGATTGAATATTATCTGCTCCCCTGATTTTTAAAGGAGAGAATTGGTGTCGTTCTTGAGTATTTTCTTCTATATATGATAGGTATCGAGTTCATATTCAAAATATTCTAGAACAAGTCCTTGTTTTCTTCAATATATTTTGTGTAGTACATGTCTTTTTTTAGAATGGAAGTTAATTCTTTTATTTGCTTTCGACATCCGTTCTTGCCATGGTAGAACTCATGATTGATGATTGCGACATCTGAATCTTTGTCATATCCGGTTTTTCAATGGAATAGCAGTATTGGATATTGACTTTAATAAGCATTAGATATGAAATGCAAGTAAGGGGACACATTGGTAAAGTACTATGAAGACTTTGAAGGTTTTTCACTCGCTGCACAAGCATGTTATTGAGAGCACTCTGGCATTTGAAGCCAACTGATGGAAGATAAATGTCACTCAAAGCTCCAACTTGGAGGAAGTTTTCAGAAAAATTGCGAGTGCCGACTTTCCACCTTTAATAGTAGACACGGCTGAATCCGGAATCTTGAGTTTAGCGTTTACTCTGCAATGGTAGTTTGCCACATTTCATATTCTAGGTCTGCAATTCTGCATAACTTCCTGCAAGATTTGCTTTCAATCTGTATTTATTGGCAACATAATTTTAATACCTGCGGATTGCACTTGTTTATAAAGGGCTTTCTTTTCCCATTACTATCTATATTATTGTTGGCACCATAATTAATTGGGGATTAATAATGAGCTGATAAATGAACTGCAATTGGGCCTGATTGAAAGCTGAATTGGGCCGCCAAAAGAAGCAATTGGATGTAAGGCAAGTACTTATCGGCTGAGAAGTAATTTTTGGGCTTGAAAGGGGGATGCATTAGTTGAAGGGAAATAATGAGCCAAGAAGAGTGAGTAAGTGCAATTGTTGAAGGAAAGGAAGCAGTTGGAGACTAAAGCCATAAGTGAGTGATTGTTACCACTACTAGAGAACGTGGATGCGTGGAGTTGAGTCGAGGATCACTATGTGCATGCAATTAGGAAGTGGCGAAAACATAGGAAGAATATAAAGGCTCATGCATACAGAATTGAGGACACACGAACAACTCATACACCATGCCATCAAGGTTGCTAAAATCGAGATCTTACATAGGATCAGAAGGACAACACAAAATTGTAAAACATTAAATTGTAACACGAATCTTAAGGTCCTACCAGAAACAAATAATTACATTCATACAAATATATGCACATAGATCTTAACATAACTAAGTAAAATAAAGAAAAGAAAAATAGTTTTTTAATGTCTCTAAGATTTAAAAGGTTCAAAAGTTTGTTTTTAAGAAAGGAAAAAGCCCCAAAAAAAAAAAGGAAAGAAAAGAAACACATCTAGCTCAGAAAAGGTCACATTTAGCCCCCCAAAAAATAAAACATTCGAGCATTGAGTTTGTTAGTGCCTAATTGTGAACTTGGTTGCTTTGTTTGTTGATCCTTTGGGCTTTGTGGCTGTGTTGGGCTCTTTCCCTTGTTTGTAAGTGAGTTTCACATACCCAAAAAACATAAAAGAATAATAAAAAAAAAAACCCTAAGGGAGCAGATTCAATGCGAGGATATCCCTCTTTTTTCTCTTTGTTTATGACTATGCATCCTTTCTCCTTTTCTCGATTTCTGTCTCTGCAACAACCATTTCATTGCCACTCACCGTTGGTTCCCGGTTTGTCCACTATTGATGGCCCATGATTCGATTGCTTTCTTCTTCTGCCTCCTTCTTCTTTCCCTCTTCTTGTTGTGGGCTGAAATGGGTTGGGTTATAGAAGAAATGGCGCCACCGCTCCACAGGAAAAAGGGACGTGACCTGCTCATGAAAATCGCTTGATCCAAGCGATTTTGTGATCTAGCTCGGTGATCCCACCATGATCCCACCAATTCAAGTTATACACTAGGATCGGGATTGGAGAAGGCATTCATGTTCATAAAATTGTGCAATCCTAAAATATATATCGCGATTCTAGCAACTTTGCATGCCATTTTAATTACTAGCTTTTATTTCTCTTTGTCCATTTTACTTTCCATTTTATGTTATTTCCTTGTTTTTCTTATTGATATTCAAGTTTGTATAAACTCTTAAGTTGATTAATGCAAATTCAATTTCCATTTTAATTTTCATTGATCGATTCTACTAAAGACTTACTCTTGCGAATCAATTGAGGAGCCTATTTGCTAAGGAATATAGTATTATCCTTAGCCTAAATCATTTGAATATTGGTAATATTTGGGAGCTTATTTTCAAATAAGTTTTCTTAGAGAAGATTTAGCCGATTAAAATTTCATCAAACAATTATATTAATAATTATATTATATAATATATATAATATAATCGATTTACTCTAAATGTAGCTCTAAATATTTATTTCCAATCCCCACCGTTTATTCTATTAAAATCCAACATCTTTGAATCAGTAATTTATGTGTGCATGTGACTTCTCTTTGTAACCTTTTTATTATTATTATTTTTCTTGACTAACAGCCGTCTATAGAACGGCAGCAACATCGCCACCCATCACCCCATCACCTGTGATGACATCTCTGACCCCTTGCCACCAGTTCCCTCACTTGTAATTGGGTAGTTCTTACTAGTGTTAAATAATTCTATTCACCTACATTCCATATAAATATATTTACTAATATAAGAAATCCATTAGGTGGAATAGTGGATTGACTTTACCGTATGGCATCTTGAGAAGGAGTGGATGTTTAAGAAAATTTCAATCCTAGTTAGACAAAGTAACAAGCCAACACTTGCTGCTCAATCAAAATAAAAAAAGAAAAACAATTCAAATTGCTAATAGTAAGGACCGCTTGCAAGGGGGAATTTCAGGAAGGAGGAGAGAAGGGTTTCAAACACAATAGATGAATTAATAACAACCCAATACATGATATTCAATGTGTAGGCAAGGGGGAGGTGATTGAGTGGCTACCGATGGCAATGGAGTTTATTGAGACAGATTTACAGAGAATGAATAATCTGATTTCATTGACTGAGGTAAGGAGTATTTATGCATACACATGGATGAGTTAATATCATGACAAGTGTATCCAACTAATTGATCTTATGACAGCTGGAGATGGCTTATAACTAAATATAATAATTGTAAGTGGTAAAACTCCCCCTCAAAATGGGAGGAAGATGTTGTGAACACCCATCTTGGACAACAAGGTACTAAACTGAGGATTTGGCAGGGGCTTGGTTAGCAAATCAGCAAGTTGGTGAGTTATAGGAACATGCACTAATCAAATGAGCCCTTAGACAACCTTCTCCCGGATGAAGTGACTATCAATTGCGATATGTTTTATTCACTCATGAAAAGCTGGATTGGCGGCAATGTGTATGGTAGCTTGGTTGTCACAATAGATCATTATGCAATCTAACTGAACACCAAAGTCATGAAGTAATGCTGTCAACCAAGTTATTTTGCCAGTAATTGCTGCCAAGGACCTGTATTTGGCTTCAGCTGAAGATGATCTAGCAACAGTTGATTGCTTCTTGGATTTCCAAGATATTAAGGAGTCTCCAAGAAATAGGCAAAAACTAGAAACATACTTATGGCTATCAGGACAAGTTCCCCAATCTGCATCAGCATAACCATTAAGACGAATGGAGAACTTGGATGAAAATAATACACCATGACCTGGAGTACCTTTAAGGTATCTCGGCAAATGATGTACAGCATTCATATGAGAGGAACAATGCTGAGACATGAATTGACTTAGTTTATTTACTGCAAATGTGATATCTGGTTGTGAGATGGTTAAATATAAAAGTCTACCAATCAAGCGCCTACACAATGAGCCATCAGGCAGAGGGTCTCCATTTGAAGCAGAAAGGGGGGAAGAATCGAAGGAAATTAAAAAAAAAAAAAAGTAAATAGAAAGAGTGGTAAGATGAGCACGCAAGTTACTGAGTTAAAAATCATTGGATTTCAATAGAATAAATTGTGGGCATCGGGAATAACTCTTTAGAATTACACCCGGAGCAAACGATCCCTTCTGACTTTTTACTTTTCATTGGGTTTATATTTGTTGAATTGTTACACGTTTTTTATTTGTTTCAATTAGTCTCCATTCTCGTCAGTATATATATTTAATTATAGGGTGAATTATACTGACCTCCTATGAAGTTCAGTATAATTACACTTAGCACTCCTCTAATTCACTTTATTTAGTGTATTGTTTATAAATAGAGGGGTGCCAAATGTAATTACATTGAACCTCATAGGAGGTCAGTGTAATTCAACCTTAGTTATATTATTATTATATTTGATTATTTGGTTATTATTTGAATTATTTGACAAGCTAAGATGCAACTCTCCTTCTTCTCACCCTATCATCGATTGATCCCCTATTTACTTTTGCTCTTCGTTTTCCCATGCGCATGATGGCTATTAAACATAAAATGATTTTCTACTTCATAACTCAATGGGTTATATAATGTCTAGCCTTCAAACTATATCAATGATTTCATCTTTGCCATTGATTCATCTCCCTTATTTAGTATGTTTTACGCTTTTGAAGCTAGCCATAAAATAGAAGGAGTAGATATGAAAAAATATGAAGGAAGTAGTTTAAGAGTGAGTAAAAACATTGAAAGCAGTTTAAGAGTGAGGAAAAAAGATTAAAAAGTTAAATAATTGAATTCAACCGTTCTAAGTCGTATGCAAATCCTACTTAGCCTCTTCATACTTACATATAACAAATAAGTATTATCATATATACTCTCTTTTATTATACTTAAATTATCTCCTTATTACATTTTTGTTAGTATTAAAAACATTTTCGTACATAATTAATGTTATATTTTATATTTTATATACTATAATGATACTGTAATTTCCTGTGCGTCACACGGGTGTTAAACTAGTTATGCTATAAATTGCAGAAACGAGCAGCTTTTTAAAGACGCCCATATCTTGCTTGAGTGTAATATAGACTAAACCCAATTAAGTTCAAATCAAATTATGGACGTTTGTCTCCACTAATGTGAAAGTACAGTATATTGTAATTTATGTTTGAGGAAATTATATTGTTCTCCTTTGAGATTTATTATAATTATGCATGAGTCCTTTATATTTTTAAAGACTATACTAACCTCCTGCAAAATTTACATCTTCATTGTACAAAACCTCTTTCTATTAAACTATTTGTAAAACTAACAAAAAAGAAGCATGTGTAATGCATATGATTTGTGATGACAGAATTGTAAATTATCAACTTTTATCACTATTTCAAATACAAATTTGACCTTTGGCTCTTCATTTTTTGTAAAACAACTCTTTCTCATACATAATAGATTCAATTGTCTTCCTTTTGAGCATGCTCTCATGGAACCAAAGCACGATGTTGAAGGCAGACCCATCTATTGATCCCACCCTTTCCAATCAAACTCCTATTTGAGGCACACACAACGAAGCTCACATTTCCAAATTTCCAATCCGAAATCATCTATCTTTGTCCTCAATCTTGTCATTTGATCTTCACAAGCCACCTACCACCACCTTTGAATTTCCAATCCAAAACCATTTATCTTGTCCTTTGGATCTTTTCAAGCCACCCACCACTACCTCCGAAATTTGGGATGAGAATAAATTTGAGGGCCTATCCAATACCATCCTACCAAGAGGTTCTCTGTAACATCCCGAAGAACAGTGCACCTGATTAGCACTGTTAATTAATTTATTCAATTTCATTAGAGAAATAAGAGTAATCAAGATTGAAGTATGAATGTTAGGGTTAGAAAAATGTAAATTTTTCATGTAGAAAATTTATGAGGATCATTAGCAATGTTTTGCTAATCTAAGAGGAATCGATTAAATCTCGGTGTTGTATAACACAAGAACAAAGTCAGTAGAAATTTATACTGTGTAACCCTAACTTGAATGGCCATGATTTAGCCATTTATCTCCCCTTGGTGGTGCCATCCCAGCCCTTGAAAGTGGGCAGCCCAAGCAAAATCTAAAGGGAATTGAAATCCACCAATAACAACACCATAAGTCATTGTCTTTTATCATGACTTAAGACACTCAAAATCCCCAAAATCTCCTTCTCATTTTTGGCCATAAGGGTTGAGTTCTCTCCTCCATTTTGTTCTTCATTGTTATCCTCTCATCCTCTCTTTTTCACCCCATACAAATCTTCTTCACCCTAAGCTTGCATCTAACTAGCTCAACCTTCAATTTAAGGTAGGATTCTTGAGTTTTTCTTGCTATTAGTGTTTGCTGACTAATTTAGAGTTTCTATATTTCTCTTTATTGTGGTGATACATGATGATCATGTAGCTTGTTATAGTTGATTGAACGTGGAAACTCTTGGCTAGGGTTAGAAAAGTAGTGAAAAAGTCAAAGGGAAACTCAAACAGATTTGCTAAAAATTAAACCTTAGGATGTGTCCATATGGCGAAGAGTACGAATATCTTTTGTGGACATCAAAATTTAATGAAAATATTTTTAGGTGAAACTAGACATTTAGAGCTTTCCAACCATATAAATTACAAGCCCATTGGATTTAAAATGAAGAAGTTATGAATTTTTTAAGAACACCCTTGACTTTTGTCTTTTATTTTGACCCGCATAGGTTGTGAAGGGTATAACTCACTTTATACGGCTTCAAATTGAGTGCAACTAATTTTGTTACATAGATGTTCATGCCATAAACATTTCAAAGTCATATCTTGAGTACATTGCTCCTAGAAATTTCTTCAAATTTGCTCTATGTCATGTCTAGATTGAAACAAGGCAGGTCCTTTTGGTCAAATTTAAGTGCTCATAACTTGAGATCTACTTACCCAAACAATAATTCAATTTGCTTTAAGTATATATAAATTTCGTATAAAAATAATAAGTATTTTACTTTTGGTGAACATTTTACATTTAAGAGCCCGAATCTACTCTTCATCAAAGTAGCCTAGAGTACAAACTCAATAACATAATACGTGCTCATCAAAACTGTGTAGGACCAAAGAGAACTAAAGATAGACACATAATACAATAACATATTAAAATTTCAAGTTTAGATAAGTTAAGATGAATTTATGGCATAATTTACAAAAATGGGCTGAAATAGGGATGTGGGGTAGAATGGCCAACTTCCAAGGGTGGCAAGCTCTTGAACATCCAACTTGCAAATTTAGCCAGATTAATTGTGCAAACTCTCTATTAAATGGTTGAAATGATGATATATGATCATGTTGTTTCTATTGTTTGGACTAGTTGGTTGAAATTACTTTGCTGTGTTTCGAGGAAGCTTACATCCAGCCATTATTCTACTGAATTTCTAGCAGAGATATGTTAATGCAATGAATATTTATATGTTATATTCATGAAAATCATGCATGAAAGAATATGAACAAATAAGATGTGGGGCCCTTCACTTTGAGGTAGTTATATTGGATCCCTCCTTGTAAAGGTCACCAAATGGATAAGATGTAGATCCCTTCACTTGGGGACAGTTAATGAGTCCTTCCTTGTGAAGACAAATAAAACTATTGGATCCCTCTAATTTGGAGGCAGTTGGCCAACTGAGTCCCTCCAATTTAGATGCACGTGGGTCCCTTTGTAGGATAGTTCTATATGATGATGATTACGAGTTAGGCTCACTCTCTGACCAGGCTATCCAAAGATAATAAAGATTAAAGGCATATGTAAAATGAGAAAGAAAAGTAAGTAAGTGTAATAGTTCACACGATAATAGTTCACATGATTCATGAACATGTAGTATATTTACTTTTGATTGATCTTTTACTTTGACAGAAATATGCCTACTTAGTATTTACACAATTATTCCCATGCTATATCCAAGTGTATGATTAAAATGAATCTACTTTAGGAATATACGTTTTCTAAAAACCAAATAAAAGAACTCTACCATTATGCATGCAATCACCTTTTTGTAATAAATCGAAGTAGCTGGGGTGGCAAAGATGATATGGATTACGTAGTAGTCTAGAAATCTTACTGAGAATATGAAATTCTCATTCCTATATGTGTTTTTGTGTCATCTCCAAACAGCCAAGAAGATCCCGATGAAGGCCAACTTAGAGGATTGTGATAGAAGCTAGACTGGTTGCTAAAGACCGGTGATAAATATGAATATAAGTTAGTATTTGATAGCTATTCTCCGTAAACTCTTAGTAGTGTTATTAGTTGTAAATTGTGAAGCTGTGTTGTAATGCTAATATTTGTGGAATGTAAAAGATATTGTGTTATATCGCGAAAAGTAAAATGAGTATTGTACCTAGGTTTGTCTAATTAATGGTAGCAACTCCTGAGAGAAATATTATCACTTAAACATAGTATTGTAATTGGGAGGACATTATATTCTCATTGATCTTCAATTCCCCAATAATGCTTCTGATCCCATTACCCTTCATAACCCACAAAAACATCAAGGCTTCTTGTTCCTTCACAATTGAGATTGTATGTGATATTTTTCTTGTCATGTTTGCTATAATTTCTTTGCTAGAAAACATGAGAACAAAAAACATAGTCCTTTCTTGGGTTGCATAATTTGCCGCCAAAATCTCCATCATTGAGAAGAACTTTATGTTTGCTCCATAGCCCTTCAGAAACCACTCACAATCGTTTTGAATTTCTATTTCACGTGGTTTTGATGGATAACAACCAAATCTAAAATAAAAAAATAAAAAAAGAAACTTAGTTTTATACTAATGATTCATTTTGAGTGATGGCTATTAGAACAGATTTCTTAAAGCTCACTATTCACACAAGGCGTGGAGTTCTATTAGACGCTTGTACTTCATTGATTTCTAAAATGATTCCATGCGCCAAAGAGAAAGATCAAGGGGCAATGGAACTTTCTAGTAGACCGTTCATCCTCCACCTTCAAGCTTGTGTTTTCAACCTCAAAGAAGACTCCAAAGCTTGAAGAAAATCGAAGTTTCTAGCTCCACAAGTTCAGCCAAGAAACTATTCTAAGTAGGATTTTCTTTTCAAATCTTTATGTTCCATTTTGTGCTTTGTATGATGACTTGAGTTTTTTGAACCTTTCAATCAGTACTTTTTAGATTTTATACTCATTTTTATGTTTTAAAGTTTTCTATTCCCCTTAAAACGATATGAACTTTTGGTTTTTTTTTGAGGATTTAAAGCCTAAATTGCTAGTCTTGAACTCCTAAAGCTTAATCTTTCCTTAGTTAGTTTTTAAGTGAAATAGCTTGAGTTTTCCTTCTTGAAAGCCATGAGTATGGTCCTATAATGGTATCTATATGATGTTATCATGGATGATTTTAGTTGTGTATGATGTTATTTGAAAGCTTTATGCATATATTTAAGGCTTATATGCTCATATCTTGATTTTTGCATAAATTCATGAATTAAAGTTTGAAGTTTCCCACCATATAGCTCTTAGCCATATATAGGGCAAAGGGTGACATCAAGATTTTGTGTGTTTTGTTGGTGGCATCTATGTTGTCTTGCATGCTTGTGATATGGATGATTTAGTTTTATGGGTGTTTAAACTTAAAAGCTTGAAAAATCCTCTCCTTGGACACATAAAGCTCTTAGCCATGTAAAAGGTAGAGGATGACCTTATGATTTTGTATGATTTAATGGTGGCATCTATGTTATCTCACATGCTCGTATTATGATTGATTGGTTTTCATAAATATTTAACCCTAAGATTTTGAAAATTCACCTCCTTGAACCTAACATAGCCCACAGCCTCATCTTGGTTTCTTTGAGAATTCATGTTCTTTATGTTTATAATGTTTTGATGATGAAGCTTGATGCCTTAACATGTTGGTTTTGCTTATTAGAAGCTTAATGTTTGAAAGGATTTGATTAAGAGCACAAAACTCTCTTCTTTTGAGTTTGTAAATTCTGCTTTGTTTTGGAAGAGCAATAAACCCATATTTTCTCAAGTGATTAATGATTCTAATGTGTTGTTTTGGAGCCTTAAATGATGTATTTTTATGTTGTGAGCTTGTATGTGCATAGTTTAAAAGACTAAAGGCAAAATAACCTAAACTAGACATAATACTTGGTTTCTGCCTTGAGCTTTAAAGAAGCTTGTGTTTTCCTTTCCAATGCTTTTTATTATTTATTAGCATGTTTATTATGTTTATGATATGTGAATAAGTGTTTATTTCATGTCTCTTGATGATGAAGTTTAAATATAGAGATTATGATTTTAAACACAAAAAACTATGTTTGAAAACCTCTTCCAGGTGGCTTCGGCCACTATGCTTTGAATAGGCTCAAATTTTTGTTTTGATTGTGTTCTCTTCTCTCTAGGAATAGTTTTGAAGTTCTCCAATGGTTTTTGAAAGATTTATACAAAAGTTTTTATGAAAAAAGTGTTTTCTTTGGAAGCTTGTGTCAATTAGTTTTCAAGCTTTCATTCATGTGTTTTCAATCCTCTAAGCACATTAGAATTAGCTATGTTTATGTGTTTATTTATTTATTTTCTTGGGACCATTAAAACTTAATAATCCTTTTAAGACACTTAAGACTTAATAAATGGATTACGACGATTGCTTATGGAGTTTTGAAATATTGGACCTTACAACCTTTACTTCATGGACATGTTGGACTATGAATGGACTTTGATAGATTTTATGAACTTATATGATAGGTAAGAACTTATTTGAGACTTTGTGGTCTAACCCTATGCTTGGAGTACCTAGCTTGGATATGGACTATGGACCTTGGACTATGGACTTTGGATTATTGGGCTAATCACATTTAAATCACACTAATAATCACTTAATATAAAGATTTAATTAAGGTCTCATTAGAAATTATATATGAACTAGTTAATTCCTTGCTTGGAGTGTTTTTCTCTAAAAAACTTAAGGTCTTTTCTTTACAAACTTTGAATTAATGATGATTTGTAGATAATTTTATTGCTTTTGTTTGATATGTGTTTGCATCCTTTATTATGAGTAATGACATGGAAATGTCCCTAATATGTTTTGCGCTTGATGATGCTTAGTTTTCAAGTTTCATGCTCTACTTGAGGTTATGTGCACTTTACACCACTTCTTAATATATGTATATGGAAAATGACTATGTGCACTTCTCTATATGATGGTTGTTATATGAACCTCATAGCATGAAAATGTGAAGTTAAGAGACCTAATCATGATATGTGCATTATATGAGAAATATGAGATTGGAAGTAGCATGAAAAAGGGGGCTGGATTGTGCTTCTAAAAATCTTTTTTCTATTCCTAAAACTTTAAACAAACTTTCTCAAGTCTTTGGACTTAGAATGCGTGATAAATTCCTGTGAGTTATTTTTGTTCTATTTTATTTAGATTTAGGCTTGGCTACATAAATTTATTTGAGTGTTTTAGTTGTTTTTAGTTGATTTCTTTGATTTAGGTTCTTGTCTAGTTTGTTTGTCATTTTCTTGTATTTTTGTTAGTTATTTATGTTTTCATTATATTTCAATTAGGTACAAGCACTCAAGTGGAAGAAGAGTTCAATTGGAGTCTTAAGCATTCCATTTTTGCTGGATTTCAAGACCATGTCACAAGAGAAAATTCATATCTAACTCTCTAGAAGTCAACTTGACATGATTTAGGACTTTTTAGAAAGATGAGAAGGAGATCTCCGACTTTGATGTTGGGCACTTTTCTAGATTCTCAAGTTCTCTAGGAGAAAAAGGCAAAAAAAATTGAAGTTGCATTTGTCTTTGATGCTATCAAGCCTGACCATTCATCAGTATTTTGACTATATCTTGTGCTATATAACTCTAATTGAGGCGGTTCTTGTTGTGTTGGAAAGGTTACTCAAAGATCTACAATTGTATTGTTACCTTCGAGGGTAGATTCCAACTATTTTGATCGCTATTCAGCTTGGAAGTGAGCAAATAAGGCAAATATTCGTAGTTGCTGTTTTGGATGCATGCTCGAGTGTGAGATCCCACGCTCGAGTGTGAGATCCCACGCTCGAGCGTGGATTGGGCTCCAGCATGTGACCCTCTACTTGAGCGCAGCCCGAGATAGAGAGAACAAGTTTATGGTGTAGTGGACAATGCTCGAGCATGCATAGGTTGCTCGAGCGCGGTTGCGATAAATGTGGAAAGTCTGTTTTTCAAAATAATTTTGCGGGAGAAGATCTTGGGGCACTATCTAAAGGATTTGGACGACCTTTTTGGGACGTTTTGACACTCTAAACACTAGAGGCAACCCTAGAGGAAAGGCTTGAAGATTTAAGGAGCATTGTAGAGAGTTTTGTGAAGAGTTGGAGATATCCTTTACCCTCAAGACATTGGAATCCTTGTTCTTCTTCATGGCTACTCTTTCTTTTGCTCTTTCTTTTACTTTTTCTATTGTTTATGATTCCATCATGAACTAAACTCCATTCTAGGGTGTTGATGGATCCAACTATGTGATGATGTTACTCATGGATTGATTTTATTTATGTTTTTATCTTAATTATTAAGTGTTTATGATTGTTCCTAATGGTTTTGAGTGATTGGCCACCATTCAATTGATTTGTTGGTTTGCAATAACTAGAGATCGGGTTTATAAACAAAGCTTTTGATCATAAACACCGTGAGTTGAGCAAAAACTGGAGATAGATAAACGCGACTCATGTGGTCATCTTAGGAATCCATAAAGCTTCAACCTTTTCCTAAATTAGTTTGTAACTAAGAGATTAGGCAATCAATTTAGGATAAAGAGAATTTCTTGACCTTGAGAAAGGCTTGGAATTAGTTTAGGGGGTTCGGCTATTAATCAATTGAGGTAAAAACTAGATAATTGAGATCCATGGTAATTAAGTCCATAGTTAGATGAAGTCAGTTAGCCCAAGTGTCCATCCTAGTGATTTAAGTTGCCTTTAAAAGCAAATTTGTTTTCTTATTTTATTTGATTTCTTTTAGTTTTCTCTACTCATTCCATTTTTTTAGTCCAAATAGTCATTCCTATTAGTTACCCGATAATTGATCTATCCTTGTGAGAATGATATCTTTTATCACTTTATTACTTGTATAATCTGGTATACTTGCTGGAGCCGCATCAATGCGAAATTGTTTTGAGTTAGAAATAGAAGTTATTGTATTTACAATAACTTTGTTAGGTAGCTAATAAAATAAGCACACAAAATAATTCACAAATTATGAAAAATGTAAAAGGTGATAAGGATGGAAGATCACACATTGAAATTTTATACTGATTCAACTAAACTACTTGCTTATGTCTAGTCCCTAACAAATTAGTTGAGATTTTATATACTTAAGTATTCGTTGTCCAAGCTTCACCAAGTTTACAACCAAGTAGTTTTACAAAGCCTTTTCAAGCTAATAACCGAGTAGTGTTGACTTAGCCTCTCCAAGCTAACAAACGAGTATTATTTCATCCTAGCCTCTCCAATCTCACAACAACTACTAGGTCACATTACAATGAAGAGTTTTAAAGGCTTGTGTTTGAACACAGTCATACTAAATCACCCAAAGGTGTATGAAGCAACTAAGTTTAGTGTGTAGTGACTTCTCAATAATCTCATTGAGAGGATATTGACTATTACAAAGCAAATGAGAAAATTTTCTTTGAAAGAAGTTACAACAAGTACCTTTCTGGAAGTTCAAAAGTTGAGAAGAAAGCTTGATAGATATTCAAATGCACAGAGTTCTAACTTCTTCTTCATCATCTTCCCAGTTTATATAGACTTCAAAATCTAGCAATTGAGACTTTAGACCTTGAGCCCAAAGCTTTTTGATCCACTGGTCTAAGATTAGAGAGAGAAGTGGGTTGTAACAATCTTTATCATATAGGCCATGCTCGAGTTACGGGATTATATTAAAAGGTTGTCACCGTGCTAAGAAAGCTTTAAAATGAGGAAAATATAACATATGGCCCTTTAACTGCCCTTTAACTGTACACTCTATTACTAAATAATAGTTCATAAATTTCATCATCTCTGATATATAGAGAACAAAATAATTACAATTTAAAAGAATTTGTGACTAACATAATACACAGCATTTGCTTCCAACTAGTCGTTAGCTAGCTTCAATAGTTTCTTGGTCTAGTTTACGCCCGAGTCTTGCTCAATGAATGGCCCTGTACTCTCTATACTCTGCCTCGCACTTGATTCTCCAACTTGGATGCTGGAATGTTTATGGAAAAGAAAAGCATATAAGTAGGTAGTGAGAATTTAAGGTTCTCAGTAGGTAAATTCAAACCATCACTCTTATAGTATCATCATAAACATTCCAGCCGCTTCGGTTTATTATGAAAATATGAGCACATTTAAATAAATAGTGGTTCAATTTTAAGTTGAAAACACCTTTCTCGAAGCAAGTTATATGTTAACAACCACTTGCCATATTATATGACAGACATAGAAATACGAATAGTATAATATGCTTCAATAAGAATCATAATAGCATTATGACTTAACGAGATGATTGAAGATGCACATATAGATGCTTATTGTAACACCCTCCCAAGTATGGTACTATGCTTAAGTCATAATACTTCACCTAGGAGTTGTTACTGTCACTTAATCGGACCTTGTTTGGCAGCAACCTTTGGCCACCTTCGATCTTACTAGTCAACTCCGCCTCAGAGGACCTTCTTCGGAACTTCTGGACTATCTGGAGATAACACGGAAATAAACATAGGAGTGAGAATTATAAATACTCAGTAGTATTCATTAAGCTACCATATGCTGTGTCATCGTTATTATCTCCAGCTGCTTTGGTTTATTATAAAAAGGTGAACATACTATATAAATACTTTTAGTGTTATAGTTTGAAACCATATTTTCCGAAGCAGAGTTCATTTTATTCATACACTTGTCATTTAGGAGAGCCAATACACAATAAAGTCATGAATCATACTATGAATAATAAGTGCAACGTATTAAAATATAATAACACCAATATACTGGAAACTTGAAATCTACATCTGCCTTTACTTATACTTGAATTTATACAGATATACATAATTTTCTTTTCTTTCTTTGTCTTCCTTTAATTGTCATGCACATTCCAGAGTATGATCGGCATGTCATACTTCATCGGAGTGTGATCGCCATGTCACATTCCTTAGGATGTGGTCATTATGCCATATTTTAGAGTACGATCGCCATGTTATATCCCATCAAGGTGTGATCACCATGTCACACTCCTTAAAATATATTCATCCTGCCACGTCCCAGAGTATGATCGCCATGTCATACTCCCTCGGGATGTGATCACCATGTCACATTCCTTAGGGGGTGGGATCATTATGCCATATTCTAGAATACAATCGCCATGTCATACCCCATCAGAGCGTGATCGCCATGTCACGTTCCTTTGGAATATTGACTCATCATCATATCTTCATTAGTTATCACACACAATAAAGTCTTAATCTAGCTTGCAAGCTTTTAACTTTTATTGAAGTTCCCGAGTTTAAGCTCAGGACGACTTCCAAGATTGAATTGAGTCCGAGTTTCGAGATTATATAGTTTCGAGATTATATATTATCAGGTTATGTATATAAGGTTAATGTTTTGATTCCCGACTTCCGGAATTATGCCTAGAATCGATCTCCGAGATTAACTATACCCGATTTAGTTTTCTATTCACTAAGTTTCGAGTTCAACGTTAAGTATACCCGATCTAATTCTCTATTTGCTAAGTTCTGAGTTCCGATATTAATTCAACTTGATCTAGTATTCATACATGTCACATAACAATATTAATGCACCAATATTTAGAACTATCACTAATTTCTGTCGGAAATTTGGCAGCATAACAGATCGAGTTCGCTTCCCCATGAATAGTTCTAGATAACCAGTACAATTATTCAAGCTTGCAATTTAACATGGATCCGCAATTATACATATTCATAGCATCATTCATCAAGTTCAATCCAAGCATCAACAGGGTTTTTGGTCTATTCTTGTAACACCTTACCAGACAAAGTACTATGCTTAAGTCATAATAAATTATTCGATAGGTGATTACACATAATACTACTTTAATTCTATTTTCTGTATTAGCATGATTTACTCGAGTAAGAATATTTAATTGCATAACAAAATTTACTGCGTGACGACGGAATAAATACTGATTAATCAGTATACTGTAAATAACATATCATAAATAAAAATATAACAAGAATAGAATAACTACAAGCGGCATCATAAACATGTATATAGATATCTGATTTTAAAGTTTGTCAAAGTTTACAAGGTGACAAAATGAGGCCGCTAATACAAAATGAAACTGCCAGTTTCTATGAACAGCATCCCAAGTGGTCCCCATGAGACATTTCATGTACATCTCCTAATATCTATCCATCTACCCATGATCCAGACTGCCAAAAGAGGGCCATTCTATATATCTACTACCACTAGGGTACGCCCACTATCTAACCAGAATCCGAAGAAAGAAACCCATTCGCCATGGGTGTATCTGTAGGAGGGTGGCCCGTGCTGGGAGCAGAGGATAAGAAGGAACTCGCTGCCTCCGATGGGTCCTCCTCTAATGTCGAGGCGGAAAGCATCGAATATAGTGGTGAAGCAGGAGGAGCCATAGGAGCCGAGGCTGCTGCTGCTGCTGCTGCGGGAGGAGGTGGAAATGGATGGGCCATATGAAGTGGAATGGCAATGTATGGGACAATGGATCAAGCGATGGGTGCATTAGGGGTACAGCGAAGTCTCTCTGGAAGAAGAAATATAAACGAAACTGGCACCTACCAGATATATATACGGAGTCTTTAAATGGGTCGAGGTGTATGTGAAGCTCGGGGAACTCAATGAAGAGGACTCCTGTCGCGGCGTGCTCCATAGTCTGAGAATGACGCGAAATATATAATATGGTGAGAAATGAATATTTCTCAGTAGAAAATCCTAACTTCTATACATCATCATCATTGTCATTCTCGCTTGTTTGATTAAATGCAGTTTTTCAGATAGTATCATAAAACAATAATATTCAATTTAAATACTTGCTTGTAAAACATACACCGAAACAATTCAATTTTAATTAACAGAAGCACTGAGGCAATTAAATAGTAATTGTGAAAGAGCAATAGCATATTATGATAATAAACAGGTATCTGAGACAGTCAATTAATAAGCATTACACTGTGCATATGCATGCGCAACTATGAATGCATCTTATTTCTAGGAGGCTTTCGCCTATTAGAACTTATTTCCATCCTTGGTCCCCTGTGAGTCATTGGCCATATACTCCTGGGTAATAGTCCGTTTTTCAGGACCGAGCTCGTTCCGATACAGGATGGCCGGGTTTACTTTCCCCGACCTTCCTACTGATCTATTCCCCTTAATTTATTCCGGGGCTGGCCCAAGTGATATGAAATTCCTTGTAATATCATGAAAAGAATGCACATCTAGTTTGTCTCTTGAATATGATGCATTCAAAGTATCATAAAGTTTTACAACATATGAACTTCTTACCGAAATTTTGGTGGCATAACGGATCGAGTCCACTTCCCCATGAATAGTGCCAGACAATTAGTACAGTTGCACAACTAATAATTTTAGTATAGACCAGCCAATATGTATATACCAGCCAATATGTATATACATTTATAACATCATTCAACAATTGCAAATCAAGCATTAAGAAGGTTTCAGCTTGTTCTTCCTTGTTCTGCCCGAGTTTAGCATGCTCCAATTTTTATTCAATTCAACTCATTTAATTCTCATTTTTGGATATGTTATAGCCTTATATGTCTAGTTTCTATTCTCTTTAGTCCCATCTCGTTTTGAGTTGTATAACTCTAGACATAAACATTTTATCTCAGCATGTCCTGTTCCTAGCTAGAATTGGGTTCCTATAGGAGAAAATTCACTAAAAATCGAAAACTAGATGAAATTATATGAATTTTATATCAAAATGAAGCTAACACAACAAGATTTAAAATGAATTAAGTTTCATGTCATTTACCTAAGTGGATTTTGAGTTATGAGTCTTGAAA
Source organism: Pterocarpus macrocarpus (assembly GCA_031439585.1). Taxonomy (NCBI): domain Eukaryota; kingdom Viridiplantae; phylum Streptophyta; class Magnoliopsida; order Fabales; family Fabaceae; genus Pterocarpus; species Pterocarpus macrocarpus. Next base: position 32,508,050 of record CM062522.1, on the reverse strand, counting down.
CATTACCCTATTGAGCTGTCCTGTTCTAGGCTAGTTTTAACCTAAGCCAACTTCATTGATGTGCTGGGAACAAATGACAACAAATTAAATTCTGAAATTTCTATGAGATGTTCTCTCATGTGTTAGCTTTCAAATATCTTTAGTTTCAATTTGAGGTTGTATAGGGTGAGATACACCCTTCTCAACCCATGCTGCCCGGGTGAGAATCCAGATTTCTAGGTCTAATTTCAAAAATTCATAACTAATTCTATACTAATCCAATGGCCTATTATGATACATGTATGGAAAGCCCTAGATGTCTAGTTTTATATAAAAATGGTTTCATCCAATTTAAACGGCAGGAGGTATAGCCGTACACTCCGCCGTACGGACCGCCGAGGGAAAACCCTAACAGCTTCTAGATTTGATTTCCTTCTTCAAGCTATTTGCCCTCAATTTCAATTTCAATCACAACATACATGCAAAACCAGTCATAAAACATCATCATCACTCTATAAAACACCCATATCTCAGATTATTCATGCCCAACATACAGCCCCAATTCAGAGAAACAAGAGGAGAAGTAGGATTTCCTACTTTGTCTTGAGTAGTTTAGGCTGATTTTGTGTCCTTGGTGCAAGTAGTTTATGATGAGGCTTGAAGAAGAGATGAAAATTGAGTGGAGGAGAGAATGAGGAAAAGAAGAATGAAGAGAGCTCAGCTGGGAGAAGTGGCCGAATTTTGGATGAGGATGCAAGGAGAAAAAGTGAAGATATTTTCAAGGTAGCTTGAATTTGATTGGTGGAATGAGTCTTGGTCAAAAATCTGGTCTATTCCCCTTCATCCATGGCTGTCTAGGCGCCACTTGGGTGGGGTGGTTGGCTAAATCCTAGCCATTGATTCTAGGGCACTCATAGAAAAATTCTACTGATCCGGTTTCGATAGTTTGAATTATCGAAATCTTACCGATTTCTCTTAAATCGGCAAATCTGTTTGAAATTTTTCTGTGGGGGTTTCTATGCTCCTAATCTAATTCCATCAAGCCTAATCCATCTAAATCATACTTAATTTGGCTTTGAGTAAATGTTTAATTAAGTTCTGATTAAACTCACTTATTTGATTAAAAACCGAATAATTCAGTTGTTAACGATAAATTTTTCGGTCGTTACAATTCTCTCCTATTCTGCCGATTTTGGTATAGTCCACCCTTAGTTCAATTCAACTCATTTAAATCTAAATTTTGGATATGTCATAGCCTTACGTGTCTAGTTTTCGACCCTTTTCGTCCTATCTCATTTTGATTTGTATAACTCAAGTTATTAATATTTTACCCAGACTGCCTTATTCTAAGCCAGAACTGTATCTTTATAAGAGAAAATTCACTAAAAATGGAAATCTAAGTGAAATCATAATAAATTTATATCAAATTAAAGCTAACAGAACAAGCTTTCAAACTAAATAATTTTCATGTCATTTGCATGAGTATATTTTAGGATATAAGCCCCGAAATTTGACCTTTCTGAACTACCTGGTTTTGGCCTGATTTGGACATAAGGAAACTTCTTTGAACCACTGAGAACAAACGGGATTGTATCTAAATCTGAAATTTTATGGGATGTTCTCCTATGTGTAAGATTTCTAAAAAAGTTAGTCTCACTCAATTCCACGTTGTATAGAACAAGTTTGCCCTGAAAAACCTAGTTTGCCCAGAATCAAACTCAAAAACCTAGGTCAAACTTCCAAAATTCATATTTCTCTCAACACTAATCCAATGACCTTATATTATATATGTATAAAAAGCCTTGAATGTATAGTTTCATATAAAAATAGCTCTATCAAATTTAAATAGTTATAGACAGAACCGTACACTCTGCCGTCCGGACTGCCGAGGGATTTTGGTCTTCCAGCACCTCACTCATTCCTACTTTCACCCTTTCTTACTCCTTAATCGATTTTAACATCAAAAATAGCCAACAAATCAACCAAAGATCATCATATTCATTCAGTCATCACATCAAGAAGTGAGAAAATAAAGCCCCAAATCAGCCACACATAACCAAAAGAACAAGAATAAGGTTGAAAGATATGGGTTCAAGAGACTTGAGGGAGGCTGAAAATGGAAGAAGGAGATGAAGAAGATGAAGAGAAGAAAGAGAGAAGCCTACTGGAAGAGGGAGGATGAAATTCTGCTTGTAGAGAAGGAGAAAAATCTGATCAAGCTTTAATAAAGTGGATAGCTTGCTAAATGTTGATTAGCTCTTGAATGGGTGGTAGCAAATTAACCAAGTCTCTCCACCCATTTGTTGAAGCATGTGGTGCCACAATCCAAGGGCTAGGTGGCTGAATTTTCAGCCTCATAATTCAGGTCTCCATATGTGGAATTCAGTGGTTTCGGTTCCGATAGTTTAAAATATCGAAATTCTACCGATTTCCTTTAAATCGGTAAAATGGTTTTGAAGAATTTTGTGAGGTTTTATATGTTTCTATTTTAATTCTTCTTAATCCTAATCTCTCTAATTAACTTTTAATTAACTTTACAAACTCAATAAAATCAAATAAATCGATTAATGGTGTAACTTAAATGGTTTGCAAATTTAGGGCCTTTTGTTTTCTATTTTCAATGGCTAATGACATTTTTCGTAATTATGGGCAAGTCTAGGGACACCCCACATCGTTTCACATGTGGACACCTCCGTGGCTCAATCAGCCGAGGTTTAGGTTTCTACGTTTTCGCTATGTGAATCTGCTTCATTTAAAACTTTATTCTACTAATCCTATTGATGTAGGGATCTAAATGTAATTTTCTAAAAGTTCAGGGACAAGATTGTAAATAATAAAAGTTTGCCCAAGGACGTTTTCATTATTTCCTATAATGTTATATGGGGATGTTACACTTATACGTGACTGTATGCAAGTGCACTTGACTTAATTCATATCTTTCTTTAACTTGCAACTTGATCTTGCTCTTCTGTACTTGGCCCCCCGGAGGTGAATGGCCTCTCTCACCCCTGGGTAATAGCCTGCTTTTTAGGTCCAAACTCATACCTATATATGAGTGACGGGTTTACTTTTCCCGACTCTAACACCGATCTATTCCCATTAAATCTGGCCGAGGGCTGGCCTAAGTCTTAGACAGTATCGCTCTGGTCCACGCTAGCTGGGTCTATGCCAGGCCTCACGTGGTAGCTTAGTACGTCCCTCTTGCAAGTTCTTATTATCCTTTTTCTTTCCATATCTTATCATGCATGCCGATGCTTTGTGCATTCATGGATATGTCTCACACCTTATTTCTCATATCATATTCTAATTATGCTTGCATGCATGACATACACAAACATGATATGTAAATGTAAATATATCCAAATTATAATCACCCATAGCATAAGTTCTCATAAACTCCTGCCAAAAATTCGGCAGCATAATGGATCGAGCCCCCTTATAAATGAATAGTGCCAGACTACTAGTAAAATCATTCAAACATGCAAATCAATATGGAACAGCAATTATATATTCACAATATCACTCATTAAATTCAATACGACCCTCAATAGAGTTTTCGGCTTACTTCAACCTATTCTGCCCGAGTTTTGTATAATCCACCTTTAGTCCAATTCAACTCATTTAAACCTGAATTTTGGATATGTCATACAAACTTTATGTCAATTTAAAGCTATCAGAACAAGATTTCAAATGAAAGAAGCTACATATCATTTACATGAGTATAGTTTGAGATATGAGCCCCATAATTTAACCCTACTGGACTACCCTATTCCAGCCCGGTTTGAACTTAAGGTAACTTCATTGATGCGCTGGGAATAACTGGCAATGAGTCTAACTCTGAAATTTTTATCGGATGTTCCTTTATATGTTAGATTTCAAACAATATTAGTTTCACTCAATTTAGAGCTGTGTAGGGTGAGTTACACCCTTTTTAACTCATATTGCCTAGATGAGAATCCAGATTTCTAGGTCAAACTTCAAAAATTCATAACTAACTCTATACTAATCCAATGACCTTATATTTTATTTGTATGGAAAGCCCTGAATATCTAGTTTCATATAAAAATAGATTCATTAAATTTAAATGGCTGTAGGCAGAGCCGTACACTCTGCCGTACGGACCGTCGAGGGGAAAACCCTAATAGCTTCTTGAATTCTTCTTGGATTCATATTTTCCTTAAATCAATCCATCTAATCTTCAATTCAAACTCACATATACACCTTAAACTAACCTTAAATCATCATCCCCACCCATCACAACATCAAAATCATGGATGAACAAGGGACCCTAGGTAGCCCCAATTCAAAGAAAAGAAGGAGAAAGTTGAGATTCCTACCTCCTTGTATGTGATCTTGGTAGATTTTAAAGTTTAGGTGGGTGGAATCTTGTCAAAACTTGAAGGTTGATGGAGTAGATTGAAGGGAAAAGAGATGAATGAGGCTGGAAGGGGAGAGGAGGGGGGCGTAATTTTTGCTGAAGGGAAAAAGAAAGGTATAGGTCGTTAAGGCATCAAGGAAGTAGTTGGCAACTTAGATTTTGATTGGTTGAGAGCTAGTGGCTAAATTTCAGCCAACTCTCTTCATTTTGTGGCCTTTCTTATGCCACCAATGGATGAATAAGTGGCTGAGTATTCAGCCATTGAGTCATAGGATTCTGGCTGCATAATCCTATTGATTCGGTTCTGACAGTTTAAAATACCGAAATGTTACCGATTTCCTTTAAATCGATAAATTGGTTTAGGAAATTTCTATGAAATCTTCTATACTTCTAATCTAATTCTCTCCCATCTAATCTCAATTATTTGCTAGTTAATTAACCCTAAATAAATATTTAGTCTGATTTCATTAACCTTAATTATTTGATAAAAACCGAATAACTAGGCAAAAAATGATAAAAATCCGGTGGAGATGAGGCCAATTTTCTCCACTATCTTGAGCAGCACTTGGCGTCACTCATATGTGGTAAGGGTGGCTAAATTTCAGCCACTTAAGTGAGGGTTTCCAGTAGAAAATTCTATAAGTTCAATTCTGGCGATTTAAAATATCTAATCTTCGCCAATTTTCTTCAAATCGGCAAAACTTTACTAAATGACTATGAGAGAATTTTTATACCTCTATTCTAATTATTCCTAAGCCTAATCCCTCTAATTAACATCTAATTAACTCCTAATTAATATTTAATTACCTTTTAATTAACCTTACTTAGTCAATAAGATCAAATAAATTACTTATTAATGTGAAATAAACGTTTTGCAAATTCGGGGCATTTCAATTTCTATTTCCCATAGTTAATAGCATTTCCATAATTTTGAGCAAGTCCAGGGGCACCCCACATCATTTCACACCAGACTGCCCCATGGCCTAATCGGCAGAGATTTAAACTTCTACGGTTTCACCACATGATTCTGCTTTGTTTAAAATCCCATTCTGCTAATTCTACAGATGTGGGGACATGAAGGTCATTTCATGAAAAGTTCTAGGGTTATTGTGGGAATAAGTCTTTAGGGTCAAAATATAATTTCTAAAAATTTTGGGCATCACTGTAATTAATAAAAGTTTATAGGGGCACTTTTGTTATTTCTTAATTTTTAACATATGGCAGTGCCATATTTTCAACGGCAGTGTTACACTACCCTATAATTCGAAGTATGAGGATTGTCATGGTATAGCGCTGCCTGAGAAATTCTCATACTGCCTAGGGGAAATAATTCAAAGTTTCCATTATGTTCTGTTTACGAAAGTGGGGATGTTACATTCTACCCACCTTAAAAAGAATTTTGTCCTCAAAATTCTAGGATTAAGAAGGGTCAAGGAAAAATCCCTTTAACTTATAGGGATACTTCTCTTTTCGAGTTTGCATCTTGTTTTGAGATTACTTGCCGGTAGCTATGAGGTAGTGTCTTAATACGTAGAAAGGATCCATAAGGGTTATGTTGGTGTCCAAGCTTGTTTTGTCTCTATGATGCTCTGAATCATTGTTCAGTTTATTGGAGACTCTTACTCATCTCCCTTGCTCTATATTCTGCTACTTTTGGTTTATGGTAGCTGCTAAATCTTCCCCAACTTATACATAAGACTCCAGATATTCAACTCATGAAGATTTGCAATTGTAAAGATTAGCAGTTATCGTAGTAATTGACGTCAATATGTAGTAATGATAATGCCTGGGTCAAGGAGGTTCGTATATCCTTTCCCAAGATTCTTATTCACTCAGCTATCCTTAGTTCAATAATAAATTTGCCTCCGATACAGGGAACATAGGCTTAGGCCTCTTCTCAAAATTATAACTAGGAGTCTTATCATAAAACTCCTGCTTCTTGGTAAAATTTGTCTCGTGCCTAATGCCTGTAGGAAAATTTTAGGTCGCTCCCACTATACGGATTAAGTTCTAAGACTCATGACTCTTTCTATTAGTCTAATATCCTTCCTAATTCCTAGTTATTGAGATACAGGCAATTTAATATGAAAACCAAGGTTAAAAGTCAAATCCTTTTTTTGAAGCTGCAGAGTTTCCTTACCATATTGTCTTATAAGATGCCTTTCCAATATCTATGCAGAGAGTTGTCATGGATTATATGGGTGCCAAAATATACTTTGTTTCGCTGACGTTCTGATCCATCATGAAGTTCATTGAATAAATTCCTCATCCTCCTTGTCATGTGTCTGACTACTTGTGCGCTATGTTTTCCGATAAACTTTCTAATACTTGTGCCTTGGGCCCTAAATACCAACTGAAGAAGTTCTGCCATTACGAAAACTATCAGCTATAGCAGCAATCAACTTCGACAAATAGTGGTCATAGTGGCTTCGCCGAAGGTTTTTTGGGAAATTGATCAAGCCATATCCAAATTCTCGCCTGCCTGATCCTCTTTGATCAGTGATGAATCCCCTACCGTTAGGTTTTAGGTGTAAGGTTAGAGCTTCCTTCTAAACTATAACTATAGTCTTTACTTCAAAATCTCTCCTTATTCTTGCGGACTCTATTCCATTTCTCATTATTTGCTAATTGGATCTCGTGTCGTTCTTGTTGAACTTCTCTATGATTATTGCGATACTTGTTCCCTCAAAATATGATCAGCTTCACGTAAGGAAAGGATTGTGGGACAGTCGAAGTTCCTGCCACTCTTTTACTTTCTTCAATTGGTTAGCATGGAGATTCCTCGACTATTGTGTTAATGTCGACCTCCGACTTTTGTGGGCACCAATGTTACTAATCTCATTGGGGGTTTGTCCTAATACAATATATAGATGTGTGTTAGTTTTAGTGGCCAAATCTCATATTACCCTAACTGCTAAGCCTTCTGGCTATTATTCATAATATCTTGCCCCTAAGATGTAATTCATTTGTTGTGAGAGATGGGAATGATGATCTTGCTTCCCCGTTGAAGTTACAATATGAGGACTTCCCAGATGGTCACCCATCTTAATATTACTCTCTTTCGAGCATGCTTAACTACGAAACTCTGATGGAACCTAGTGCGTTAGTGATGATCGCATTTAATCTGGCCCAAGGTATAGAGATTTTTCTGACCGCCTCTAATTCCGACATCGTAACCTTGCCTCTCATGGAGCACGTTTCCAAATCCTTTTTGTTCTTATATTGGTGCATCATCTGGTCTTGCTTAGGGTGCATTGGGTCTGTTGCACTTGTGATCGGTGCCAAGGCAACCCTGCTTAATATTTCATATACAATCTTATTTGCACCGTAATCTCGTACTAGATAGCTTATTTCTTTTTAGTGGGCCAGTCAGAAATCTAAACTTCCTCTTTTCCTACCTCATTCCTACTGTGTTCTATTGTTGCTACAGAAACTTGTCTATTTTCATTCATCAGAACCTACCTTGCTATTGTTCCCTTGGTCTATTGGGATTAGTTGCATACTTTAAATCTTTATTACTCTCGCCTGAATTTGTATACATCCCTTATCAAGTTACTCCACCCATAGCATATATAGTGGTATCTAAAGGCGATTGTTCGACTTTGCCTTTCTTTCCTGAATAGCCTCATTCCTCTACTAATAACATGTTGAAAGTGATCCGATCATCTAGTTCCTGTGGTGGCTGAGGTTGATTGAATTTGAGCATGACTAGATTTTCTAGCATTTCCTTTATCCCTGAAAGGTAGGAAAAATTACACTTGGTTTGTATGCCACCTCTAGTCCGAAAGTGTTCCTACTTGAGGTTAGTAGGAGATATATTGCCTCTCTCTTTTGTTACACTTATAACTCCACCTGCTTTCCATATTGCATATAGCTGTATCTCCATCTTGATTCAATGTATAGTTAGATGGGTTTCTTTACAGTTTGCTCAATTGTTTCCCTTTTGAAGTCAAGATTCCACTTAGTACTCTTACAATTTGCAATCGCTACAAGGTTAGTTCCCAATATCCTTGAGGAAGAAACCACTCCATCCTCTGGATAGGAACTTAAAAAGGTCTTCCGTATACCTAACTGAAGCTTCTGGCCTTATATTCTTTCACTAATTCTCTGCTTCATTCGTCCACTCTATAAATTTCTTAATGAAGGATCAGGTCTTTATAATATGGTGTTACCACAATCCAGATATAAAACCATTGACTAAATTTGCTGGCGAGGTACCTTCGGGGTAATCTCATCTATGAAGAAAATAAGGGCATTATCCATGCCACCTAAGATAACTTCATCAGCAAATAATCACCTTACTCTTGTCTAGTATTAAAGTTACAAAACTAGGTAGAAGAATCCCCTAGATTCAAGTTAGAGAAGATATTCTGGATTGGGTAATCGCAATAAAGCTTGAAACAAGCCCCATTAGGTAAAGAGGATTTTTACTCAGCTCGTCCCCAACTAAGATTCTGCCCTTGATGATGGAAAATCTTCGGCTACCCGGTAACACTTTACAAACATCCTCTTTCGATATAACTAGGTTTACTATGTCCATAGCAAACCATCCGACACACTTCCTTTGATTGACTCCCCAATTCTCTGCACTCCTTAACTTGCTCAATTGTCTACCCCTTTATGCCATCACTACTTTCTAGGAGTTTCGCCCTTCATAATTATGTTTAGAAGATTCCTAATAAGTTTGCAGGGTGTCATAGGCCTCTGCCTACACAAAACCTTATATTGAGGTGATCAGGCTCAATATTCAGTCAAGTGCAGTAGATAGTACACAACACTCATAGCAAGACTACCATGCAAAATCTTCTATGTTCGCATCACGTGAGGACCTAAAGCATGGTGCATCTAGATTCTCAGAGTATGCATTAGAAGCGTAATTAGTCCATCCACGGGCCTATATAGGACGAACTGCTATGATACCAAAAATGTAACAACTTTTATCATATAGGTCATGCTCGAGTCATGGGGTTATATTAAAAGGTTGTCACCGTGCTAAGAAAGCTTTAAAATGTAGAAAATATAATATATGACCCTTTAACTGCCCTTTAACTGCATACTCTATTACTAAATAATAGTTCATAAATTTCATCATCTCTAATGCATAGAGAACAAAATAATTACAACTTAAAAGAATTGTGACTAACATAATGCACAACATTTGCTTCCGACTAGTCGTTAGCTAGCTTTAATAGTCTCTTGGTTTGGTTTACGCCCGAGTCTTGCTCAATGAATGGCCCTATACTCTGCCTCGCACATGATTTTCCAACTTGGATGCTGGAATGTTTATAGAAAAGAAAAGCATATAAGCAGGCAGTGAGAACCTAAGGTTCTCAGTAGGTAAATTCACACCATCACTCTTACAGTGTCATCATAAACATTCAAGCCGCTTCGGTTTATTATGAAAATATGAGCACATATAAACAAATAGTGGTTCAATTTTAAGTTGAAAACATCTTTCTCGAAGTGGGTTATATGTTAACAACCACTTGCCATATTGTATGACAGACATAGAAATACGAATAGTATAATATGCTTCAACAAGAATCATAATAGCATTATGACTTAACGAGATGATTGAAGATGCACATATAGATGCTTATACTTGACTGTATGCAAGTGCACTTGACTTAATTCGTGTCTTTCTTTAACTTGCAACTTGATCTTGCTCTTCTGTACTTGGTCCCCCGAAGGTGAATGGCCTCTCTCACCTCTTAGTAATAGCTTGCTTTTCAGGTCCGAGCTCATACCTTTATATGAGTGATGGGTTTACTTTCCCCGACCCTCACACTAGTCTATTTCCATTAAATCTGGTCGAGGGTTGGCCCAAGTCTTAGACAGTACCACTCTGGTTCACGCTAGCTTGGTCTATGCCAGGCCTCACGTGGTAGCTTAGTATATTCCTCTTGCAAGTTCTTATTATCTTTTTCCTTTCCATATCTTATCATGCATGCCGATGCTTTGTTCATTCATGGATGTGTCTCACACTTTATTTATTATATCATATTCTAATTATGCTTGTGGCAGCAAGTGTCACAGCCTGCTCCAAATTATAATTTAAAAATACTTAATTACACTAAATTTGAAGTATAGTGCAACCAAAGTCGTCTCACAAGGATGTTGTTGCTATCTAGTCAAGTAACAAGGGGGTATGTGCAAACATCCAGTCAATAAACTATAAAAGAAAATTAGATGAAAATAAAAACACTAGTTCAAAGAGTTCGTTAGGCATAAGATGAATCAATCATTAACGCACAATATATCAAATACATGGAGTGCGACTAATTTGAGCTATTAGAGAGACATCTACTAACAACCCCACAATTCTACCTAGAGAACTCTAGGAATTCAATCAACACATAATTGATTAGATAATTGAGACCTCAACTCTAATTAATCTATGTTGATTTCTAGCCCCAATTATATTAGCCTAGGTTTGAACCCAAACCCCATTCCTAATTCTTTAACTAATCAAGTTCATACCAATTGACCAATTAATAATCACCCAACTAATTCATCATTCATAAACTCACATATCAATACCATTCAAAGCAAATTTACAAATAAAAGAGGGCAAAGAATCAAGAAAACAAACATGATTGAAATTCAAGCATAGGGTTTCAAGATTACAACCATAATGTCCTTGGAGTCTCCTTGAGCTAGCTTGAAATCCTACTCCTCCATAGCAATAAAGGTTACAAAATAGAACCCAAAACAAGTATCTTACAAAATGAAAGGAAAAGAAAAAGAAAAGAAAAAGAGAGGAGAAGAGAAGAAAGAAAAAATGAAAAATGTTGGAGATGAGTCTTCCTCCACGTCTCTCTTTTCTCTCTTCTTATCAGACCTCAAATGTCAAAATTCACAAATACCCTTGAGCCCAACTTAATCCTTTGCCTCTTAGCTTTAAGTGGACACCCAATTTGCTTAATTTGGACTTAAAATGAGAGAGTTATGGCCCAATCTTTATAGCATATTTAGGTTGTACGTGTATTCGCGTCACTCCATTTTAACAGCCAATAAATCCATGAAGATGTCATTATTTTGGAGAGTGGTCTTCATATGAATTGAACCTTTATGTATTAGCTTTCAAATGGCACTAGTTTTGCCTCAATCCAATGTCTACAACTCACTTTATGGCCCAATTAGTGCACACTACTCCGGCCTGTTCTTACTTCGTGGCCTAATTCGACCCACCAGACATGTGAATTAGTTTTTAACTTCTTCTTCAAAGTTGTAGATCTTTCTCTAAGCTTTCCTACAATATAAAATTTGTAATTTTTAGATATCTACAACTCAAGATACAGCTATAATACAAAAATAGTATAAATTTGTAATAATGCTGAAAAATACAATTAAGCCCCATTAGGGTCCAAACTTATAAAATGTGTCCAATATTATTCAATTAAGCGCAAAAGAGGTTCAATAAACTAAATATGAGGGTTAATCAATGTATCAAAATATTGCTTATCAGCTTGCATGCATGACATACATGAACATGACATGTAAATATAAATATATCCAAAGTATAATCATCCATAGCATAAGTTCTCATAAACTCCTGCTGAAAATTCGATAGTATAACGAATCGAGTCTACTTCCCCATGAATAGTGCCAGACTACCAGTAAAATTATTCAAACATGCAAATTAATATGGAATAGCAATTATATATTCACAATATCATTCATTAAATTCTATACAATCCTCAATAGAGTTTTCTGCTTACTTTAGCCTATTATGCCCAAGATTTGTATAATCCACCTTTAGCTTAATTCAACTCATTTAAACCTGAATTTTGGATATGTCATAGCTCTATGTGTCTAGTTTCCAACCCTTTTAGTCCCATCTCATTTTGATTTGTATAACTCAAGTTATTAATATTTTACCTAAGACTACCCTATACTTAGCCAGAAATGCACCCTTATAAGTGAAAATTCACTAAAAATAGAAATCTCAGTGAAATCATACAAAATTTATGCCAGTTTAAACAGAGAAGTTTTCAAATGAAAGAATCTTCATATCATTTACATGAATATATTTTGGGATATAAGCCTTAAAACTTGACCCTACTGGACTATCCTGTTCCAACCTGGTTTGAACTTAAGGTAACTTCATTGATGACCTAGGAATAATTAGAAATGAATCTAACTCTAAAATTTTTATGGGATGTTCCCTTATATGTTAGCTTTCAAACAACGTTAGTTTCACTCAATTTAGAGTTGTGTAGAGTGAGTTACACCCTTCTCAACTCATACTACCCAGATGAGAATCCAGATTTCTAGGTCAAACTTCAAAAATTCGTAACTAACTCTATACTAATCCAATGGCCTTATATTTTATATGTATGGAAAGCCTTGAATGTCTAGTTTCATATAAAAATGGATTTATCAAATTTAAATGGCTGTAGGCAGAGCCGTACACTCCGCCATACGGACCATCAAGGGGAAAAACCTAATAGCTTCTTGAATTTTTCTTGGATTCATGTTTTTCTTAAATCAATCCATCCAATCTTCAATTCAAACTCACATATGCACCTTAAACCAAGCTTAAATCATCATTCCCACCCATCACAACATGAAGATCATGGATGAACAAGGGACCTTGGCAGCCCCAATTCAAATAAAAGAAGGAGAAAGTTGAGATTCCTACCTCCTTGTATGTGATCTTGCTAGATTTTGGAGTCTAGGTGGGTGGAATCTTGTCAAAACTTGAAAGTTGATGGAGTAGATTGAAGGGAGAAGAGATGAATGAGGCTGGAAGGGGCGAAGAGGGGGGTAATTTTTGCTGAAGGGAAAAGGAAAGGAATAGGTCATTAAGGCATCAAGGAAGTAGTTGGCAACTTAGATTTTGATTGGTTGATAGGTCATTATGATGCTTCTTTATTTATCCTAATTTAGCATTGGAATTATGTGCTGTTAGTTTGCATGTGATGACGATGCCATTATTATATAGTTGAGAATAATAATTTATTGTTGCTTGCTTTCTTATTATTGTTTAAGGCTTTGCTATCTCACATTTTCTTGCTAAATGATCTAGAATGTTATATGAATGTTTCTATATAGCATTGCTTTTCTTGCTGTTTGTACATGCCTTTAGATTATTTTGGACAGCTGTAGGATTCACTTGGAAGCACTGCCCTATTGGAAGACTTCTATGACCCCGTTTTTCTTAGTGTCTTTAGATGGCACATATTACGACGACCATCGAGATGGATATAGCCTTGAATGTGACTTTATTAATAATAAGTCATAATAGTTGTCTTAGAGCGTGTTCGTACCATTATTGTGATTAATGACTAGACTCTAATAGTATGATGTAGTACTGGGGCAGCCTCCTTTTTGGCATCTCCATCTAACATATTTTCATTTGTAGTTTTTGTAACATCTCTGATTTTATCTGCGCTAATTAACTTAGTATCACTCAGTAATTAGGTAGATTAATAAAAGTTAAAAAAAATAATTGAGTAATCAAAGAATGGATATTAGAAAAACTTAATTTAAAATGAATTAAGTAAAGAATAAGTTAATTCAATTAAGGAAACTATCTTTTTAATTAAATAAGAGGGAAACTTTAAAAGATTAATCACTAATCAACTAACGAGTTACTTAATTAAAATGTCATAATTAATGATTTAAGTTAAAATAATTAAGGAAACATGGGTTAGTAACTAATTCTTAGTTATTGAAGCTTATATAATTAGTAAATCACTTTAATTGATCAATAATTCAAATTAAAGTAAAAGAGATAATAAAGCACAAGGTGATGCCACTAACGTAAAAGTATGGCCAAAAGAGAGAGGATGTCTTAAGATTGAAATTTAAAATGACCAGTGGGACTCACATCACTCTGAAATTTCAAAATTCCCTCTCATTCCCACTAAACCCTCAAAACTATAGCTCCTTCCCTATAAATAGCACACTGAACACAATACACTCCTCCTCTCTTGACGTAGCTGTCAAAGTCATCCCCATTATCCCTTTCCTTCATTTTTCTTCTTCTTCTTCTTGTTTTTCTCCATTTCCTATAAGAAACAAAGGACCTACTTCACCTTTCTTGCTTCTCACTTTAAAAAAATTAAAAGTAAATACTCCCTCTCTTTAGTCTATAGGTCGCAGGTGTGAGATGAGAAGAAGGAGATTGTGTTAGTTTCTTGGGCTGTTCTTGAAGCTTGAAGAATCAAGGTTCAAGTGCACTTGAGTTGAGGAGAGAGCTAGAAGTTCAAAGCCTAGTTGTTTTCTCACTTATTCTTTTGAATATGGAATGATAACATGCTTGATGTTGTTGTTGCTGGTTGATCCATAAAAGTGGTTATTTTAACTTTTATTGTAATGTTTTAAAGCTCTTTGAACTTGGTTTCTAATAGGGGATGGTTTGGTGTTGAAAGAACATAGGAATGGGGCTTTTGCTCTACCAGAATATCTGGACAGTGTTGAATACGAGTTATAGATTTGGAACTAGGGAGTTCAAAATGAGACGGAACCAATTTTAGATGAAAGTTAACTCATAAAGCTGTGTACTCATAAAATTTTAGGTTCATTGGACTTAAGGAGAGTGGGATATGAATTTTTAAACTTGACTGTTGGATGTTGCGGGTGAAGTTTAAAAAAGAAAAAGAAGAAGAATGATGGTGGGGGATAATGGTGATGACTTTGGTGGCTAGGGCAAGAGAAGAGAAGTGTATTGTGTTAAGTGTGTCATTTATAGGGACGGGTTAGGGTTTTGAGGGTCAAGTGGGAGTGAGAGGGAATTTTGAAATTTGAGATTAATGTGGGTCGCACTTGTCATCTTAAATTTCAATGTTAAGAGCTCTTTCTCTCTTTTGGCCATACTTTTACTTTAGTAATATCACCTTGTGCTTTATTGTCTCTTTTACTTTAATTTGAATTATTGATGAGTTAAAATGATTTACTAATTGTATGAGCTTCACTAATGAAGGATTAGTTACTAACCCATTAATTGTATCATTTTATCTTAATTATTTTAACTTAAATCCTTAATTGTATCATTTTACTTTAATTAATTAAGTCTTTAGATGATTAGTGATTAATCTTTTAAAGTTTCCCTCTTATTTAATTAAAAGGTTTGGTTTCCTTTAATTAATTTATTCTTTACTTAATTCATTTTAAATTAAGTTTTTCTAATATCCATTCTTTGATTAGTCAATTATTTTTGAACTTTTACTAATCTACCTGATTACTCAATAATATCGAGTTAATTAGCATAAATAAAATCGGGGATGTTACAAAAACTATGAACGAATTTGACTTTGTGTAACATCCACCGAGTTTCGACCTCCGACCTCATCTCCAATTCCAGTGAAATGTTCAAATTCCTGACCTCTGATTCATCTCCAAGTCTCAAATGAAATAGCTATGATTTCTGATTTTCGACCATATGCTTCAAATAAATAGGATACTAGTTCCGACTTCATAGTTGATTGTTCAACCAGAATAAGACACAATCTTCGACCTACGAGTTGATCTCAACCAGAAATGGACGCGAGATCGGATCTCTGAGTTGGTATCTTGGTATCCAAGTTTGACCAAAATTTACACGAGTTCCGATATCCTACTTTATTCCCAAGCTTCAAATAAAATGGACATGATTTCCGATCTTCGAATTTATGTCCAGGTCTCCAATAAGGTGAGCACGAGGTCCGACATCCAACTTCAGCTTCAAATTCAGATAAAATGGACACGAGTTCCAATTTTACACAAAATAGAGACAATTTGTAACAACCTCTATCATATAAGCCATGCTCGAGTCATGGAGTTACATTAAAAGGGTGTCACGGTATTAAGAAAACTTTAAAATATGGAAAATATAATACATAGCCCTTTAACTACTCACTTCATTACTGACTAATAGTCTTTGATACATAGATAATAAAATAATTACACTTTTAAAAACATTGTGATTGAGATAATACACAGCGTCTACTACCGACTAATCGTTAACTAGCTTCGATAGTCTCTTGATTTGGCTAGCGCCCAATTCTTGCTTAATGAGTAGCCCTACACACCGCCTCGCGCTTGACTTCCACTTGAGTACTGGAATGTTTATGGAAAAGAAAAATATACAAGCAGGCAGTGAGAACCTAGGGTTCTCAGTAGGTAAACTTAAACCAATCTTATAGTGTCATCATAAACATTCTAGCCGCTTCGGTTTATTATAAAAATATGAGTACATATAAACAAATAGTGGTTCAATTTTAAGTTGAAAATACCTTTCTCAAAGCGGGTTATATTTTAACAATCACTTACCATGTTATATGACAGATATAGAAATATGAATAGTATAATATGCTTCAACCAGAATCATAATGATAGTATGACTTAATGAGATAACTGAAAATGCATTTATAGATGCTTATACTTGACTGTATGCAAGTGCACTTGATTTAATTCATGTCTTTCTTTAACTTGCAACTTGATCTTACTTTTCTGTGCTTGGTCTCCCGGAGATGAATGGCCTTTCTCACATTTGGGCAATAGCCTGCTTTTCAGGTCTGAGCTCGTACCTATATATGAGTGACGGGTTTACTTTCCCCGACCCTCACACCAATCTATTCCCACTAATCTGGTCGAGGGCTAGCCCAAGTCTTAGACAGTACTGCTCTGGTCCACGCTAGCTGGGTCTATGCCATACCTCACGTGGTAGCTAGTACGTCCCTCTTTCAAGTTCTTATCATCTTTCCTTTCCACATCTCATCATGCGTGCAAATGCTTTATGCATACATGAATATGCCTCATACTTTATTTCTCATATCAGATTCTAATTATGTTTGCATGCATGGCATACATGAACATAACATGTGAATGTAATATATTCAAAGTATAATCTCCCATAACATAAGCTTTCATTACTTATATCATACTTAAACTCATCTTTGTATATAAACACTCATAGACTTTTGCCATAAATCTGGCAGCATAACAGATCAGATCCGTTTCCCCATGAATAGTGCTAATTCTCACAGACAGTTCAGTTATAGTGATATAATCAATCTAACATATATATCAATGTAAAACTGGCAATCTTCAATTCAATCCTTATATGTCCTCTTACACTTGTGAAACCATCAATTTGGCCATTCTACTAATTCTATTCCAGTTCTGCCCGAATTTTGTATAATCCACCTTTACCTCTATTCAACTTATTTAAACCTGAATTTTGGATATGTTATAGCTCTATATGTCTAATTTCTAACATCTTTAGTCCCATATCATTTTGATTTATGTAACTTAAGATATTCAAATTTTGCCTTAGCTTGTTTAGTCATTGGCCCGAATTACACTCCTGGAAGTATAAATTCACTAAAAATCGAAACTAAGCTCAAATTATACGAAACTGGTCTCATATCAAAGCTAACAGGACAACCTTGCATTTACAACAAGTTTCACTTGATTTACATAAGTATACCTCGAGTTATAAGTCTTGAAAGTTGACCTTCCTGAACTACCCTATTTTGGCCTAGATTGGACATAGGGCAACTTCCTCGAATCACTGGGAACCATTGGGACCATAACAAACTCAGAATTTCATATTGGGATGTTTCCATATGTGTGAGCTTTCTAACAAATTTAGTTTCACTCAATTTGGAGTTGCATAGGGTGAGTTATACCCTCCTCAAGTCACCCTGCCCGGATGAAAGTTCCTAGTTCCTAGGTCAAATTTCTAAAATTCATATCTCTCTCAATACTAATCCAATAACCTTATATGATATATGTATGGAAAGCCCTGAATGTCTACTTTCATCTAAAAATAGTTTCATCAGATTTAACCGGCTATAGATGGATCCGTACACTCCGCCGTACGAACTGCCGTGGAATCTCCACCAAGACAGCATCCTGATTCTTCTCTCCTTCTAATTTTCTCCTTCTAACCATAATTTCAACTCAAAATTTCCTATTAATCCTATCCTAATCCATCATATTACATCCAATAATCCATCAAATACTTGAAGACAGTCATAGTACAAGGAATTCAAGAATAGAAATAGAATCCTACCTCTTTGGAGTGTGATTTGAGCTAAGTGTTGAAGCTTGAAGTGTTAGAACCTTGTTAAGTTTGAAGGAGTGATGGAGTTGGGTGAGTGGAGAAGAGAAAAGAGAGCTGAACCAGGGAGAAGGCAACATAAAAATGAGGCTGAAGGAGAGAAAGAGATGAGTTTATAAGCTTGAGGTGGTAGTTGGAGAGTTTTGATTAGCCTAAAAAAACAAGGCTGAATTTCAGCCACCCTTCCCCTACAATTGCTCTC
Organism: Pterocarpus macrocarpus; assembly: GCA_031439585.1. Lineage (NCBI taxonomy): Eukaryota > Viridiplantae > Streptophyta > Magnoliopsida > Fabales > Fabaceae > Pterocarpus > Pterocarpus macrocarpus. Next base: position 32,489,438 of record CM062522.1, on the reverse strand, counting down.
CACATCGTCCTCTTTCTGTGGCCAAATTGCTCTCCACGTCACCTAAAAGTGGAACTCGTTTCCACAGTATTCTGAAATCGGAACTTGTCTCTTTTATGTGTAAAGTCGGAACTCGTCCCATCTTGTTGGTGAGTTGAGGAAATATTGCCCCTTTATTCGAAACTTAGAAGTAAGGTCGGACGTCGAAAAAACCATATAATCTCGGTACTCCCAATTCAAACTCGGGAACGCCAGCAGAAATAGAAGGCTCTTGGGATAAACCCAGAGATCGGAACTCGTGTACCTCGGTTGAAACTGGAAGCTACATATGAAACTGGAAATCAGGTACATTTTCTTTGAAACATGAAGTCGGATATCGGTAATCACGTCCGTGTTGTTTGTACTTGAAGGTTAAGTCGGAGGTCATGAAATGAGGAGTAGTTAAGGTCGGAAGTCAGAAATTGTGCTGAAAGTTGAACACAAACGCGAAAATCGGGAATAATCCTCACGGGAGACCTGGACATAAGTTTGGAGATCGGAAATCATGTCCCAATATACTTTAACTCGAAGTCGGATATTGGAACTCGGAAGCCACCCATTTAACTCGAAATTAGAACATGAGGTCAGAAATCAGGAACAATCAAAATTAGATGAAATCGGAAGTAGGACAAGACATGAAGTCGGAAATTGTGCAAGGCGAACTCGGAGCTCAGAAATAATCCCACTTCGTGTTAAATTCGAAGATGAAGCCAGAAATCATGTAAACTAGTGAAGTAGAAACTCGGAAATCATGGTGGAGGTAAAAAAAAATGGAATAATTTAGCGCGAGAAAAATTGGGGATGTTACAATTCTACCCACCTTAAAAGAATTTTGTCCTCAAAATTCTAGGATTAAGAAGGGTCAAGGAAAAACCCTTTTAACTTATAGGAATACTCCTCTTTTTTTGAATTTGCATCTGCTCTTGAGATTACTTGCTAGTAGCTATGAGGTATTGTCTTAGTACTGACAAAGGATCCATAAGGGTTATGTTGGTGTCCAAACTTGCCTTATTTCTACGATACTTCAAATCATGGTTCAACTTATTGGAGACTCTTACTCATCTCTCTTACTCTATACTTTACTACTCCTACTTCGTGGTAGCTGCTAGATCTTCTGCCACTTATACATGAGACCTCAGATATTTAACTCATGAAGATTTGCAATTGCAAAGATCAGCAGTTATCGTAGTAATTGTCTGAGTCCAAGAGGTTTGTATATTCTTTCCCAAGATTCTTATTCACTCAGCTACTCTAAATTCAATAATAAATTCGCCTCCAATATGGTTCTTTAGAAACATGGGCTTAGGTCTTTCCTCAGTATTATAACTAGGAGCCTTATCTTAAAACTCCTCCTTCTTGGTAAAATTTGGCTAGTGCCTAATGCTTGTAAGAGGATTTTAGGTTGCTTCTACTATTTAAATTAAATTCTAAGACTCATGGCTCTTTCTATTAGTCTGATATCCTCCTTGATTCCTAGTTATTGAAATATGAGCAATTTAATGTGAAAACCAAGGTTAAAAGTCAGATCCTTTTTATTGAAGCTGCAGAGTTCCTTAACCATACTGTCTTACAAGATGCCTTCCGAATATCTATGCAAAGAGTTGTCGAAGATCATATGGATGCCAAAATATACTTTGTTTTGCTAATGTTCTGATTCATCATCAAGTTCATCGAGTAAAATTCTCATCCTCCTTGTCATATGTTTGACTACTTGTGCACTCTGTTTTCTAGTAAACTCTCTAATACTTGTGCCTTGACAACTGAAGAAGTTCTGTCATTACGAAAACTATCAGCTACAGCAGCAATCAACGTTAACAAATAGTGGTCATAGTGGTGTTGCCAAAGTTTTCCGGGAAATTGATCAAGCTGTATCCAAACTGTTGCCTACCTGATTCTCTTTGATCAATGACGAAACCCCTTTCGTTAGGTTTTTAGGTGTAAGACTAGAGCTTCCTTCTAAACCATAACTATGGTCCTTACTTCGAGATCTCTCCTTTTCTTGTGGACTTTATTTCACTTTTCATTATTTGCTAGTTGAACCCCAAGCCATTCTTGTTGAATTTCTCAATGATTGTTGCAATACTTATCTCCTCAAAATATGATCAACTTCACGTAATGAAAGGATTGTGGGGCAGCCGAAGTCCTTGCCATTCGTCTACTTTCTACAATTGGTCAGCATGGAGATTTCTTAACTATTGTGTTGATGTCCACCCCCTACTTTTATGGGCGCCGGTGTTACCAATCTCCTTGGGGGCCTGTCCTAATATATAGAGGTGTGTCGGTTTCAATGGCTAAATTTCATATTACCCTAACTGCTAAGCTTTCTGGCTATTCTTCATAACATCTAGCCCTTAGGATGTAATCCATTTGTTGTAAGAGATGGAAATGATGGTCTTGCTATCCTGTTGAAGTTTCAATATGAGGACTTCCCATATGGTCACCCATCTCCATATTACTTTTGTTCAAGCATGCTTAACTACGGAATTTTAATGGAACCTAGTGCGTCAGTGATGATCGCATTTAATCCGGCCCAAGGGATGAAGACTCTTCTGACTACCTCTAGTTCCGATATCGAAACCTTGCCCCTCATGGGGCACATTTCCAAGTCCTTTTTGATCTTATATTGGTGCATCACTCCGTCTTACTTAGGGCGCATTGGATTTGTTGCACTTATGACTGATGCCAAGGCAACCCTGCTTAGTATTTCATAAACAATCTTATTTGCACCATGATCTCGTACTAGGTAGCTTTTCCTCCCTCAATAGGCCATATGAAATCAAAACTTTCTTTTCTTCTATTTCTTCCCTATAGTATCCATTATCCCTACCTAAGTTTATCTTCATCTTAGTCCATTAGGACCTTCCACTTTAATACTATCTCAGGGTAGCAAAGTCGGCTGCACACTTTAAGCCCTTGTCATTTCTGCTAGAATCTGATTACACTCCTTGTCAAGTTTACTCCACCCATAGCATACATAATGGTATCTAAAGGCAATCATTAGACTTTACTTTTCCTTTCTAAATAGCCTCATTCCTCTACTAATAACATGTTGGAGATAATCCTGTCATCTAGTTCCTGTGGTGGTTGAGGTTGGTAAAATTTGAACATGACTAGGTTTTCTAGTGTTTCCTTTATCCCTGAAAGGTACGAAAATTGCACTAGGTCCATATGCCACCCTTAGTCTAAAAGTGTTCCTACTTCATATTAGTAGGAGATATACTGCCTCGTCTCCTTGTTACACTTATAACTTCATCGGCCTTCCGTACTGTGCATAATAGTATCTCTATCTTGATTCAATGTATAGTTGGATGGGCCTCTTTATAGTTTGCTCAACTGTTTCCTTCTGAAAGCCAAGATTCCACTCAGTACTCCTCCAAATTTACAATTGCTACAAGGCTAGTTCCTGTACCCCCGAGGAAGAAACCACTTTAGCCTCTGGATGGGAATTTAAAAAGTTCCCTATGTACCTAGCCAAAGCTTCTGTCCTTAGCTCCTTTTACTGATCCTCTGCTTCATCCGCTTACTCTACAAATTTCTTAATGAAGGATTAGGTCTTTGTTTTGTGGTATTACCATAATCCCAAAATAAAAACCATTGAATGAATTTGTTGGCAAGGTACCTTCGGGGTAATCCCATCTATGAAGAAAATAAGGGTATTGTACATGCCACAGATGATAAGCTTATCAGCGGGTTATCACCTTACTCCCGTTGAGTATTAGAGCTACAAAACTAGATAGAGGAATCTCCTAGATTCAAACTAGAGAAGATGGTCTGGATCGGGTAATCGCAATGGAGCTTGAAACAAGCCCCATTAGGGTGAAGAAGATTCTTAACCCAACTTGCCTCCAACTAAGATCATGCCCTTGATAATGGGAAATCTTCGACTACTCAGCAACAACTTACAAATAATCTTTTTTGATATAACTAGGTTCACCATGTAAATATCAAATCGCCCGACACAATTCCTTTGATTGAATCCCTAATTCTCTACACTACTCAACTTACTCAATTGTCTATCCCTTTATGCCATCATTACCTCCTAGGAGTCTCATCTCTAATAATTATGTGTAGAAGGTCTCTAATAAGCCTGCTGGATGTTTTCAGGCTTCTATTTATACAAAACCTTATATTGAGGTGATCAGGCTCAATATTCAGTCAAGTGCAATAGGTCGTCCTCAACACTCACAAAAAGGCTACCATGCATAATATTTCTATGTCCTCTTTACGTGAGGACCTAACACATGGTTTATCTAGATTCTTAGAGTATGCACCAGAAGCATAATTAGTCCATCCATGGGCCTATACAGGACGAACTGCTCTGATACCAAAATGTAACAACCTCTATCATATAAGCCATGCTCGAGTCATGGAGTTACATTAAAAGGTTGTCACGGTGTTAAGAAAACTCTAAAATATGGAAAATATAATACATGGCCCTTTAATTGCTCACTTCATTACTGACTAATAGTCTTTGATACATAGATAATAAAACAATTACACTTTTAAAAACATTGTGATTGAGATAATACACAGCGTCTACTACCGACTAATCGTTAACTAGCTTTGATAGTCTCTTGATTTGGCTAGCCCCCAATTCTTGCTCAATGAGTGACCCTGCACACCGCCTCGCGCTTGACTTCCACTTGAGTACTGGAATGTTTATGGAAAAGAAAAATATACAAGCAGGCAGTAAGAACCTAGGGTTCTCAATAGGTAAACTTAAACCAATCTTATAGTGTCATCATAAACATTCTAGCCGCTTCGGTTTATTATGAAAATATGAATACATATAAACAAATAGTGGTTCAATTTTAAGTTGAAAATACCTTTCTCAAAGCGGGTTATATTTTAACAATCACTTACCATGTTATATGACAGATATAGAAATATGAATAGTATGACATGCTTCAACCAAAATCATAATGATAGTATGACTTAATGAGATAACTGAAAATGCACTTATAGATGCTTATACTTAACTGTATGTAAGTGCACTTGACTTAATTCATGTCTTTCTCTAACTTGCAACTTGATCTTACTTTTCTGTGCTTGGTCCCCCGGAGATGAATGGCCTTTCTCACCTCTGGACAATAGCCTGCTTTTCAAGTCCGAGCTCGTATCTATACATGAGTGATGGGTTTACTTTCCCCGACCCTCACACTAGTCTATTCCCACTAATCTGGCCTAGGGCTGGCCCAAGTCTTAGACAGTACTGCTCTGGTCCATGCTAGCTGGGTCTATGCCATGCCTCACGTGGTAGCTAGTACGTCCCTCTTTCAAGTTCTTATCATCTTTCCTTTCCACATCTCATCATGCGTGCAAATACTTTATGCATACATGAATATGTCTCATACTTTATTTCTCATATCATATTCTAATTATGTTTGCATGCATGGCATACATGAACATAACATGTGAATGTAATATATTCAAAGTATAATCTTCCATAACATAAGCTTTCATTACTTATATCATACTTAAACTCATCTTTGTATATAAACACTCATAGACTTCTGCCGTAAATCCGGCAGCATAATGGATCAGATCCGTTTTCCCATGAATTGTGCCAATTCTCACAGACAGTTCAGTTATAGCGATATAATCAATCTAACATATATATCAATGTAAAACTGGCAATCCTCAATTCAATCCTTATATGTCCCCTTACACTTGTGAAACCATCAATTTGGCCATTCTACCAATTCTATTCCAGTTCTGCCTGAATTTTGTATAATCTACCTTTATCTCTATTCAACTTATTTAAACTTGAATTTTGGATATGTTATAGCTCTATATGTCTACTTTCTAACCTCTTTGGTCCCATGTCATTTTGATTTATGTAACTCAAGATATTCAAATTTTACCTCAGCCTATTCAGTAACTGGCCCGAATTACACTCCTGGAAGTATAAATTCACTAAAAATCGAAACTAAACTCAAATTATACGAAATGGTCTCATATCAAAGCTAACAGGACAACCTTGGATTTGCAACAAGTTTCACTTAATTTGCATAAGTATACCTCGAGTTATAAGTCCTGAAAGTTGACCTTCCTGAACTATCCTATTTTGGCCTGGATTGGACATAGGGCAACTTCCTCAAATCACTGGGAACCATTGGGACCATAACAAACTCAGAATTTCATATTGGGATGTTCCCCTATGTGTGAGCTTTCTAACAAATTTAGTTTCACTCAATTTAGAGTTGTATAGGGTGAGTTATACCCTTCTCAAGTCACCTTGCCCGGATGAAAGTCCTAGTTCCTAGGTCAAACTTCTAAAATTCATATCTCTCTCAATACTAATCCAATAGCTTATATGATATATGTATGGAAAGCCCTGAATATCTACTTTCATCTAAAAATAGTTTCATCAGATTTAACCGATTGTAGACGGAGCCGTACACTCCGTCGTACAGACTGCTGTGGAATCTCCACCAAGACAGCATCCTGATTCTTCTCTCCTTCTAATTTTCTCCTTCTAACCATAATTTCAACTCAAGATTTCCTATTAATCCTATCCTAATCCATCATATTACATCCAATAATCCATCAAATACTTGAAGAAGAGCACAATTTCATACAGCCACAGTGCAAGGAATTCAAGAACAGAAATAGAATCCTACCTCTTTGGAGTGTGATTTGAGCTAAGTGTTGAAGCTTGAAGTGTTAGAACCTTGTTAAGCTTGAAGGAGTGATGGAGTTGGGTGAGTAGAGAAGAGAAAAGAGAGCTGAACCAGGGAGAAGGCAACATAAAAATGAGGCTGAAGGAGAGAAAGAGATGAGTTTATAAGCTGGAGGTGGTAGTTAACTTGGAGAGTTTTGATTGGCCTAAAAAAACAAGGTGGAATTTCAGCCACCCTTCCCCTACAATTGCTCTCCATGTCGTCCTCTTTCTGTGGCCAAATTGCTCTCCACGTCGCCTAAAAGTGGAACTCATTTCCACAGTATTCTGAAATCAGAACTCGTCTCTTTTATGTGTAAAGTCGGAACTCATCCCATCTTGTTGGTGAGTTGAGGAAATATTGCCCCTTTATTCGAAACTTGGAAATAAGGTCGGATGTCGGAAAAACCATATAATCTCGGTACTCCCAATTGAAACTCGGGAACGCCAGCAGAAATAGAAGGCTCCTGGGATAAGTCCGGAGATCGGAACTCGTGTACCTCGGTTGAAACTGGAAGCTACATATGAAACCGGAAATTGGGTACATTTTCTTTGAAACATGAAGTCGGATATCGGTAATCACGTCCATGTTGTTTGTACTTGAAGGTTAAGTCGGAGGTCGTGAAATGAGGAGTGGTTAAGGTCGGAAGTTGAAAATTATGCTGAAAGTTGAACACAAACGTGGAAATCGGGAATAATCCTCATGGAGACCTGGACATAAGTTTGGAGATCGAAAATCATGTCCCAGTATACTTTAACTCGAAGTCGGATATTGGAACTCGGAAGCCACCCATTTAACTCAAAATTAGAACATGAGGTCGGAAATCAGGAACAATCAAAATTAGACGAAATTAGAAGTCAGACAGGACATCAAGTTGGAAATTGTACAAGACGAACTCGGAACTCGGAGATAATCCCACTTCGTGTGAAATTCAAAGATGAAGCCGGAAATCATGTAAACTAGTGATCAGAAATCATGGTGGAGGTAAAAAAAATGGAATAATTTAGTGCGAGAAAAATTGGGGATGTTACACGATTTCCGATTTCAGATAGAATGGAGGCGAGTTCCACTTTTAGGTGACGTACAGAATAATTCAGCCACTTGATCCATGAAAGTGGTGCCACCTTGGCCACAAGAAAGGAGGAAAGTTGGCTGAAATTCAGCCTTGCATTTTTGAACGAATCATGTTGCAAAAAGCCAACTACTACCTTAAGCTTATATGACTCATTTCTTTCTCTCCTTTAGCCCCATTTTTTTGTGCTGCCTTCTACCCTCTTTCAGCTCTCTTCTTCTCTTCTCCACTCATCCAACTCCATCCAACCTTCAAGCTCAATCAAGTTCTGTTGATTCAAACTCCAAAATCAAGCCTAATTACATAACAAGAGGTAGAGGTTCAAATTTTGTTCTTGTTGTTCTGACTGTGGATGGCTGATTTTGATTTTATTTCCTCACTTCTTGATGTGATTAGTGAATGAATATGATGATCTATAACTGTTTTTGTGTTTAAATTTGATTAAGGAATAGGAAAGGGTGAGGATAGGAAGATGTGAGAGGCTGGAAGACCAATTTCCCTCGGCAGTCTATACGGTGGAGTGTACGGCTCCGCCTTTAGTTGGTTAAATCTGATGAGACTATTTTTATATGAAACTAGACATTCAGGGATTTCCATAAATATATCATATAAGGCCATTGAATTAGTATTGAGTGAGATATGAATTTTTGAAGTTTGAGCTAGGAATCAGGACTTTCATCTGGGCAGTGTGAGTTGAGAAGGATGTAACTCACTCTACACTACTCCAAATTGAGTGAAACTAACTTTGTTAGAAAGCTTATACATAGGAGAATATCTACAAAGAAATTCAGAGTTTGTTACTATCCCATTTGTTCCTAGTGATTCGAAGAAGTTGCCCTATGTTCAAACTAGGCCAAAATGGGGCAATTCAGGAAGGTCAAATTTCAGGGCTTATAACTCGAATCCTACAAAGGCAAATGGAATGGAACTTTTTCCATATGAAAGGTTGTCTTGTTAGCTTTAATATAAGATCAATTTTTATAATTTGAATTAGTTTTTGAATTTTAGTGGATTTTTACTTTTAAATGTGTAATTCTGGCCAGCTACAGGGCAAGCCGGGATAAAACGTGAATAACCTGAGTTATACTTATCAAAATTAGATGGGACCAAAAAGGTTAGAGAATAGATACATAACACTTCAACATATCCAAAATTGAGGTCCAGATGAGGTAAATAGAAATTATGGCTTGAGTTATAAAAATCGGATTGAATGATTGTGTTGAGGCAATAACCCTGTCTTAATGTGATTAATGCTTCTATAAAGTTAACGTTGAATTATGAATGGAATGATATGATTTCTTTGGTAAGTTGATATGCTGAGTACTGGCACTATTCATGGGGAAGCAGATATATTCCGTTATACCACCGAAGTTTCGATAAGACCTATGCATGAGGCATAAGATACATGTGCATTTTCAAGAAATTCATAAAGATTATGATATGATGAGCATAAAAGTTATGCTATGATGAAAGTTCCATAATACTTGAGCCAGTCCCAGAGTAAAGTTAAGGGGAATAGATCGGTGGGGAGGTCGGGGAAAACAAACCCGGCATTCCTGTATAGGAATGAACTCAATCCTGAAAAGCAGACTATTATTCAGGAATCTAAAATGGCCAAGAACTCCCAGGGGACCAAGTAATGGAAAAAGTTTATGAAGAAAGGTTCAAGAACAAGTTTTGCATGATTGCATTAAATGCATAATTACATTGAATGGTCATTACAAGTTATTTACAGTTTGTCTGTTATATTCCCTTACTGTCGTATGCTCATTATTCTACTCATTATTCTGTGTATTACTGTTAGTAGTTTATTCTATTTATTATGCTGTCTTAAGTAAAACTGAACCTTGCCTCGGACCAGACGTTTTCTTAAACTTATTGAATATGGATAGTTCAATTTGATCCCATGTTTTTATAATTAAACAAAAACCGAGGCAACTGAGGATGAATGTAACGTCAGCTAAACACTGTACGCGAGCCCTACTGAGAATTTCTTCAAATTCTCACCTCGTTTTGCATTTCCGCATCATTCTCAGATGTTGACGATGGACTGGACGGCCACTCTGTTTATTGAGCTACCTGACTTGCAGCTTCACCAGGACCCCGAGTTGAACTCGTTGTACATAGCTGGCTCCCGCCATCTTCGTCTCTACTTTTTAGCAATAGGAATTTTGTTATTCCTTTATTTCACTCTGCTTTTGAAACATATATTTATAAACTGAAGCTTTGGCTTTCAACTTATATATGTATATATACAACTGATGATATATTTCCTGTTTTTATTCTTTTCTGTAATGCTAATCACGTCTATTATATAAAGCGCCCTGTTTCGTAGGTATATTCGTCAAACATATACATATATATCAGAGCAAAAGAGAATATAATATAATAAATATAACTTTAGACGGATAACTAATACGGTAACGCGACTTATCCAATTTCATGCTATGACTTAAGCATAACATAAGTTGTTAAGGTGTTACACTTTGTCTAATGAGATTTTATACCTCTAAAGAGCGTTTTATACCTCTAAGGGATGCCTCTATTTTTTTTTTTTTTTTTCCGGTTGTTACCCAGACATCAACTTTTATTTAAAGGATTCACTCCGTCCTCAAGCCTAGCGACTGATTCCTCATCTTCTCATGTAACTTGTATGATTAGCTATAAACCAATAAGCATGAATGGCAATTTTCAGCAATATGAAACTCAAACTTTGTCCTTTCATCCATTGTCATGCAATTTACATCAATACATAGTGCTCAAATCAAAACACTTATCATAGCAGCCGACAAATATACCAAAACCAACATCCCCAATTGCGAAGCCGTCAAATGAACATAGTCTACTATAAGCGTGCATATTAACCAAGATTATCCTTTGTTAGGAGCACAGGCCACTACTTTTTCACCTCAATCCGAGATGCAAATGAAATGACAATAAAGCATAGTACAAGATTAATATTTTATAAACATTAACGGATAAAAAATGAATGTTAGTGTTAGGCCTTCTACGCTGACATGTCTACCACTATTGCTAAACGTCCCTTATGTTGCTTGTGTAGTTGTATTTTTGGTTCCCCAAGTGTAATGCAGACAGGTCAATTTCAAAGTCAAACACCATACATCCACTACTTCAACGGTAGTTAGGCATAACGAGTTTCAGATTTTTCCCACCATTATACCTTTCTTCTCGGCCTTCAAATCGTCACGGGCTGCTCATATTGAGCTACACTGAACTTGCACACACCAATTCCTGTGCATCTTTCTCTGATTTTCAACGTTTCTTTGACTGTTACGTTTTTTCTTTCGTATTCAAGAGAAACGATGTTAGTTCATGCTATGATGGGCTTGCCTCCATTTTCAATAGTTCTATTTATCTATTTGGCCATTTTTCAATTGGGAGTTTATGGGGGGGAAAACTTCACCCTGGTGAATGAAAAAAGTTCGCTTGTTTCATTCATGTCAGGCATTGTTTCTGACCCCAAAAACGCTCTAGAGACTTGGAAGTCACCGGATGTTCATGTTTGCAATTGGACAGGTGTCAGATGCAACAATGCGAGTGACGGGATCATTGAGCTTGATCTTAGTGGAAGGTCACTGGGGGGCACCATTTCCCCTGCTCTTGCTAACCTTTCTTCCTTGCAAATTCTTGACCTTTCTGAGAATTTTCTTGTGGGTCATATTCCTAAAGAACTGGGGAATTTAATTCAGCTTCGACAACTCAGTTTGTCTTGGAATCTTCTTGAAGGGAAAATTCCCTCCGAGTTGGGTTCCTTTCACAACTTGTACTACCTTGACATGGGAAGTAATCACCTTGAGGGTGAGATTCCACCATCACTTCTCTGCAATGGGTCTTCCTCACTGAGGTATGTAGACCTCTCCAACAATTCCTTGGGGGGACAAATACCCTTGAACAATGGATGTATCCTCAAAAGGCTTAGGTTCCTCTTACTTTGGTCTAACAAGCTTGTGGGCCAAGTTCCTTTTGCTCTTTCAAACTCCACAGAACTTAAATGGCTCGATTTGGATTCCAATATGTTGAGCGGGGAGCTACCATCTGAGATTGTGCGTCATTGGCCCCAATTACAATTCCTCTACCTATCATATAATGGCTTTGTTAGCCAAGATGGTAACTCCAACCTTGATCATTTCTTTGCTTCCTTGATGAATTTGTCCAACTTTCAAGTACTCGAGTTGGCGGGAAACAAACTTGGAGGGAAACTACCTCATACCATTGGCGATCTTCCTAGCAGGCTGTCACAGCTTCACCTAGATGACAATCTCATATATGGTTCCATACCCCCTAGCATTGCCAACCTTGTCAATTTAACTCTCTTGAACATTTCCAGTAACCTACTAAATGGATCAATACCTCCCAGCCTCTGCCAGATGGGCAGGCTAGAGAGAATTTATTTGTCGAATAATTTACTGTCTGGTGAGATTCCTTCAACCCTTGGCGGCATTCAGCACCTGGGGCTTCTGGACCTGTCTAGAAACAAGCTTTCTGGTTCCATACCAGACAGTTTTGCTAACCTCTCCCAGTTAAGAAAGCTTTTGCTTCATGACAACCAGCTTTCTGGAACCATCCCACCGAGTTTGGGGAAATGTGTCAATTTGGAGATTTTGGACCTGTCTCACAACAGGATGTCGGGGCTGATCCCAGTAGAAGTTGCAGCCTTAAGTAGCTTGAAACTGTACTTGAATTTATCAAGCAATAACTTACAGGGGTCTTTACCACTAGAGCTTTCCAAAATGGAGATGGTCCTAGCTATTGATCTATCCATGAACAATCTCTCTGGAAGAATCCCACCACAACTAGAAAGTTGCATAGCACTAGAGTACCTCAACCTTTCTGGCAACTCCCTAGAGGGCCCCCTCCCGTATTCATTTGGCCAATTGCCTTATATTCGAGCACTCGATGTGTCTACGAATCAATTGACCGGGGTAATACCACAGTCCATCCAATTGTCTTCCACTCTCAAGATACTTAATTTCTCTTTCAACAAATTCACAGGGAGTGTCTCAAACAAGGGAGCATTTTCATCTTTAACCATAGACTCTTTCCTAGGAAATGATGGTCTATGTGGCACTGTAATAGGCATGCAAAGCTGCCACAAGAAACACAGGTATCATTTGGTTCTCTTATTGATTCCTGTGTTGCTATTTGGCATCCCCCTGCTGTGCATGTTCAGCTACCCGAGGGCAATTAAGTCAAAACCCCGAAAGCAAATGGCAATGGTTAGCAAAGGGGACTTGGAGGATGAAGACAAGGAAACACAGGAGCTCAAGTACCCAAGAATTTCGTATAGACAACTTATTGAAGCCACAGGTGGCTTCAGCGCTTCAAGCCTCATCGGTTCGGGTCGGTTTGGACAGGTATACGAAGGAGTCCTCCGAGATAATACAAGAATAGCGGTGAAGGTATTAGATACAACAACAGCTAGTGAGATTTCAGGGAGCTTTAGAAGGGAATGCCAAATCCTGAAAAGGACTAGGCACAGAAATTTGATAAGGATCATCACAATTTGCAGTAAACGAGAGTTTAAGGCTCTTGTCCTTCCGCTGATGCCAAATGGTAGCCTAGAGAGGCACCTATATCCAGGCCATGGGCTAAGCCAGAGATTGGATATGATTCAGTTAGTGAGAATCTGCAGTGATGTTGCTGAGGGAATGGCCTATCTGCACCATTACTCCCCAGTTAGAGTAGTGCACTGTGATCTTAAGCCGAGCAATATACTACTTGATCACGATTTCACAGCTTTGGTAACTGATTTTGGTATTGCAAGGCTTGTAAAAGGTGATGAGAGTATGCTCGCCAGCGACTCGGCATCTTTCAGTTCAACACATGGCTTGTTACGTGGCACTGTTGGCTACATAGCACCTGGTACGTACCATCTCAAACATTTTCTACAATATTGCTAAGATTACTAGTGAACAGTTATACTCGTCAGCAGTTTAGTCTATCATGATTTCCTTGTGCTTCACAAGACCCCAATTCATTACTGCACTAATTTTCTCTGTTGAACGAGACTATTATTCAGTTTTTAACACTTCATACAATCAATTTTAAGTTACGGACATCATAGATTTTAAGCGTTGAACTCTTTGCTAAATTTGTTTAAGCGAAGTATGAATTGAATACTTTCAGGTTATGACTGTAATGAAGTGTTCGTTTACATACAGCAGTTTTCCTGAAAACTAATTATTTCTCTCCAATATTTTTGAGGAGACAGAATATGGAATGGGTAAACATGCGTCAACTCAGGGTGATGTTTACAGTTTCGGAGTACTTCTGCTGGAAATAGTGACTGGTAGGCGCCCAACAGATGTCCTTATCCACGAAGGCTCTAGCTTACATGAGTGGGTTAAGAGACAATATCCACACAAGCTTGACAATATTGTTGAACAAGCATTGAAGAGGTGCTCTCCTTCTGGCATGCCAAGTCACTATCACAAAATGGGGCACGATGTTGTACCGGAACTCATAGAGTTGGGGCTTCTTTGCACACAACAGAATCCTTCAACAAGACCGTGCATGCTGGATGTAGCCCAAGAAATGGGGAGGTTGAAGGACTACGTCTCTAATCCATCTTCTCTGCCCGTAGAAGAAGTCAATGTTAAGGTTAATTCCTTCTGCGGTGAAGATAAAGTTAAGTTGGAAAGTAGATAACCAAATTGTCGTTTAGTGGCATTGTGGGTTTGGAATTTGGAACATTGAATCATTCTATATTTATCTTTTCCTTTTGTTTCTGCGTGAAAAGTAAATTTCCATAAAAGTCAAAATCATAGTTAACATTCCCATTTTCACATCCTAATAACCCTCTTACGTAAATTAGCTATAATGATTGTGTTCTTGTGTGAACCACGGGGTGAACAATTCAATGGATTAAGGGTCAAGCACTCATCTTATTTTTCCGTGAGGGTCAACCAATTCTCTTGTGTAGATGATTTGTTTGATTGTTTATTACATACAATTTCACTCCCAAGTACATAACCGTGCGAAGTTCTACTTTTCACTTCAAAGAACCTACAACGTGAATTATGCCTGAACCAGTCCTTCAATCCTATTGGTCTTATCATCGATCGTAAAAGTGAGTGATTTGAGTTTGTGGCATTCTGAAGTGACTTCCATAATCGAATTTTGCCAGTTATTTCTCTCTCTTTTTGCCTACCTCTCAATTTAAATAATTAGCAAGTGGAAGTCGATAAAGCCACATTCTCATTTTAATAAATTGATGAAATCCACATAAATCCTTTTCAATATGCAAACATTGATCACTTCAGGACGAGAAAACCGCTATACCATGATTATTTGGTTTGGTAGGTCAAGTTGTTCTAGTCGCAGATAAGAAAAATAGATATCACAATAAATGTCCATCACCGGGTAAGTTGAATTGGTTAGTGGCAAGATATGATCCTTAGATTAATAATAAAAAAAAAGTTTAATTGATATGCACTGAAAAGTGTAAAAGAGTTTTATTGTTGTTATTCAATTAGATGTTTGTTAGACTTTTGAGTTAGTGGTGATTGAATCAAATACTTTTACTGATATGGTAATATATGATTAGATGTCCGTGTAAAATTTTTTTATACTAATAGTGCATATAAATTAAATCTTGAAACAACAAATAAGAAGGAAATGTTATATTGAAGTTAATGTTAGCACACCTGAAGAAATAAGTTAAAGCCAATTGGTGAAACCTCAATTCGTGGGCATGCCACAAGTATTGTATTGGTAAAGAGACATTGCTCCTAGCTAAAATTAAGTCAAGTTAGATTGAGATTCGCGTGTTACACGAGCAAATAAAGTAATTGAAATAAATACATTTTTTGTTGTTAGGAGACAAGTGATATTTAATATATTAATATCAGAATAATTTAATATATGTTGAATAATTTCGATTAAAAGTAAATTACATTCTCCTCTCATGAGAGAAGTTTTTATTACACAGCCTTTTCCTCCATTTTTAAAATATATACTCTCTTCCCTTAAAAGTTGAAAATGCACTATAATTTGATATATTTTTAAGGCTTTTTTTTTGTTAAACCTATATTATTTTATGTTTATTATCTTGTTTTTAATCAAAATACCCTTTATTAACAATTATACATATTCAAATATTCTTTACGAGGTAAAAGATATGTGATTGTCATTCTTCTTCTACTTCACTTCATCCTCCCTCTATCTTCGACTTTCATCAATTTCTTTCACCCCAAAACTTGAATCTAACTAGTTTCTACATCAAATTTGAGGTAGGATTCAATATCCCTACTTATTTTTGTGATCTATTGGCTATTTCTAATTTTATCTCCACTCACATATGTGAAGATATACTGAGTTCATATGATGTTTTATGGCTAAATTGGTATGTACATATTAGGTTTGGATTAAATCTTTAAGGAAAAACCATAAGAGGAATCAACTAAAATGGATTGAGTTGAAAAACCCTAAGACTGTTTGTACTACAAAGTGTACAACTTCACCTATGGCCATCAGAATTTGATGAATCCAATTTTCATGAAACTAGACATCTAGGGCTTTCCAACCATATAAATAATAAGGCCATTGGATTTGCATTAAGTGAGATATGAATTTTTAAAGTTGACCCGGGTTTTGACCAGACACGAATGAGAAGGGCATAACTCACCTTATATAACTCTAAATGGAGTACAACAAATTTTTTTTTGAAGGTTAACACATAGT
The DNA here is from genome assembly GCA_031439585.1 of Pterocarpus macrocarpus. Classification (NCBI taxonomy): domain Eukaryota; kingdom Viridiplantae; phylum Streptophyta; class Magnoliopsida; order Fabales; family Fabaceae; genus Pterocarpus; species Pterocarpus macrocarpus. The sequence goes on along the minus strand of CM062522.1, from coordinate 32,472,983 downwards.
AACATACCATAAAAATTTTAGAGTTAAATTCTTTCCTTATTTTTCCCAGTAATTCACCAAATTTGTCCTATGTCCTGATTGGAGTGAAATAGGGTAGACCACTTTAACCAACTTTAAGAGCTTATAACTTGAGCTCTGCCCGCTCAAATGAAACAAATCTTGTTGGAAATTAAATTTGGTTCTATTACCTTTAAAATGATATAAGTGTCAACTAAATCTAATAAGATTTCTATTTTCGACGAATTTCCCCATTTTAGACCCCAAATCTTTCTAATGGCAGGGCGGTTAAAACCTCAATAACTCAATTTATACTTATCAATGTAACAATCTCTATCATATAAGCCATGCTCGAGTCATGGAGTTATATTAAAAGGTTGTCATTGTGTTAAGAAATCTTTAAAATATGAAAAATATAATACATGGCACTTTAATTGCTCACTTTACTACTGACTAATAGTCTCTGATACATAGATAATAAAATAATTACACTTTAAAGGAAATTGTGACTGACATAATACACAGCATGTACTTCCGACTAGTCGTTAGCTAGCTTCAATAGTCTCTTAATCTGGCTTACACCCGATTCTTGCTCAATGAATGGCCCTGTACTCTGCCTCGCACTTGATTTCCAACTTGGGTGTTGGAATATTTATGAAAAAAAGAAACATACAAGTAGGCAGTGAGAACATAAGATTCTCAGTAGGTAAACTCAAACCAATCTTACAATGCCATCATAAACATTCAAGCCGCTTCGGTTTATTATGAAAATATGAGCAGATATAAACAAATAGTGATTTAATTTTAAGTTGAAAACACCTTTCTCGAAGCGAGTTATATTTTAACAACCACTTGCCATATCATATGACAGACATAGAAATATGGATAGTATAATATGCTTCAACAAGGATCATAATAGCATTATGACTTAACTAGATAATTGAAGATGCACATATAGATGCTTATACTTGAATGTATGCAAGTGCATTTGACTTAATTTATCTCTTCTTTAACTTGCAACTTAACCTTGCCATTCTGTACTTGGTCCCCCGGAGGTGAATGGCCTTTCTCACCCTTGGGTGATAGCTTGCTTTTCAGGTCCGAGCTTGTACCTATACATGAGTGACGGATTTACTTTCCTTGACCCTCACACCGGTCTATTCCCCTTAAATCTGGTCAAGGGCTGGCCCAAGTCTTAGACAGTACCGCTTTTGCCCATGCTAGCTGGGTCTATGCCATGCCTCACGTGGTAGCTTGGTACGTTTTTCTTGTAAGTTCTCATAAATCTTATTCTTCTTTGGACATGATTATACATGCATATGCTACATGCATTCATTCATATACTTCATATTATACTTAAATCATTCTTGCATACATGAATATAATGAGCATAACATATAAATGTTCATAACAGTCACATAATTCACAAATTTCTGCCGGAATTTCGGCAACATAGCGGATCGAGTCCGCTTCCCCATGAATAGTGCCAGGCAACCAGTACAAATGTACAAAGTTGCAATTCAATATGGACCAGCAAATATATATATATATATATATATATATATATATATATATATATATATATATATATTCATAGCATCATTCATCAATTTCAATTCAAGCACCAATTGGGTTTTTAGTTTATTCTCTCCTGTTCTGCCTGAGTTTGGTATACTCCACACTTATCGCAATTCAACTCATTTGAATCTAATTTTTGAATATATCATAGCATTATGTGTCTTGTTTCTAACCCTTTTCGTCCCATCTCATTTTGATTTGTATAACTCAAGATATAAAAATTTTACCTCAAACTGCCCTATTTTTAGCCAGAATTGGGTTCTTATAAGTAAAAATTCACTAAAAATAGAAATCTAGGTGAAATAATACAAAATTTATATCAAATTAGCTAACAGAACAAGCTTTCAAATGAAATAGGTTTCATGCCATTTGCATGAGCATATCCTGAGTTATGAGTCTTGAAACTTGACCTTATTAGACTACCTTATTCTAGCCCAATTTAAACTTAAGTCAACTTCATTGGTGTACTGGGAACAAGTGGCAAGGAATTTGATTCTAAAATTTTTATGGGATGTTCCTTTACATGTTATCTTTCAAACAACTTTAGATTCACTCAATTTGGAGTTGTGTAGGGTGAGTTATACCCTTCTCAACTCATACTGCCCGGATAAGAATCTAGATTTCTAGGTTAAACTTCAAAAATTCATAACTAATTCTATACTAATCCAATGGCCTTTTATTTTATATGTATGGTAAGCCTTGAATGTCTAGTTTCATATAAAAATGGATCCATCCAATTTAAATGGCTGTAGGCAGAATCGTACACTCTGCCGTACGGATCATCGAGGGAAAACCCTACTAGCTTCTTGGATTCTTCTTGAATTCATGTTTTCCTTAAATCTATCCATCCAATCTTCAATTCAAACTCACATATACACCTTAAACCAACCTTAATTCATCATCATCACTCAAGATAACATCAGAATCATACAAGAAAGTATGAAGAAAGTGGAGTTCCAATCAACCCAATTCAAAGGAAATAAGAAAAGAAGTTGGAATTCTTACCTTGTCTAATTGAATTTGTGTTCATTTAGTGTCTTTGATGGTGCAACTTTTGATGAGGCTTGAAGAAGGGATGAAGATGGAGTGAAAATGAGTGTGAATAGAAGGAAAAGGATGAGAGTTCAGCAGCTTATATGGATGAAAATTCAAGGGGAGGAGAAAGGAATTATTTCAAGACTTTTGAAGGAAGTTAGATTGTGATTAGTGGATTTCATCTCACATTCAAACTCAACTTGGCTGCCCTCTTTCATGGCTGATTGAGACACCACTTGTAGGGATGTTTTGGCTAAATCTTGGCCATCTATCCTAGGGTTTTCACAGTATAATTTCTATTGGTTCGGTTCCGGCGAGTTAAAATGCCGAATCTTCGCCGATTTTCTTTAAATTGGTAAAACTTTACTAAATGACTCTGAGGGAATTTCTATATCTCTATTTTAATTGCTCCTAAGCCTAATCCCTCTAATTAACATCTAATTAACTCCTAATTAACCTTACTTAGTCAATAAATCGAATAGATCGATTAATAGCGTAGATTAAACGTTTCGCAAATTTAGAGGCTTTCTATTTTCTGTTTTCCATAGCTAATGGCATATCCGTAATTTTGAGCAAGTCCAGGGGCACCCCACATCATTTCACACATGACTGCCTCCATGGCCCAATCGGTAGAGATTTAAACTTCTATGGTTTTACCACGTGATTTTGCTTCGTTTAAAACCTCATTCCACTAATTCTACAGGTGTGGGGGCATAAAGGTCATTTTATAAAAAGTTTAAGGGTTATTGTGGAAATAATTCTTTGGGGTCAATATAATTTCTAAAAATTTTGGGTATTACTGTAATTAACAAAAATGTATAGGGGCACTTTTGTCATTTCTTAATTTTTAACATATGGCAGTGCCATATTTTCAACGGCAGTGTTAAACTACCTTATAATTCCAAGTGTGAGGATCGTCATGGCATAGCGCTGCCTGAAAAATTCTCACACTACCTAAGAGAAATAATTCAAAGTTTCTATTATGTTCTACTTACGAAAGTGGGGATGTTACATTCTACCCACCTTAAAAATAATTTTATTCTCAAAATTCTAGGATTAAGAAGGGTCAAGGAAAAATCCTTTTAACTTATAGGGACACTTCGCTTTTTGAGTTTGCATCTTGTCTTGAGATTACTTGCCGGTAGCTATGAGGTAGTGTCTTAATACGTACAAAGGATCCATAAGGGTTATGTTGGTGTCAAAGCTTGCCTTGTCTCTATGATGCTCTGAATCCTTGTTCTGTTTATTGGAGACCCTTACCCATCTCCCTTGCTCTATATATTCCGTTAATCCTACTTTGTGGTAGTTGCTAAATCTTCCACCACTTGTACTTGAGACCCCAGATATTCTACTCATGAAGATTTACAATTGCAAAGATTAGCAGTTATCGTAGTACTTAATGTTAATAAGTAGTAATGATAATGCTTAGGTCAAGAAGGTCCGTATATTCTTTCCCAAGATTCTTATTCACTCAGTTACCCCTAGTTCAATAATAAATTTGCCTTCGACACGATTCTTTAGAAACATAGGCTTAGGCCTTTTCTCAAAATTATAACTAGGAGCCTTATCTTAAAACTCATTCTTCTTGGTGAAATTTGTCTCATGCCTAATGCCTGTAGGAAAATTTCAGGTCGCTCCCACTATACGGATTAAGTTTTAAGACTCATGACTCTTTCTATTAGTTTGATATCCTTCTTGATTCCCAGCTATTGAGATACAGACAATTTAATGTGCAAACCAAGGTTAAAAAGTCAGATCCTTTCATCGAAGCGGTAGAGTTTTCTTACCATATTGTCTCGTAAGATGCCTTTCTAATATCTATGCAGAGAGTTGTTGTGGATTATATGGGTGCCAAATTATACTTTGTTTTGCTGACATTCTGATCCATCATTGAGTACATCGAGTAAATTCCTCAGCCTCCTTGTCATGTGTCTGACTACTTGTGCACTATGTTTTCCAGTAAATTTTCTGATACTTGTGCCTCGGGCCCTAATTACCAATTGAAGAAGTTCTATCATTACGAAAACTATCAGCTATAGTAGCAATCAACGTTAACAAATAGTGGTCATAGTGGCATCGTCGAAGTTCTCGGAAAATGGATCAAGCCATATCCAAACTCTCGCCTACCTGATTCTCTTTGATCAGTGATGAATCCCCTCCATTAGGTTTCAGGTGTAAGGCTAGAGCTCCCTTCTAAACTATAGCTAGGGTCCTTGCTTCGATATCTCTCCTTGCCCTTGAGAACTTTATTCTATTTCTCACTATTTGCTAATTGGATCTCGTGCCGTTCTTGTTGAACTTCTCAATGATTGTTGCGATACTTGTTCCCTCAAAATATGATCAGCTTCACATAAGAAAAGGATTGGGGGATAGTCGAAGTCCCTGCCACTCTTCTACTTTCTTCAATTGGTTAGCATGGAGATTCCTCGACTTTTGTTTTGATGTCCACCTTCCACTTTTATGGGCACTAATGTTACCAATCTCATTGGGGGTTTGTTCTAATACAATATATAGAGGTGTGTTAGTTTTAGTGGCTAAATCTCATATTACACTAACTATTAAGCCTTCTGGCTATTCTTTGTAATATCTTGCCCCTAGGATGTAATCCATTTATTGTGAGAGATGGAAATGATGGTCTTGCTATTCTATTGAAGTTATAATATGAGGATTTCCAGAAGGTCACCCATCTTAATATTACTATCGTCTGAGCACGCTTAACTATAGAACTCTGATGGAACCTAGCGCATTAGTGATGATCGAATTTAATCTGGCCCGAGGTATAGAGACCTTCTGACTGCCTCTAATTCCGACATCGTAACCTTGCCCCTCATGGGGCATGCTCCCAAGTCCTCTTTGATCTTATATTGGTGTATCATCTGGTTTTGCTTAGGGTGCATTGGGTCGATTGCACTTGTCGCTAGTGTCGAGGCAACCCAGTTTCGTTACCTCCCGCCAGCTCTTGTTTATGATGTAATCCCGTACTAGACAGCATTTCACCTTCTCAATTGGCAATTTGGAATCAAAACTTTTTTTTTCCTTCTATTTCTTCCTTATAATATCTGTTGTCCCTATAGAAGTTTATCTTCATCTTAGTCCATTAGGACCTCCCACTTTAATACAACCTCAGGGTACCGGAATCAGCTACACACTTTAAGTCTTTGTCATCTCTGCTAGAATCTGAATACATTCCCCATCGAATTATTCCTTCCACAACATACACAATGGTGCCTAAAGGTGATCGTTAACCTTCGCCTTCCTTCTATGAATAGCCACATTCCTCTACTAACAACACGTTGAAGACAATCCTATCATCCAGTTCCTATGGTGGCTGAGGTTGACAGAATTCGAACATGACTAGATTTTCTAGCACTCCCTTCATCCCTGAAAGGTAGGAAAAATTACACTTGGTTCATATTCCACCTCTAGTCTGAAAGCGTTCCTACTTCAAGTTAGTAGGAGATATATTGCCCCTCTCTCTTGTTACACTTATAACTTCATGTGCTTTCCATACCATGTATAACCGTATCTCCATCTTGATTTAATATACAGTTAGATGGGTCTTTTTACAGTTTACTCAACTGTTTCCCTTTCAAAGCCAAGATTCCACTTAGTACTCTTCCAATTTACAATCGCTACAAGGTTAGTTCCTAGTACCCTTGAGGAAGAAACCACTCCATTTTCTGGACGGGGAATTAAAAAGTTCTCCCATGTACCTGACTGAAGCTTTTGCCCTTAGCTTCTTTCACTAATTCTCTGCTTCATTCGTCCACTCTACAAATTTCTTAATGAAGGATCAGGTCTTTATAATGTGATATTACCACAATCCAAAATAAAAACCATTGACTGAATTTGCTGGCGAGGTACCTTCAGGGTAATCTCATCTATGAAGAAAATAAGGGCACTATCCATGCCACATAAGATAACCTCATCAACTAGTAATCATCTTACTCCTATCGTGTGTTAAAGTTACAAAACCAAGTAGAAGAATCCCCTAGATTCAGTCTAGAGAAGATAGTCTGGATTGGGTAATCGCAATGAAGCTTGAAACAAGCCCCATCAAGGTGAAGTAGATGCTTACTCAGCTCGTCTTTAACTAAGATCCTGCCATTGATGATCGAAAATCTTCGGCTACCCGGCAGCACTTTGCAAACAACCTTTTTCGATATAACTAGGTTTCTATGTTCATAGCAAACTGTTCGACATAATTCCTTTGATTGAATCACCAATTCTCTACACTCCTCAACTTACTCAATTGTCTATCCCTTTATGTCATCGGTACTTTCTAGGAGTCTTATCCCAAATAATTATGTATAGAAGGTCCCTAATAAGCCTGCTGGGTGTTTTAGGCTTTTGTTTACACAAAACCTTATATTGAGGTGATCAGGCTCAACATTCAGTCAAGTGCAACAGGTAGTCCACAACACTCACAACAAGGCTACCATGCATAATATTCCTATGTCTTCTTTACCGAGGACCTAAAGCATGGTTATCTAGATTCTCAGAGTATGCATCAGAAGCATAATCAGTCCATCCATGGGCCTATATAGGACGAACTGCTCTGATACCAAAAATGTAACAACCTCTATCATATAAGCCATGCTCGAGTCATGGAGTTATATTAAAAGGTTGTCACTGTGTTAAGAAATCTTTAAAATATAGAAAATATAATACATGGCCTTTTAACTGCTCACTTTATTATTGATTAATAGTCTCTGATACATAGATAATAAAATAATTACACTTTAAAGGAAATTGTGACTGACATAATACACAGAGTGTACTTCCGATTAGTCGTTAGCTAGTTTCCATAGTCTCTTAGTCTGGCTTACGCCCGATTCTTGCTCAATGAATGGCCCTATACTCTGCCTCGCACTTGATTTCCAACTTGGGTGCTGGAATATTTACAGAAAAGAGAAATATACAAGTAGGTAGTGAAAACCTAAGGTTCTCAGTAGGTAAACTAAAACCAATCTTACAGTGCCATCATAAACATTCCAGCCGCTTCGGTTTATTATGAAAATATGAGCACATAGAAACAAATAGGGTTCAATTTTAAGTTGAAAACACCTTTCTCGAAACGGGTTATATTTTAACAATCACTTGCCATATCATATGACAGACATAGAAATACAGATAGTATAATATGCTTCAACAAGGATCATAATAGCATTATGACTTAACTAGATAATTGAAGATGCACATATAGATGCTTATACTTGAATGTATGCAAGTGCATTTGACTTAATTTATCTCTTCTTTAACTTGCAACTTAACTTTGCCATTCTATACTTGGTCCCCTAGAGGTGAATGGCCTCTCTCATCCCTGGGTGATAGCCTGCTTTTCAGGTCCAAGCTCGTACTTATACATGAGTGACGGGTTTACTTTCCCCGACCCTCACACTGGTTTATTCCCCTTAAATCTGGTCAAGGACTGGCCCAAGTCTTAGACAGTACCGCTCTAGCCCACGCTAGCTAGGTCTATACCATGCCTCATGTGGTAGCTTGGTACGTCTTTCTTGCAAGTTCTCATAAATGTTATTCTTCTTTGGATATGATTATACATGCATATGCTACATGCATTCATTCATATACTTATACTTAAATCATTCTTGCATATATGAATCTAATGAGCATAACATATAAATGTTCATAACAATCACATAATTCACATATTTACTGAAATTTATGATATGAATCGAGTCCGCTTCCCTATGAATAGTGCTAGGCAACCAGTACAAATATACAAACTTGCAATTCAATACAGACCAACAAATATATATATATATATATATATATATATATATATATATATATATATATATTTTCATAGCATCATTCATCAATTTCAATTCAAGCACTAATTGGGTTTTCGGTTTATTCTCTCCTGTTCTGCCCGAGTTTGGTATACTCCACCCTTATTGTAATTCAACTCATTTGAATCTAATTTTTGGATATATCATAGCATTATGTGTCTAGTTTCTAACCCTTTTGGTCCCATCTCATTTTGATTTGTATAAGTCAAGATATAAAAATTTTACCTCAAACTGCCCTGTTCTTAGCCAGAATTGGATTCTTATAAGTAAAAATTCACTAAAAATAGAGATAGAGGTGAAATCATATGAAATTTATATCAAATTAAAGCAACATAACAAGCTTTCAAATGAAATAATTTTCATGTCATTTTCATGAGCATATCCTAAATTATAAGTCTCAAAACTTGACCTTACCGGGCTACCCTATTCGAGCCCAATTTAAACTTAAGTAAAATTCATTGGTGTGCTGGGAACAAATGGCAAGGAATCTGATTCTGAAATTTTTATGAGATCTTCCTTTACATGTTATCTTTCAAACAAATTTGGGTTCATTCAATTTGGAGTTGTGTAGGGTGAGTTATACCCTTCTCAACTCATACTGCTCGGATAAGAATCCAGATTTCTAGGTTAAACTTCAAAAATTCAAAACTAATTCTATACTAATCCAATGGCCTTATATTTTACATGTATGGGAAGCCCTGAATGTCTAGTTTTATATAAAAATGGATTCATCCAATTTAAACTGCTGTAGGCAGAGCCGTACACTCCGTCGTATAGACCATTAAGGGAAAAACCCTACCAGCTTCTTGGATTCTTCTTGAATTCTTCTTGAATTCATATTTTCCTTAAATCTATCCATCCAATGTTCAATTCAAACTCACATATACACCTTAAATCAACCTTAATTCACCATCGTCACTCATGATAACATCGGAATCATACAAGAAAGTATGAAGAAAGGGAGTTCCAATCAGCCCAATTCAAAGGAAATAAGAAAAGAAGTTAGAATTCCTACCTTGTCTAGTTGAATTTGTGTTCATTTAGTGTCTTTGATGGTGTAACTTTTGATGAGGCTTGAAGAAGGGATGAAGATGGAGTGAAAATGAGTGTGAATAGAAGGAAAACGATGATAGTTCAGCAGCTTATATGGACGAAAATTCAAGGGGAGGAGAAAGGAATTATTTCAAGACTTTTGAAGGAAATTAGATTGTGATTGGTGGATTTCATCTCACATTCAAACTCAACTTGGTTGCCCTCTTTCATGGCTGATTGAGGCGTCACTTGTAGGGATGTTTTAGCTAAATCTTAGCCATCCATCCTAGGGTTTTCACAGTATAATTTCTATTGGTCCGGTTCCGATGGTTTAAAATACCGAATCTTCGCCGATTTTCTTTAAATCGGTAAAACTTTACTAAATGACTCTGAGAGAATTTCTATATCTCTATTCTAATTGTTCCTCAGCCTAATCCCTCTAATTAACATCTAATTAACTCCTAATTAATCTAATTAACTCCTAATTAACCTTACTTAGTCAATAAGATCGAATAGATCGATTAATAGCGTAGATTAAACGTTTCACAAATTCAGAAGCTTTCTGTTTTCTATTTTCCATAGCTAATGGCATATCCGTAATTTTGAGCAAGTCCAGGGGCACCCCACATCATTTCACACATGACTGCCTCCACGGCCCAAACGACAGAGATTTAAACTGCTACGGTTTCACCACGTGATTTTGCTTCATTTAAAACCTCATTTCGCTAATTCTACAGGTGTGGGGACATAAAGGTCATTTTATAAAAAGTTCAAGGGTTATTGTGGAAATAATTCTTTGGGGTCAAAATATAATTTCTAAAAATTTTGGGTATCACTGTAATTAACAAAAGTTTACAGGGGCACTTTTGTTATTTCTTAATTTTTAACATATGGCAGTGCCATATTTTCAACGGCAGTGTTACACTACCTTATAATTCCAAGTGTGAGGATCGTCATGGCATAGCGTTGCCTGAGAAATTCTCACACTGCCTAAGGGAAATAATTCAAAGTTTCTATTATGTTCTGCTTATGAAAATGGGGATGTTACAATCAAAACTTCATGGGACTAAAGAGAATTAAAATAGACAAACAATGCTACATTATATTCGAAATTCAGACTCAAATGAATTAAGATGGAATTATGGTACATTTTAGAAAATGGGGCAAAATTGAGGAATTTAGGTAAAGTTGCTAAATGTGTGAATAAGCTTTATTTACAATTAAATGTTGTGATTCTATGTTAATGTTGAAAGGTTAATGTGCTATGTTGATTCTAATGCCCTGGTTGATTGTTTGAATTAAAGAGAACTATTCATGGGGAAACGGATCTAATCCGTTATGTTGTTGAAATTGTGGCAGAATTCATGTATATGATGTGTTATGCATGCAAAGATATATGCTATCCAAGTTTATTTAACTATGACTATATAATTCATGAAGATCATATGAATTCCATATTACTTGGGCCAGCCTCAAAATGAAATTAAGGGGAATAAATCGGTGGAAAAATCGGGGAAAGTAAACCTGGTTATCCTGTATAAGAATGAGCTCGATCCTGAAAAGCAGACTATTACCCAAGAGTCATATGGCTTAAAACTTCCAGGGGACAACCAAGTATGGAACACTTATCATTTACAAGTTTAAGAACCAATGAGTACGAAGTGCATTCTAATTTCATGCATTAATGCATTTATGCAGATTAAATGGTTGATTATGGTTTAATTGCACTATATAGATATTCCTTTATGCTTTTTATGATTTAAATGCACTACGTTTTAATTTGTATGATATTTTATTTGATGGTTATTCTGCCTCTTTCTACCTTCAGTAAAATTGAACCTTATTTCGGACTATATTTTCAAACAATGATAAATGGAGATATTTAATTTGTTAATCGCCTTTTATATAATTAACAAATTTCGAAGCAACTGCGAATGAATGCGAAGTCAGTATAGAGTAGCTTTAAGAATCCTACTGAGAATTTTCCAAAATTCTCATCCTATTATGTCCATATCATTCTCAGACCATGGATATGGCGAAGACAATCATCATCTTCGCTGAGTTACCAGAGTAGCAGTTACACTTTGACCTTGTGATAGATTCCCTATATATTACCGCCACCTGCCGTGTTTGCCTGTACATATTTTTCTGCCAAGACTTTGTTGTTCCCCTTTTTCATCCTTTTTTCGATCCTGCTACCCCTTTTTTAGTTCTCCCTTTACATATGGCTCACCCCACAGCACCACTAGTATCATTACTTGCCTCACTACCCAGGTAGTTCTCTCTCTCTCTCTCTCTCTCTCTCTCCTGATGATGATCCCTCTGAGGTAGCAGACTCATCCTCCTCTGTACTCGATGACAGCTATGGTCCAGTTGATCCCGACATGGTGAATGGGTTTCTCTCCTTAGAATCCATATAGAGGAGCCATTCTATCAGCAGATTGAAGTGTACAGCGTGGCCCTATTTTGGCACTTTTATAAACTTGGGCCGTAGGTATAGTTTCTCTTTGCTTTCTTAGGCAGTGACACTTGTTGAAATGTCCTTTTAGAACCATATAGGGATGCACCTCATGAGCACGGATCGGTTTATTTTGTTTGACGGTGCAGTCTTCTGTACTTATTGCCTGTTTAGATGTACATGTACATATGAGATTATGTTTGTATAAACATACAGATATGTCAAAGGTGTTATGACGTTTATTTCCGCCCAATTTATGAAATTTTGTTAATAATGCGCCACGTTCGTATGATGTGTATATATATATATATATATACATTGCCTAAATGAATCAGCACCTAGTCAATAAACCACACTTAATCAGCACCTAGTCAATAAACCACACTTAAATTTAAGAGTTTACTTGACTAATTTAATGGATTAAGGTAAATTAAAATGGGAGTCATTCACACATAACAAACTATCGGGTAAAATATTATGACTTAAGCATAGTATTGTTTTTGGTTGGGTGTTACACTTGTCCACTGCGAGGTGTGGCCTATGTATTGCCATAGGTTAATACACCACTTGTCCATTGCGAGGTAGGTCAATATATTACCTTTTGTAAGTGTACCACTTGTCCATTACGATGTGGGGCTGTTACACTACCATGGACCATTGCTAGATGGTGAACATACCACTTGTCCAATATGAGCTGGGGCCAATATGTCACCTAGTAAATATACCACTTGTCTACTATGAGGTGGGGCCAATAGTGAATATACCACTTGTCCACTACCAGGTGGGGCTGATAGATTCACTTCACAGCTCCATTTTCCACTGTACAGCCCCAAGGGAAAATATATCATATATCGAGCATTTGGACATAGTCATACCATCAATTTAACATCATAAATATTGTGCACACATTCATTTCATAAAGCTCATCATATGTCAATCATAAAGTGCATATAATAGGGGCATAATCACATAATCCTATTTTTCTTGCAAGATCAAATGACCACCAAGTCCTTCTTTGCTGCAAGTCAGGGCTCAAGGTGTTGTTTATCCATTTATCAGTCATTTCATATAGAACTCATCTAACACCCTAATAGTCCCAAACTATGCTTAAGTCATATTATGGAATTACTAGTTGTTACTTCTACTCGCGGAACTAACAGTACCATTGGAAAATACTTTTGTACGAAAATAGGGGTAATTTAATTTTTTTGAACAATAACACATAAACTATTTTGAAAGCCAAGAGCCATGAGCGCGTCGTGAAAGCATATAATAAACAACGCTATCTCATACATACCATGCGAATAACAATAAACAGAAGCAACAAGAATAACAATAACTTAGATAATTATAACATTCATTCCTTAGCCATTCATAGTTGATATAATAATACTAAGAGTCATACATAGTGATATAAGGGGTCCGATATTTAATGTCGGCCCTACAAAAGAAACCTAACAATTACACTAGTAAAAGAAATATATAGGAAATCACATCCACCCATACATGCCATGTAACATCCTCAATTTTTTGTCGTGTTAAATTACCTCAGTACCCCTGAGTAATTAGGCACTTAATGAGAAATTATGAGATTAAGGCTTAATTAAGGGGTTAACGAAGAGTTTCTGAGTTAACTCGGATGAGAAAAGTCAAGAGAATGTTTAATTGAGATTAGATAATCTCTAATTCAGCAAGTCAGAGCCTTTATAGCTTAATTAAGCACTAATCACCCTTAATTAGCTTAATCGAGTTTAATTAAGGTTAATTGAGCTTAATCGCAAGATTAATCTTTGTTAATCATGTTCTTGTGTGTTAATCACTAATCCTTGCTTAATCATCTTAATTAAGTTGTATGAGCACTTATTCACATGATTGAATTCAAATTTAGTTAACTAGACAATAAAGTAAAAAGTGATGTCATTAAAGCATAAAGCATAAAGCATTAGACAATAGTACTTTTTGTAAGAGTTAGTACATGCTTTGTTCCCCCATCATCCAATTTGTCCCCCTAAACCTTAATTAACACAAAATTAAGAAAATATCTCCCTCCCTCCTTTTACGATCAGGATGCCAATTTCTCTCTCTTTTACCCCATCCATTTTCATTTTTACTCATCCTATTCTCTCTTTTCAAGCCAAATCCTCCTACTTCTTTCTAAACTCTCTCATCTTTTTCTTCATCTTCTTCACCACCACCACCCAAAACCTCTCACTCAGCCCTTCAAGGACCTCATCTTTGGGTCTTTGGAGACAAGATCTAAACACTACAACCTCCATTTTCACAATATCTCAAGAGCTTCTCCTTCCTTCTTGCAAAACCGCCACCATCATCATCAAGAGGAGCCATCATCTTCTTCTTTTTCTTCTCTTTTTTTGCGCCATCTTCAAGAAGAGGTAGTGATCTTCATCTTTTTATTTTGTTTGCTCAAGAAAGCTTGAAGCTTGGTTCTTTTCATGACCAAGATCTTTAAGTGAAAACTTGAGAAGATCCTCAATGCTCTTCATGAGCAAAAGTTTCCATTTTTGAAAAAATATGTTCTTGTTGTTCTTCAAGTGTTCTTGATGTTTCCCTTTTTGGCAAAATAGGTTCCTTTTTGTTCTTCAAGTGTTCTTGATGTTTCTACTTTTGGAAAAATATATTCTTATTGTTCTTCAAGTGTTCTTGATATTTCCCTTTTTGGCAAAATAGGTTCTTGATGTTCTTCAAGTGTTCTTGATGTTTCTATTTTTGGAAAAATATGTTCTTATTATTGAGTGTTCTTGATGGTATCATGTTTAAAGTTGTTCCTTTTCTTATGATGAATTAATGATTAGAAAAGTTTCATCTTTTTATGCTTTTCATGATTTGATAAGACTATGAACATCCTAAAAGCTTAAAGCTTTAAAAAGTTTGCTTCTTGATTCCTTAAAAGTGGCACAACTTTTAAGCTTCCATAAAGTTTTATTTTGTTTTGTCTTGAAGGCAAGAATACATGTAAAAGTCTAAGCTTTTTGAAATAATAAGCCTTTTTGAGTTAGAAAAATGATGTCTTGTCACTTTATGTTCCAAAGATTGATCCTTGGAAGCAAATCCTTTCATAAAGTTTGAAACTTGAAATCAAAAAAGTCACTTTTGGATCATAGAAATGCTAACTTTTAAAAAGATCAAAACTTTATAAATTTAAAGTTAATGTCTTATATCACTAGTTGATAAAGTAGGAATCTTTTTAATGTAGAGACAACTTTAAATCATAAAGTTGAGACCTTGATGGTCTTAGAATAATTAAAAGAGTCAACTTTCATAAAAAACAAGACTTTTTAGTTAAAAAGCTAGTAACTTGTATCATTATTTCATGAAGATCTAATCTTTAAGATAAGAGCTTAATTTTAAAGGCACTTACTTTCATAAAGAATAAAACTTTATGACTAATTTATAAGAATGATAGCTTTTATAATACTTAAGGTAAAATCTTGTTATGTTAGTGATAAAAACTTGAAACTTTATAACTTGGTTAAGTTAAAAACCATCCTTAGTGATTAGTGAACATGGTGTTGTTGGGTTCATGATGTGGTTATGCATTGTCATGACCCAAGGATTAGAAGGATCTCGAACTCCTTGGGAACAAAAGTATGATTAGGGCCTCTAAGCATACCATGAACCTAGGAATCATTAAGGGCACTATCTCAAGGAAAGGAAACAATCATTCAACTTAATTAATTTGAATAAGTGTTCCATGGGACATAAAGTAAAGTAAAGAATAATTTTATATGAGAGCTAAGTTACTAAAAGACCACATACACTTATCTTAACTATGTAATTCTCTCATGGGTAACTACGACAAATCATATGATGATTCATAATATTCTTAACAAGGAATAACACAACTATGAACCCCCTTTAGGGTATGAATGTATGATGCCATTCGGCATGATAAATGACAAGTTTGATTGAGCTTTGTCTTATCATTGAATGATGAGTGTGAT
Source organism: Pterocarpus macrocarpus (assembly GCA_031439585.1). Lineage (NCBI taxonomy): Eukaryota > Viridiplantae > Streptophyta > Magnoliopsida > Fabales > Fabaceae > Pterocarpus > Pterocarpus macrocarpus. The sequence continues at coordinate 32,457,108 of CM062522.1, read as the reverse complement.
GATATGATATAGATATGAAGAACTGTTGGTTGAAAGTTTATGATTGGCATTTTGGGGAAGCTCCGGTCTAGCCGTTATGCTGCCGGATTTCCATCAAAATTATGGACTTAGTCACATCATTGCATGTGTCTAGTCAATGAAGTACTATGCATGTAAAGTATAATGATAAGAAAAGAAACCATGGGATATGACCCCTCGATCACTTCCGAGAAGTGAAAGACGGTGATCCACAAGGAACTTCTATGAGGGAGGCAAGGGTGACATAGAGGACCTTTCAACTTAGGGGTAACCAATATTGGCTTAGTCTGATTTGGTTTAGTACTGCGTGATGATGGTCATGGAATGATCTCATGTCCAAAAGCAGCCTATTTCAAAGGAAAGTAAAGAATGTTAAGTACATGCTAAAAATGAAAGTAAAGTCAAAGTATAACTACGATTAAGTCTATAATGATGCATGTCTTTGCATGTAATTATATTGTCCGTTTGCATTATGAATGTTTATTCTATGTTTCAGTAGGTATGTTAGTTATAATGATGTAGTTATGATGTTAAGTTTAAAAGCAACCCACTTCGGGGTTTAAGTTTTCAAAATCATTAAAATTGAACTTATATCTGTCAACTATTTTTATAATTAAACTCGAAGTGGCTAGGACGATGACGATGACACAGTGTTTGTCTAGTTGTGATCCTACTAAGAAATTTAGTATTTCTCACTCCTATGTTTCTGTGTCATCTTTAGAGAATGTCGACGTCGGGCATGGTGGTGATCTACATTGAGTTCCCGGTGTGGTGTTGGCACTTTGACCCGATGCTGAATGCCTTCATGCTATCTCCGAACGCAGCAATGAGGGTCTACATCTTCCATGACCACCAGTTTCAGACTCCCGTGATGAGCCCATTTTTCTGACTGCATCAACCATTCGATGAGGTTATTATGGATGACATCTGTCCCTACTTTTAGCCACCGAGATACCCCACTGACGATGATGAGAATGACTCGGATACCCATTTGACTTTGATTATTTTATTGGATTCCGATCCCTTGAAGCCATTTTATCCAAGCTACCATGTGGAGACTGACCCCTCTGAGCCCTTCTATCCGACTTGTTCTGGGGGATCTCACCATTCGGGTTCATCCCAGCTCTCCATGATTTGTCTATCTTCTGATTCTTCTGCCTCATCTGTTGGCCCAGCTTCACTCCCGGTTCGTGAATATGGGTTCATTCGTACTCGCACTGTGCCCCATGGATGAGGACGTGCTCGAGGAGGAGGACATGGTGATGTTTCTCCAGGATATGGGAACGGTTTCCTCCAGCCTAATGCGTAATGTGATGATTGCGTGCGAAGCTGAGCATGAAGATAGCCCCTTTTGGTTGTAGTTATAGGGTTATCACTCTGTTGTATGGCATGCTTGTGTAATAGGATTTTCTGATGTATTTCCTTTCATCATGTATTTGGTAGGTTTCTTGAGTAGGGCTGATAGTAGATATCGGACCCATTATTATCTTATGTATGACTCTAATATGACTATTATTATATTATTATGAACGGCCATGGAGTGAATATTATCTTTATCTAAGATTGTGGTTATTCTTATTGCTTCTTTTTATGTTAAATGCGATGTATGTATGAGATAGCGACATTTGTATTACATGTTCATGATGCGCTCATGGCTCTCGATTTTCAAACTGTTTATTTGTTATTATTCAAAAAAAAATTTTACCCCTATTTTTCAGGTAAAGTAATTTCAAAAAGGTAATGTTAGTTCTATGAGCAAAAGTAATAACTAGTAATTCCACAATATGACTTAAGCATAGAATGGAACTATTAGGGTGTTACATGCCAAAAGAAAATAATAACCCTAGCTACAACCAAAAGGGGCTATTCTCATGCTCAGCTCTGTATGCAATCACCACATCACTCATCAGGCGGGAGAAAATTGCTCCTGAAACCACCGTGCCCGACGCCGGCATCCTTTGGAGATGACACGGAAACGTAAGAGTGAGAAATACTAAATTTCTCAGTAGGATCGTGACTAGACAAACACTGTGTCATCGTCATCGTCCCAGCCACTTCGGCTTTAATATAAAAATGGTGGACAGATATAGGTTCCGTTTTAACAATTTCTGAAAACATAAATCCTAAAGCGAATTGCTTTTAAGTTTATCATTATATCCATAACGTCATACATAGGCATACATGCTAATACACAAAATAAACATTCATAATGCAAATAAGGAATATAAGAACATGCATGACTATGCAACTCATCAACTTGACCATAGTCCTACTTTGACTTTCATTTTTTTAGCACGTGCTTAACATTCTTTTACTTTTCCTTTGAAATAGACTGCTTTTGGACATGAGCTCATTCTGTGACCATCGTCACACAGTACTAACCAAATCAGACTAAGCCGATATTGGTTACCTCTAAGTTGGAGGGTCCTCCATGTTACCCTTGCCTCCTCCATAGAGGTTCTTTGAGTATTTGTGGATCACCATCTTTCACTTCTTGGAAGTGATCGAGGAGTCATATCCCATTCTTTCATTCCTTATCATTATACTTTACATGCATAATACTTCTTTGACTAGACACATGCAATGATATGACTAAGTCCATAATTTTGATGGAAATCTGGCAACATAACGACTAGACCAGAGCTTCCCCAAAATGCCAATCATAACTTTCAACTAATAGTCCATCACATCTATATCATTCAATCATGAGACAAAGTTCAATCAAACTTGTCATTCATCATACCGAATGGCATCATACATTCATGCCCTAGAAGGGTTCATAGTTGTGTTATTCTTTATGAAGAATCTTATGAATCGTCATATGATTTCTAGTGGTTACCCATGAGAGAATCACATAGTTAAGATATATGTACTTGTAGTCTTTTAGTTACTTAGTTCTCATGTAAACTTATTCTTTACTCAAGTACATGTCTTATGGAACACTTATTCAAATTAATTAAGTTAGGTAGTTATTTTCTTTCCTTGAGACAGTGTAATTAGTGATTCCTAGGTTCATGGTATACTCAGAGGCCCTAATCATACTTTTATTCCTAAGGAGTTCGAGATCCCTCTAATCTTTGGGTCATGACAACACATAACCACACTCATGAACCCAACAACACCATGTGCACTAACCACCAAGGGTGATTTTTATCTTATTCAAGTTACAAAGTTTTAAGCTTTTATTATTAACATAACAAGGTCTTACCTTACACATTATAAAAGTTACCATTCTTTATAAAGTAGTCATAAAATTTTATTCTTTATAAAAGTAAGTGCCTCTAAATTAAGCTCTTGTCTTAAATATTAGATCTTTATGTAATAATGATACAAGTTACTAGCTTTTTAACTAAAAAGTCTTATTCTTTATGAAAGTTGACTCTTTTAATTATTCTAAGATCGTCAAGGTCTCAACTTTATGATTTAAAGTTGTCTCTAAGTCAAAAGATTCCCACTTTATGAACTAGTGATATAAAACATTAGCTTTAGAGTTATAAAGTTTTGATCTTTATAAAAGTTAACATTTTTATGATTTAAAAGTGACCTTTTTGATTCAAGTTTCAAACTTTATGAAAGGATTTGCTTCCAGAAATCAATCTTGGAAACATAATGTGAAGACATTATTTTTCTAACTCAAAAAGGCTTATTATTCTAAAAAGCTTAGACTTTTACATGTATTCTTGTCTTCAAGACAAAACAAAATAAAACTTTATGAAGGCACTAAAACTTGCGCCACTTTTTAAGCATCAAGAAGTAAATTTTTTGAAGCTTTAAGCATCAAGAATGTTTTTAGTCATGTCAACTCAATAGAAAATGATAAAGGAGGCAACTTTCAACTCAACACCACCAAGAGCATTAAGATCTCATGCATCAAGAATTAAAAATAGGAACTTTAAAGCATTTAGAGTGAGACACTTTCAAAGGGCCAAGAACACTTATGAATAAGAGCATGGACATATTTTACCAAGAATGGAAACATCAAGAACACTTGAAGAAGAATATGAACACATTTTACCAAAAATGGAAACATCAAGAACACTTGAAGAAGAACATGAACACATTTTGCCAAAAATGGAAACTTTTGCTCATGAAGAGCATGAAAGATTTTCTCAAGTTTTCACTTAAAGATCTTGATCATGAGAAGAACTAAGCTTCAAGTTTTCTTGAGTAAAAAAAATAAAAGAGTGAGTACCTCTACTTTGAAGATGGCGCTACAACAAGAGAAGAAGAAGAAGATGGTGGAGGCTCCTTCCTTGAAGATGGTGGTGGTTTGCTCTTGGAAGATGAGGGAACCCTTGAGTTCTCTTAAAATGATATTGGTAGTGTTTAGATCTTGTCTTCAAAGACCCAAAGATGAGGTCCTTAAAGGGCTACATGAGAGATTTTGGGTGGTGGTGGTGAAGAAAAGAAGAAGAAGATGAGAGAGTTTAGAGAGAAATGGGGGGATTTGGTTTCAAGAGAGAGAATGAGAAGAGTGAAAATGAAATGGATGAGTGTGGAAGAGAGAGAAAGTGGCATAACATACATGAGGGTGGGGAGAGATATTTTTACTTCACTTTGTGTTGTCTTATGTTAATTAGGGATTAAGGGGACAAATAGGATGATGGGGAGACAAAACATAGTCAAACTCTTACATAAAATAGTCTTGTCTAATGCTTTGTGCTTTAGTGACATCACTCTTTACTTTATTGTCTAGTTGACTAAATTTGAATTTAATCATGTGATTAAGTACTCTTGCAACTTAATTAACATGATTAAGCAAGGATTAGTGATTAACACACAAGAACATGATTAACAAAAATTAATCTTGCGATTAAGCTTAATTATCCTTAATTAAACTCAATTAACCTAATTAAGGGCGATTAGTAATTAATTACACCATTTAGGCTCTGACTTGTTTAATTAGAGATTTTCTAATCTCGATTAAGTATTCTTTTGACTTTTCTCATCCAAGTTGACTCATAACTCTTTGTTAATCCCTTAATTAAGCCTTAATCTCATAATTTCTCATTAAGTGCCTAATTACTTAGGGTTACTGATGTAATTTAACACAACACGAAACTGAGAATGTTACATTTCTCGTCACCTTTAAAAAGAATTTTGCCCTGAAAATTCATTACCTATAAACAATTCTGGATACTTGTTCTTCATCTCGGACTTTAGTTCCCACGTATGCTTTTTCATGTTTCCTTTACCCCAAGCCACATTGACCAAGGGTACCGTCTTATTCGTCAACTGTTTTACCCCACGATCCACGATCTGAGACGGCGGCAGATTGATGGTTAGGTCCTCCCTTAATTGTACACTTTCAGGTTCAAGTAGATGACTAGGATCGGAATGGTATTTTCTCAACTGAGACACATGAAAGATATCATGAAGGTTTGACAAATTTGGAGGTAAGGCCATTTGGTAAGCTACCAACCTAACACATTTGAGAATTTGAAAGGGGCTAAGAAGACGGGGGCTTAATTTTTTGACCTTCATGGCTGTACCTATACCATTTGTAGGAGTGATTTTCAGGAACACAAGTTCTCCTTCTTGGAACACTAGAGGCTTTCTCCTATTATCCGCATAACTCTTTTGACGGCTTTGTGTAATGTCCCCCTTTGCATAGTACTATGCTTAAGTCATAGTACCACATTCAGGAGTTGTTACGGTTACCTGAGCAGACCTTAACTGATAGCAACTTTAGCCGTCTTTGCAACTTCTCGAACTATCTGGAGATATCACGGAAATAGGAGTGAGAATTTTGAATTCTCAGTAGGATCCCTCAACCATCATACATACTGTCATCGTTGTCATCTCCAGTTTGCTTTGGTTTATTATGAAAAATATGAACATGTTATGTAGACTGTTCAATTTTATAGTTCAAAAATATATTATCCAAAGCAAAGTTCATTTTACTCATACACTTGGCATTTGAGAGAGCCTATACAATACAAATTCAATTCATAAATTATACTATGAATAACAACTGCAACATTTTAAAATACGATAGCATCAATATACAGGAAACATAACATCTACACATAACTTTACTTGTACTTGAATTTATGCAAAGGTACTGGTTATTTCTTCATTCGACACACCTAGGCATTACGTATCGCCGTCCCTAGTGTGTCTACATTTGCCTACACTTGAGCGTTACGTATCGCCGTCCTCAACTGCGGCATTACTCATCTTGAATTCATATGGCAAACCTAGGCGTTACGTATCGCCGTCCCTAGGGTGATTGCATATGTTAATTCTTTAATATTTACTGCCCTTGGGTAGTCTAATATGGGAGTGAGCTTGTCAGCTCAACTTGTGACCATCGTCACACAGACTAACCCACAAGGGGACCCACGTGCCTCTAGTGTTGGAGGGATCCTATTTTGGTCATGTGCCTCAAGAATTGAGGGATCTCATCTGACCACATGCCTTCAATATAGAGGGATCTCATCTGAACATGTGCCTCTAAGGTAGAGGGATCTTATAGTTTTAACTGTCTTCACAAGGAGGGATCTCATAACTGCCTCCACGTGAAGGGATTCACATTTAATATGTTTATATTATTTCATTCTCATATATAATCATCCATGGACATGCTAAACGTACTCATACATATACTTCATATCATAATTAAATCAGACAGCAAACTCAGGATAGGACATTGTAATTATGCTAAGAAGATAACAATATCAATAGGTGCAAGTTCTATAGTCTTAAGCCTTAAGCTGTCTCCCAAGCATTTTAACTTTTACTAATGTCCCGAGTTTGAGCTCATAACTTACTTCCGAGTTCCGATGTCATATCTGCTTCAACTTCCGAAATTCCATGTCTTGGTTCCCGACTTCCGTGATCATGTATTCAATGTCTTAACTCCCGACTTCTGACTTTGATAATTAGTCCTCCAAAACTTATGGATGTCTTCTAATTCCCGAATTCCCACATTAACCATACCCCGTCTTCCCTAATTTTCGATTTATGATTTTAACTATGTCCGACTAGTTTCCTATTTGCTCATTACCGAGTTCTGGTATTAACTATTCCTGATCGGGTTTGCTATTTACTAAGTCCCAAGTTCAACGCTAAGTCACCCTTCCGAGTTCATCCTTAAGAGTGTAGCCTTAAATATTCCCGACTTAGTCCTCTGTCTGCTAAGTTCCGAGGTCAACCTAAAGTATACCGGACCTAGCTCTCTATCTGCTAGATTTCCAAGTTCAACATCTCCGAGTTCAACTTAAGTTCACTATTTCTCGAGTTCTAACACGGATTAAACTTAATCTAGTTTTCACACATATCTCTAGCCCGAATTACACTCTTATAAGAGAAAATTCACCAAAAATAGAAATCTAGGTGGAATCATACAAAATTTATATCTCTATAAAGCTAACAGAACAAGCTTTCAATTGAAGGAAGTTGCATATTATTTGGATGAGTATATTTTGAGATATAAGCCCTGAAACTTAACCTTCCTGAACTACCCTATTTTGGCCTGGTTTGGACATAGGCGCAACTTCCTCAAATCACCAAGAACAAATGGGATTGTAACAAACTCATAATTTCTTTATATGATTTTTCCTATGTGTAAGCTTTCTAACAAAGTTGGTTTCACTCAATTTGGAGTTGTATAGGGTGACTTACACCCTTTTAAATTCACACTGTTTGAATAAAAGTCCAGATTCCTAGGTCAAACTTCAAAAATTCATATCTCTCTTAATACTAATCCAATGACCTTATATGATATATGTATGGAAATCCCTGAATGTCTACTTTCATATAAAAATAGATTCATGAAGTTTAAATGGCTTTCGGTGGAGCCGTACACTCTGTCGTACGGACTGCCAAGGAAAAACCCTACCAGCTTCATGAGTTTTCTCCTTCCTTCAAGTTCTTTCATACCAATTCTAAGTCTAATCATAATATACATGCATAATCAACTATAATTCTTCATCATCACTTCACATAACATCAGTATTACAAGATATACAGGACTCACACACAACTCCAAACCAAAGAAAATAAGAAGAGGATTAGGATTCCTACCTTGTCTAGTTGAATTTGAGTTGATTTAGTAGCTTTGATGGAAGTAACTTGTGATGAGACTTGAAGAAGAGATGAAGATGGAGTGAAATGAGAGTAAGGTGAAGAGAAAGGAGATGAGCTTCAGCAGCTTTTGGGTGACCAAGAATGACAAGAAGGCAAAGAGAAAAGGTGAAGATTTTTGGAAGCAAGGCTCATGTGATTAGTGGACTTCACTTCATCATCCAATTTTGCTTAGCTTCCCTCCCTCAATGGCTGATCAAGGTGCCACATAAGGGGGTAGTTTGGCTAAATCCTAGCCATTGATCCTAGGACACTCATAGAAAAATTTCTATTGGACCAATTCCGACAATTTAAAATACCGAGATCTTACCGATTTCTCTCAAATCGGTAAACTGGTTTGAAAATTTTCTGTGAGGTTTCCTATGTTACTAATCTAATTCCATCATAACTAATCATCTTAAATCACACTTAATTAGATTAAAATTTTTTGGGCGTTACACTTTGGGTCGTAAGGATTCTGTCCCTAATCCTTCTGATTTGCTTTGTGGTTTACCTCACAAGATCAGGCCCTAATATGCTTTGCTTACCTAGTTTAAACCAACATAGGGGAGATTGACACTTCCTTCCATACAAAGCTTTATAGGGTACCATACCAATACTTGCATGATGACTATTGTTATAGGCAAATTCAATCATAGGTAAGTATCTATCCCAACTTCTTCGATTATCCAATACACAAGCTCTCAACATGTTCTCTAAAGTTTGGATAGTCCTCTCTAATTGTCCATCTATCTGGGGGTGATAAGCTGTACTTAGGCAAAGCCTTGTCCCAAATGCCTTTTGCAAGGCTCCCTAGAATCTAGAGGTAAACCTCTGGTCCCTATTCGAGATTGTAGTTGAAGGTATACTATGCAACCTTACTATTTCTTGAACATACAACTGGGCTAACTTTTCCAAAGGATAAGTAGCTCGAATAGGCAAAAAGTGAGCAGACTTGGTTAATTTGTTAACAATTACCCATATCGCATCAAAACCAGCTTGCATTGTGGGTAAACCTATTACGAAGTCCATAGAGATACTTTTCCATTTCCATTTTGGGATCTCCAATGGTTGCAATATACTAGAGGGCTTTTGGTGTTCAATCTTACCTTTTGGCAGACTAAACATCTGCTTACTAACTCGCAATGTCCCTCTTCAATCTTGGCCACCAAAACATCTTCTTAATATTTTGGTACATCTTCGTCACACTAGGGTGTACGGTGAAATGGCTCTTGTGAGCCTCCTCCAACATCTGTCTTCGGAGGTCACTACTTGCAAGTACACATACCCTTCCTTCGAACCTCCACAGTTCATCTGTACCTTGAACGAAACCCTTCAACTTTCCTTCTTCCACTAATGCTAGGGTTTTCAGGAAATCTTCTTCCTCACTTTGGGCTTGAGCAATTTGATTGTTGAAATCGCTCGTCCCCCTAAGCCGATTCAATCTTAAACTATGGGGGGTTAGCACAACTCCAAGGTTAAGGCCTCTAAAGCTCCGTACTAGCTCATCCTCCTTGACCATCATCCATGATGCATGCAAAGACTTCCTGCTTAGAGCGTTAGCCACCACATTGGCCTTCCCAGTATGATAGTTCAACCTAAACTCATAATCCTTTAGAAACTCCATCCATCTCCTTTGCCTCATATTCAGCTCCTTTTGATCAAAGAGATGCTTCAAACTCTTATGATCATAAAATACTTTGAACCCTACTCCATACAGATAATGCCTCCATATCTTCAAGGCAAACACTACAACTGCTAATTCCAAATCATGGGTTGGGTAGTTTACTTCGTAAGGCTTTAACTGCCTAGAGGCATAAGCCAACATGTTCTTGTTCTACATTAAGACACAACCTAAACCTCTCCCAGAGGCAGCAGAATAAACCTCAAATAGTCCCCTAAGGTCAGGCAACACTAATACTAGGGTTGAGGCTAACTTCCCCTTTAGCTCTTGAAAGCTTCTTTCACAATCCATAGTCCACACAAATGGGGCATCCTTCTTTGTCAACTTGGTTAAGGGCAAAGATATATGGGAAAATCCCTTTATAAACCTATGGTAGTAACTGGCTAAACCCAAGAAACTCCTTATCTCAGTTACTGAGGTTGGTCTTTCCCAGTTCATCACAGCCTCGATCTCACTTGGATCCACGGCGATACCTCCTTGTGACACCACATGCCCTAAGAACTTTACTTCCTCCATCCAGAATTCACACTTAGATAACTTCGCATAAAGCTTCTTTTCCTTCAAGATTCCCAACACAATTCTCAAATGCTCTTCGTGTTCCTCCATTGTTCTTGAATAGATAAGAATATCATTTATGAAAACAACTACAAACTTATCCAAGAAGAGTCCAAAGATTCTGCTTATTTTATCCATAAAAACAGCAGGGGCATTAGTCAATCCAAATGACATCATCGTAAACTCATAATGCCCATACCTTGTCCTAAAAGCTGTCTTGGGTATATCCTCCTTTTTCACCCTTATCTGATGATATTCGGATCTCAAATCAATCTTAGAGAACACAGCTGCACCTCATAGTTGGTCCATGAGATCATCTATCCTAGGCAAAGGGTACTTGTTCTTAACAGTCACTTTGTTTAATTGCCTATAATCCACACATAGTCTCATGCTCCCATCCTTCTTTTTCAAAAACAACACCGGGGCTCCCTAAGGTAAGGCACTAGGTCTTACAAACTTCTTTTCCACTAACTCTTCCAACTATTCCTTCAACTCCGACAACTCCATTGGGGACATCCTATAGGGTGCTATAGAGATTGGTCCCATTCTCGGCACCAATTCTATAGAAAACTCGATTCCCCTTCCTGGGGGGAAAAACTTGGGTATGTCATCAGGAAACACATATGGGTATTCCCTGACTATGGGGATCTCAACCAATACCTGCTCAAGTTCCACATCACGAGCCATAAGGAGATCATATCCTTGATTATCAGACCATTACTCCCTATTCAAACAAAGTTCAAAAGTAGACAAACAGATTTAACAAGTTTCACAAGTATAGGGGAAAGCATAATAGATTTCTTAGAACAATTTATCATAACACGGTTAGCCAAAAGCCAATCCATTCCTAGAATCAAATCCAAATCAAACAAAGGCAAGCAAATCAAATTGCTACAAAAGATCTACCATCAATTTGGAAATGACATTTCAAATCACACTGACAAGTCTTAACTAGTTTCCCAGCAGGAGTAAAAACAATTAACATGTAAGGCAATTTAGACAAACAATTCCAATTTATCCACACAATCATGAGAAATAAAGGAGTGTGTAGCTCTAGAATCACACAGCACAATTAAGGTTCTACTGGGGCCTCGCACTTACCTTGGATCAAATCGTCGGATTGAGTGGCCTCCTCAGCATTAAGGATGAAGGCTTTCCTTGGTGTTGGGGCTTATTGGCAGGCAACGACAACTTGATAGTGCAATCCTTGCTCACATGTCTAGGCTGTTCGTAACGAAAACAAACATGTTGTCCAACTAAGTAGGGTTATCCTCCATGATTCTTGCAGCATTTAGGGCACCAAGGGATCATCACTTGCTTTGGTAATTGACCACATGTGCCCCTCCCGAACTGCGGTTGCATCTTGCAGCACAGATTGTACCTAGTCCTTTGGTGTTGGAAAATCCTTTTCCCAGAAACATTTTTCTTTGGCATGGCACACTTACCATAGAGTGCAGCCTTGAACACTTCCTAGGTAATGGGGGCTTAGGAGTTTTCAATCATCTTTCTTGCAATGGCCCACCAGGCTTTAGCACCAGTCTCTAGCATGTACGTAGGAAATGTTACTTTCTGCAACCCCGTGCAACCTAACACAAAGAATGTCCCTTCTAGTCCGTCGATCCATCCTTTAACTTCCTTAGGCTTGAACTTTCAATGGAAAGCTAGTGGGTTGTCTTCATAAACTTAGCAAACTTCAAGTATTCTGGGTTAGCCTCAATTCTTGCTATTCCTCCTAATGCTTGGTTAGCTATAGTGTCTTGTCTCCATGCAGCTGAAACTAGTGCAGGAGAAATAGTTGCCATATTTGCCATACTGAAGGTAGCAGCTTCGCCTCACAACCTATTTTGCCTGTTAAAAGCCATCAGTTCTTGGATACACAAACAAAGATATTGAGTTGATCAGGCTCAATACCGAGCTAAGTGTGGTAATAGCTAATCACATTCACAAATAGGCAATCATGCCTACCTTACTCCTACATCTTACCCCTGTGGTAAGATTTATGGCATGATTTCTAACACGTGATAGAGTATGCTTAGAAGCATAGTCGGTCTATCCCCAGGCTCTACAAGGATGAACTGCTCTGATACCAAAATGTAACACCCTAATAGTCTTATACTATGCTAAAGTTATATTATGGAATTACTAATTGTTACTTTTGCTCGCAAAACTAACATTACCATTGGAAAATACTTTTGTACGAAAATAGGGGTAATTTAATTTTTTTGAATAATAACACAAAAACTGTTTTGAAAGCCAAGAGCCATGAGCATGTCGTGAATGCATATAATAAACAATGCTATCTTATACATACTATACAAATAACAATAAACAGAAGCAACAAGAATAACAATAACTTAGATAATCATAACATTCATTCCATAGCCATTCATAGTTGATATAATAATACTAAGAGTCATACATAGTGATATAAAGGGTTCGATATCTACTGTTGTGCAGAATCTAACCCTACCTGCCTCTCAAGACATTCTTATTACCCCATCTACTACCAAAACTCTCCTGCTATTGGCTACTGGCCCAATGTTTGATAGAACAGTAGGTAAAGATGCTTTTGATTTTGTAAATTCTTCAATTGTCCACATTGAGAAGCTGCCTTTTGAAAAACCATCTAGAACCCAAGATAATGTCCTTCCTAATGTTGCGAAATTCAAATGGATCTCATTATGGCCAACCAACAGACAATAATTGCTTATTAGCATGCTCTTGAAAGAAGGATCGACAAAATGGAGAATCTGATGTTGCAGATGATCAGAGCTCTTTAGAAAGGATACAGTAGGTCAATCAGTGATAGTCTTCTATTATTCCTACTCATCTTTTGCTGATGTAAAAGGGGAAGAAAAAGAGAAAAGCTTTTAGTTGAGGAGAAGTTGGTGCTAGGATGTTATAAATAAAGCATAAATTTCATATTTTTGCATTTTACATTTCACATTCATAGAATTTTTAGAACAATTTCTTTGGAACAATTTTCATTTGGTTGAATGAATTATTATAATTTTGCTTGTAATCATTTTTTTTTGCTCTAATATTTATCTTAAGCTATTTCTACTATATTAATGCACTAATAATTTATACTCAAATATTTCTGATATCTGATTATGCATATTCTGCTCTGATATCTATCACAATTTTATTACTCTAACATCATCATGTAACACCCTCCTAAGTACGGTACTATACTTAAGTCAAAGTACCACATTTAGGAGTTGTTATTGTTACTTGAGCACACCTTATCTGATAGTAACCCCAATGTCCTTGAAATTCCTTGAACTATCTGGGGATAATACGAAAATAAACATACGAGTGAGAATTTAACATTCTCAATAGGATTCTCTAAACTGTCACATAAAGTGTCATTGTTATTATCTGTAGTTGCTTCGGTTTAGTATAAAAAGGTGAACATGCTATATAACCTTTCCAGTTTTATAGTTTGAAACTATATTGTCCGAAGCAGAGTTTATTTTATGCAAACACTTGTCAATTGAGTGAGCAGTTTCATAACAATAAAAACAAGAACATAATATTTATGCATATGCACATCATATAATCATGCAAATGCACTTATACTTTCCTTAGCTTTCTTTACTTAACACATCTAGGCATTACGTATCATCATCCCTAGGGAGTCAACATGCATATATCTTTAATTTTCACTACCTTGGGTAGCTTGATCTTGGAGTGAACTCAACTCGTGACCGTTGTCAGACAGTACTGACCTGCAAATGGACTCATGTGCCTCTAAATTAGTGCCTCTAAATTAGAGGGACCCAATAGTTTTAGCTGCCTTCATCGGGAAAGACCCAAATAATTGCCTCCAGCTGAAAGGATCTACATCTTGTCTGTTTAACTGCCTTCACAGGGAGGGACCCAAATAATTGCCTCCAAGTGAAGGGATCTCATATTGTCTATTTATATTCTTTCATGGTGCATATGCTTGTGCACTCATATATGAATATGCTTCAAAGACTTATGCATATGCTTCATACCTTACTTTCAAATATTTATACTTGTATGATATTCATGTACATAACATATAGACATTCATAACTTTCATATGCTTCTGCCGGAATTTCAGTAGCATAATAGATCAGATTTGCTTCCCCATGAATAGTACTAGTTCAGCCAGAAAGTCAGTCACAATAGTAGAACAACATTACACATTAATGTCTCAACCTTTTCATAGGTTTACAATAACTATCATCAATTGTAACCTACTCATGCATTAAGGTAGTCCATTTACTTAATTGGCAATTCTGCATATATCTCTCAAATCTACCCATTTTTGTGACTTATGCCATAATTTCTACTTGAGTGATTAAATTTTGAATTTTTACTATGTTAAAGCGTTGTTTCTCTAATTTTTAACCTCTTTAGTCCCATTCAATTTTGATAAGTATAGCTTAAGATATTGAGAGTTTACCTAGTTCTGCATTGTGTTAAACAGAATAGGAGTCCAAAATGTAAAAATTCACTAAAAATAGAAATCTTATTGGATTTAAGTGAATATTATATATTGTAAAGCTAACAGAACCATCTTTCATTTCCAATAAGGTTCATTTCATTTAGGTGATCAGAGCTTAAGTTATAAGCTCGCAAATTTGGTGGAATTGCTCTGCCCTGTCTCTGTCCAGTTAGGACATGGGGCAACTTTGCTGAATTACTGGGAGCAATAGGAATCGAATGACTCTGAGATTTTTATGACATGCTTCCTTATTGTAGCTTTCTAACAAAATTGGTTGCACTATAGGGCGAGTTATGCCCTACACAACCCACTTGGGTCAGGTCCAAGGCCAAAATCTAGGGTAAACTTTAAAAATTCATATCTCACTCAATACTAATTCAATGACCTTATAATTTATGTGGTTTGAAAGCTCTAGATGTCTAGTTTTATCTAAAATTAGTTTCACTAAATTTCAATTATTTTAGGCTGATTCGTACACTCCGCCGTACGGATGCATCTAGAATTTTTGTTTTCCAGCAAGCCTGTTTTTATTCTTCTTTAAGTTTTTGCCTATTAACCATCCCAAACCAAGAATACCCATCTTTAATCACTTGAAACATGTCATAAGATCAGCAAATAACATCAAAATAAGAAAGAGCAGCTCAGGCCCAATCAGCTACATATCATTAAAATCAAGTAAAGAGTAAGAATTCTACCTTACTTTTGATATATAAAGTGACTAGTTTCAAGTTCTTGGTGGAGGAAGTGGATGAAGGTTGAAGATAAAAGAAGAATATGATGGAATGGATGAAGAAATGGAACAGAGCTCTTAGCTGAAGGGGGCGAATTTTTGTGGGATAAAAAGGAAAATTATGAGATTGTTATAAGAGTTGGTAGTTGGAATGGATGGTTGGATGTTAGCCAAGTCTTCTTCCATCCTGTGGCTGGTTAGGCACCATTTTGAAAGGCAAGTGGCTGAAGATTAGCCACTCCAACTAGGGTTAGGGTTGTATAAATTTCTATGCCGAATTTCAATTGATTTCCTTCAAACCAGCTAAGTATTGTTAGAATTTTCTGCATGCTCAATTTAGTTTCTCATAATCCTAATCTTTTTAATTAACTTCTAATTATCCTCTAATTAATTTGTAATTAAATTACATATCCTATAAAATCGAATAAATCGATTAATAACATAAATTAAATGTTTAGTAAATTTAGGACATTATAAATTCTTTTAAATGCTCAAAACATTACTAATGGTCTTCTTAAATTTTCTATTTAACAAACTTAAGCTTTCTAATTTGAATGTTTATATTCCAACCCTAATTAGGTATCTCTCTGACAAAATGAAATAATTCAGTTAACAGTGCTAATCAGAAGCACTATTTCTTCAAAATTGCTACAGTTTAGTTTTTCATAAATCCATTAATATTTTTTTTATCTATTTTTCTGTTTCCTATAAGTAATGGCATTTTCATAATTTTAAGCAATTCTAGGGGCATCCCACGTCCTTTCACATGTAGATACTTCCGTGACTCAATTGGCTAAGAATTATGTTTTTATTATGTCATTTTTAAGAAAATGGGGATGTTACAATCTACCCACCTTAAAAAGGATTTTGTCCTCAAAATTCCTTTGTTCCTAGTAAGCTAGCTGAATGCCATAGATTTCCACCTACACTGATCTTCATATTGAGGTGATCAGTCTCAATATGCAATCAAGTGTGACAGATAAACTACAACACACAACAAGGCTACCATGCATAAGCATCTATATCCTTGTCAAATAAGGACCCAAAGATAGCCTTTCTAAACCCTCAGAGTATGCATCCTCGAAAGCATAATCAGTTCATCCCATGTTCGGTTAGGATGAACTGCTCTGATAGCATAATATAACACCTTCCCAAGTATGGTACTATGCTTAAGTCATAGTACCACATTGAGAAGTATTGTTACTTGAACGGACTTTATCTGATAGTAAGCAACCCCAATCATCCTTGAAATTTCTTGAACTATCTGGTGATAATACGAAAATAAACATAAGAGTGAGAATTTAACATTCTCAGTTGGATTCTCTCAACTGTCACATAAAATATTATCGTTATTATCTCCAATTTCTTTGGTTTATTGTGAAAAGGTGAACATGTTATATAAGCTTTCCAGTTTTATAGTTTGAAAATATATTATCCAAAGCAGTGTTCATTTTACTCAAACACTTGTCAATTGAGCAAGCAATTTCATAACAGTAATAGCAAGAATATAATATTTATGCATATGCAAATGCACATTATATAATCATGCAAATGCACTTATGCTTTCCTTAACTTTCTTTACTTGACACACCAAGGCATTACATATCGCCGTCCTTAGGGTGTCAGCATGCATATATCTTTAATCTTTACTATCCTTGGATAGCCTGATCTCGAAGTGAGCTCAACTCGTGACCACTATCACACAGTACTGACCCGCAAGGGGATCCATATGCCTCTAAATTGGAGGGACTTAACTGGTCAACTGCCTCCAACATAGAGGGACCCAATAGTTTTAGATGTCTTCATCGGGAGGGAACCAAATAACTGCTTCCAAGTGAAGGGAACCATATCTATCTGTTTAACTGCTTTTACAGGGAGGGACCCAAATAACTTCCTCCAAGTGAAAGGATCTCATATTGTCTGTTTGCATTCTTTCATGGTGCATATGCTCATGTACTCATATATGAATATGCTTCAGAGACTTATGCACATACTTCATACCTTACTTTCAATTATTCATACTTATATGATATTCATATACATAACATATAGACATTCATAACTTTCATATGTTTCTGCCTGAATTTCAGCAGCATAACAGATTAGGTTCACTTCGCAGTGAATAGTACCAATTCAGCCAAAAAGTCAGTCACAACAATAGAGCAACATTACACATTAATGTTTCAACCTTGTCATAGGTTTATAATAACTATCATCAATTGTAACTTACTTATATATTAAGGCAGTCCATTTACTTAATTGGCAATGTTGCATATATCTCTCAAATCTTCTAATTTTTGTGACTTATGCCATAATTTCTACTTGAGTGATTAAATTTTGAATTTTACTATGTTGAAGTTTTGTTTGTCTAGTTTTTAACCTCTTTAGTCCCATTCAATTTTGATAAGTATAGCTTAAGATATTGAGAGTTTACCTAGGTCAGCCCTGTGTTCGACAAAACAAGAGTCTAAAATGTAAAAATTCACTAAAAATAGAAATCTTAATAGATTTAAGTGACTATTATATATTGTAAAGAAAACAGAACCATCTTTCATTTCCAATAAGTTTCATTTCATTTAGGTGAGCAAAGCTCAAGTTATACGCTCGTAAATTTGGTGGAATTGGTCTGCCCTGTCTTTATCTAGTCAGGACATGGAGCAACTTTGCTAAATTACTGAGAGCAATAGGGATCAAATTTGACTCTAAAACTTTTATGGCATATTGCCTTATTGTAAGCTTTCTAACAAAATTGGTTGCACTCTAATTGAAGTTATATAGGGCGAGTTATGCCTTACACAGCCCACTTGGGTCAGGTCTAAAGGCAAAAATCTAAGGTAAATTTTAAAAATTCATATCTCAGTCATTACTAATCCAATGGCTTATAATTTATATGGTTGGAAAGCTCTAAATGTCTAGTTTCATATAAAATTAATTTCAGCAAATTTTGATTATTTTAGACTGATCCGTACACTTTGCCGTACGGATGCGTATAGAATTGTTGTTTTCCAGCAAGCCTATTTTTGTTCTTCTTTAAGTTTTTGCCTATTAACCATCCCAAACCAAGAATACCCATCTTTAATCACTTGAAACATGTCATAAGATCATCAAATAACATCAAAACAAGAAGGAGCAGCTCATACCCAATCAGCTACCTATCATTAAAATTAAGCAAAGACTAAGAATCCTACCTTAGTTTTGATATATAGAGTGACTATTTTCAAGTTCTTGGTGGAGGAAGTGGATGAAGCTTGAAGATAGAAGAAGAAGAAGAATGAATGGATGAAGAAATGGAAGGGAGCTCTCAGCTGAAGGGGGCGAATTTTTGTGGGAGGAAAAGGGAAATTATGAGATTGTTATACGAGTTGGTATTTGGAATGGATGCTTGGATGTTAGCCAAGTATTCTTTCATCCTATGGCTGGTTAGGCACCACTTTGAAGGGCAAGTGGCTGAATATTAGCCACTCCAACTAGGGTTAGGGTTGTATAAATTCCTACTAACTCGATTCTTGCAGATTAAAATACTAAATTTCAATTGATTTCCTTCAAATTGGCTAAGTATTGCTATAATTTTCTGCATGCTCAATTTAGTTTCTCCTAATCCTAATCTTTTTAATTAACTTCTAATTATCCTTTAATTAACTTCTAATTAATTTCTAATTAACATTACATATCCTATAAAATCGAATAAATCAATTAACAGCATAAATTAAACATTTAGTAAATTCAGGATGTTATAAATTCTTTTAAATCCTCAAAACATTAATAATGGTCTTCTTAAATTTTCTATTTAACAAACTTAAGTTTTCTAATTCAAATGTTTATATTCCAACCCTAATTAAGTGTTTCTCTTTAACAAAACGAAATAATTCAATCAACAGTGCTAATCAAAAGCACTATTTCTTCAGGATTGCTACACTTTAGTTTTTCGCAAATCCTTTAATATTTTCTATCTATTTTTCTATTACTTGTAATTAATGGTATTTTTGTAATTTTAAGCAAGTCTAGGGGCATCCCACATCCTTTCACATGTGGACACCTCCATGACCTAATCGATTAAGAATTTGGTTTCTATTGTGTCATTTTTAAGAAAATGGAGATGTTACATATCACAGTTTTGTTGATCATTTTATTGCTTTGATTATGCATTTTCTGAAGTTATAATTCTGGTATGTTATGATAATCTTTTACTTGTTTGCTCTGATTTAAGCACGAACTGCATATCTGCTAAATTTTGTAGTTTGGGTAAAATGATAGTATGGTTCTAAATGTTCTTAATTGCCAAAAATTACATATATACCTTTTTGAGATTTCTAGATAACATAAAAATTTGAAATTAGCTTCAGAAAGTATGTTTTTAAAATCAGAAAGATTGAAATTAACACAAACTATACGTATGCTTATGCAGTTTCAAAGTTTTTGTTTAAAACAAAAGTTTTTCTTAAGTATTGGTTTACCATTATCAAAAATGGGGAGATTGTAAGCTCCAATACCCCTGCAAAAGCCGAGTGGTCTTCGATATACGGGCTATAGGTTTTGATGGATAACAAATAAATTCTTAATAAAATCTTTTATGAGGACTAACAATTTGTTCAAGTGTTTGTTCTTATTTGAACTAGATCTCGTTCTATACCTGTTGAAGAGAATTGGATCATACGAATTTCCTTCTTAAACAAATTCTCTAAAAGTTCTTATTTTTTCGTATATATAATTCTAAGAAAAGAACTATTTCACAAGAAAATCTATGATTCTAAAAATTCTCTCACAAAAGGCATATCAAATGCATCAGAAGAATGTATTTATAGCATCAAAAGGATACCAAATTATCATAAAGATCACAAGCATATCAGAAGAATGATCTGTCTAAAAAGCTTTGACTGGAAGGGTGATCTTCAAAAAATTGATCCACATAAAATACCTCACCCTCAAAGCTTGCTCTGCACGATTCATAGATCTTTTCTAAAGGTCAAACTTGACAAGACAGCGATCAAAAAGGAGCATTGACACTTTGAAAAGAAGGTGGACCCAAACGACTAGTTTTCCTTTTTGGCGATGTACTTATTTACTTAGTGTAACATCCTCAATTTCCCTTTATGCTAAATTACCTCAATACCCTTGAGTAATTAGGCACTCAATGAGAAATTAAAGTATTAAGGCCTAATTAAAGAGTTTATGAGTTAGTTTTGAAGAGAGAGGCTATGAGAATGCTTAATTAAGATTAGAGAATCTCTAATTAAGCAAGTCAAACTCTTAATGGCTTAATCTGACACTAATTACCCATAATTGGCTTCATCAAGTTTAATTAATGATAATTAAGCTTAATTAAAAGTTTTATTTTTGTTGATCATATTCTTGTGAGTTAATCACTAATCCTTGCTTAATCAAGATAATTAAGTTGCAAACAGCACTTAATCACACCATCAAAATTCAAATTTAGTCAACTAGACAATAAAGCATTGATGATGTCATAAAAGAGAAAAAAGTAAAAGACAATGTTACTTTATGTAAGAAAAGTACTAGGATTTGTCTAAAGTAAACCCCTTAATTAACTATTTTGTCCCCTTAATTACAACAAAAAGAACAAAATATCTCCCCCAAACCCATTGAAAGTCACGGCCACACACCCAACTTCCATTCTCTCTCTAAAAGTCTGTCACTTAAGAAAGCTCTCATCATTTTCTTTTTCATCTTCTTCATCATTCTCCACCTCCGTAAGCAAACCTTCTTCACTAAGCCCTTCAAAGATCACATCTTTTGGTCTTTGAAAAAAGGATTTAAACACTACAAGACTCATTTTCACATGATCTTAAGAGCTCTAATCTTCTCCAAGACAAACTGCCACCTTTATCCACTTGGAAGAATACCATCTTCATTTTCTCTTTCAAGAAAGCACTAAGCTCATCACTAGGTAGTGATTTTTACTCTTCTCTTTTATTTACTCAAGAAAGCTTGAAGCTTGGTTCTTATCATGATCAAGAACTTCAAGTGAGAACTTGAGAAAAACCTCATGCTCTTCATGAGCAAAAGTTTCTATTTTTAGCAAAACATGTTTTTTTTCTTGTTCATGGTTATTTGGAAGTTTCACTTCTTGAATGCTCCAAGTTTCCATCTTTCTTTCTTAATGCATGAGTTCTTGATATTTCCTATGAATTGTTGGAAAAGAATGATGATGCCTCTTAGTGGTTTTTGGTTTAAAGTTAGTTTTTTTCCTTTTATGAACTTATGATTGGAAAAGTTCTCATCCTTACATCTTGCTCATGGTTTTGATAAGAAAATGAACATTCTAAAAACATAAGACTTTGAAAAGTTTGCTCCTTGAAGCATGAAAAGTGGCGTATCTTTATGGATTTCATAAAGTTTCATTTTGTTCTTCTTGAGGACAAGAATGTATGTAAAGGTCCAAACTTTTTAGAACTTGAAGCCTTTTCAAGTCATAAAAATGAGAACTTGTCACTTTATGTCTTAAAAGTTGAATCTTAAAGAGAAGATCTTTCATAAAGTTTCAAAATTTAAATAAGAGTGTGACTTTTAAGCCATAACAATGTAGATTTGCACTTTAATCTTGTAAAGGTTAAACCTTGAGATAGAAATGTTGAGTAAAGTTCTAATCTTTCTTCAAGAAAGAATCTTTTAAACTTTAAGACAACTTTAAATCATAAAGTTGGAATCTTGATAGTCTTATAATGAGTAAAAGTGTCAACTTTCATAAAGAATAAGACTTTTAGTCATAAAGCTAGTACCTTGTATTATTCTTCTATAAAGGTTGAATCTTTAAGACAAGGATATAATTTTATAAACTCATACTTTCATAGAGGAATAAACTTTATAATCACTTTCATAAAGTGTACAAATTTAAAGGTGAAATCTTGTCACTTTATTTAATAAAGTTTCAATCTGGAAACTTAGTTGTAATAAAAATCACTTCTTGATGATGGTGAGCACATGTGTTGTTGGGTTCATGAGTGTAGTTATGCATTGTCATGACCCAAGGGACTAGAGGGATCTCGAAATCCTTTGGGAACAGAAGTATGATTAGGGCCTCTAAGCATACCATAAACCTAGGAATCACTAAGTGCAATATCTCAAGGAAAGAAAAGGAAATAATCACCTAACTTAGTTAACTTGAACAAAGTGTTCCATAAGACATGTACCTAAGTGAAAAGTAACTTCACTCAAGCATTAAATAGCTAAAAAGATTGGTCACACATTTAATTTAACTATGTGATTCTCTCATAAGTAAACATGGGAAATCATATGATGGCTCATAAGACTTTTCACAAAGAATAACACAACTATGAACACCCTTTAGGGTATGAATGTATGATTCCTTTGGATATGATGTATGAGAAGTTGATTGAGCATTAACTTATGATTGGATGATTGGTGTGATGATATAAGATGGATATTATTGGTTGTTGGTTGAAATTCCATGTTTGGCAATTTTGGGGAAGCTCCGGTCTAGCTGTCATGCTACTGGATTTTCGTCAAAATTATGAACTTAGTCGTATCATTGCATGTCCACATGTGTCTTGTCAATAAGTACAATGCATGTAAGGTATAAGGATAAGAAAAGAAATAATAGGATATGACCCTTCAATCACTTCGGTAAGGGAAGTGGGAGATGGTGATCCACAAAAACTCAAGGAACCTCTATGGGGGAAGCAAGGGTGACATGGAGGACCTTCCAATTTAGAGGTAACCATTATCAGTTTAGTCTGATTTGGTTTTGTACTGCATGACTACAGTCACGGAATGAGTTCATGTCCAAAAGTAGTCAATTTCAAAGGAAAAGTAAAGAATGTTAAGCATGTGGTAACAATGAAAGTAAAGTCAAAACAAAACCATGGTCAAATATATGAGATTGCATGAAAGTGCATGTGTCTTTGATTCCCCATATGCATCATGAATATCTATTTCATGGCTTAGTATGAATGTTTCTACTAATGTTATGTTATGTTGTGATTATGATGTAAACTTAAACGAAACTCACTTCAGGAACTTATATTTTCCAATTAATAAAATTGAATTTATGTATGTTCACTATTTTATAATTAAACCCAAAGTGGCTGAGACGATGATTATGACACATTATTGGTCTAGTCGGGATACTACTCAGAAATCTTGTATTTCTCACTCCTATATTTCCATATCATCTTCAGATGGAGTTGATGGCATCCATGGAAGCACTTCTGGTGGTACCTGATTGGATAAGACGAGGAGCTATCATGTTACTTTATCTAGCTAAGGAGGGTTAAGATAGTAGCATAGTGTTTTCACTTTCTTAAGAGCCTAGTTGGGTAGTTTATGTGTAATTAAGAGTATGTGGGAAGTCATGCTACTTAATTTGACTACTTACATATGTGATAACTATTAAGTATTGTGTTATGTTACTTAATAACGTTAGTGACTCAACGTATTATTAAGTAGCATATGTCTTAAGTAGGCTATCCTGTATTGCCCTACTGAAGTCAAGCTACTTGATTTTTTATGATTACATTATTGTATTAAAGTATTGTGTTATGTTATTTCAACTTCGTCATATGTCTTATTAGTGACTCAGTGATACGTGGAACAACGTCCATATTCATACGAGTATGTAAGCCTTTAACGGCTCAGTTTTCAAGCGTAATGGTTTTATTTAAAGGAAAAATTTAGATACTATTTTCGTATATTATGCTAATTTCAACTATAAGAACTTTCACCAGTTAAGAGTAACAACTAGTAATGCCATAAAATGACTTAAGCATAGTATGGTATTATTAGGGTATTATACTTAGAAAGAAAGCAGCCTATTTCTCTCTCTAATCTTAGACTAGTGGATCCACAAAAGCTCTAGCCTCAAGGTCTAAAGTTTTAACGACTAGATTTTGAAGTCTATATGAACCTTGAAGATGAAGAAAAAGAAGTTAAGAAATCTTGCTGATTGAAAATCTTATCAAGCTTTCATCTTTCCCAACCTTCTGAATATTCAGAAAGTTACTTTCTATAACTTTTCTTCATACAAATCTTCTCATTGTGTTGTAATAGCTAATATTCTTCTAGTGGGATTTGTGAGAAGTCACTCCACTTTGTACTTAATAGGTTTATACACCTTGAGTGATTTAGTGTAAGTGTTAATCAAATACAAACCATTAATCTCTTATTGTAACCTAACTTGTGAGTGGTCATTGTTAGCTTGCAGAGGCTAGGAGAATACTACTCATCTTATTAGCTTGGAGAGGCTAAGTCAATACTACTTTGATTGTTAGCTTAGAGAGGCTTGGAAAGACTACTCAGTTGTAATCCCGGAGAAGCTTGTACAAAAGAATACTCAAGTTTATAAAATCTCAACTAGTTTGTTGAGGATAGACATAGGCAAGTGGTGTGGCCGAACTAGTATAAAATTTCTTTGTGTGATCTTCTATTCTTTTCATACAGTTCTTATAACTTGCGTACTATTCTGTGCGCTTAATCTTTTATTGCTTAACTGAGTTATTGTGAATACAATAACTTCTGTTTCTAACATAAAATGTAACATTCCCACTTTTGTAAACAGAACGTAATGGAAACTTTGAATTATTTCCCTTAGGCAATGTGAGAATTTCTCAAGCAACGTTATGCCATAATGATCTTCACACTCAAAATTATAGGATAGTATAACACTACCATTGAAAATATGGCACTGCCATATGTTAAAAATTAGGAAATGACAAAAGTGCCATTGTAAACTTTTGTTAATTACAGTGATACCCAGAATTTTTAAAAATTATATTTTGACCCCAAAGACTTATTCCCACAATAACTCTAGAACTTTTAATGAAATGATCTTTATGTCCCCACATCTATAGAATTAGCAAAATGAGATTTTAAATAGAGCAAAATCACGTGGTAAAATCGTAGAAGTTTAAATCTCTGCCGATTGGGCCATGGAGGCAGTCTAGTGTGAAATGACGTGGGGTGTCCTTGGACTTGCTCAAAATTACGAAAATGCCATTAGTTACAGAAAACAGAAAACAAAAAGGCTCCGAATTTGCGAAAATGTCTAATTTACGCCGTTAATCTATTTGTTCGGTTTCAATAGTTATGTAAGGGCAATTAGAAGTTAATTAAATATTAATTAGGAGTTAATTAGATGTTAATTAGAGGGATTAGACTTAAGAACAATTAGAATAGAGATATAGAAATTGTCTCAGAGTCATTTAGTAAAGTTTTGCCTATTTGAAAATCGGCGAAGATTCAGTATTTTAAACCACCAGAACCGAATCAGTAGAATTTCACACTAACACCACTAGTTTGAGTGGCTGAAAATTGAGCCACTTCTACCCCTATGGATGGTGCCAATTGGCTGCCAAGTGAGTGGAGAGACTTGGCCAAACAACCACCAACCAAGCCTCCACCAATCATAAGAGAGTATCTTCTTTTAAAACACCAAAATTCCCTCTAGCTCCTCCATTATTTCGCGCCCCACCAGCTACCATATCCTCTCCATTCCTCCTTCTTCTTCTTCCTTTCTTTCCTTGCTTCCATGGCTATGAGCTTCAAGCTCCTAGTTTATGGCCTTCTTGGTCTCAAATCCTCTTGCTCCTTTTATGAAAATTGATCCTCACCTCCTTCTCTACAAAACCCCTCTAACAATTTCATGATTAAACATCAAATAGAGCCTCCCCACTTTTATGTGAGCTGCTGCCATGGTGAAGGAGAGAGACTAGGAGTTGGTTCTTGGCTTCCTTACTTCCATAGTTTCAAGGATTTTGAGGTAGGTAACTCAAATCCTTAGTTATTTGTTGTATTATGGGACTATATGGCTATTGTGAGCTCCTTATGCTATGCTGGTCCATGCTTATATGCTTATGTTATGATGTTTTTCTTGTGAATTGAAATGAAGAAATTTAGTCTATGCTGAGGAATTGATTAAAAACTCAAAAAAGAGCTAAGCAGAATCTATTTTGCGAGAAAATCCTATGGTATTCGTACCGGCGGAGTGCACGGCTCCTCCTACAACCATAGAAAGTGGATGGAACCAATTTTAAATGAAACTAGACATTTGTATCTTTCCAACCATATAAATTATAAGGCCATTGGATTAGTATTGAGTGAGTTATGAATTTTTTAATTTTAACCTGAAATTCTGAGTTCTCTTCTAGGTAGTATGAGTTGTAAGGGATATAACTCACTCTACAAAACTCTAAATTGAGTGCAACCAGTTTTGTTTGAAAGCCAACATATAGGACAACAGCCTATAAAAATTTTAGAGTTAGATTTGGTCCCAATTATTCCCAGTAATTCAGAAGTTGCCTTAAGTCCAAACTAGACTAGAACAGAACAATCCAAAAGGGTCAATTTACAGAGCTTATAACTCAAGCTCTCCATATGAAAATGAGATGCAACTTATCCAAATAAAATCTTGTTCTATTAGATTTAATTTGATGTAGGTTTCGTATGATTTCACCAAGATTTCTATTTTTGGTGAATTTTTACTTCTCAGGGTGCAATTCTGGCTAGTTGTAGGACAAACTGAGGTAAAATTCAAATAACTTGAGCTACATAAATCAAAATGAGATGGGACCAAAAAGGTTAGAAATTAGACAAATAGCATGTTAACATATCCAAAATTCAGACATAAATTATAAATTAAGAAGTAAATTATAAATTATAAATTAAGAAGAGAGCATGGCATAAATTATAAATTCGGGCAGAACTAAATAGAACTGGTAGAAATGACCAAATTGATTGTTTTACAAGTATTAGGGTACATATAAGGCTTGGGTTGAAGGTTGCAAATTTTACATTGATAGATATGTTATATCGATTATACTACTATGATTGATTTGTCTATGGGAGCTGGCACTATTCACGGTATAATACCCTCTTGTATATAAACCATGCTCAAGTCATGGAATTATATTAAGAGGTTGTCACTGTGATAAAAAAACTTTAAAAATATGGAAAATATAATATATGGCCCTTTAACTATAACTTTATTACTGACTAATAGTTCATAAACTTCATCATCTCTGATACATAGAGGATAAAATAATTACAATTTAAAAGCAATTGTGACTAATATAACACACCGAACTTGCTTTCGACTGGTCACTAGCTAGCTTCAATAGTCTCTTGATCTGGTTTGCGTCCGAGCCTTGCTCAGAAACTGTCCCAGTACTCTGCC
This sequence comes from Pterocarpus macrocarpus, assembly GCA_031439585.1. NCBI lineage: Eukaryota > Viridiplantae > Streptophyta > Magnoliopsida > Fabales > Fabaceae > Pterocarpus > Pterocarpus macrocarpus. Next base: position 32,429,432 of record CM062522.1, on the reverse strand, counting down.
TCATACTTGATTTCCAACTTAGGTGCTGGAATGTTTACGGAAAAGAAAAACATACAACAGGCAGTGAGAACTTAAGGTTCTCAGTAGGTAAACTTAAACCAATCTCACAGTGCCATCATAAACATTCCAGCCGCTTCGGTTTATTATGAAAATATGAGCACATATAAACAAGCAGTGGTTCAATTTTAAGTTGAAAATACCTTTCTCGAAGCGGGTCATATTTTAACAACCACTTGCCATATCATATGACAGACATAGAAATACGGATAGTATAATATGCTTCAACAAGGATCATAATAGCATTATGACTTAACTAGATAATTGATGATGCACATATAGATGCTTATACTTGAATATATGTAAGTGCACTTGACTTAATTTATCTCTTCTTTAACTTGCAACTTAACCTTGCCATTCTGTACTTGATCCCCCGGAGGTGAATGGCCTCTCTCACCCCCAGGTGATAGCCTGCTTTTCAGGTCTAAGTTCGTACCTATACATGAGTGACGGGTTTCCTTTCCCCGACCCTCACACCAATCTATTCCCCTTAATTCTGGTCGGTGGCTGGCCCAAGTCTTAGACAGTACCGCCCTGTCCCACGCTAGCTGGGTCTATGCCATGCCTCACGTGGTAGCTTAGTACGTCTTTCTTGCAAGTTCTCATAAATCTTATTTTTCTTTGGACATGATTATACATGCATATGCTACATGCATTCATCATATACTTCATATTAGACTTAAATCATTCTTGCCTATATGAATCTAATGAGCATAATATATAAATGTTCATAACAGTCACATAATTCACATATTTCTGCTGAAATTTCGGCAGCATAACGGATCAAGTCCGCTTCCCCATGAATAGTGCCAGGCAACCAGTACAAATGTACAAACTTGCAATTCAATATGGACCAGAAAATTTATATATATATATATTCATAGCATCATTCATCAATTTCAATTCAAACACCAATTGGGTCTTCGATTTATTCCCTCCTGTTCTGCTTGAGTTTGGTATACTTCATCTTTATTACAATTCAACTCATTTGAACCTAATTTTTGCATATGTCATAGAATTATGTGTCTAGTTTCTAACCCTCTTGGTTCCATCTCATTTTGATTTGTATAACTCAAGATATAAAAGTTTTTCCTCAGACTGCCCTGTTCTTAGCCAGAATTGGGTCCTTATAAGTAAAAATTCACTAAAAATAGAAAACTAAGTGAAATCATACGATTTTTATATTAAATTAAAGCCAACAGAACAAGATTTCAAATGAACTAAGTTTCATGTCATTTTCCTAAGTATATTTTGAGTTATGAGTTCCGAAACCTAACCCTACTGGACTACCCTATTCCAGCTTGGGTTAAACTTAAGTCAACTTCATTGGTGTGCTGGGAATAAATCACAACGAATCTGGTTCTGAAATTTCTATGGAATGTTCTATTATATGTTAGCTTTCAAACAACTTTAGTTTCACTCAATTTGGAGTTGTATAGGGTGAATTATACCCTTCTCAACTCATACTGCCCGGGTAAGAATCCAGATTTCTAGGTTAAACTTCAAAAATTCATAACTAATTCAATACTAATCTAATGGCCTTATATTTTATATGTATAGAAAGCCCTAGATTTCTAGTTTCATATAAAAATAGATTCATCAACTTTAAACTGCTGTAGGTGAATCCGTAGACTCCGCCAGTACGGACATCGTAGGATTTTCTCACAAGAACAGATTCTGCTTAGCTCCCTTTTGAGTTTTTAATAAATTTCCCAAGTTAAACCAAGTTTCCTCACCTCAAAACATTAGAAAAGCATCAAGGCACCCTCATACAAGTATGGCATGAGAAGAACATAGTAGCCACATAATCACATGATACACCAAACAACCAAGGATTTGAGCTACCTACCTTGAAATCCTTGAAGCTATGGAAGCAAGGAGACCAAGAACCAACTCCTAGCCTTCTTCCTGCATCATGGCAGCAGCTCATATGAATGTGGGGAGGCTCTATTTGATGCTTAATCATGAAATTGTTAGAGGGGTTTTGTAGAAAAGGAGATGAGGATCAATTTTCATAAAAGGAGCAAGAGGATTTGAGGTCAAGAGGGCTTCCAATCTTGAGCTTGAAGTTCTTGTCCATAGAGGTAAGGAAAGAAAGGAAGAAGAAGGAGAAGAGATGGAAGGAGGCTGAAACAAGGTGGAGGGCACATAATGAAGGGAGGTGGGTGAGATTTTTTTCTAGGCTTTATGACCTAGATAAGAATGACTTGAGATATTTGGTTTCAATGGTCATGATTTGGCCAATTTCTCCATCATATGGCTGCCATATGGCGCCATCTATGGTGGTGGAGGTGGCTGAATTTCAGCCGTTCCATCTAAGGTTATCAGTGTAAAATTCTACTGATTCGGCTCTAGCAATTTAGAACATCGAATATTTACCGATTTCCTCAAAACCAGTAAAACGTTACTTAATAGTTTTGTAAGATATCTACATGTTTATTTTGATTCTTCTTAAGCCTTATCTCTCTAATTAACATCTACTTAGCTTCTAAGTATCCTTTAATTAATTTCTGATTAGCCTTACCTAATCAATAGGATCGAAGAAATCGATTAATAGCGTAGATTAAACGTTTTGCAAATTCAGAACCTTTCTGTTTTATGTTTTCTATAGCTAATGGCATATCCGTAATTTTGAACAAGTCCAGGGGCACCCCACGTCATTTCACATCCAACTGCCTCCATGGCCCAAACGGCAGAGATTTAAACTTCTACGGTTTCACCACGCGATTCTACTCCGTTTAAAACCCTATTCTACTAATCCTATAGATGTGGGAACATAAAGGTCATTTTATTAAAAGTTCTAGGGTTATTATGGAATTAAGTTTTGGGGTCAAAACATAATTTCTAAAAATTTAGGGTATCACTGCGATTGACAAAAGTTTGCAGGGGCACTTTTGTCATTTCTTAATTTTTAACATATGGTAGTGCTATATTTTCAACGGCAGTGTTACACTACTCTATAATTCCAAGTGTGAGGATCGTTATGGCCGTACGCTCGAGAAATTCTCACACTGCCTAAGGGAAATAATTCAAAGTTTCCATTACGTTCTGTTTACAAAAGTGGGGATGTTACATTCTACCCACCTTGAAAAGAATTTTGTCCTCAAAATTCTAGGATTAAGAAGGGTCAATGAAGAGTCCTTTTTATTTATAGGGATACTCCTCTTTTCGAATTTGCATTTTGTCTTGTGATTACTCGCTGGTAGTTATGAGGTAGTGTCTTAATACGTACAAAGTATCCATAAGCGTTATGTTGATGTCCAAGCTTGCCTTATCTCTATGACGCTCTGAATTATTGTTCTATTTATTGGAGACTCTTACCTATCCCTCTTGCTCTATATTCCGCTACTCTTGCTTTGTGGTAGTTGCTAAATCTTTCGCCACTTGTACCTGAGACCTTAAATATTCAACTCATGAAGATTTGCAATTGCAAAGATTAGCAGCTATCGTAGTAATTGATGTCAATATGTAGCAATAATGATGCCTATGTCAAGTCTTAGGAGGGTCGTATATCCTTTCCCAAGATTCTTATTCACTTAGCTACCCTTAGTTCAATAATAAATTCGTCTCCGATATGGTTCTTTACAAACATAGGCTTAGGCCTCTTCTAAAGATTATGACTAGGAGCCTTATCTTAAAACTCCTTCTTCTTGGTAAAGTTTGCCTCGTGCCTAATGCCTGTAGGAAAATTTCAGGTTGCTCCCATTATACGGATTAAGTCCTAAGGCTCATAACTCTTTCTATTAGTCTAATATCCTTCTTGATTCCTAGTTATTAAGATACAGGCAATTTAATGTGAAATCCAAAGTTAAAATTCAGATCCTTTTATCGAAGCTGCAGAGTTTCCTTACTATATTGCCTTACAAGATGCCTTTCCAATGTTTATGCAAAGAGTTGTCATGGGTTATATGGGTGTCAAAGTATACTTTGTTTCGCTGACGTTCTGATCCATCATCATGTTCATCGAGTAAACTCCTCATCCTCCTTGTCATGTGTCTGACTACTTGTGCGCTATGTTTTCCGGTAAATTTTCTAATACTTGTGCCTTGGGCCCTAAATACCAACTGAAGAAGTTCTGCCATTACGAAAACTATCAGCTACAACAGCAATCAACTTCGACAAATAGTAGTCATAGTGGATTTGCCGAAGTTTTTTTGGGAAGTTGATTAAGTTATATCCAAACTCTCACCTACCTGATCTTCTTTGATCAGTGATGAATCCCCTTCCATTAGATTTTAGGTGTAAGGCTAGAGCTCCTTTCTAAACTATAACTATGGTCCTTGCTTCAAAATCTCTCTTTGCTTTTGCGGACTTTATTCCATTTCTCATTATTTGCTAATTGGATCTCATGCCATTCTTGTTGAACTTCTCAATGATTGTTGCAATACTTGTTCCCTCAAAATATGATCAGCTTCACATAAGGAAAGGATTGTGGGACAGCGGAAGTTCTTACCACTTTTCTACTTTCTTCACTTGGTTAACATGGAGATTCCTCGACTATTGTGTTGATGTCCACTTCTCATATTACCTTAACTGCTAAGCCTTCTGGTTATTCTTTATGATATCTTGCCCCTAGGATGTACTCCATTTGCTGTGAGAGATGGGAATGATAATCTTGCTTCCCTATTGAAGTTACAATATGAGGACTTCCCAGAAGGTCACCCATCATAATATTACTCTCGTCCAAGAACACTTAATTATGGAACTCTAATGGAACCTAGTGCGTTGGTGATGATCGCATTTAATCTGGTCCAAAGTATGGAGACTCCTCTGACTGTCTCTAATTCCAACATCGTAACCTTGCCCCTCATGGGGCACGCTTCCGAATCCTTTTTGATCATATATTGGTGCAGTGGGTCCGTTGCACTTATGATCGATGCCAAGGCAACGCTACTTGGTATTTCGTACACAATCTTATTTGCACCGTAATCTCATATTAGGTAGCTTTGCTCTTTTTAATGGGTCAATCAGAAATTCAAACTTCCTCTTTTCCTACCTCGTTCCTACTATGTTCTATTGTTACTGCAGAAACTTGTCTATTTTCATTTGTCGGAACCTACCTTGCTGTTGCTCCCTTGGCCTATTAGGATTAGTTGCATACTTTAAATCTTTGTTACTCCCATCTGAATTCGAATACATTTCTCGTCGAGTTACTCCACCCATAGCATATATAATGGTACTTAACGGTGATTGTTCGACTTTGCCTTTCTTCTCTAAATAGCCTCATTCCTCAGATAATAATATGTTGAAGATGATTCTATCCTCCAATCTCTGTGGTGACTGAGGTTGATAGAATTTGAACATGACTAGATTTTCTAGCACTTCCTTTATCCTTGAAAGATAGGAAAATTTACACTTGGTTCATATGCCACCTCTAGTCTGAAAGTGTTCCTACTTCAGCCTAGTAGGAGATATATTGTCTCTCTCTCTCTTGTTACACTTATAACTCCATCTGCTTTCCATACTGTGTATAGCCGTATCTCCGTCTTGATTCAATATACAGTTAGATGGGTCTCTTTACAGTTTGCTCAACTATTTCCCTTTCGAAATCAAGATTCCTCTTAGTACTCTTCCAATTTGCATTCGCTACAAGGTTGGTTCCCAGTACCCTTGAGGAAGGAACCACTCCAGCCTCTGGATGAGGACTTAAAAGGTCTCCCGTATACCTAACCGAAACTTCTGCCTTTAGCTTCTTTCATTGATTCTTTGCTTCCTTCGTCCACTCTACAAGCTCCGTAATGAAGGATCAGGTCTTTATAATGTGGTATTTCCATAATCCAAAATACAAACCATTGACTGAATTTGCTGGCGAGGTACCTTCAGGGTAATCTCATCCATGAAGAAAATAAGGACACTATTCATGCCACACATAAGAATACAAAACCAGGTAGAAGAATCCCCTAGATTCAATCTAGAGAAGATAGTTTAGATTGGGTAATCGCAATGAAGCTTGAACCAAGCCCTATCAGGGTGAATAAGATTCTTACTCAGCTTGTCTCCAACTAAGATCCTGTCCTTGATGATGGAAAATCTTTGGTGACCCGGCAACACTTTGTAAACAACCTCTTTCGATATAACTAGGTTTACTATGTCCATAGCAAACCGCCCGACACAATTCCTTTGATTAAATCCCTAATTCTCTGCACTCCTCAACTTGCTCAATTGTCTACCCCTTTATGCCATCGCTACTTTCTAGGAGTCTTATTCCTAATAATTATGTATAGAAGGCTCCTAATAAGCTTGCTGGGTGTTTTAGGCTTCTGTTTACACAAAACCTTATATTGAGGTGATCATGCTTAATACTCAGTCAAGTGCAAGAGGTAAGTCCACCACATTCACAACAAGGCTACCATGTCGAATATTTCTATGTCCTCTTCACACGAGGACCTAAAGCATGGTTTATCTAGATTCTCAAAGTATGCCTTAGAAGCATAATCAGTCCATCCACGGGCCTATACAGGACGAACTACTCTGATATCAATAAATGTAATACCCTCTTGTATATAAGCCATGCTCGAGTCATGGAATTATATTAAGAGGTTGTCACTGTGCTAAGAAAACTTTAAAAATATGGAAAATATAATATATGGCCCTTTAACTATACACTTTATTACTGACTAATAGTTCATAAACTTCATCATCTCTGATACATAGAGGATAAAATAATTACAATTTAAAAGCAATTGTGACTAATATAACACGCCGAACTTGCTTTCGACTGGTCATTAGCTAGCTTCAATAGTCTCTTGATCTGGTTTGCATCCGAGCCTTGCTCAGAAACTGTCCCAGTACTCTACCTCGTACTTGATTTCCAACTTAGGTGCTGGAATATTTACGGAAAAGAAAAACATAAAATAGGCAGTGAGAACCTAAGGTTCTCAGTATGTAAACTCAAACCAATTTCACAGTGCCATCATAAACATTCCAGCCGCTTCGGTTGATTATGAAAATATGAGCACATATAAATAAGTAGTGGTTCAATTTTAAGTTGAAAACACCTTTCTCGAAGCGGGTCATATTTTAACAACCACTTGCCATATCATATGACAGACATAGAAATACGGATAGTATAATATGCTTCAACAAGGATTATAATAGCATTATGACTTAACTAGATAATTGATTATGCACATATAGATACTTATACTTGAATGTACGCAAGTGCACTTGACTTAATTTATCTCTTTTTTAACTTGCAACTTAACCTTGCTATTCTATACTTGGTCCCCCGGAGGTGAATGGCCTCTCTCACCCCTGGGTGATAGCCTGCTTTTCAGGTTCGAGCTCGAACCTATACATGAGTGACGGGTTTACTTTCCTCAACCCTCACACAGGTTTATTTCCCTTAAATCTGGTCGAGGGTTGGCCCAAGTCTTAGACAGTACCGCTTTGTCCCACGCTAGCTGGGTCTATGACATGTCTCACGTGGTAGCTTGCTACGCTTTTCTTGCAAGTTCTCATAAATCTTATTCTTCTTTGGACATGATTATACATGCATATACTACATGCATTCATTCATGTACTTCATATCATACTTAAATCATTCTTGCCTATATGAATCTGATGAGCATAACATATAAATGTTCATAATAGTCACATAATTCACATATTTCTGCCAGAACTTCGGCAGCATAACGGATCGAGTCCGCTTCCCCATGAATAGTGCCAGGCAACTAGTACAAATGTACAAACTTGCAATTCAATGTGGACCAGCAAATATATATATATATATATATATATTCATAGCATCATTCATCAATTTCAATTCAAGCACCAATTGGGTCTTCGATTTATTCTCTCCTGTTCTACTCGAGCTTGGTATACTCTATCTTTATTGCAATTCAACTCATTTGAATCTAATTTTTGCATATGTCATAGCATTATGTGTCTAGTTTCTAACCCTCTTAGTCCCATCTCATTTTCATTTGTATAACTCAAGATATAAAAGTTTTTCCTCAGACTGCCCTGTTCTTAACCATAATTGGGTCCTTATAAGTAAAAATTCACTAAAAGTAGAAAACTAAGTGAAATCATACGAATTTTATATCAAATTAAAGCCAATAGAACAAGCTTTCAAATGAACTAAGTTTTATGTCATTTTCCTAAGTATATTTTGAGTTATGAGTTCCGAAACCTAACCCTACTGGACTACCCTGTTCCAGCTCGGGTTAAACTTAAGTCAACTTCATTGGTGTGCTGGGAATAAATGACAATGAATCTGGTTCTAAAATTTCTATGGGATGTTCTATTATATGTTAGCTTTCAAACAACATTGGTTTTACTCAATTTGGAGTTGTATAGGGTGAATTATACCCTTCTCAACTCATACTGCCCGGGTAAGAATCCAGATTTCTAGGTTAAATTTCAAAAATTCATAACTAATTCAATACTAATCCAATGGCCTTATATTTTATATGTATAGAAATCCCTAGATTTCTAGTTTCATATAAAAATAGATTCATCAACTTTAAACTACTGTAGGCGGAGCCATACACTCCACCAGTACGGACGCCGTAGGGGTTTCTCACAAGAACAGATTCTGCTTAGCTCCCTTTTGAGTTTTTGATAAATTTCCCAAATTAAACCAAGTTTCCTCACCTCAAAACATTAGAAGAGCATCAAGGCACCCTCATACAAGTATGGCATGAGAAGAACATAGCAGCCACATAATCACATGATACACCAAACAACCAAGGATTTGAGCTACCTACCTTGAAATCCTTGAAGCTATGGAAGCAAGGAGACCAAGAACCAACTCCTAGCCTTCTTCCTGCATCATGGCAGCAGCTCATATGAATGTGGGCAGGCTCTATTTGATGCTTAATCATGAAATTGTTAGAGGGATTTTATAGAGAAGGAGGTGAGGATCAATTTTCATAAAAGGAGCAAGAGGATTTGAGGTCAAGAGGGCTTCCAATCTTGAGCTTGAAGTTCTTGTCCATGGAGGTAAGGAAAGAAAGGAAGAAGAAGGAGAAGAGATGGAAGGAGACTAAAACAAAGTGGAGGGCGCATAATGAAGGGAGGTGGGTGAGATTTTTTTTCTAGGCTTTATGACCTAGATAAGGAAGACTAGAGATATTTGGTTTCAATGGTCATGATTTGGCCAAATTTCTCCATCATATGGCTGCCATATGTCACCATCTATGGTGGTGGAGGTGGCTGAATTTCAGCCGTTCCATCTAAGGTTATCAGTGTAAAATTCTACTGATTCGGCTCTAGCAGTTTAGAACACCGAATATTTACCGATTTCCTCAAAACCGGTAAAATGTTACTTAATAGTTTTGTAAGATATCTACATGTTTATTTTGATTCTTCTTAAGCCGTATCTCTCTAATTAACATCTACTTAGCTTCTAATTATCCTTTAATTAATTTCTGATTAGCCTTACCTAATCAATAGGATCGAATAAATCGATTAATAGCGTAAATTAAACGTTTTGCAAATTTCGAACCTTTCTGTTTTTTGTTTTCTATAGCTAATGGCATATCCGTAATTTTGAACAAGTCCAGGGGCACCCCACGTCATTTTACATCCAACTGCCTCCATGGCCCAAATGGTAGGGATTTAAACTTCTACGGTTTCACCACGTGATTCTACTCCATTTAATACCCTATTCTGCTAATCCTATAGATGTGGGGACATAAAGATCATTTTATGAAAAGTTCTAGGGTTATTGTGGAATTAAGTTTTTGGGGACAAAACATAATTTCTAAAAATTCAGGGTATCACTGCGATTAACAAAAGTTTGCAGAGGGCACTTTTGTCATTTCTTAATTTTTAACATATAGCAGTGCCATATTTTCAACGGCAGTGTTACACTACTCTATAATTCCAAGTGTGAGGATCGTTATGGCATAGCGCTGCTTGAGAAATTCTCACACTGCCTAAGGGAAATAATTCAAAGTTCCCATTACGTTCTGTTTACAAAAGTGGGGATGTTACACACAGGGAAGCAGGCCTGATCCGTTATGCTGCCGAAATTCCGGCAGAAATATGTGAATTATATGAATGTTATAAACATTTATATGTTATGCTCATAAGATTCATATATACAAGAATGATTTAAGTATGACATGAAGTATATTAACGAAAACCCGTAGCATATGCATGTATAATCATGTCCAAAGAAGGGTAAAAATTTTGAGAACTTGTAAGAAAGACGTACCGAGCTACCATGTGAGGCATGACATAGACCCAGCTAGCCTATGCCAGAGCAATACTGTTTAAGACTTGGGCTAGCCCTTGAACAAATTGAAGGGGAATAAGTCGGTGGGAGCGTCGGGGAAAGTAAACCCCGCAATCCTATATAGGAACGAGCTCAATCCTAAAAAAGCATGCTATTACCCAGAGGTGAGAGAAGCCATTCATCTCCAGGGGATCAAGTACAGAAAAGCAAGATCAAGTTGCAAGTTAAAGAAAGAGATGAATTAAGTTAAGTGCACTTGCATTCAGTCAAGTACAATCATCTATATGTGCATCTCTAACTATCTCATTATGTCTTGATGTTATTATGATTCTTACTGAAGTATATTACACTATTTGTATTTTTATGTCTGTCATATAATATGCCAAGTGGTTGTTAAAATATAACCCACTTCGAGAAAGATGTTTTCAACTTAAAATTGAACCGCTGTTTGTGTATGTGTGCTCACATTTTCATAAGAAACTGAAGTGGCTAGAATGTTTATGATGACACTGTATGCATGATGGTTCGAGTCTACCTACTGAGAACCTTAAGTTCTCACTACTTGCTTGTATATTTTTCTTTTCCATAAACATTCCAGATCCTAGGCTAAAACTTCAGAACAAGATAGGAATCTGGGATGTTCATCATTCAAGACTTAGGCTTAAGTCAGCCCGGAAGACTATAGAGGCCAGTTGAAGTTCAATAAGGGCGACAGCCACAATGTAGAAACAGTTTCTGTGTATAATATTAGTTACAAAATTTTTTTCTTAAAATGTAATTATTTTATTCTCTATGTATCAAAGATGACGAAATTTATGAACTGTATTCAGCAATAAAGTGTGCAGTTAAAGGGACATGTATTGTATTTTTCGTATTTTAAAGATTCACTGTGACAATCTTTTAATATAACTCCATGACTCGAGCATGGCTTATATGATAGAGGTTGTTACATAAAACACTTCCGCAATCCAAGTCCAAAGACTTGAGAAAGTTTGTTTAAGTTTTAGGAATGAAAAAGTTTTGAAAGCATGGATGTCACATTTTAACTTTTGAGGACCAATTTGATGTAAAAAACTTTTAGGGACAAATATGATGTCACATTTAATCTTTCAATGACCTATTTGATGTCAAAAGTCTTTCAAGGATTAAATTGATGTCACACAAATCTTGTAGGGACAAAAATGCATATTCACTTCCTCATTTATTTTAATTATAATTAGTTATGACTTTTAAATATCCATAAAAGCAAAGCAAATTTTAGCATACACTTCGGCTCCATTTGCAAGTTTGAATTGGAATTGAAATAAAGTTTTAAATTCAATTCCAATTCTTTTAAAATTAAAATTGACTTAGAATCTTAAATTTTATGTTTGACTTTGTCATAGAATTAGAATATGAACTCAAATCTGATTTTGACTGTGTATGAATGTAATTCTAGAAATGTAATTTAAAATTTCAAATTAATAAAAAAAAGTTTAAGATAATAATATAATTGATAACACTACAGTTATTTTTATTATAAAGAGTTTTTTTAAAATATTATTTGTAAAAAATAAAACATATGTATTTAGGCAAGTTATAATAAATATTATTAAATTATTAAATTTTAATAAATATGATAGCTAGAAATAAATGAGAAAGACAAATAATATGAAAGACTTTAATGAGGAGAGAGATACTATGACTTTTAAGTTTTAGCATTAATAATTATGGTGGCATATATTAGTAATTAAGAAGAGCTCATACTAGTTATTTTTTAATTTTATGGAATTGGCCCATGGAGTTTAATTCCAATTCCACTTATTATTTCAAACATAAACGTTGGAATTGAAAGGCTAATTCCAACTCAACTCAAATTTCATACTCAATTCTAGACTTCAAATAAGGCATTGCATAAAATATACTTTTTTTGCTTCAATTTTACGTTTTTGTTTTGGTACACAGGTTTTTTTCTTTTGCTGTTTTAATAAAATTATGCTATGGCCAACTTTACATTAAATGACAATATTATTATTAATTGCATTTTAAGGCAATTTGTTTTCTATATATAGATAGATATGTATGTTGCGCTTCATATAACCTGGTAGTTCGAATTGAAGATAGATATACATTGTTCAAGATGAAGGTCATCTCTTCAGTTCTTATCATTTTCCTTGTACTCTCCATTGGCATTGGTATGTATTGCTTACCTATTGAAAAATATTTAATTGCTTTTGGCTTGTAATTTGGATGCTTTTGAGCAAGTTTCTATGAGTTTGAGTTGTATAACATGGTATCGACTATTTTATGTTTTTGTATATGTATGTGTGGTATATGCATGGCATAGGGAATGGAGGGCTATTGAAAGTTGCAGAGGGGAACTGGTGTCAAGAAATACTTTACAGAGGTTGTGTAGATGATCACAAATGCGACACTGCTTGCAAGTACAAACATGTATCGGAAGCAATTGGAAATTGCATCTCTGGAGATTGTAATTGTGCATACCCATGTTAAATTTGTGCTCCTTCATTTATAATGTTGTCCCTATAAATATTTCTTTAAATAATGGGCAACGACAAATTTTTTAAAAAAAAAATTGTTATAAATATCAATTAGCTGCATCTTTCCCCCTTCTTTATTGCTTTCAATTTCAATAGCACATTCAATGGATAATAGTTCAGGTCTAAAAGTTTAATCAACTTGTTTCCATGATTACCATATGGATCTACTTATTTTGCGTACGTGCTACACTATTAATATATTAACCAAAATAGTTTAAAATAGTTTCATAATAAACAATATTTTTTTAATTTTTTGATCCAACAATATTTTTTAAATTTTAAAATGGTTTTAGCTAAGATATAAATGACTGTTATATGATAATAGAAATAAGAAAATTGTGTTACAGTATGAATATTTAATGTTTGGCAACAACACTCTAGTTGAACATTTTAGTTTAATCTTCAGCAATAATAAATAAATTTTGAATAAAATATCTTTCAAGCATACTCATCACCGAACCTTGCAAGAAACAAGATGGTTGTTCAAATAGTTCATGTGCCATTTTAAATTTCTATTATCCCAACATTTGCTGTAATGAAAAATTTGAAAATGCTTGTGGAACAACAAAAAGTTTCTTGCTATATAGCATTCAAAGTATATAATTAATTAATTGGGAATAAAATTGAGCTTGAAGAAAGGCAGTAAAGAAGTAGGGTGCTTGTGTGCGGATTACACTGAATCATCCTTCAATAAGATACAGTGTCATCAAATCCTCGTTAGCGACATGAAATTTCTGTTACCATAAAAAAAATACTCCACCAATTTTAAATCGGAGCACCAAAATGTATCCTTCCTATTGTAAATAAAATATTGTTTTTGTTAAAATCAACGCATGAAAAAAAATGAAAACTATTATTTAAAAGTCTTTGCTCAGCTATACATCAAGGGGGAAAAATGGCCTTTGCTCAACTGATTTCATAAATATCCACTAATTTTAATGTACAAGCTTTTATTGTGATTGACATTTAAAGAATGGGTAGATTAAATTGCACTCATCAATGGTTCAAATTGTCAACGAATTAACTCCCCCATTTGTTTGTATTGAGATTTACAATTTAATGAATATTAATATTTTATTTTGACATAGAGGATACTTTATTTGCCAAAATGCATTATTTTGTTAATTGCTGTTGAGAGACCGATAAACATGCATTTAATTTATTTTTCATAAACATGGTTATTATAAAATAAGTACATTAAGGTTCAATATCTCTATTATTTATTTTCCACTTAAAAAAATATCTCTATTATTCATTTATCTTATTTTAATTTGTTACCCTTGAATTGCACAGCATTACAAAAAGTATACCTCTCAAGCAGGGGTGGCAAACAGGGCAAATCCACCTCAACCGATCACAGGTCAACCCTAAAACAAGGCAGGGAGGGCCAACTTGTTTTACTGATATGGATTGGATATGTTAATCCACCCTATTTTAAAGTGGGTTGATGGATTTGCCCATCAAAAAAATAAATAAATAAAAAGCCTATTTTTAATAAATGGTTTAATTATTTTAAAGGTTCCTATCATTTCACTCAATTTTCAATTTGGTCTCTATATTTTAAAAATTTTTAATTAGTCCCTGTATTAGATAAATTATTATAATTAGGCTCTTAGAGCAACCTAGAATTACAAAAAAATTTTAAATTTTATATAATTTAATAGGTCCTAACCCAATTTTATAAGTTTAAATATAAAAATTTATTTAATTTAACGAGCAAATTTGCAATGATAAATTACTCCAGGGACTTGATTACAAAAATTTATTTAATGTAAGGATCTAATTGAAAATTTTTAAACTATAGGGACCTAATTAAAAATTGGGTCAAAATACAGGGACTTGCAGATTAATTAAACCTTAATAAATTGATCCACATAAAAAAATTTTAAAATCAAAAAATATTTAATAAAATTTTCATCTAAAAACAACAAAATAATATCAACACAAACTCCAAACACAAAAATCGTAGATTACATAATCAACAAATTAACCATATTACAATAATAGACTAATAAGTACTCCACAAACCACTATAAAAAAATAGGAAAATTGTGGCGATTTTAATATGGTAATTTTCAAAAACTGCCATTTCATTAGAGATATTACGGCACACGTACAGACAACATAAATCAAGCGAATATTACAGTGGTGGCGAGTTCTGTGACGCACCTCACAAAGTAAGGTGTGTGATGCACCTTGCTGATGTAGGTGGATTTGTTTTTGACCCACATTTAGAAAATGTGGCTAAACGAATTTGTGAATGTGGTTAAATAAATTTGTGAATGTGGTTAAATGATATCCCATTTATCTCTTTCATTCTTCTCCTGATCCACCCCCACTGTAACACCCTAATAAACGCATACTACGCTTGGGTCAGATACGGGCGCTTTATTACTGTTACTTATACTGTGGAAACTAAACTTCACTTGAAATTAAATTACGCTGAAAATACTGGTGAAGATTTTTCTTTGAATACGTTGACGCTTTAGCATCATGAAAAGAAAGCCTTCTGAAATGGTAAGATACTAGAAAGAGTCACTGGCTGCATAAAATATATACTCCAATATCATAAAACAAGGATAAGGTAAACAAATAATAATTCACAAATATATTGCATTAAATAACTAACCATTACATTCATATGGGGTTCATAATATATATATACATATATTTCAAAGACATTACAACAAGGGTGACTCATGGTTGAGCCATGATCCAAATACTAGATACGAAGTACAAATTTAAAATGACAAAGCCTAACTCAAAAGAAATATGAAGATGCAGAGCGATGGTCGCTACAAATCCCAAAACAAATTCTTCTTACACTCCTACATCACACGCCCGCCACCATGTCAGGATCCACACTCCACTCCACCGATGCGCTGGCCGAGATCCGTGACGATACGAAGAACAACTAGGTGAGAAATGGAATTTCTCAAGAGGGACTAACCCACACCTAAAGTGTCATCGCATCGCCTCAAATGCACTTTGGTTTTATTAATGAAAATAGGAACATTCATAAGGTTTCATTCTTAGGTTTTTGAAAACATGAATATCCAAGTGATTCACTTTAACATAATCTCTAATTATTTACATCATAAAATACATGGGCACAAGTATAATCATATAAAAATGCATGACCTGTGTTATAAGTTTTTCTTAACTTCTTCCCTCGTTAGGTTTGCACTCAGGTCCCTTTTCTTTCTTAACTTAACTTTATCTTTTCACCCACTAAACATAAGTGGTAATGAGCTTTATACCGTGGCTGACGCCACCATAGAATTTCTGCATTTACACTAGTCTGGGTCATGCCATGCCTCATGTAAGACCTATCCCCTATACTCACACTAGTCAATGGCATGCCATGACTCATGTGAGTCAAAGAGGGAAACTTAAATTAGGTCACCTTCCTTTTGAAGGATCATACCCTTAGTTCATCTTTTTCTTATTAAAGCCTTATGATGCAGTTATTCTAATTCTTCCACATTTAGGCATTACGTATCGGTCCCCAAATGTAGTTCCTTTATTAATCACCTCAAGCAAGCATGACGTCCCTGTAAAGTGTTCATATTTATTAGTCTTTTCGTGTTTAAGCATTAAGCATCATATTATCAACGTGATCATATTCATATATCATCATGATTCATCATAATATCGTCATCATATCATTATCATCCTTATCATCATCATAACACTATCATGATCATCATCATATCACATCATCATCATTACTCATCATCATCATAGCATCATGCTTTCACATAAACATAGGCATATTCTCAAGCAAAGTTTTATGAGCTTAGCTTAGTAAATTTGGTGTTTTTAATTGAGATTGCCTCTTGTGTAAACTTCTTTTATTAGGCTTAGTGCCAATTTTATCTATTATCCTTTTTGACACTTTTAAGTTGAATTATGAAGGTTTTTCCAATGCTTAATATAAGGGTATTAATGTCTTAAAGCTTATTTCTCCTTATTCTTTAACTTTTACCCTAACCAGTTTTTCTTTTACGGTGGGGTAGTAACTTCAAAAATTCACCATAATTTCATCTTTTACTGTTTTATTTCGAATTTTGGTATGCTTATACTTCTCTGAGTCTATTTTTAAACAAAAGAAGCCCCACTTAAAAATTCATTTTGTAGCTTGAGTTATGCACATTTTATTCTGACTGTTCAGACTTGAAAGTTCAACTCAGGTCAGTGGCTTGTCCACTTCACTGGGAGTTCCTCACATGGAATCTGACAAAACTGTTTTATGAGAGTGTTCCTCTATGTCTTAACTTTCTAACAAACTTGGTCCCACTCAAAAATGTTATGTATAACTTGAGTTATGCATGATTTATTACCTACTGCCCGGACAGAAACCCATCCAGGAAGAGCAAAATTTGAAAAATCATATCTCTCTCGTTTTAAGGCCAAATCTCACATATTTTATATGTATGAAAAGCTCTTTGAGTCTAATTTCACAGAAAATTACTTCGTTACATTTTGAGTTTTGTAGCAATAAATATACCACACGCTTTACAGGCTGCCAGAATTCTAGATTTACTAGTTTTTAAGTTTTTCACTTCAAGCTTATGAAGAAATTGTTATATCTCTTCAAATCACCATTTTCATGTTTTATCTCATCATCATCTTTAATATTTAGTTATCAAATCAGTATTTTAAACCAAGATAAAGCAAGATACATAAAACCATCATGCCACATATTCTCACTTCAAGGCAACATTTTTCAACAAGACAAAGAAAGCTCATAGAGCAAGAAATGGTCATGAGACCTTGGAGCAAGTCTTAAAACCACCTAACTATGAAGAGCTTAGGAGTTCTAGAGCTTGAAAAATACATGAAAAGGAGAGGGTTAGAGTCACTACCAATTGGATTTCTTGAAAGCTTGAAGAGAAAGAAAGATGTTGGAGATGGCCTCCTTCTCCTTGAGCTTGATAGTGAGGCTTGTGTATGAGTGGCTTTGCTTCTCCAAGGACCAAAAATGGTAGTCCTTGAAGGGATAGTGATGGTGGTGATAGGAGAGATGAGGGTGATGGTGCAGTAGAGAGGACTTAGGTAGAGGGAAACAAGAAGAACAAGAGGAAGAAAGGGAAGAACAAGAGAGGCTTGGGAGAGAGGTGAGAGCTTGTGTGTATTCTTGAGAGAGGGAATGAAATGAATCGAGGGAGAGAGGGAGGGCTGAAAGTGGCACAAATGAGGGAGAGAAAGTGAGGTGACTTTTTGCTTCTTACACAAGCTTAGGAGTGGGAAAACCTTAGAAAAGAGAGTATTGTTTCCTTTGAGTCTTGTACCTGCAAAGGCTTGTAGTGTTTCTTTCTAGTGGTTAAAAGCATGGTTCATCCTAGGATTGGATTGATGGTCATGATCACTCCTGTCACAATCTTACTATGGAGGAGTAGATTTTGGTCATGACTCAAGGAAGCTACTAATACGACTCTTGATCTAATGGTGTATGATGAGAAAGCAAATGGATGGTTGGATATTACTCTTGCTTGACCAACTTCCAAACAATAATTAAAGGAAGGTTTCTACATCTATATAATTGTTACAATTATCTAAATGTTAATTAATACAATTGGTTTAAGCATACATTAGAACATTTTCAATAAAAAGGGATTTTCCTCATTAATTATGTAAGGAAGAGGTAAGGGTTAATCTTCATGTGATTAAGATGTGATACTTATATGCTCCTAGTTAATTAGGTTAGATCACCTTGGTTTTATGTTCTAAATCATGAATTAATAAGGATTGGGCATTAGGCTTTTAATTGTAACTTTTAATGCATTATGTTTCAATTGTTGACTTTCACTTATCTTGTTGACTTGCCTTTAATTTACTAAGCTCTTGCTCTCGAGATTAATCGATTAATTCTCAATTAATCGTTAATCTCTCTAATTAGCCAGGATCACTGAGCTAATTAGCTTAGACAAAAATCGGGGATGTTACACCCGCGACTCCCCCTTAGTGGCCTGCCGGTGAACAACCTGCTGATGAACTGCGGTAGCTTCCTCATCATCCCCCGTGCCCTCTCCCTCGCCTCTGCTCCATCTAAGTACCGAACCACCATTTCAGCCGAGCCCAGCGCTACCGCTCCATGACCACCCATGCCTCATCGACGCTGACACCAATGCCACCCTCACCCTCACCCACGCCGACATCCATCACGCCACCTGCCGCATCGACATCGCGGAGCTAAGGAAGCGGCAAAAGACACAGATTTTAGGAGAAAAGAAGCAACAGAAAGCGGTTAGATCTGCCGTAGTGCGCACCGATGGTCACCAACCGCCATCCTTCACCAAGCTCGACATCAACAACAGAAAGACG
Source organism: Pterocarpus macrocarpus (assembly GCA_031439585.1). NCBI lineage: Eukaryota > Viridiplantae > Streptophyta > Magnoliopsida > Fabales > Fabaceae > Pterocarpus > Pterocarpus macrocarpus. The sequence goes on along the minus strand of CM062522.1, from coordinate 32,410,322 downwards.
AGAAGTTTGGAGCTAGGCGGCAGCACGGTGGCATGACGTAGTGGCGTGATGCGGCAGCTGAAGTGGATTGGTGGAGCGCAGCCAGAAGGTTGGAGCTGGGTGGCGATGCTTGGCTAGGTGAAAGGAAATCCAAAATGGGGGAAGGGAGCACCCTGCACTTGATTTTGTGCACAAGGTGCATCATGCACCTTATTTTGTGAGGTGCATGACAAAACTTGCTTACAGTACAGTGGTTCATCATAAAATATGGCGTTTACAACCGCCACAACTTGAGTAAAACTTTTCCCTCCCCGAATCCCACCTGCTTTCCCCTCTGTCCTCAAAAATCTTAAAAGAAAAACAAATGAACAAAAAAGAAACTCTCCCTCTTTCATCGCATATAGAAATGCCTTCATTTGGAAACCCTAAGCTCATGCCCTTGCTCCTTCGTTTCTCTCACTCCTCAAACTGTGTGTGTGTGTGTGTGTGTCTTTCTTTCTTTCTCTATTTCTCTGTCTCTATCACTGTGTGTGTCTCTTTCTTTTGCTCAGTCATGTGCTGCCCATAACCACTACACAGACTGCCTCTAGACGACCCTTGCCTTGCGCTGCTGTGCCGCCCTCCTATATCACCGTGACATCAATAGAACCAGCCTCAAGTAATCTCTGCTTTCTTACCCACGCAAGCAAAATGGTCTTTGTTACCACACCACTGTGATTCCATATTCTGTGTTGCCAATGTCATTTCTATTGTAATTAGATTTTTATGTTGCATTTTGAGAAACATTTGGCTTGGGGAAAAATAGCAAAAATAAATATAGTAAATGAAGTCACATTGTTGATATAAAAGATAATTACATTGTATTATGTGTATTGACATTTTGAATCTGGAACACTATTTAACTTTTTATCCATGTATTGTCTATGTAGAAGTTTCCTTTCTAACCCCTTCTTAGAAGAGTGATAGTTATCTAATCTTGTAAAAGCTGTTAGAATACGGCTTAATAATTTACTTGATCTATCCTTTTAGCAATTAATTCTGTTATAAATCAATAGTTGAATGAATTGACTAGGAGCAACATGTTGGTTGTATTATTGGTTAAGTTTAGCCTACTCTTAGTTTATAACTTAGTGCTACATATGTCTGTGGCTTATTGTTCATGAATGGCTATTTTACTTATAGCCTTTTTTATCTGTAAATTCTACTTATATGGTATTTATATTTGCTTTTGTTTAGTCATTAAAGTAAAGATATTTTGGTAATGTCTTTCATTTTCATTTGAATTAACTGAAGGAAACATTTTGTTCTAAATTATCTCATGGTTATCCTTAGGCTGTTCAAAACGATAATAAGCAGCACTTCAACCTCATAGAAGAGAATGGGGAGCTACTAATACGTGCTAACCAATGCCACACAATAATAGTATAATATTCCTTTTGATCAAATGTTGACACATCCAAATTTTTTTTTAAGTTTCAAAGAAATAACTGAACTTGAAGCAACTAGGTCTATACTCTATACTTTGCAATGCACCTAATTTTCTGTTGAAATTTGTAGCAGCCATTGTCATGTTTAGATGCCATTAAAGATAGTAAAAGCAATAAACATATTAACATGAAATTGATTCTAATAATAATTAGTCAATGATCCAAATTCTCAATATGGAAGCAACTAAATCCTTCATGATGCATCAGTGGATATAGATGTTGAAGGACAAGTTCAACTAAAAAGCTTAAACAAAGTTAGCCTAGTGAATCAAGTACTTGATTGCTTGCAATAAAAGCCTAAATCAACATATCTTGCTATTTTCATCTGACTTGAATGTGTGTTACCTTTTGAGAGACCAGTTTATTTCTTAAACAATAGAAAATCAGAAATACAAATGGTTGTCTTTTACTTTTGGTCATATTAAGTTTTTTCTACGAATTTACTCATAATTTAAGACTCTACATACTAATTATAAAGTTTATTACAATACAGCATTAGAAAAAAAATGTCACTAGGTCTGTTATAATATGTCAAATAAATTATAACTCTGCTATATATGTTTTGTACAAAAACTTTGGAACTTTCTTTTTTATTAAAAATATGTAATTTATTTTTTTCTAATAAAGTTTAAACTTTTGCATACAAATTTAGTAGCATTAGTAAAAGTGATCAGTCAAAACAAGGAAGTAGACAAAATTCGATTAATTTGGAACATAAATGTTAGGTTGAAATCTTGTTGAGCAAAATGATGAAGTATATGAAGATATCTTTTAATATGATTAATGTAATAAGAAACATCGTTTTCAATGTTTGGCCATAGCCTTTTAATGCATGCCATGCTTTTTCTCTCCCCCTTCCAAAAAATGTGTTTGGTGCTTTTTCCTTAAAAATTCTATGCATAATAGGACAAATCAATCATAGCATTGAAACTGGTATTGGAGAGGAGGCTTTCAATAAATTATTAGAAGTGAGGCTTGACTTATTGTGCACAAGTTAGCTTGGCTAGAAAGACCCCTTTGCTATAGTGGTGCTGCCACTTCCAACTCCTTTTTTAGCAATTAATTCTTGGTACAATCCTCTTTCTGCCAAAGGTCATTAGATCAGTACACTACAGATAAGTAATTTGTGTGTATAGCATTTGATTCTTGGCATGGCTTTTGAGCCATCTTTCTACTGTTTGTCCTTTAATTAACAAACTTTTCCTAGGAAAAAAGGGTTAAGTGCTGATTTGGCTCAACACAATACCCATTAGTGATTAATCTAAGATTTCTATTGCTAACCCAATTGGTTAGAATATTACAAGTGAATGGTCTTGAGGTGAAAAATGTAACACCTTACCAAACAAAGTATTATGCTTAAGTCATAATAAATTATCTGACAAGTGATTACGTGTAATACTGGCGAAATTCTAGTTTTTGTATTAGTATTATTTACGCGCATAAAAATACTTAATCGCATAACAAAATTTCCTGCATGACGGTGGAATAAATACTAGTTAATTGGTATAATATAAATAACGTAACATAAACAAAAACACAATAAGGACAAAACTACTGCAAAAGACATCATAATTATATACATAGCTATCTGATTTTAGAGTTTGTCAAGATGATACAAGGTGACAAAATGAGGCCACTAATACAAAACAAAACGGTCAGTTTCTATGAACAGCACCCCAAGTGGTCCCCATGGGACATTTCATGTACATCTCCTAATATCTACCCATCCACCCATGACCCAAACTGCCAAAAGAGGGTCATTCTGTACATCTAACCCAACTACGGCATGCGCGCTATCTAGATAGAATCTGATGAAAGGAACCTGTTCTCCATGGCAGCGTCCGCTTCCGGCACTGGGAGTAGAGGATGATGAAGAACTAGCCGCCTCGGATGGATCCTCGTCCGAGGTCGAGACCGACGACATCGGCTGCGGTGGTGAAGCGGGAGGGGCCATGGAAACTGGAGCTACTGGTGCGGCTGGTGCTGCTACTGGTGGTGGTGGAAATAGATGGGCCATGTGAACGGGTATGGCTATGTAGGGGACAACATGATCAAAGAGGGGATGCATAAGCGGGACAGCAAAATCTCTCTGGAAGAAGAAGTAGAGGCGAAACTAACATCGGCCAAAGATATATACAGAATCCAAAAACGGGTCAAGGTGTATGTGTAGCTTAGGGAACTCGATGAATAGCACCCCGGTCGCTGCATGCTCCATGGTCTGAGAATGATGCAGAACATACAATAGGGTGAGAAATGAATATTTCTTAGTAGAAATTCCTAGCCTCTATACATCTGTCATTGCTGTCATTCCCAGTTGTTTTGGTAGTACAATATTTTTCAAATAGTATCATAAAACGATAATATTCAACTTAATTACTTATTTGTAAAGCACACACCGAAACAAATTCAATTTTAGTTAACAGATACACTAATGCACTCAAACAATAAGCATGGTGGAACAATAGCATATTAAGAATAATAAACAGGGATATAGAACAATCAATAGGGAAACATTACATTATACATATGCATGTGCAACAAGAAAATGCATCTTGTTCTCGAAGGCTTTCGCCTATTAGAATTTATTTCCATCCTTAGTCCCCTGGGAGTTATTGGCCATATACTCCTGGGTAATAGTCCGCTTTTCAGGACCGAGCTTGTTCCTATACAGGATGGTTGGGTTTACTTTCCCCGACCTTCCTACTGATCTGTTCCCCTTAATTCATTCCGGGGCTGGCCCAAGTGTTGTGGAATTCTTTATCATAGCATGAAATGAATGCACATTTAGCTTGTTTCTTTACATATGATGCACTCAAGTTGTCATAAATTTTCATAACATATGACCTTCTTACGGAAAATTCGGTAGCATAATGGATCAAGTCCGCTTCCCTATGAATAGTGTTAGGCAACCAGTACATTTGTACAACTTGTAATTTCAAAATAGACCAGCTATTACATATATACATTCATAACATCATTCAACAATTCCAAATCAAGCATCAATAAGGTTTCAAATTGTTCCTCCCTGTTCTGCCCGAATTTGGCATGCCACAATTTTTATTCAATTCAACTCATTTAAATCTTATTTTTGGATATGTTACAGCCTTATATGTCTAGTCTCTAATCCTTTTGATCCCATCTCATTTTGAGTTGTATAACTCTAGATATAAACATTTTATCTCAGCATGCCCTGTTCTTAGCCAGAATTGGGTTCCTATAAAAGAAAATTCACTAAAAATAAAAAACTAGGTGAAATCACGCAAATTTTATATCAAACTAAAGCTAACACAACAATCTTTAAAATGAGTTAAGTTTCATGTCATTTGCCTAAGTATATTTTGAGTTATGATTCTCAAAATATTACCCTACTGGGCTGTCCTATTCTAGGCTAGTTTAAACCTAAGCCAACTTCATTGATGTGCTGGGAACAAATGACAACCAATTAAATTCTGAAATTTTTATGGGATGTTCTTTCATGTGTTAGCTTTCAAACAACTTTAGTTGCACTCAATTTGAGGTTGTCTAGGGTGAGTTACACCCTTCTCAACCCATGCTGCCCGGGTGAAAACCCAGATTTCTAGGTCTAACTTCAAAAATTCATAACTAATTCCATACTAATCCAATGCCTATTATGATATATGTATGGAAAGCCCTAGATGTATAGTTTTATATAAAAATGGTTTCATCCAATTTAAACAGCGGTAGGCGGAGCTGTACACTCTGTCGTACGGACCGCCGAGGGAAAACCCTAACAGCCTCTAGATTTGTCTTCCTCCTTCAAGCTATTTGCCCTCAAATCCAATTTTAATCACAATATACATGCAAAATCAGTCATAAAACATCATCATCACTCTATAAAACACCAACATCTCAGATTATGCATGCGCAACATGTAGCCCCAAATCAAAGAAATAAGAGGAGAAGTAGGATTTCTTACCTTGTCTTGTGTAATTTATGCTAATTTTGTGTCTTTGATGGTGGTGGCTTGGGAAGGGACTTGAAGATGGATGAGAATGGAGTAGAAATGAGAGCAAGGAGGAGAGAAAGAGGAGAGCTTCAGCTGATAGAGGTGGTTGAATTTTCTGATGAGGAGAAAGGAGAAAAAGTGAAAATATTTGAAGGTTGGCTTGATTTTGATTGGTGGACCTAAAATGGTTATGAAATCTGATTTGGCTTCCACCATCAAGGGCTATCTTGGCACCACTTGGGTGGGTTGTTTGGCTAAATCTTAGTTGTTGATTCCAGGGCACTCATAGAGAAATTCTACTAGTCCGGTTCTGACAGTTTAAAATACTGAAATCTTACCGATTTCCCTTAAATCAGTAAACTGGCTTGAAAATTTTCTCTAGGGTTTTCTATGCTCCTAATCTAATTCCATCAAGCCTAATCCATCTACATCATACTTAATTGGCTTTAAGTAAATGCCTAAGCAGATTCTGATTAAATTCACTTATTCAATAAAACCGAACAACTCAGTCGCTAACGATAAAATTTCTCGGACGTTACAAAAAAAAATTATTAATTTTCCATTATGAACTGCTTTTGTTTTGAAGAGGGAGCATATACTGCATGATATAACCTCTTCTTATTCTTGTTTCATTTTTAGGAGGATTCTTCTGTCAGTAAAGAAAGAAAGAGATTTTTATAAAAGGAAAAAAATATGAAAAATGAGAGAGATGGTGTAAATAAACTAATTAAAAATATAAAAAATAAAGATAAAAAAATGAAGTCAAAATTTCTAGCATTTTTTGGTCTTAGAAATTATTCATGCAATTTCAGATTGAGCTAGTGGTTAGATAAAAATCTTCCAGAGTGACTGTAACTTTTTTCTTTATGAAAAACCATACATTTTAAATTTATTTTTCTTTCTACATTGATTTCCTTATATTTCTATCTTATTTAGAACAATATAAGCAAAATCCTAGGTGGTTGTTTACATACTAAAGGTTACTTGTTTTAATTTTGTGCTAATATCTTGTATGCTTTCCAAATATTTATTTATTATTAATTCTTATATACATATTTAGAAATAATTACAGAAATTGATTTTATTACATTATCAATGTAAAGTATATTATACAACTGTTTGTGATTAAGAGATCCTCCTAATAAACTATAAACTTTTACATTATGGGTGATTGCTTTTCTTTAACAAGAATGGTGTAATGACAAATAAATTGCATTTCCTTATATCTGACTCATTTGTCATATTTTGCACCTTTTATGAGTTACTAATTTAATTTGAATCTCCATATTTTTATGATTTTATAAGGCTTTATCAATCCAAGTTGATAGGAGATGGGAGCATGACAATCTGAATCTCCATTATCTCATATATTTTTAAAACATTACTAATTTATTGTGTTGATTTTTGAAGGTTGTGAAAAAGCAAATTAAGGATAGTCAAGGGGGTATCCGCAACACTAAGTACCTACCAATCTTCATCATTTTAATGTACATCCCGGTTAGTTTCAATTTGTTAATTTTGTTCATATGCATATCAAATCATGTTCTATTTGATTGTTGTATTTATTATTCATAAAGTTGATGCCTATAGCATATTTCTTGTGCACATGTTTCTGAATTCATCCTATTCAAAATATATTTTCTATGTAAAGTGGCTATTTCTCATTTCACATGCTTGTTGGATGCTCTTTTTGGTGTTTTTCCTTTATTAGCTATTGTTTTAAATTAAAAGTTAGTTTGTGCTATGTTTGTTTTAAACTTTTGCTTTTTTCCTTTATGTCCTCTTATTGTTGATATCTCTTTTATACCCACTTTCTCATATATAGGTTTTCCCAATCTGTATCATTTACTATTACTTTCTAGTCATGCCAATCGATAAATCTTGGATTGGCAAACCACGGAACACACCTCAATATACGGAAAGGTTAAAAAAATTTATAGATTTTGCTTTTCAGCATCAATCTATTGGGGCTCATAAAATTAAGTGCCCTTGTCCAAAGTGTGGTTTTAGGAAGTGGCAAACAAGAGATATAGTTCAAGAACACTTGACATGTAAGCCTTTTCCAAAAAATTGCAAAGTTTGGTATTGGCATGGTGAAGAGTCAAATGTAGTTGAGTCAAAGGTTCTTGAAAACACACAAGTTATAGACGATGATTTGCAATCTCAAAACCCAATGGAAACAATGGTCAATAATGCATTTCGAGTAGCTAGGCACAACTTGAATGAACCTATTCTATCTTCTAAGCTTACAGATAGGGATGAAACTCTAAATGAGGACCACAATGGAGAAAATGTAGAATTTTATGAATTGTTGAAAGACTGTAATCAACAGTTGTATGAAGGATGTACAAAGTATTCAAAACTATCTTTCTTGATAAAATTGTATCATATAAAGTGTTTATGTAGAATGAGTGATAAGGCAATGACTATGATTCTAGAATTATTAAAAGATGCTGCCAGAATTCCTAATTCATTCTATAAGGCGAAGAAAACCATTAATAAACTTGGTCTTAACTACACCAAGATACCTGCTTGCCCAAATGATTGTATGTTATATTGGGGGGAAGATGAAGACTTGCAAGAATGCAAAAGATGCAAGACATCTAAGTGGAAGGATAATAAGAAGAAGAAACTCGCAAAGATCTTGCAGTACTTTCCACTAAAGCCGAGATTGCAAAGATTGTTTATGTGTTCTAAGACTACAGAGTCAATGAGATGGCATTTATTGGAGGCTAACCAAGATGAAATGATGAGGCATCTAAGAGATTCTAAGCCTTGGAAGACATTTGACTTAATTCATCCCGAGTTTACTGCAGATCCTCGAAATGTATGCCTTGGCCTAGCTTCCGACAGTTTCAACCCTTTTGGAGCCATGAGTACAAACTATAGCATTTGGCCAGTGGTTCTTATCCCATATAACTAGCCTCTGTAACATCCTCCCGAAATATAGTACTATGCTTACATCATAATACCATACTCAAGACTTGTTACTATTACCTGAGCGGATCTTTTCTGACAGCAACTTCAGTCGTCTTCAAAACTTCTCGAGCTATCTGGAGATAACACGAAAATAGGAGTAAGAATTTTAAATTCTCAGTAGGATTCATTAAGAAATTTTCATACCGTGTCATCGTTATTATCTCCAGCTACTTCGGTTTATTATAAAAAAGAATGACCATATGATACGAACTGTTCCGTTTTATAATTTGAAAGCAGAGTTCATTTTATTCCATGCACTTGAGTCGCATTGGCAATATTTCATAATGAGAATAATAATCACTGCATAAGTAGATAGAACAGTCTCAGTATCAATAAAACATGGGATATAATTATGCAAATACTCATATTTGAATTCATGCAAATGCACTGGTGCTTTTCTTTAACTTTCTTTGCTTTCTTTTCTTGGCATAGCTAGGTGTTACGTATCGCCGTCTCTAGGGTGCTTGCATATGTTTTAATCTTTAGTCTTTACTACCCTGGGACAGTCTGATCTAGGAGTGAGCTCAACTCGTGACCATTGTCACACAGTACTGACCCGCAAGAGGACCCACGTGCCTCTAGGTCGGAGGGACTCAGTTGGCCATCTGTCTCCAACATAGAGGGACCCAAAAGTTTTAGCTGCCTTCACAAGGAGGGACCCAATGTGCAACTGCCTCCAAGTGAAGGGACCCACATCTTTGTCTTTTAACTGCCTTCACTTGGAGGGACCCAAATAACTGCCTCCAAGTAAAGGGACCCAATCTTATCTTATTTAACTGCCTTCACAAGGAGGGATCTCATAACTGCCTCCAGGTGAAAGGATCCACATTTAATATATTCATATCCTTTCATTCTCATACATAATCATGCATAGACATGCTGAATGCACTTATGCATATGCTTCATCACTTACTTTCATACATTCTTGCATACATAATTTCCACATACATATTCATAACATATACATGCTCATAACTCCCTTACAATCTTACTGAAAATTAATGGAATGGGTCCGCTTTCCCATGAATAGTGCCAGTACTTAGAACACCAATTTATCAAAGAAATCATAATACTTTATTTATGTTTCAATCATCAATCTCATGAGAACAATTTTTGCATTTAACACATAGTTGCTGTCTCAGCACATTCATTCAACCCGATTTTTGTAAATCAAGCTAAAATTTCTATTTAACTCATCTGGACCTCACTTTTGGATATGTTAGAGTGTTATGTGTTTATTTTCTAACCTCTTTGGTCCCATCTAATTTTGATAAATGTAGCTCAAGTTATTTAAGTTTTATCTCGGCCTGCCCTGTAGCTGGCCAGAATTGCACACTTAAAAGTAAAATTCTACTAAAAATAGAAAACCAGTTCAAATCATACGGAATTTGTGTTATATTAAAGCTGACAGGACAAGCTTTCATTTACAATAAAATCATACGAAATTGGTGTCATATTAAAGCTGACAGGACAAGCTTTCATTTACAATAAGTTGCATTTCATTTTCTTGAGTAAAACTTGAGTTATAAGCCCCGAAAGTTGACCTTTCTGAACTGCCCTATTTTGGCCTGGTTTGGACTTAGGGCAACTTTCTTGAATTACTGGGAACAATAGGGAGTGATTTAGTTCTAAAATTTTTATGGCATGTTACTCTATGTCTTAACTTTCTAAAAAAATTAGTTTCACTCAATTTGAAGGAGTATAGGGCTAGTTATGCCCCTCGAAATCCAGTCTGCCCGGAATCAGGGTCAGATTCCTAGTGTAAATTTCAAAAATTCATATCTCTCTCAATACTAATCCAATGGCCTTATATGATATATGTATGGAAATCCCTGAATGTCTAGTTTCATATAAAAATATTTTTATCAAAATTAAACAACTGTAGGTGGAGCCATACACTCCACCAGTACGGATGTCGAAAGGTTTTCAATGGTTTCAGCTTCTGTTTTGCATCCCTTTTTGAATTCTCACCCAAGTTCTCATCCAAACTCAACATTTATACATTAATCCAGCCATAAGAATTCATATAAACACCATATATCATCAATCAAATGGAAACAATAAGAATTCTACTTAGCCACAATAGTACCAATGATAGAAGAAATTGAAAAATCCTACCTCAAATTGGTGTAGAAACTAGCTAGATTTGAGCTCTTGGTGGAGGAAGTGGGTGGTGCTTGGAGATTTGAGGAAGAAGAAGTGAGGAAGAAGAAGAATGAAGAAGGGAAAGTTAAATGAAGAGGGGAGCACGAAAATGAGGGGATTTGAAGGGATTTAAGGAAATTGTATAAGGTTTTGGTAGTTAGAATCTTGGATTGTGATTGGTTGTTATTTGTATGGTATTCTTTTGGCCACTTCTCCCCATTCTTTGGTAGCAACTTGTTGCCACTTTGATGGGAAATAGTGGCTGAATTTTAGCTACTTATTCTAGGGTTTTTGATATGTAATTCTATTGATTCGATTTCGACAGTTTAAAATACCGAATCTTTACCAATTTCTTTCAAATCGGTAACAAGGTTTGGAAAATCTTTGTGAAGATTTCTATATGTTTATTCAAGTTTATTCAACTCAAATCTTTTTAATTAATATTTAACTAATTTCTAATTAGCCCTTAATTGACTTTTAATTAAGTATCTAATTGATTTCTAATTAATTTCACTGATCCATTAAAACCGAACAAATCGATTAAAATGATAGAATTTTTCGAGTGTTACAGCCTCCATGGGTGTGCATAAAGCAAACATCATTCATCCTCTTAATGATTATTCCTGGAAAACAAATGACTGGGAATAACATAGATGTGTACTTACAACCTCTTATCAAAGATTTGAAGGACTTGTGGTTCAATGGGGTGCAAACATTAGATTCTTCGAAAAATGAAATGTTTAGGATGCGAGTAGCTTTAATGTGGACAATTATTGACTTTCCTGGTCTTGGTACCTTGTTTGGGTGGAACACATACACAAGTCTTGCTTGCCCCACATGTAACTTTGACATAGACTCATATAGACTGAGACATAGTGGAAAATGGTGTTTTATGGGTCATCGTCATTTTCTAGAAAAGGGCCATAAATTTAGATTAAATCGAACTCATTTTAATGGGACAATTGAGCAAAGGGATCCACCAATAGTACTATTAGGATCGAAAATATCAAAACAACTTGAAGGAATCAATGTTGCATTTGGAAAAACACTACAATCAAATGATAAAGGTAAAAGAGCCAGAGGAAAAACCCTTGTTGAAAATGGGATAAGACAATGGAGGAAGAAAAGCATATTTTTTTATCTTCGTTATTGGGAGTCTAATTTGTTGCACCACAACCTAGATGTTATGCACATTGAAAAAAATGTGTGTGACAATGTGTTATACACTTAATGAGACTGGGAAATCAGAAGATAATCTTAAAGCTCGTAAGGATCTTAGAGAAATGGGTATAAGGAAAGAACTTTGGCTAGATGAGAATAGAAGATATTGCCTATCTTTGTTTACAATGCCAAATGCAACAAAAGATATATTCTTGTGAACTTTAAAGAATGTCACAGTGCTAGACGGGTACCCAAGTAACATTTCGAGGTGTATTGATTTGAAACAACGAAAGCTCTTTGGATTGAAGAGTCATGATTGTCACATTCTTATGCCACAACTATTACCACTTGGCATACGTCATGTATTACCAGACAAAGTTATTGTAGTGCTAATAGAGTTGTGTTCATTCTTTCGACAATTATGCTCCAAAAGCTCAAGTCTCTTAGACCTTGACAAGCTTCAGCCTCAAATTGTTCTCACTCTTTGTCACCTAGAAATGTTATTCCCTCCATCATTCTTTACAATCATGGTTCATCTAACTTGTCATCTAGTTGATGAAGTAAGACTTGGAGGGCCAGTGCCAGTACATTATCGGTGGATGTATCCTATTGAGAGGTAAATATCTCGTTTTGTTGATAAAGGTTATCATTTAAGGCTAAAAAAAGATTGAAATGAGGTTACTTTTATTAATTTTCGATCTTCTACTTAGGTATTTGGGACACTTAAGGTCTTATGTACGAAACAAGGCTCAACCAAAAGGTTCCATAGCTGAAGGATACTTAGCTAAAGAGGTTCTTACCTTTTGCTCTCAGTATATGGAAGGGATTAAGATGCGAATCAATAGGCCAACACGTGTTGATGATTATCTTGATAATAGACATTCTTCACATGTGCATTCCATTTTCCGCCAATGGGTAGAGTAGTAGGAGCTTTCTCAACCTTTGAATTATTAGCTATGGTGAAAAGGCAAGCACATTGATATGTGCTACTAAATTGTTTACAAGTGAAGCCATACATTGAGTATTTAGGCAAACTCTAATTGACTCTTAAGATTAATATGAAAGTATTTCTTTGAATGATATACTTAATTTTAATTATCTGTATAGTGAATTTAAGGACTTTGCATGAAGGCGGTCTAGGGGTTGAAAGCCTTCAGCTACAAAGATAGAGAAAATGGTGAATAAGGATTTTATTGATTGGTTTCCTAAAAAAGTAGGTAAAAATGTGATGAGATTTTGTTAAAAAATATTTTAAATTTTGTTATGACTGATACATTTTAACACTTTTATTTTATATTATGAACCCAGATGTTGTGAGTAATGTGTTAGATGATTTAAAGTATCTAGCAAATGGTCCAACACAATATGCTAGAAATTTTTCTGCATTTAATATTAATGGGTTCAAATTTTGGACAGCTACACGAGACCATGGGTTAAAAACCCAAAATAGTGGGGTTTTTGTAACTTCTTCTATGTCTTGTGTTGCTAGCCATGTTGATGGGAGTTTAAGGCAAGCAGATTTGTCATATTATGGCAAACTAGAAGACATCATTGAGCTTAACTACTATGGTCAATTTCGAGTTACATTATTTAAATGTAAATGGGCTGACACCACTAGGGAAAGATGGTGTAGAAAGGATTCATGGGGATTTTCTTCTATTAATTTTTCACTATTAATTCATACTGGTGACCGTGAAGACCATGATCCATACATTGAAGCTTCCTAGGCTCAAATGGTATATTATGTGAATGATAAGGTGAATAAAGATTGGAATGCTGTTGTGCATTTGAGGCCAAGGGACTTGTATGATATGGGAGAAGGGGAAGATAATGAAGTTTATGAGAATGAGCCATGTTCAGAGCAAGATTTAGATCAATTATTTCAAGATGCTGGTGATTTACCATTGTTGAGAAATGATGTAGAAAATGAATTATTAAGCGAGTTGAATGTTGAGGATGAGATTGGGGGAGATGAACATATGTCAGAATAGTTATAGAGTGAATTTGTTTATGGTCTGACTTTAGTGTATTAAGTTTATCATTTGTTGCATGTGAAGTTTATATTGTATGACTTTGTATAGCATATTCTTAATTATATCATCAATTGATTTTAATTAATTATTTCATTTATTTATATAGATATGCCAAAGCCAAAGCAATTCAAGATACTCAAATTAGTTAGGAAGAGCAGTTCACTTGCTGCATCTTCAAATGAGGCTATTGCACACCCTAATTCAGCATCAGTTGATCAACTATAATAGCCTGAGAGATGTCCCTCAACAGCAGTTGGTCCAAGTGTTTCACCAAGGACATGTCTACTCCAGACTCCACCATAGATGTCACATATTTGTCCTTCAACATTGGCTATTCCAACAAGTTCACAGTCATCTGATCCACCCAGTTCACTACCTACACATGTTGAGGGTTCATCTACAGTTAGACGTTATGCTGGACATGAATCTAGCCATTATTGGTTTGTAGATGCCATAGGTATGTAGAGATGTAAATTAGCATAATTTTTTTTCTTTTACATATAATTTAGATATTTAATTCGATTATTTTTTTTCAGATGAACAAGAGGTAACAAGAAAGATTAAGTTGAGGGTCAAAGATGTCAACAATTTGGACAATAATCTGTGCATAATAGTGGAGTTTGATAGCTTTTGTTCACCAATAGGAGAAGCAGTTAGGCTTCTTGCTGGAGTTTGTGGGCTAATGATAACTGATTGCCTTCTTTTTCCCATTAGTTTTGAAAAGTGGTCAAAAATGCCTGAAATTTTCTTTAAGCACTAATGGGAGACTTTCTTTACAGTAAGATCATTTAAAATCTTTAATTTGTTTCATTGTTAGAGTTTACACTATAAAAGCATAATGAACTAATATTCTTGTTTTTCTTGAAGGCTTGCTTTTGCTTCAAGGTGAATGATGACATAACAAAGTGGTATCTACAATAGTCTATTGGTAAAAAGTGGAAGGAACATAGGTAGAAGTTATGGAATAATGCTTATGATCCAAGATTGAGCAAAAATCAAATTGTGAATAATGTACCACAAGATATCAATGAAGAGCAATGGGCTTTGTTTGTAGATTACCCCTTCAAGCCTTCAACAATGGTACTTACTTTATAATCACTTGTAAATAGATTGTTATGAAATTATTAAAACTTATCTACTTTTATTTGTAGGAGTTTTTGCAAAGAGAATCAAGAGATTTGGAAAAAACAAATCATTTCTCATACTTGTGGTGCGAAGAACTTGGCAAGGAGAAGGGCGGAATTGGTAGTTGAATATTTCTATCCTCAAGTAATTATTTATATAGTGTGTATCATTGTTGAATAATTAGTTTTATCCTATGTTAAAAATATTAGATGCTAGAGATTGGAAGAGAGGTTGATCGAGGCCAAATGTGGACCTTGGCTCACAAGAAAAAAGATGGAAGCTTTGTGAATGAGGTGGCTAAGGAGATAGCGGTAAATATTATATTTATTGTCGTGTGTTATAGTTACAAATTCAATCTTTTTTTTAACAAATTATTATTCTGATATTTGGTATTTCATGTAGGAGAAAATTGATGAACATATGAGTCATAATTCACAAAATTCATTTGAGATATCTCCAACTGATGCTATTGGTACGGTGTTTGGAAAAGAGCATCCTGGGCATGCCTCATTGGGCATGGGAGTATTTCCTACCATGGCATTCAAACATACCACAACTCAAATTGGTGGTCTAAACTTGGGTTCTTGTGGTGCTAGCACATCTTCTCCAGAAGTACAGCAAAAATTAGTTACAATGGAATCACAGTTGCAAGAACTGTGTGCGTACATAGCCATGAAGGAAGGAGGAAGGATGCTCGAAAGTTGGCAGCATTATTTCTGAATCTTACTTCACGGGTATATTAACTATTGTAGTACCTTATATTAATTAAATCAATTTTAAGTTTTTTTTTTGGGTTGTTATTATATGTCATGTTCATGAATGTTCTTTTTTCATTTTTGTGGAAATTTGAGATGTTGTTTGTTAGTACTTTATCAAAATTAGTATCATTAGGTTGGTTGTAGTATTGGGGTTCTTGTGTTGCTTTTTGGGATTTGAATCTACTTCATAAGATGCTATGTTTGGCAACTACTGATGTGTGTGTTGTGTTTTTGTAATGTAAGGAGCTTGGTTCTCTTAGCTTCTTGCATTGGTGAAGTAGTAAGGTTAATGCTTGATTTGGTTCATGCTTAATTTTTTTGGATTCAGTGCTTTTTGTTGATGTATTTTGCTATTTGAGATGCTATCCAGCATGCACTATGGATAATCTAGCATTGTTTGGATTAGGAAAGTGATGCATTAATGCAATTTTTCGTATGTTGAATATGATTTTTTTTTTTTGGTTTATTTTAGATTTAGAACCTATGATTCAGTGTTTCACAAAACAAAAGAAGTGTAGTTTTCTTTCTTTTTTTATTTTTAGATTCATTTTTATTATTATGTCCTTGATTTTATGGATATTGTGGAGTTGTTGTTGACACTCTCGACTGTTCATCTCTTTGTGTTCGATTTTTCGAATTGTTGTACTTGTATATCAAAATATTACATTTTTTTTTTTGTGAAAATCGCCATGCCTGACATGAAAATGGATTATTACTAATGCTGGAAAATGACACCAAATCTGGTTAATATGAACTATTCTTTTGACTTAAAACTTATTGTAAATTTGTAGGCATAGATTAATTTATATATTTGGGGTGTAAAAAACTTCCTTAGCCTTATGGCATTTAATTTTTTTGAGAAATTTGCTTTTGATGCTCTGGTTGTATTTGTGCTTGGTTGATTAACTTCCATTTTCTTGCTTCTTTATGGACCAAATCAAATGCAAAATAGGATGCATTGAGTTGTTGTGTGTAACATCCGCTGAAATTTTCTTATTGTTTTTTGCCTAATTGTTCAGTTTTTATCAAATAATTAAGATTAATTAAAATTCAACTAAATAATTAATTAGGATCAATTGATTAGCAATTAATTGAGTTTAGATATGGGTTAATTAGGTTAGAAGTATAGAAGATTTTATAAAAATTTTCTTAAAACCAATTTACCGATTTAAAAGAAATCAATAAGAGTATGGTATTTTAAATTGTCGGAACTGAACCAATAGGATTTTCAACTCATCAACCCTACATTAAGTGGCTGAGAACTCAGCCATTTACCACATGAAAGTGGTGCAAGCAAGGCCAAAAAAATGAGGAAAGTTGGCTAAAATTCAGCCTTGCATTCTAGGCCAATCAAATTGCAAGATTTTACCTACCACTTCAATGATTTTATAACACAATTTCTTTCTTTCCTTTAGCCAATTTATGTGCCACCCTTCTCCCTTATTTCAGCTTTCTTCTTCTCTTCTCCACTCACCCAACTCCATCAAAGGTTCAAGCTCAATAAGGTTTTGATAGCCCAAACTCCAAAATCAAGCCAAATCACACATAATAAGAGGTAAAGGTTTAATTCTTGTCTTGGTTCTCTGATTTTGGGTGGCTAGTGGTGGTTTATTCTCTTAGTTTTTGATGTGATGATTGAATGATTATGATGATATTTGGCTGGTTTATTGGCTGTTTGCGAGGTTAAAATCGATTTGGAAGCAAGAAAGGATGAAAATAGGAAGAGCTAAGGGGCTAGAGAACCAAAAACCCTCGGCAATCCATACGGCGGAGTGTACGGCTCCGCCTATCGTCGTTTAAATTTGATGAAACCATTTTTATATGAAACTAAACATTCAGGGATTTCCTTACATATATCATACAAGGCATTGGGTTAGTATTGAGAGAGATATGAATTTTGGAAGTTTGACCTATTTTTTTGATTTTGATTCTAGGTAGATTGGGTTGTTCAGGGTAAAACTTGCTTGTACTACTTAAAATTGAATGAAACTAACTTTGTTAGAAAGCTTACACATAGAAGAATGTCTCATAAAAATTTCAGAAAGCTTACACATAGAAGAATGTCTCATAAAAATTTCAGAGTTAGATAAGATTTTGTTTGCTTCCAGTGGTCCAAGAAAGTTGCCCTATGTCCAAATCAGGCCAAAATAGGGCAATTCAAGAAGGTCAAATTTCGGGGCTTATAACTCAAGCCATACTAAGGCAAATAAAATGGAACTTTTCGTAAATGAAAGGATGTCCTATTAGCTTTAAATGAGACTAATTTCATATGATTTGAATCAGTTTTCGGTTTTTAGTGGATTTTTACTTTTAAGTGTGCAATTTTGGCTAGCCACAGGGCAGGCCGGGATAAAACCTAAATAACTTGAGTTATACTTATCAAATTAGATGGGACTAAAGAGATTAGAAAATAGACACATAACACTTTAACATATCCAAAATTGAGGTCTAGATGAGTTAAATAGAAATTATGGCCTGATTTACAAAAACCGGGTTGAATGCAAATATTGAGACAGCAACCATGTTTTAATTTCAATAATTGTGCTATGAATTGATGCTTGAAATATGAATGAACTATGTTGATTCCTATGAGAAATTGGTTCTGAGTACTAGCACTATTCATGGGGAAGCGGACACATTCTGTTATGTCGCCGAAATTTTGGTAAGACCTATGCATGAGTCATAAGATACATGTGCATTTTTCAAGAAAATTCATGAAGATTATGTTATGATGAGCATAATGCCTATGTTATGATGAAAGTCCATAATACTTGGGCTAGCCCCGGAAGGAAAAGTAAACTCGGCATTCCTGTATAGGAACGAGCTCGATCCTGAAAAGCAGACTATTATCCAAGAGTCTAAAATGGCCAAGAACTCCTAGGGGACCAAGTAATGGAAAAGTTTATGAAGAAAGGTTCAAGAATAAGTTTTGCATGATTACATTGAACAGTTATTACAAGTTGTTTACCATTTGTCTGTTGTATTTACTTACTGCTATATGCTCATTTATTCTGTGTATCACTGTTAGTAGTTCATTTTGTTTCTCGTACCATCTTAAGTAAAACTAAATTTTGTCTCGGATTAGACATTTTCTTAAACTTATTAAATATGAATATGAATAGTTCAGTTTAAACCCATGTTTTATAATTAAATAAAAACCGAGGTAACTAAGAATGAATATGATGTTAGATAAACACCATACGTGAATCCTACTGAGAATTTCTGTAAATTCTCACCTCATTTTGCATTTTTGCATCATTCTAAGACGCTAACAATGGACTCGATGGCCACTCTCTTTATTGAGATTCTAGACTTGCAGCTCCATCACGATCTCGCAGTAGGCTCAGTGTATATAGCCAGCTCCTACCATTTTCGTCTTTACCTTTTTAGTGATAGGAATTTTGCTGTTCCTCCATGTCATCCTACTTTTGACCCTGCTGCCTCTTATTTTGCGGTTTCTTTGCACGTGGCACACCCTCCCCCAGCTCCTCCTACACCTGCCGCACCTGCAGCTCTTACTAACCAGGCACCAGAGTCACCCCCGCAGGTGGTTCCTGTAACATCCCCGATTTTTGTCTAAGCTAATTAGCTCAGTGATCCTGGCTAATTAGAGAGGTTAACGATTAATTGAGAATTAATCGATTAATCTCGAGAGCAAGAACTTAGTAAATTAAAGGCAAGTCAACAAGATAAGTAAAAGTCAACAATTGAAACATAATGCATTAAAAGTTACAATTAAAAGCCTAATTGCCCAATCCTTATTAATCCATGATTTAGAACATAAAATCAAGGTGATCTAACCTAATTAACTGAGAGCATATAAGTCTCACATCTTAATCACATTAACCCTCACATCTTCTTACATAATTAATGAGGAAAATCCTTCTCAATTAAAATGTGTAATTTTAACCAATTGAATTAATTAGCATTTAGATAATTATAACAATTATAAAGATGTAGAAACTTCCCTTTAATTATGGTTTGAAAGTTTGGTCAAAGCAAGAGCCATATCCAATAATCCATTTGCTTTCTCATCATACACCACAAGATCAAGAGTCCATATTAATAGATCCCTTAAGTCATGACAAGAGTTGTACTCTCCTTCATCAAGATAATGACACTTGGTGTGATCCTAGCCATCCAAGCCAAATCCTAAGAGAGCTCATACTTTTAACCACTAGAAAAGAAACACTACAAGCCTTTACCCAAGTGCCAAGACTCAAAGGAAACACAACCCACTCTTTTACCCCAAAGTTCCTAGCCCTTTTTCTTGAAAAAGAAGTAAGACTCACCTACTCTCTCTTGCTTGTTGGAGAAGCAAAGCAATCAGCCCACTTCTCCCCATTTTTGCGCCTAAACTAGCCCTCCCTGTAACATCCCGAGTTCCGATTTCCGACCTAACCTTCAAGCCCATGATTTCCGGCTTCATTTTGGAATATCAGTTAGAATATTATTTCCAATTTCCGAGTTCCGACTTCATCATCGAATTCTACACAGAATGGATAAATTCCGAATTCCGAGTTTGCCTTACTAAATATACGATTTCCGACTTAGTCTTGCTCAATATCCGGCTTCATGTTTCAAGGATAAATATACCCGGTTTCCGATCTCATCACACACTGTATATAAATCCCGACTTCCAGGTTTAAGTACTTGGGTTTCGAATGCCCGATTTCCGACCTAATGCCTCATGCTTCACAATAGTGTGCGTGGTTTCCGACCTCAGAAGTAATGGTTTAACACAATAGTACATGAGTCGAACTCAATGGACATGAGTTCAAATCTTTGAGTTGATTTCAGTTATACACGACTTCCTATCTCCGATTTTATGTGCATTGACCTTCCCGAGTTCAGATAGGGAGTTCCGAGATTATATGATTTTCAATTGCATTACTTAGATATCCAGGACCTTGATTCCAAGAATCAAAATAACCAAGATTTCCTCAAGTCACCAACAATATGGTACGAGTTCCGACATCCGGTTTCAGCTTCAAGCACTGTAAAAAAAAAGGTCACGAGTTCCGACTTCAAGTAATATAAGGACGAGTTCCGATTTGAGTAAGCGGCGTATCGATTTGGCGGCGTAGAGAGCAAGTTGGCCACAAAGTGAGAGCGTGGCGAACTTCAACCACAAATCTTGACCAATCAACACCACATTTTCTTGTATTTAAGTCAGACTTCCCCCTTCAACCCCGCTGATTTACGTCTCCTTTTCCTCCTCTTGCTCCAGCCTTCTCCTTCCCTTCCTCTCTCAACCAAACTCCATCAAATCCCCAAGCTTGGTCAAGGGTCCATCAATCCAGAAATCAGATTCAGCAAGATCATACTCCAAAGAGGTAGGATTCTACTTCTATTCTTGAATTTCTTGCACTATGATTGCATGAGATTATACTCTTCTTTATGTATTTGATGAATTATTGGATGTATTATGATGAATTATGATTGAATTAACAGAAGATTAATATGAAATATTGAGTTGAAATTAGAGTTAGAAGAAGAAAATTAGAAGGAACCAAGGGTTAGGATGCTGTCTGGATGAAGAATTCCATGGCAGTCCGTACGGCGGAGTGTACGGCTCCGCCTACAATTGGTCAAATCCGATGAAACCATTTTTAGATGAAAGTAGACGTTCAGGGATTTCCATAGATATATCATATAAGGTTATTGGATTAGTATTGAGAGAGATATGAATTTTTGAAGTTTGACCTAGGGTTTAGGATTTTCATCCGGGCAGGGTGACTTGAGGAGGGTATAACTCGCCCTATACAACTCCAAATTGAGTGAAACCAACTTTGTTAGAAAGCTTACACATAGGGGAACATCCCAATATGAAATTCCGAGTTTGTTATGGTCCCAATTGTTCCCAGTGATTCGAGGAAGTTACTCCATGTCTAAACTGAGCCAAAACAGGGTAGCTCAGGAAGGTCGACTTTCAGCATTTATAACTCGAGGTATACTCAAGCAAATGGAGTGAAACTTGTGGCAAATGAAAGGTTGTCCTGTTAGCTTCCATATGAGGCCAATTTGGCAGGATTTGAGCTTAGTTTCGATTTTTAGTGAATTTATAATTCCAGGAGTGTGATTTGGGCTAGAGATTGAATAGGCTGAGGTAAAAGTTAAATATCTTGAGTTATATAAATCAAAATGACATAGGACCAAAGAGGTTAGAAAGTAGACATACAGAGCTATGACATATCCAAATTTTAGATTTAAATGAGTCGAATAGAGATAAAGGTGGATTATACAAGATTCGGGCAGAACCGAATAGAATTGGCAGGATGGCCAAAATGATAATTTTACAAATGTTAGTGAAACCTATAAAGTTTGAGTTGAGGATTGCCAGCTTGGCTTTGATATATATGTGTTAAGTTGATTTATGTTACTATGATTGAAGTATGCCTTGGTTTGGCACTATTCATGGGGAAAGCGGACTGATCCATTATGTCTGCTGATTTACAATGAAGTCTAGAAAGCTATGAATGCTTAGATGTAAGGATAAATTTTAAAATGATATGAGTTATCAAGGAAGAATTAGACTATGAATGGGTATATAGAAACCCTATATTTGAGGATGACATAAGTATGATAAGAGATATATGAGAATAAACTATGAAGCATATATGCAAGAATGACACAAATCGACATGAGACATATGAGAATAAATTATGAAACATGTATATATGAGTACATCCCACATGTTTATCTGGATTATGCATGAGAATGAAAGAATGTAAATGTATTGAATGTGGAGGTCCCTTCACTTTCGGAGGCGATTAATTGAGGTCCCTCACTGTGAAGGCGGTTAAATGATAAAGACATGGGTCCACTTCACCAGAGGCGATTGCACATTGAATCCCTCATTGTGGCGCTAAAGACTTAGGTCCCTCTATGTTGGGCGATTGCACATTGAGTCCCTCCAACCTAGAGGCGTGGGTCTCCCACTGGGTGAGTCGGTGTGACGACGGTCACGGGTGAAGCCGATGAGCTCACTCCAGGTCAGGCTACCCAAGGCGATATGCACCCTAAGGGACGGCAATATAACGCCTAGGTGTGCCAAGTAAAGACTAAAGACCAAGGCTAAAGATTTAAGTATATGCGGTTTAACAGGAACTTACATGAGGCATGGCATGACCAAAGGCTAGTGTAAGTACCAAGTGCAGATCCCATATTCCTAAGGAACGTAACATGGCGATCACGCTCTGATGGGGTGTGACATGGCGATCATACTCTGGAATGTGACACGTAAAGATTTTATGATAACAAAGAAAGAGATATGAAGAAAGAAAGCAAGTTTTAAGTCTATGTATGAATTCATATACAAGTTAAGTTATGTGCAAATATTATGTCCTCAGCATAGTGATGTTATATGGGCGTCTTAAGATGATGTAGTTCCAGTAAAATATATGTTAAAGTAATGCCTCTAGTACATTGGTGCTATCGTACCTTATTGTATTTCAGTTATTAGTCCCAATATAATTCATGATTTGATTTCTATGGATTCTCTCAGATGCTAAGTGTATGATTAAAATAAACTTTGCTTCGGAATAGATATATTTTCGAAATGTAAAATTAAACAATATTTGTCTGACATATTCACCTTTTTCATAATAGCAAAAGCAATGGAGATGACAATGATGACATTACATGTGTATCATGGGAATCCTCTGAGAATTTATAATTCTCACTCTTATTTTCAGTGTTGTCTCCGGTAAAGTTCAAGAGGTATCGAGTAGCCTTGTGAAGTTGTCTTTATCGGATAAGGTCCATTCAGTAAACTGCAATAACTCCAGGGGTGTGCACTTATGACTTAAGCATAGTACTGTACTTGGAAGGGTGTTACACTCCCACTCTCTCATTTGTGATTTTCATCCTCTCACTACAAGCCTAAGCTCCCACTTCTCTCTAAGCCTCATTCTAGCTCTTCTACTCTTCCAATTCCTCTTCCTCCCACTTTCACACCCCATCCAACTCTCTTTCCTTTCACCATTCCACTAGCCCTTCAAGGACCACCCTCTTTGGTTCTTGAGGAAGCAAAACAAATACTCACTTAGCCCCATTATCAAGCTCAAGGAGGAAGAAGGCCATCTCCAACCATTCTCATTCTTCAAACTTGTCAAGAGAAATCCTTGTGGTAGTGACTCTAACCCTCTCTTCTTCATGTATTTTTCAAGCTCTAGAACTCCTAAGCTCTTCATAGCTAGGTGGTTTTAGGACTTGCTCCAAGGTCTCATGACCATTTCTTACTCTATGAGCTTTCTTTGTCTTGTTGAAAATGTTGCCTTGAAGTGAAAATATGTGGCATGATGGTTTTATGTATCTTGCTTTGTCTTGGTTTAAAATACTGATTTGGTGACTAAAACTTTGAGTATGATGATGAGTTAAAACATGAAAATGGTGATTTGAAGTGATATAACAATTTCTCCATAAGCTTGAAGTGAAAAACTTAAAAACTAGTGAATCTGGAATTCTGGCAGTCTGTAAAGCGTGCGGTATGTTTATTGCTACAAAACTAAAAATGCAACGAAACTAATTTTCTATGAAAGTAGACTCAAAGAACTTTTCATACATATAAAATATGTGAGATTTGGCCTTAAAACGAGAGAGATATGATTTTTCAAAATTTACTGTTCCTAGATGGGTTTTTGTCCGGGCAGTAGGTAATAAAACATGCATAACTCAAGTTATACATAACATTTTTGAGTGGGACCAAGTTTGTTAGAAAGCTAAGACATAGAGGAACACTCCCATAAAACATTTTTGTCAGATTCCATGTGAGGAACTCCCAGTGAAGTGGACAAGCCACTGACCCTAGATGAACTTTCAATCCTGAATAGTCAGAATAAAATGTGCATAACTCAAGCTACAAAATGAATTTTTAAGTGGGATTTGTTTTGTTTAAAAATAGACTCAGAGAAGTATATCCACACAAAAATTCAAAATAAAAGAGTAAAAGATGAAATTATGGTGAATTTTCAAAGTTACTGCCCTACTGTAAAAGTAAAACTGGTTAGGGTAAAAGTTAAAGAATAAGGAGAAATAAGCTTTAAGACATTAATACCCTTACATTAAGTATTAGAAAACCTTCATAATTCAACTTAAAAATGTCAAAAAGGATAATAGATGAAATTGGCATTATGCCCAATAAAAGAAGTTTACACAAGAGACAATCTCAATTAAAAGCTTGCACCAAATTTATTAAGCTAAGCTCATAAAACTTTGCTTGAGAATATGCCTATGTTTATGTGCAAGCATGATGCTATGATGATGATGAGTAATGATGATGATATGATATGATGATGATGATGTGATATGATGATGATGATTATGATATGATATGATGATGATGTGATATGATGATGATTATGATAGTGTTATGATAATGATATGATGACGATATTATGATGAATCATGATGATATGAATATGATATGTTGATAATATGATGCTTAATGATAAACATGAAAAGACTAATAAATATGAACACCCTGGGGACGGCGATACGTAACGCCCAGAGGTGATTAATAAAGGAACCACATTTGGGGACGGCGATACGTAACGCCTAAATGTGGAAAAGAATCAGAATAACTTTGCATCATAAGCTTTAATAAGAAGAGAAAGTAAACTAAGGGTGTGATCCTTCAAAAGGGAAGGTGACCCAAAGTAAGCTCCCCTCACCCACGACTCACATGAGGCATGGCATGACCCAGCTAGTGTGAGTATAGGGGATAGGTCTTACTTGAGGCATGGCATGACCCAGCTAGTGTAAGTACCGAAATTCTATGGTGGCGACGGCCACGGTATGAGCTCATTAACACTTATGTTTAGTGGGTGAAAAGATAAAGTCAAGTTAAGAAAAGAAAAGGGACTTCGGTCCAAAAACCTAGAAAGGGAAATAAGTTAAGAGAATCTTATAGCATGAACATGCATGTTTTATATGATTATACTTATGCCCATGTATGTTATGATGTAAATGATTAGAGATTATGTTAAAATTGAATCCACTTCGGATATTCATGTTTTCGAAAACCTAAGAACAGAACCTTATGAATGTTCACTATTTTCATTAATAAAACCGAAGTGGCTGGGACGATGACGATGACACTTTCATGTCGGGTTCGAGTCCTACTGAGAAATTCCATTTCTCACCCTAGTTATTCTCCTATATCGTCACCAGATCTCGATGGCGCATCCGGTGGAGCCGAGCATGGATCCCCGACACTGTGAGCGGGCGTATGACGTGGGATGTTAGACGATTGCTGATGTGGACTTGTCGTCGCCATAGCTCTGCATCTTCATTCATCTCTTTTGTGACGAACGATGTCGATTTTAGTTTGTATCTAGTATTTGGATCATGGCACGACCATGAGCCTCTTCTGATGTAATGCTGATATATATGTATGTATATATATGATGAAACCATATCGATGTAATGATTTTGCTATATAATGCAATGTATTTATGAATTACTATTCATTTACCTTTCTCTTGTTTTATGATATTGGAGTACGTATTGTATGCGACACGCTCTTTCTCTGCCTAGCTTCTTGTTCAAGGCTTTACTTTTCAAAACACTGCAAAGCGACGATGTATTTCAAAGAAAAATCTTATCGTATTTTCCGCGTAACTTAGTTTCAAGCAAAGATTAGTTTTCCACGAGCATAAGTAACAACTAATAAAACGCCGTAATACGTCTTAAGCGTAGTATGGGTTTATTAGGGTGTTACAGTTCCTGACATGCCGCTCAGCTTTGAGAGTGACCCTTCTGAGGCTACCAGCTCATCATCCTCCTCCTCCTCGGGACCTAGTACAGACTACTCTCCAGCCAGGCCTAGCATGGCCAACGGCAATTGACTGAGTAGGTTAGTCGCAGATGATGTTGTACAGCATGACCTTCTTTTGACAGTACACAGCTTTGGGTCATAGACTTAGCAGCATGTTTAGCAGTAGGCTTGAAATGTCCTCTGAGGACCTCATAGGATCGTTTTGACTGACATGGGTCTTATGTCTTTTTTGGTACACCGGCCCCACTTCTGTATCCTGTTTTGAAATTTTGTATATAAACTAAAGCACTGGCTTCCGACATATATATACACGTATGCAATTGATGATATATATTACTTACTCTTTTCTTTTCTGTGGTGGTATATTAAACTCTGTCACGTTCGTTATATACAGCGCTCCGTTTCTTCTGTTCAAATCCATTTCTTCTATCCAAAAAAAAAAAAAAATTAATTATGATATGACAAAGGGAACATAAGTAGAGTATCAATACGGTAATACAATCTAATAATTTCATGCTATGACTTAAGCATAACATTAAATTAGTAGGGTGTTACATTGTGCATGTTTGAATTGATCAATTACATGTCCATTTGGAGATTGTTATTTGTACATTTTTGTCTATCTGACCTCATGGAATCCCTACATACAAAAACTTGTGTTAGCTATATACCTTTGGCTCTAGCATATCAGTATATAATTAGTATATCTTGATGTTGTTATGTCCATGTAGTTGGTATTGAGAAAGATATTTAGACGTTGTTGGCACTAAAGTTCAATCAAAAGTCTAAGCATGGAAGGGATGTAAGCTACTGTGATTAATTAAATTAACAGCACTATCTATGTTTTCCACTCTTGTGATCCCCTATCCCTCCATGTGCCCCTCATGCTTTGGTTGCATCCTTCTGTTGATTAATTAGTCTTTTATGTTTATCAATTTACCAAAGAAGCACATTGCTAGTTAAACATGAATTAGGCTTTGTTAATTTGATCTTGTAAATTTAATTTAATTTGGAAACACTTTTATTGTAGCACTAGATATAGGAAGTGGGGTTGAGTCGCCAAATGACATAAGAAGATCATCAAATGGAAGTAATAATAATCCATCAAATAATCTTCCGAGCCCTCATACATGATCCTTTTTATTAACTTTTGTCAACTGTCCTATAACTTTAAGCCTTAAATAATGTTGAATTGTTAGTGTGATTTGTATACTTGGATTAACTATTCCTTTTTCATTTTCAAGTACTTTATGCATCTAGACTTATTGCAACTTATCATGTAGAAACTCATTTTATGCTTTAGTAATAGAAATTTTCTATTGAATGTTGAGAAATATTATTATATTTATATCGATATATGTTTTGATGCGAAAGATACCTTCAATTAAAAATAATGGAATAATTGTAATATAGGTTTTGATATTTGATAATAAATTAGAGCAATTTAAAATGAAACAATTCATTAAAATCATGCTCTATATATATATATATATATATATATATGAAAATCGCCACAATAACAAGTAGAATATGCCACTACAAATTGTAAAACATGGCATTTTTAAATGCCACATTTCTCAGAAAAATATGGCAGTTTTGACTGTCATAATTCTTAGTAAAATATGCCATTGTCAATTGTAAAATATGGCGATTTAGACTGTAATATCCACCAAAATTTTTTTATCGTTTTTCGATCAATCGTTCGGTTTTATCAAATAATTGAGATTAATTAAAATTCGGTTAAATAGTTATTTAGGATCAATTGATTGGCAAATAATTAAGTTTAGATATGAGGGAATTAAGTTAGAAGTATAGGAGATTTCATAAAATTTTATTGAAAATCGATTTACCGATTTAAAGGAAATCGGTAAGATTACGGTATTTTAAACTGGCAGAACCGAACCAATAGAATTCCAGCTCTTTAACCCTACTTTAAGTGGCTGAGAACTCAGCCACTTAACACCTAAATGTGGCACCACTTTGGCCACAATCCATGGAGAGGCTTGGCTGAATTTCAGCCATACAAGATTCAACCAATCAAATGCCAAGGAAGCTAACTACTTCTACTCCTTTAATCAAAATTTTCCTCCCCTTTTTCACTCATTCAGACTGCGCTGCCTTCTCCCCTCCTTTCAGCTCTCCTCTTCTCTTTTTCACTCACATAACTCCATCAAACTCTCAAGTTCAACCAGGTTTTGCTCATCTAAGCCCCAAAAACTAAGCCAAATCACATATTACAAAAGTAGAGGTTTAATTCTTGCATTAATTCTGTGATCTTGGCTGGTTGAGGGTGGATTATTTCCACAATCTTTGATGTATTGATTGAATGATTATGATGATATATGGCTGGTTATTGGCTATTTGTTTGGTTAAAATTGAATTGGAAGCAAGAAAGAATGAAAATAGGAAGAGTTGAAGGGCTGGAGAACCAAAAACCCTCGGCAGTCCGTATGGCGGAGTGTACAGCTCCGCCTACCGCTGATTAAATTTGATGAAACAATTTTTATATGAAACTAGACATCTAGAGCTTTCCATACATATATCGTATAAGGCCATTGGATTAGTCTTGAGAGAGATATGAATTTTTGAATTTCGACCTAGGTTTCTAACTTTGATTCTGGATAGACTGGGTTCTTTAGGACAGAACTCGCCCTATACTACTTGAAATTTAATGAAACTAACTTTTTTAGAAAGCTTACACATAGGAGAATTTCAGAATTAAATAAGGTCTCGTTTGCTCCCAGTGATCCAAGAAATTTACCCTATGCCCAAACTGGGTTAGAATAGGGCAGTTCAGGAAGGTCAGAATTCAGGGCTTATAACTCGAGCCCTACTAAGTCAAATGGAATGTGACTTTTTGTAAATGAAACTTTGCCCTATTAGCTTTAATATGAGATCAATTTTGTATGATTTGAATCAGTTTTTGATTTTTAGTGGATTTTAACTTTTAGGTGTCTAATTTTGGCCAGCCACTAGGCAAGCCGGGATAAAACCTAGATATCTTGAGCTATAGTTATCCAAATTAGATGGAACCAAAGAGTTTAGAAAATAGACACATAACACTTCAACATACCCAAAATTGAGGTCCAAATGAGTTAAATAGAAATTATGACTTGATTTATAAAAATCGGGTTGACAGACCTTGTTGAGGCAAAAACTCTGCCTTAATAAGATTAATGTTATTATGAGTTCAATGTTAAAAAATTGTATGCAATGTTGTGACCTCTATGATAAATTGGTGTTCTGGTGTACTGGCACTATTTATGGGGAAGCGGACATGTTCCGTTATGCTGCCGAAATTTTGGTAGAATCTATGCATAAGTTATGATATACATGTTAATACAAGTGCATTTTCAAAAAAAACTATGAAGGTTATGATAAGAATTATGTTATTATGAAAGTTCCATGCAACTTGGGCCAGCCTTGGATAAAAAGTTAAGAGGAATAGATCAGTGGGAAGGTCAGGGAAAGCAAACCCGGCATTCCTGTATAGGAACGAGCTCGATCTTGAAAAGCAGACTATTACCCAAGAGTCTAAATGGCCACGAACTCCCAAGGGACCAAGTAATGGAAAATAAGGAAAAGTAATGGGGAAAGCTTATGACGAAAGAATTAAGAATGAGTTACATGATTACATGAATGCATAATTTCATGGAATAGTTATGTTAAGATGTTTGCAGTTGTCTATTATATTTGTTTACTGCCATTTGTTCAATTATTTTGTTTATTATTCTGTAAATCCTTATTAGTAATCTATTCTATTTCTTATGCCATTTAAAGTAAAACTGAACCTTGCCTCGGACCAGACGTTTCCTTAAACACATCAAAACAGATAGTCTAGTTTGAACACATGCTTTTATAATTAAATAAAAATCGAGGCAACTGAAAATGTATGTGACGTCAGATAACCACTATACACGAACCCTACTGAGAATTTCTTTAAATTCTCACCTTGTTCTGTATTTCTCGCATCATTCTCAGACACTGGTGATGGACTCCACGGCCACCCTTTTCATTGAGATTCTAGATTTGAAGCTTCACCACGATCCAGTATTAGACTCTCTGTATATAGCCGGTTCTTGTAACTTCCACCTTTACCTATTTAGCAATAGGAACTTTGTTGTCCCTCTTCATCATCTTGCATTTGATCCTACGACTCCTTACATCGCCATCCCACTACGCATGGCGCACCCACCTCCAGCTCCTCTTGCACCCGCAGCACATGCAGCTCCTGCTGACCCTACACCCGAGTCACCTCCGCAGGCAGTTCCAGATATTCCACTTAGCTCAGAGAGTGACCTTTCCGAGGCCATCGACTCGTCACCCTCTTCCTCCTCAGGACCCAGTGTAGATTACTCTCCAGCCAGGCCTAGCATGGCCAATGGCTATCTGACGGAGTAGGCCAGCCGCAGGAGACTTTGTACAGTATGACCCTCTTTTGACAGCACATAGCTTTGGGTCATAGACGTAACAGTAGGACTAGCAGTAGGTTTTGAAATGTCCTCTGAGGACCCATAGGATCATTTTGATTGATACGGGCCTTACATCTTTTTGGTACGCCGGCCCCACTTATGTGTTCCACTTTGAAACTCTGTACTTAAACTGAAGCAATGGCTTCTGACTTATATATATATATACACATACAGTTGATGTTATTGCACTATTTCTTATCTGTTGTGGTATTTTGTCCAGTTTCGTTACATTCATAGTATAGCAACACGCCATTTCATCTGTTTACACAAAAAAAATATAATAATAGATAAAATATGAGGTGTGGTACGATCTTGAAAGGTAAGCAGTATGTTAACACGGTAACACATTCTACTTAATTTCATGCTATGACTTAAGCATAACATTAAATTGGTAGGGTGTTACATAGACCGCCTTAATGTTCAGTAAAATACGGCAGTTTTAACCGCCATTATTCACTTGAAAAATAAGGCAGTTTGCTTACCTTAACAATATGGTGGTTCAAATCGCCATTATCTACCTGAACAATAAGGCGGTTATAACCACTGTTGTATTCAACAGGGAAACCTCTATATTATTCGCATTAATTGTGGCAATTCATAATAAACTGTTGTATTATACCGAATGGCATCATTAATTATGGTGGTTTCCAAAACCGCCATTTTGGTAAAAAGGGGCGGTTATAACCGTCGCAATTTTCGAAAAAAAATGCCATTTTTTTACCTTTTTTTGTAGTGAATTAACCATACTAGCCTTATAAAAAGTCCACAAATTACAAATAAACCATATCTATAAAGTGATAAAACATAATCAACACAACAAATAACCATGTCCAAGCATAATCAACAATTACATAGTCAACAATTGCAAAACTATGAAACATAAAGTCCAATTTTTTAAAAACATTAACCAAATCAACAAGTATCATCGTTATCAAAGTCTTCCTAGTCAACAAAATTAAAAGCTTCCCTAGACATAGATTGCCCCACTCTTGCACTACTAGAACCAGGGGGAAGACCACCACCATCATCCTCATCTCCATAAAATACGTGAAAACTAATTGATGTATTATAATGATATGAACGAAAGAAAAAAAAATTATAATATTTAAAGAAATTACCACTACAAGCAAATCCATACAGCCAACTTTGAGTACAAATCAAAGCTTGAACATTTTTTGACAACATATGGCTTCTATACTTGTTGAGGACTCATTCACCCATAATAACTTCAGATTCAAAAGCCACAGTTGTGATGGAAATACTTAACAAGTCATGAGCTATAAAAGAAATAAAGCCTAAATATAAATATGTGTGAAATAAAACTAAATAACGAAAAAAATATAAACTTAGCAAATATTCTTTGTTTTATTTGATTTAATATGGTTGATCGTGGCACACTTGAGTTGGGAGGTTTGAAAGAAAGAGGAGGAGCACTTGGCATAATAGAAGGAGTGGACCAAGTGTTGTTGTTGTCATTTGTATTAGTATATACTTCAGAAAGTTTGTACAATTTTCCTTGCACATGTTCTACTCCCTCACTAGCTATAGAAGGATCAATATTTTGAATAGAGAAACTCCAAAGAATTGATCTTAGTCCAAGGGTCAAGAACCGCTCTAAGTGCAAGCATAACACTATACTCCTCCCAATATTTCTAAATTTTATCAACATCCTTTCTCCTATGTTCCTTATAACCTCATCTTCATTCCTTAAACAACCTTGTAAAGTACAATAAATTCGGTGAAATGTAAAAAGTACAAGTTGGAAATGGTATAATTTGAACTAGAAAGTGAGTTTGTAGCATCATAGAAACGAAGTAAGAATTCACATAACTTTGCTACTCTTTTCCATTCTTCAATTGAAAGACAACACTTGTAACCATGGGCTTCTATTTGAAAATTAACAAATGCCCTTTGATATTTGAAAGCACTTTTCAACATGAAATAAGTTGAATTCCATCTAGTAGGAACATCTAGAGATAATCCAACCCCATTGTCCAAACCACTATCTTTAAACTTATCATTCTAGCCTCTAATTGTATCATCCCAAGCTTGAGGGTAGGCTAGAATAGAAAGAAGCTCGGACCTGAGGCAAGGACAAAAAGGTAAATAGGAGGTCGTAGAAAAGGGAAGGGCAAAATTGTAATTTTATATTATAATGGCAAAACTGTAAATAAAAGCTTATGCCTATCAAGAAGGGCAATAGCAAAAAATCCCAATTCTAGGATTATGTGGGCCCTATGACAAAAGTAGACAACTAAACACATGTAATAACTCTATAACTGGTATTTTCTACACTCGACTTTAAATAAAATCATAATATTACTCACACCGTATATATATTATCTCGGGCAACTCAGAGTACCAATTAATACCTAGATACCTTGAATTAATCCTTAAGGGTCTTATATTGTCTCTGGGTATGACCAACCTAGGGGAATAATCTCCGGGGACTAGATAGACTTGTTAGAGGGATAGCTAGAGCATGTGACTAGAGACGAGCCACCCCAGTGCTTTAGGTAGACGGACCAAGGCCACCCAAAACTCAAGCCTAAATAAATTTAAGTTTTGTTCCAAATCCACCAATAGAATTCAAGCCTTAAACTTAACTAAGTAGCCAACCAAACTTATTAAAGAAGCTACATTCCTCCCCATTTTACCCTCAAGAATTCAGCCACTTTCTGCCATATCATCATCTCCATCTTCTTCTCCACCTTCATCTCCTTTTGCTACCTCCATGATCATAAGCTGCAAGCTCAAAGATGAAGGCCTGCTTGACCTTAAAACCACTCACTTCTTTTATGAAAAATTGATGCTCATCTTCTTTTCTACAATATCCCTCGTTCAATTTAATAATTAAACTTCAAGTGGAGTCTCCACCTTCATAGGAGCTGCTGCCATGGAGGAAAAAGGAAGGCTAGGAGTTGCTTTGGTCTTCCTCACTTCCATAGTTCCAACTATTTTGAGGTAGGTAGCTTAAATCCTTACTTTCGATTATGGTTGTGGGCTATGTGGTTGATGTGTTCTTATGTGTACTATCCTTGTTTCATGTTTTACATGATGGTATTATTGCTCTTTTCTAGTGATTTAAGATAGAAAAACTTGATTTAAGGATATAACAAAAGATTAAGGGAAACCCAAAATAGAATATGCTATTAAAGAAACCTTAGACATCCGTACGGCGGAGCCTATAACTCTCCCGGTAGAACTCAACTTCGAACGAGACTAATTTTAGAAGAAACTAGACTTCAAGAGCAAGCAACCCAGGGACATAAATTATAAGACCATTGATTTAAAATGAATTAGTTATGAATTTTTAAAATTTGCTATTGGAATTCACTTTCTGCCCTAACTAGAGGGTAATGAGAAAGGCATAACTCACCCTATGCAACTTTAAATTAAGTGAAACTAATTTTTTTAGAAAGTTAATACATAGAAGATTATGCTATAAAAATTTTAGAGTTAGAACACAAGTAGAATTTCCCCAGTAATGACCTATGCTCTATTGAGGCTGAAACAAGGCAGCCTATTGAGGAGCTCATAACTTGAGCTATAGTTACCCAATTGGAGTGAAACTCATAAAATTGAAAGACAGTTCTAATAGCTACATATGGATATAAATTTCGAATAAAAATGACATTGAATGGATTTTTAGTGATTTTCTAAATTTAAGTGTACAAGTTGGTCCAAAAATAGGGCAGCCTTGAGTGAAATTTAAATAACTTAAGTTATACACAACAAAATGTAATGAAACTATAGACATTCAAAAATAGATTGAGGAGGCTACAATTAAATTTTCAAATCAAAATGAGCTAAAATGGAATTTTAGTGAAATTTATAAGAACATGGTAGATTTAAGGATAAAGGTATAACTTAAGAATTTTCTTGACTTAAGAGTCCTATAAGCTATGAAATATTCAAAGACATAAGTTTTAGACAATTCCACACCAATATAATGTTATATTGATAGATTATCTATGATGAACATAATTGAATGACTAGCTGGCTGATTGAACATACTGTTTAGTTTGGGACCTTTCATATTTCAGCTGTTATACTGCCAAATCTCTGGTAAGAATTCATGAATGCTATGATTAATATATATATTATGTTATGTACATGGAAATCATGCATGCAAGAATGATTAAAGTGTGATATGAAACATATGCATATGTGCATATAGCATGTGCATGTATGATCATGTCCAAAAAAGAAGAAATATTATAAGAACTTGCATAGGGACGTATTGAACCTCCACCTCGCAGTGGGCCAGGGTGTTACTATCTAAGACTTAGGCCAACCCCGACCAAATTTAAGGGGAATAAACCGATGTAAGGGTTGAGGAAAGTAAATCCATCACTTATGTATAGGTACGAGCTTGGATCTGAGAAGCAGAGTATTACCCAGCGGTGAGAGACGCGATTCACGTCTAGGAGACTAAGTATAGAAGAGCAAAATGCAAGTTAAAGAAAGAGATAAGAAAGTCAAGTGCATTTGCATAAGTTAAGTATGTGCATAAGCATGTGTATATTTGAGCATACTTATTATATTTGCCACGAAATGTACCAAGTGTGTAACATCCCCAATTTTTGTCTAAGCTAATTAGCTCAATGATCCTGGCTAATTAGAGAGGTTAACGATTAACTGAGGACTAATCGGCTAACCTCAATGAGCAAGAGCTTAGTGAATTGAGTCAAGTCAATAATTGAATCATAATGCACTAAATGGTTTAATTAAAACCTAATTATTCGAACCTCATTAATTCGTAACTTAGAAATGTAATTAAGCTAATCCAATCTTATTAATTAAGTACAAGACAATTGTTCTACCTTACCAATTGAGATAGATGAATTCTAAACCCTAATTACATAATTCATAAGATCAATCCTTTTAAGAGGAAAAATGTCTTAAAGATGTAATTAACCGAAATCGGTTAAAGAGCAATTTAAACCAATTGAATTAATTAACATTTAGATAATTGTAACAATTATAAAGATGTAGAAATTTCCCTTTTACTATTGTTTGAAAGTTTGGTCTAAGCAAGAGTCATATCCAACCATCCATTTGCCTTCTTATCATACACCCCTAGATCAAGAGTCCATGTTAGTAGATTCCTTGAGTCAAGACAAAAGATCTACTCTCCTCCATCAAGATTGTGACACTTGGAGTGATCACAATCATCCAATGCCAATCTTAGGATAGATCATGCTTTTAACCACTTCAAAAGAAACACTACAAGCCTTTACCCAAGTGCCAAGACTCAAAGGAAACACAACTCACCCTTTTACCCCAAGTTTCCTAGCTCTTTTGCTTGAAAAAGAAGTAAGACTCACCTACTCTCTCTTGCTTGTTGGAGAAGCAAAGCAATCAGCCCACTTCTCCCCATTTTTGCGCCCCAAACAGCCCCCCCACTCTCTCATTTGTGATTTTCACCCTCTCACTACAAGCCTAAGCTCTCACTTCTCTCTAAGCCTCATTCTAGCCCTTCTACTCTTCCAATTCCTCTTGTTCTTCTTCCCACTTTCACACCCCCTCCAACTCTCTTTCCTTTCACCATTTCACAAGCCCTTCAAGGACCACCCTCTTTGGTTCTTGAGGAAGCAAAACAAACACTCACTTAGCCCCATTATCAAGGTCAAGGAGGAGGAAGGTCATCTCCAACCCATCAAATCTTTCTACTCCTCAAGAAACTCATTTGGTAGTGACTCTAACCTTCTTCTTTTATGTGTTCTTCAAGCCTTTAACTCCTAAGCTCTCCATAGCTAGGTGGTTCTAGGACTTGTTTCCAAGGCCTCATGGCCATGCTTGTTGATATGATGAGTTTTGTGTGTTGTATCCTTCTCTTTGGCATGAGATTTTCGGTTGGTATGTCTATTGCTATTGAACCAAATTTTTAGAAGTTAAAACATTGAGTTAATACCAAGATCTCAAAGTATAAAAGTGGTTTGGAAGAGAAAAATGGTCACTTGAAGAAAAGACTTAATGTTCTTACAAGAAAACTCCTTGAAACCAAAACCGTGAAAACTGGAAAATTCTGACAGTCTGTATGGCACGATTAATAACTCTTTCAATATAACTCTAAATGGAACGAAACTAATTTTCTGTGAAAATAGACTCAAAGAGCTTTTCATACATGTAAAATATGGGAGATTTGGCCTTCAAACGAGAGAGATATGATTTTTCAAAGTTGGCTGTTCCCGGATTGGTTTCTGTTTGGGCAGTCTTCACTAAAAACGTTATTAACTCGAGCTACAAAAATCATTTTTGAGTGGGACCAAGTTTTTTAGAAAGCTAAGACATAGAGGAACACTCCCATAAAACAGTTTTGTCAGATTTCATGTGAGAAACTCCCAGTGAAGTGGACAAGCCACTGACCCGAGTTGAACTTTCAAGTCTGAACAGTCAGAATAAAATGTGCATAACTCAAGCTACAAAATGAATTTTTGAGTGGGGCTTCTTTTATTTAAAAATAGACTCAGAGAAGTATAACCATACCAAAATTCGAAACAAAAGAGTAAAATATGAAATTATAGTGAATTTTCAAAGTTATTGCCTCACTATAAAAGTAAAACTGTTATGGTTAAATTTTAAAGGTTAATGAGAAATAAGCTTTAAGACACTAAGATCCTTACATTAAGCATTGGAAAAACCTTCATAATTCAACTTAAAAGTTTCAAAAAGGATAATGGATGAAATTGGCCCTATGCCTAATAAAAGAATTTTATACAAAAGGCAACTTCAATTAAAAGCTTGCACCAAATTTACTAAGCTAAGCTCATAAGACTTTGTGTGATGTGTATGCCCTTATGTGTCACTATGATGACAATGATATGATGATGATATGATATGATGATATGATGATAATGATGATCATGATGATGATGATATGATATGATGATAATCATGGTGATGATGATATGACATGATGATGATGATTATGATAATGTTATGATGATAAAAATGACAACGATATGATGGCAATGTGATGATGAATGATAATGATATGAATATGATATGTTGATAATATAATGATATACATGAAAGGATTAATAAATATGAACATCCTAGGGACGGCGATACGTAATGCCTAAATGTGGAAAAGAATCAGAATAATTTTTGCATCATAAGCCTTAATAAGAAAAAGATGAACTAAAGGCGTGATCTTTCAAAAGGGAAGGTGACCCGGAGTAAGCTCCCCTCACCCACGACTCACATGAGGCATGGCATGATCCAATTAGTGTGAGTATAGGGGATAGGGCTTACATGAGGCATGGCATGATCCAGCTAGTGTAAGTACCGAAATTCTATGGTGGCGACGGCCACAGTATGAGCTCATTACCACTTATGTTTAGTGGGTGAAAAGATAAGACTTAAGATAAAGTCAAGATAAGACAAGAAGAGGGACTTCGGTCCAAACCCTAGAAAGGGAAGAAGTTAAGAGAATCTTATAGTATGAACATGCATGTTTTATATGACTATACTTATGCCTATGTACGTTATGATATAAATGATTAGAGAGTATGTTAAAATTGAATCCACTTCGGATATTCATGTTTTCGAAAACCTAAGAACTAAACCTTATGAATGCTCACTATTTTTATTAATAAAATCGAAGTGGTTGAGACGATGGCTGTAACATCCCCATTTTCACCTAAGTTAATTAGCTCGGTGTTCCCGGCTAATTAGAGGGATTTACGATTAATTGAGAATTAATCGATTAATCTCGAGAGCAAGAGCTTAGTAAATTAAAGGCAAGTCGATAATTGAGATTTAATGCATTAAAAGTTACAATTAAAAGCCTAATTGCCCAATCCTTATTAATCCATGATTTAGAACATAAATTCAAGGTGATCTAATCTAATTAACTAAGAGCATACGAGTCTCAAAACTTAATCACATTAACCTTCACATCTTCTTACAAAATTAATGAGGAAAATCCTTTTTAATTAAAATGTGCTAATGAGTAATTTAAACCAAGTGAATTAATTAACATTTAGATAATTACAACAATTATAAAGATGTAAAAACTTCCCTTTAATTATGGTTTGAAAGTTTGGTCAAAGCAAGAGCCATATCCAACCATCCATTTACTTTCTCATCATACACCACAAGATCAAGAGTCCACATTAGTAGATCCCTTAAGTCATGACAAGAGTTGTACTCTCCTTCATCAAGATAATGACACTTGGTGTGATCCTAGCCATCCAATGCCAAATCCTAAGAGAGCTCATGCTTTTAACCACTTGACAAAAACACCTACAAGTCCTTACCCAAGTGCCAAGACTCAAAGGAAGCACAACACTCTCTTTTGTCCCAAGGTTTTTCCCACTCACTTGCTTGTTATAAGAAGCAAAGTCACCTCACTCCCTCTCTCATTTTGCGCCACCCAATTAGCCCTCCTCTCTCTTCATTCCATTTTTCATTTCCTCTCTCAAAGAAACAGAAAGCTCTCTCCTCTCTCCTCTCTCCAAGTCTCATACTCTCTTCTTCTTCCAAGCTTCATTGTGTTCTTCCAACCCTCATACTACTTCCTACTCATCTCCATTTACCATTCTCACAAGCCCTTCAAGGACCACCCTCTTTGGTTCTTGGAGAAACAAAACAAACACTCACCAAGCCCCGAAATCAAGCTCAAGGAGAAGGAGGCCATCTCCAACCATCTTCATCTTCCAAGCCTTCAAAAAGGAACTTTTTGGTAGTGACTCTATCCTTCTTCTCCATGTAAATTTTTCAAGTTTTAGAACCCCTAAGCTCCTCATGGTTAGGTGGTTTTAAAGCTTGCTCCAAGGTCTCATGACCACACTTTTCTCTATGAGTTTTCTTATCTTGTTGAAAGTGTTGTTTTGAAATGAAAATTTGTGGTATGATGGCTTGTTATGTATCTTGCTTTATTTTATTTTAAAGTACTGATTTGATAACTAAAATATTGAAGATGATGATGAGATAAAACATAAAAATGGCGATTTGAAGTGATATAACAATTTCTCCATAAGCTTGAAGTGAAAAACTTAAAAACTAGTGAATCTGGAATTCTGGCAGTCTGTAAAGCATGCGGTATATTTATTGCTACAAAACTCAAAATGGAACAAAACTATTTTTCTATGAAAGTAGACTCAAAGAGCTTTTCATACATATAAAATATGTGAGATTTGGCTTTAAAACGAGAGAGATATGATTTTTCAAAGTTTGCTGTTCCTGGATGGGTTTCTGTCCGGGCAGTAGGTAATAAAACGTGCATAACTCAAACTATACATAACATTTTTGAGTGGGACCAAGTTTGTTAGAAAGCTAAAATATAGAGGAACACTCCCATAAAACAGTTTTGTCAGATTCCTTGTGAGGAACTCCCAGTGAAGTGGACAAGCCACTGACCCGAGATGAACTTTCAATCCTGAACAGTCAGAATAAAATGTGCATAACTCAAGCTACAAAATGAATTTTTAAGTGGGGTTTGTTTTGTTTAAAAATAGACTCAGAGAAGTATATCTGCACAAAAATTCGAAATAAAAGAGTAAAAGATGAAATTATGGTGAATTTTCGAAGTTATTGCCCCACTGTAAAAGTAAAACTGGTTAAGGTAAAAGTTAAAGAATAAGGAGAAATAAGCTTTAAGATATTAATACCCTTACATTAAGCATTAGAGAACCCTCATAATTCAACTTAAAAAGTATCAAAAAGGACATTAGACAAAAATTGGCATTATGCTCAATAAGAGAAGTTTACACAAGAGACAACCTCAATTAAAAGCTTGCACCCAATTTATTAAGCTAAGCTCATAAAATGTTGCTTGAGAATATGCCTATGTTTATGTGCAAGCATGATGTTATGATGATGATCATGATGACGAGGATATGATGATGTTATGATAATGATATGATAATGATGATATGATATGATGCTTGATGATACTATGATATTGGTTTCTCTGTTTGGCAAAATTTTGGGAAGCTTTGGTCTAGCCGTTATGCTGTCGAAATTTTGTAAGAATTATGGACTTAGAAATATTTTGCATCATAATGCTTAAATAAGAAGAAGTTTAATTCAAGTAAGTGATCCTTCAAAAGGGAAGGTAACCTAATTTAAGCTCCCCTCACCCACGACTTACATGAGGCATGGCATGACCCAGCTAGTGTGAGTATAGGGGATAGGTCTTACATGAGGCATGGCATGACCCAGCTAGTGTAAGTACCGAAATTCTATGGTGGCGACGGCCACGGTATGAGCTCATTACCACTTATGTTTAGTGGGTGAAAAGATAAAGTCAAGTTAAGAAAAGAAAAGGGACTTCGGTCCAAAACCCTAAAAAGGGAAGAAGTTAAGAGAATCTTCTAGCTTGGACATGCATGTTATATACGATTACACTAGTGCTTATAATTATTATGATACAATTAATTAGAAGGTATGTTAAAAAATTGAATCCGCTTCGAATACTCATGTTTTCGAAAATCTAAGAATTGAATTTGATACATGCTCATTGTTTTTATATATAAAACCGAAGTGGCTGGGACGATGACGATGACGATGACACTTACGTATTAGGGTCGAGTCCTACTGAGAAATCTTATTTCTCACCCTAGTTGTTTTCCCGCCTCGTCACCAGATACTCATGGCATGCCCTGTGGCATGGAGCATGGAGCCTCCCCACCATGAGTGGGCCTATGATGAGGACGCCCACGCTATTGTGGCCACGACCACCACAATAGTCCACACGTATTTCTACCTGGGTCGAGTTTTTGAGCAGGAGGAGCCAGAGATCCCGCCTGCCCCTGTAGACGTATCATCGGCGCACCTTGGACCGCCGCTGGGTCCTTGGGATTTCCCGCCTGAGCCATTGCCGGAGGTCGAGATGGAGCCAATGTCTCCAAGCCTACCCGTAGCCGAGCCCGTGCCACCGCCAGAGGTCCCGATGATCGAAGTGAGTTCGACAGCTACTCCTAGGGCAGCAACCGCTTCGCCGCCGCTCCCCGAGTATCGCCCTGCCGAGTCCGAGGAGGATCCCTCCGAGGCACGTTCTTCAGTCGCCAGCTATACTCCTGGCCGTCGCATTCGTCGCGTGGAGGTGATCAGTCGACACCCCCGTATCATCCGCACTCCTCACATTCCCCGAGGCCAAGGAGCGAGGGGAACCAAGCACTCGAGGACCTGAGTCCATTCGATTGAAGGGCGTGGAAGGGGCAGAGAAGCCAGCATATGTCTACGTGGGTCTATTTCATTAGTGCTCCTTATCTGTTGTATTTCATTTTGTATCAGACTTATGTACCTTGAATTTTGGGACTATGGCATGACCATGAGTTCCCTTTTTATGTATTTGTTGGATATTATGAGACTAATTATATTTATGTGGTTGTTGTAGTAATTTGAATGCATGGTATTTTAATTTATCCCTTGTTCGTTCAATTTATACTGAAATCTTTGCGATACGCTCATTTATTTCTATCTTCTCGCGCAAGGCTTTACTTTCCAAAAGTGACGACGTATTTTAAAGAAAAAGAAAAATTTTACCATATTTTCCGCATAATTTAATTTCAAGTAAAGATTAGTTTTCCACGAACATAAGTAACAACTAATAAAACGCCGTAATACGACTTAAGCGTAGTATGGGTTTATTAGGGTGTTACAATGGCGATGACACTTTCGTGTCGGATTCGAGTCCTACTGAGAAATTCCATTTCTCACCCTAGTTATTCTTCCACATCGTCACCAGATCTCGATGGCACATTCGGTGGAGTAGAGCATGGATCCCCCACATTGTGAGCGGACGTGTGACATAGGACGCAAGACGCAACTGTTTTGGGGCTTGTAGCAACCATCGTTCTGCACCTTCGCATATTTCTTTTTGAGTTGGGCTTTGTCATTTAAATTTGTACTTAGTATCTAGTATTTGGATCATGGCCCGACCATGAGCCTCCTTTGATGTAATACTGATGTATATGTATGTATATCTATATAATATGAACCCATATGAATGTAATGGTTAGTTATTTAATGCAATGTATTGGTGAATTACTATTTATTTATTTTTCTCTTGTTTTATGATATTAGGTTATGTATCTTATGCGACACGCTCTTTCTTTGTCTATCTTCTCGCTCAAGGCTTTACTTTTCAAAACGCTGTAAAGCGATGACGTATTTCAAAAAAAAAAAAAAATCTTACCATATTTTCTGCGTAATTTAATTTCAAGTGAAGTTTAGTTTTCCACGAGCATAAGTAACAACTAATAAAACGCCGTAATACGACTTAAGCGTAGTATGGGTTTATTAGGGTGTTACAGATAGGAGTAGGGTAACTATTCACGAATAGAATTATATCATATGGTACGGGCAACACTCTTATTCATTTCTGAAGGTGATATTACCTTGAAAGTGATCCACCAGTAAGCTTAGTCGATGATCTCGTTATGACGGGTTGTGGCAATGTGATTGCCACATTATATAGGCCCGATCCTTTATTTAAGAAGCTTAGAGTTTGGTTGGGTAAGGCAGAGATTAAGTGGAAGGAGTCAATAATGGAAATTTCAGGCATACATGATGAGGACTGTAACACCCTACTAACTTGATGTTATGCTTAAGTCATAGCATGAAAGCGGATAGGTGGTAGCAAGTGTCGCAGTTTGCTCCTAATTACAATTTTAAAATACTTAATTACACTAAATTTAAAGTATAGTGCAACCAAGGTTATCTCCCAAGGATGTTGTTGCTATCTAGTTAAGTAACAAGGGGGTATGTGCAAACATGCAGTAAATAAGCTATCAAAGAAAATTAGATGAAAATAAAAACACTAGTTCAAATAGTTCCTTAGGCATAAGGTGAATCAATCATTAATGCACAATATATCAAACACATGGAGTGTGGCTAATTTGAGCTATTAGAGAGATCTCTACTAACAACCCCACAAGTCTACCTAGAGAACTCTAGGAATTCAACTAACACATAATTGATTAGATAATTGAGACCTCAACTCTAATTAACCTATGTTGATTTCTAGCCCCAAACGTATTAGCCTAGGTTTGAACCCAAACCCAATTCCTAATTCTTTAACTAATCAAGTTCATACCAATTGACCAATTAGCAATCACCCGACTAATTCCTCATTCATAAATCCACATATCAATATCATTCAATGTAAGTTTACAAATAAAAGAGGGCAAAGAATCAAGTAAACAAACATGATTGAAATTCAAGTATAGGGTTTCAAGATTACAACCATAATACTCTTGGAGTCTTCTTGAACTAGCTTGAAGTCATACTTCTCCATAGCAATGAAGGTTACAAACTAGAACCCAAAACAAGTATCTTACAAAATGAAAGGAAAAGAAAAGAAAGGAAGAGGAGAGGAGAAGAGAAGAGAGAAAAATGAAAAATGTGGGAGATGA
Source organism: Pterocarpus macrocarpus (assembly GCA_031439585.1). NCBI lineage: Eukaryota > Viridiplantae > Streptophyta > Magnoliopsida > Fabales > Fabaceae > Pterocarpus > Pterocarpus macrocarpus. The sequence continues at coordinate 32,366,066 of CM062522.1, read as the reverse complement.
TTCCTCCTTCACGTCTCTCCTTTCTCACTACTTGTCAGATCTAAAATATAAAAATCCAAAAATGCCCTTGATCTTAAATTAATCCTCTACCTCTTAGCTTTAAGTGGACACCCAATTTGCTTAATTTGGACTTGAAATGAGAGAGTTATGGCCCAATCTTTATAGCATATTTAGGTTGTACGTGTATTCGCGTCAGTCCATTTTAACAGCCAATAAATCCATGAAGATATCATTATTTTGGAGAGTAGTCTTCATATGAATTGAAGCTTTATGTCTTAGCTTTCAAATGGCACTAGTTTTGTCTCAATTCAATGTCTACAACTCACGTTATGGCCCAATTAGTGCACACTACTCCGGTTCCAGTGTAACAGCCCTGTTCTGACTTCGTGGCCCAATTTGACCCACTAAACATCTGAATTAGTTGTTGACTTCTGCATCAATGTTGTAGATCTTTCTCTCATCTTTTCTACAATATAAAATTTGTAATTTTTAGATGTCTACAACTCAAGATATGCCAATAGTACAGAAATAGTATAAAATTACAATAATGCTGAAAAATACAATTGAGCCCAATTAGAGTCCAAACTCATAAAATGTGTCCAACATTGATCAATTAAGCACAAAAGAGCCTCAATACACTAGATATGAGAGTTAATTAATGTATCAAAATATTACTTATCAATAGGTTGCGTCACTGTGTTAGTATTCCATCTATAGCAGTATTCATTATATTATATCCTCTTTTTCTCTGATAAATATGTATATATTTGACGAATATGCTTACGAAATAGGGCACTTTATTTAATAAACGTGGTCAGCATTATAAAACATAACAAAATTTAATAAAAAGCACCGCAGAAAAGAATGAAGATAGGTAATATATCATCAGCTGTATATATACATATGTAAGTTGGAAGCCAACGCTTCAGTTTATATATATGTTTCAAAAGCAGAACAATAAAATTCCTATAGCTAAAAGTAGAGATGGAAAAGGCAGGAGTCAGCTATGTACGACGAGTCCACTACGGGATCATGGTGGAGCTGCAGGTCTGGAATCTCAATAAAAAGAGTGGCCGTCGAGTCCATCTCTAGTGTCTGAGAATGATGCGAAAATGCAAAATGAGGTGAGAATTTAAAGAAATTCTTAGTAGAGTTCGCGCATGGTGTTTAACTGACATCACATTCATTCTTAGTTGCCTCAATTTTTATTTAATTATAAAAACATGGGTTCAAACTGAATGATCCATATTTAATAAGTTTAAGAAAATGTCTAGTTCGAGGCAAGGCTCAGTTTTACTTAAGACAGCATAAGAAACAGAACAAACTATTAAGTAGTGATATTTAGAATAATGAGCAGAATGAATAAACATGCAGCAGTAAGTAAATATAACAGACAAACTGTAAACAACTTGTAATGACTATTCAATGCAAAACTCATTCTTGAACCTTTCTTCATAAACTTTTCCACTACTTGGTCCCCTAGGAGTTCTTGGTTATTTAGACTCCTGGGTAATAGTCTATTTTTCAGGATCTAGCTCATTCTTATACAGGAATGCCGGGTTTACTTTCCCCGACCTCCTCACCGATTTATTCCCCTTAACTTAAAACTGGGGCTGGCCTAAGTTTCATGGAACTTTCATCATAACATAGTCTTTAGGTTCATCATAATATAACTTTCATGACTTTCTTGAAAATACACATGTATCTAAATGTATATCATCATTCATGCATAGGCTTTACCGAAATTTTGGCGGCATAATGGAATGTGTCCGCTTCCTCATGAATAGTGCCAGTACTCAGAATACCAATTTCTCATAGAAATCAACACATTTCATTCATATTTCAAACATCAAATTCATGGCACAATTATTGTAATTAAAACGTGGTTGCTGTCTCAATACTTGCATTCAACCCGATTTTTGTAAATCAGGCCATAATTTCTATTTAACTCATCTGGATCTCAATTTTGGATATGTTAAAGTGTTATGTGTCTATTTTCTAACCTCTTTAGTCCCATCTAATTTTGATAAATATAGCTCAAGTTATTTAGGTTTTATCCCGGCCTGCCCTATAGTTGGCCAGAATTACAGACTTAGAAGTAAAAATCCACTAAAAATCGAAAACTAGTTTAAATCATACGAAACTAGTCTCATATTAAAACTAACAGGACAAAATTTTATTTTCAAAAATTTCCACTCCATTTGCCTTAGTAGGGCTTGAGTTATAAGCCTCGAAATCTAACCTTCCTGAATTACCCTATTTTGGCCCGGTTTGGACATAGGGTATTTTTCTCCAACCACTGAGAGCAAATAGGACCTTATCTAAATCTGAAATTTTTATGGAAAATTCTCCTATGTATAAGCTTTCTAACAAAGTTAGTTTCATTCAATTCCAAGTAGTATACGGCAAGTTTTTCCCTGAATAACCCAATCTGCCCAAAATCAAACTCAAAAACCTAGGTCGAAATTCCAAAATTCATATCTCTCTCAATACTAATCCAATGGCCTTATATCATCTATGTATGGAAAGCCCTGAATGTCTAGTTTCATATAAAAATGGGTTCATCAAATTTAAACGGTGGTAGGCGGAGCCATACACTCCACCGTATGGACTGCCGAGGGTTTTTGGTTTTCCAGCTCCTCTCCTCTTCCTACTTTCATCCTTTCCTGCTTCCTAATCAATTTTAACATCACAAACAACAAACAAAACAGCCAAATATCATCATATTCATTCAATCATCGCAGGAAGAATTGAGAAAATAAGGCCACTACCAGCCACCCACAATTAGAATAGCAAGGCAAGAATTAAACCTCTATCTCTTTGTATGTGATTTGGCTTGATTTTGGAGCTTGGATTAACAAAACCTTGTTGAGTTTCAAGGTTTGATGGAGTTGGGTGAGTGGAGAAGAGAAGAAGAAGGCTGAAGTAAGGGAGAAGGGGGCGCAGAATTGGGCTGAAGGAAGAGAAAAAAATGTGTTATAAAAGTGTTGGCGAGGTAGTTGGAATGAAAGGTTTTGATTAGATGGAGCTTTGTGGCCAAATTTTAGCCAACTCCCTCCTTCCTTATGGCCTTTCTTGGGCCACTTTCATGTGTTATGTGGCTGAGAGTTGGGCCACTTTCATGTGTTAAGTGGCTAAGTTCTCAGCCACTTAATGTAGGGTTATTGGGTGTAAAATCCTATTGGTTCGGTTCCGACAGTTTAAAATACCGTAATCTTACCGATTTCTTTTAAATCGGTACATCGGTTTCAAGAAATTTTTTTATGAAATCTTCTATACTTATAACCTAATTCCCTCATATCTAAACTCAATTAATTGCTAATCAATTGATCCCAAATAATTATTTAGTCAAATTTTAATTAATCTCAATTATTTGATAAAAATCGAGCAATTAGACAAAAAACAATAAGAAAATTCCGGTGGATGTTACATTACCACCCTCCTAAAAAAAAATTTTGTCCTCAAAATTTAATACCTGAGAATAGTTCAAGATACTCTTTCTTCATATCTGATTCCAGTTCTCAAGTGTAGTCTTCAGCATCTCTTTTTCCCCATGCTACCTATGCTAACTGCATGGTTTTGTTTCGAAGTTGCCTGCTGCTTCTGTCTATGATCCGTGCTGGCTGTACGCGGAAAGTCAGGTCCTCTTTTAACAGTATTGATTTGGGTTCTAGGAGGTGTGTAGGGTCAGGTTGATATTTTCTGAGTTGAGAAACATGGAAAATATCATGAAGGTTTGATAAATGTGGAGGTAAAGTGATTCGGTATGCAGCTGATCCAATTCACTTCAAGATTTGGAAGGGACCAATAAAGCGAGGACTTAGCTTCTTAACCTTAATGGCTCTACCTATCCCCGTTGTAGGCGTAATCTTCAGAAATACGTGGTCTCTTTCTTGAAATTCCAAAGGTTTCCTCCTGGTATCCGCGTAACTCTTCTGACGGCTTTGAGCGGCTAGCATCTTACTTCATATTTTCTTGATCTGTTCAGTGGTCTATTCAACTAAGTCAGGTCCCAATAGACTCGATTCTCCTGTTTTGTACCAACACAGTGGAGATTGGCACTTTCGTCTGTATAATGCTTCGTAAAGAGCCATGCCGATGCTAGCATGATAGCTATTGTTGTATGCAAATTCAGCTAGCGGTAAGTATTGATCCCAATTCCCACGTTGCTCTAATGTATTGGCTCGTAGCATGTCTTATAAGGTTTGAATTGCTCTTTCTGTTTGACCATCTGTTTGTAGGTGATATGCAGTGCTTAGGCACAACTTAGCACCAAATGCCTTTTGTAAGGCTCCCCAAAACCGTGAAGTAAACCTTGGGTCTCGATCAGAGATGATGGTTGAAGGGGTACCATGTAGCTTGATAATTTCTTGGATATACAATTGTGCCAATTTTTCCAACTGATAATTTGCTCGGATGGGTAGAAAGTGAGCAGATTTAGTTAATCTATCCACAATAACCCATATGGAATCATATCCTGTTGGTGTTCTTGGTAATCCCATTGCAAAATCCATGGAGATACTCTTCCACTTCCACTAAGGGATTTCCAAGGGTTGTAACATCCCGGAGGGTTTCTGATGTTCCGCCTTCACCTTCTGACAGACTAAACACTTGCTTACGAGGCTTGCCACATTTGACTTCATGCCTGGCTACCAAAACATGTTCTTGAGATCTTGATACATTTTAGTAATGCCGGGATGTACGGCGAATTCACCTTTATGTGCTTCTTCCAAGATTCTTCTTCCGAGGTCATTTCCTTCGGGTACGCACACCCAGTCATGACACCGCCATATAACCTCTTTATCCTGCGCAAAACCCATTAATTTCCCCGATTGCACGAGATTGATTGTATGTTGAAAACTGGTATCCTGCTATTGTGCTCGCCGAATTTGCTCCTTAAAGCTGCTGGTTATCTTAATTTGGTGTAACTGAAGGGTCTTGGGAGTTGTAAAGATTCCCAAATTAAGATCTCGAAAACTCTCAATAAGCTCTATCTCTTTAATCATCATCCAGGCTACAGTCAAAGATTTCCTGCTCAAAGCATCTGCCACAATGTTTCCTTTACCTAGGTGGTATTTCAATTCAAATTCATAGTCCTTAAGAAGTTCCATCCACCTCTGCTGCCTCATATTTAATTCCTTCTAATCAAAGAGGTACTTCAAACTCTTATGATCAAAAAAGACCTCGAACCTCACTCCATACAGGTGATGTCTCCATATCTTCAAGGCAAATACTACTGCAGCTAATTTGACATCGTGCGTAGGATAGTTCCTTTCATGTGGCTTTAATTGCCTGGAGGCATATGCGACTACGTTTCTAGTTTGCATCAACACGCACCCTAATCCTTGTTTGGAAGCATCACAATAGACCTCAAATGGTCCACGAGGGTCTGGCAAAGCTAACACTGGTGCCAAATTGTCAACCTTCTCTTTAAGTCTTGAAAACTTTGTTCGTACTCTGGCGCCCATTCAAATGGGACATTCTTCTTAGTTAGCTTGGTCAAGGGCAAAGCTATTCGAGAAAAATCCTTAACAAATCACCTGTAATATCCAGCTAAGCCCAGAAAACTCCTGACTTCGGTGACTGTGATCGGCCTTTCCCAATTTAGTACTGCTTCTAATTTGCTGGGGTTACGGAGATTCCTCCATAGGATACTACATGGCCAAGAAATTTTACTTCTTTCATACAAAATTCACATTTGGATAACTTAGCATAGAGTTTCTTTTCTCTTAAAATTTGCAGAACCAGTCGTAAGTGTTCTGCATGCTCTCGCTCTGTCTTCGAATAGACAAGTATGTCGTCGATGAAAACCACTACAAACTTGTCCAAATATGGGCGGAATATTCGATTCATATAATCCATGAACACTGCTGGTGCATTGGTCAGTCCAAACGACATCACAGTATACTCATAGTATCCGTAACGAGTTTGAAAGGCTGTCTTAGGCATATCTTGTTCCCGAACTTGAATTTGATGATATCCGAAGCGCAAATCGATCTTGGAAAATACCGTTGCACCTTGTAGCTGGTCCATGGGGTCATCGATTTTTAGCAGTGGATTTTTATTCTTAATCGTCACTTTATTCAGCTGCCTATAATCCACGCATAAGCGCATGCCCCCATATTTCTTTTTGACCAATAAAACTGGAGCTCCCCATGGTGACGCGTTTGGCCGTATGAATCCTTTTTCCAAAAGCTCTTCGATCTGTCCCTTTAGTTCTATTAGCTCCAAAGGTGACATTCGATATGGAGCTATAGATATTGGTCCCGCACCTGGAACCAACTCGATGATGAACTCAATTTCTCTCTCAGGAGGGAATTCAGGAATATCTTCTGGAAAAACATCAACATATTCCTTAACAATTGGGATCTCTTCTAGTTACTATTCAACTTCTGTCACATTAGCTGACAAGAGAATGTATCCTTCATTCTTCGACCCACTATAGTTTACTAATAAAGAATTTATATAGAAGAGTGTTAAGGCTTGGGATTCAGAAAACAAGACATAGGGGAAGACCACTGTCTTGTTGGAACAATTGAGCACGACTCGATTGGCAGAAAGCCAATCCATGCCCAGAATTACGTCAAGTCCAGACAGTGGGAGACAAATCAAATTGGTTGCAAAGGTCCGACCCTTAATTCGAAGAGGAACATTGATGCATATTTGACTAGTTTTAACAAGTTCGTTGGTAGGAGTAGAAGCTAGTAGATTATAAGGCAATTCAGAAATTGGTAATTGCAAAACAACCACACAATTACAAGAAATAAACGAATGTGAGGCACCCGAATCATAGAGTACAGTTAGAGTCTCACCGTCCACTTCACAGGTACCTTGGATTAGTCCTTTAGACTTGTCAGCTTCTTCTGCGTTCATTGTAAAGACCTGTCCTTAACGTTGAGGTCTAGACGGCTGTCGTGGATTCCTGGTTGGACACTCATAAATTTTGTGGCCTGGCTTGCCACACCTATAGCAGACATTCTGGCCTGCCAAACACGGCCGATCACCATGATTCTTACCGCACTTCGTTCAAGTTGGATTTGAAAGAGGCTTTTGGGGCTGCTTGCCTTTGTTGCCTATCAATTGGAATCTTCTCTGCTGTTGTAAGTTGGGCTTGAATCTTGGGCCCTGCGGGGCCAACCCCTTCTTGAAACTACCTCCAGATGCCTTGGCTGCCGCTAGTTTCAAGTTGCAATCTTCCACAAGTCGGCACTTGTTTACCAATGTAGTGAAATCTCTAATCTCTATTGGCCCTATTACGATAAGAATATCTTCTCGTAACCCTCCTTCAAATTTGAGGCACTTCCAAGCTTCATCTGGGTTCCTCTAATAAATCATAGAAAATTTACATAGCTCCTCAAATTTGGCAATGTATTTGGATATCGTCCGATTTCCTTAATGAAGCTGCATAAATTCGAGTTCCTTGGCATTTCGAACAGAGGCAGGAAAGTACTTTTGGTAAAATACATCCCTAAATACCATCCAAGTGACTGCTGTTTGAGGTTCTTCAAATAGTCTTCGTATGCCGTTCCACCAACACTTTGCGTCTCCTTCGAGTATATAAGTAGCAAAAGTCACCTTCTGATGATTCGAACAATCTAGGATAGAGAAAATCTTCTCCATGGCTTTGATCCATTCGTCAGCTTTGTCAGGGTCATATGCCCCTCGAAAGCTAGGCGGATTTGCCTTCCTGAACTCAGTAAATTTAAGATAGTCTGGTTCAGCTCTTGGGCCATGAGGGCTCCCTCCACAGCTTGCCTCAAGTCGCCTGCCTAATTAATCCATCATCTGGTGAGCTGCTGCCGCCTGTTCCCACATCGCATGAGCCATTTCTCGTACTGTGTCCATAAGGTCAGCGGGATCCCCTTGAGCAGGTTCTGTGTGTGGCCTACCTCGCCTTTCGAAAGCCATTAAGTTCTGAGCACACAAAACAAAAGTTATTGAGTTGATCAGGTTCAACACTAAGTCTAATGTGCTAATAAATAACAGCTCACATGATCAGGCACTTCGTACACATGCACATCTGTATCTCAACCATACAGGCAAGATCTACTGCAGGTTATCAACTAAAAATATAGAATATGCGCGAAGCATAGTCAGTCCAATCCTCAGGCCTTGGCTAGGACGAACTGCTCTAATACCAAAAATGTAACACTCTACCAACTTGATGTTATGCTTAAGTCATAGCATGAAAGTGGATAGATTGCATTACCGTGTTAGTATTCCATCTATAGCAGTATTCATTATATTATATCCTCTTTTCCTCTGATAAATAAGTATATATTTGACGAATATGCTTACGAAACAGGCCGCTTTATTTAATAAACATGGTCAGCATTATAAAATGTAACAAAATTTAATAAAAAGCACTGCAAAAAAATGAAGACAGGTAATATATCATCAGCTGTATATATACATATGTAAGTTAGAAGCCAATGCTTCAGTTTATATATATGTTTCAAAAGCAGAACAATAAAATTCCTATTGCTAAAAGTAGAGACGGAAAAGGCAGGAGTCAGCTATGTACGACGAGTCCACCAGGGGATCATGGTGGAGCTGCATGTCTGGAATCTCAATAAAAAGAGTGGCTGTCGAGTCTATCTCCAGTGTTTGAGAATGATGCGAAAATGCAAAACGAGGTGAGAATTTAAAGAAATTCTCAGTAGGGTTCGCGTATGGTGTTTAACTGACATCACATTCATTCTCAATTGCCTCAGTTTTTGTTTAATTATAAAAACATGGGTTCAAACTGAACTATCCATATTTAATAAGTTTAAGAAAATGTCTAGTCCGAGGCAAGGCTCAGTTTTACTTAAGACAGCATAAGAAACAGAACAAACTATTAAGTAGTGATACATAGAATAATGAGCAGAATAAATGAACATGCAGCAGTAAGTAAATATAATAGACAAACTGTAAACAACTTGTAATGACTATTCAATGTAATCATGCAAAATTCATTCTTGAACTTTTCTTCATAAACTTTTTCATTACTTGGTCCCCTAGGAGTTCTTAGCTATTTAGACTCCTAGGTAATAGTCTGCTTTTCAGGATCGAGCTCATTCTTATACAGGAGTGCCGGGTTTACTTCCCCAACCTCCCCACCGATCTATTCCCCTTAACTTTAAACTGGGGCTGGCCCAAGTTTCATGGAACTCTCATCATAACATAATCTTTAGATTCATCATAATATAACTTTCATGACTTTCTTGAAAATGCACATGTATCTAAATGTGTATCATCATTCATGCATAGGCTTTACCGAAAATTTGGCGGCATAACGGAATGTTTTCGCTTCCCCATGAATAGTGCCAGTACTCAGAATACCAATTTCTCATAGAAATCAACACATTTCATTCATATTTCAAACATCAAATTCTTGGCACAATTATTGTAATTAAAACATGGTTGCTGTCTCAATACTCACATTCAATCTAGTTTTTGTAAATTAGGCCATAATTTCTATTCAACTCATCTGGATCTCAATATTGGATATGTTAAAGTGTTATGTGTCTATTTTCTAACCTCTTTAGTCCCATCTAATTTTGATAAATATAGCTCAAGTTATTTAGGTTTTATCCCTACCGCCTCAGAACTGACTAGAATTACACACTTAGAAGTAAAAATCCACTAAAAATCGAAAACTAGTTCAAATCATACGAAATTGGTCTCATATTAAACCTAACAGGACAAAATTTTATTTTCAAAAAGTTACATTCCATTTTCCTTAGTAGGTCTTGAGTTATAAGACTCGAAATCTAACCTTCCTGAACTACCCTATTTTGGCCTGCTTTAGATGTAGGGTAATTTTCTCAAACCACTGATAGCTAAATCTGAAATTTTTATGGAATATTCTCCTATGTGTAAGCTTTCTAACAAAGTTAGTTTCATTCAATTCCAAGTAATATAGGGCGAGTTTTTCCCTAACCAACCCAGTCTGCCCAAAATCAAACTCAAAAACCTATGTTGAATTTCCAAAATTCATATCTCTCTCAATACTAATCCAATGGCCTTATATCATCTATGTATGGAAAGCCCTAAATATCTAGTTTCATATAAAAATAGGTTCATCAAATTTAAACGGCGGTAGATGGAGCCGTACACTCTGCCGTACGGAATGCCGAGGATTTTTGGTTTTCTGGCTCCTCTCCTCTTCCTACCTTCATCCTTTCTTGCTTCCTAATCGATTTTAACATCACAAACAACCAACAAAACAGCCAAATATCATCATATTCATTCAATCATCACATAAAGAATTGAGAAAATAAAGCCACCACCAGCCACCCACCATCATAATAGAAAGGCAAGAATTAAATCTCTACCTATTTGAATGTGATTTGGCTTGATTTTGGAGCTTGGATTAACAAAACCTTGTTGAGCTTGAAGGTTTGATGGAGTTGGGTGAGTAGAGAAGAGAAGAAGAAGGCTAAAGCAAAGGAGAAGGGGGCGCAGAATTGGGCTAAAGGAAGAGAAAAAAATGTGTTATAAAGGTGTTGGTGAGGTAGTTGGAATGGAGGGTTTTGATTGGGTGGAGCTTTGTGGCCAAATTTCAGCCAACTCCCTCCTTCCTTGTGGCCTTTCTTGGGCCACTTTCATGTGTTAAGTGGCTGAGTTCTCAGCCACTTAATGTAGGGTTATTGGGTGTAAAATCCTATTGGTTCGGTTCCGACAGTTTAAAATACCGTAATCTGACCGATTTCCTTTAAATCGGTACATCGGTTTCAAGAAATTTTTTTATGAAATCTTCTATATTTCTAACCTAATTCCCTCATATGTAAACTTAATTAATTGCTAATTAATTGAACCTAAATAATTATTTAGTCGAATTTTAATTAATCTCATTATTTAATAAAAACCGAGCAATTGGATGAAAAACGATGAGAAAATTCCGATGAATGTTACAAGGATCTTTCCAAGTTTCCTTTCTGTGGATGGAACGACCTTTTCCCTCAAGGGTATTAGGAGCCAACGCTACAGTGACGGTAAATCGGAGAAGAGCCAAGTGAGGCCTCAGCATTAGAAGAAGATAGTTGGACAAACTTTGAAGGAATTCATCTACTTGCATACCATACCAAAGCAAAGGCTCGGTTGTATTCGGTTATGAAAAAGAAAATGGAATTGAAAGAGTAGATTCAAAAGGTCCTTTAGAAGAAAGGTGGTACATCTCCTACTAGTTTGCAGTGAGGACACTCTCGGGTTATGGCGGCGTGTAACACCATACCAATTTAATGTTATGCTTAAGTCATAGCATGAAATTAAGTAGAATGTGTTACCATATTGATATTCTGCTTACTATTTATTTATCATATCACATCTCTTTTTTTTTTTTTTTTGTAAATAGGTGAAACAGTGTGCTGTATAAAAATGAACATATTCAACATCGCAGAACGTGACAACGTTTAATAAAACACAATAGTAAGATAAGAATAAGTAATTACATCATCAACTATATACATATATATATCTATAGGTTAGAAGCTGACGCTTCAGTTTAAGTACAAAATTAAACCAGGATACATAAGTGGGCCCGGTATACCAAAAAGGAGGCCCGTGTCTGTCAAAATGATCCTATGGGGTCCTCAGAGGACATTTTAGACTAACCGATATATAAGCGGCTAAGTTTATGACCCAATGCTGTATACTGCCAAAAGAGGGCCATGCTGTACAGTAGAACTCTCGGCCGAGACCTACTCGGTCAGATAGCCGTTGGCCACACCGAGCCCGGCTGGGGAGTAGTCCATACTAGGTCTCGAGGAGGAGGATGATGAGCCGGTAGCCTCCGAAGGATTGCACTCATAACTGAGCGGAATGTCTGGAACCATCTGTGAAGGTGACTTGAGAGAAGGACTGGCAGGTGCGGCAAGTGCTGCAGGCGTTGGAGGTGTAGGAAGAGGGTGTGCCATGTGCAACAGGATCGCAAAATACGGAGCGGTAGGATCAAAAGCAGGGTGAAAAGGGGGAACAGCAAAATTCCTATTACTAAAATGGTAGAGACGGAAATAGTAGGAGCCGATTATGTACAGTGAGTCCTCTATGGGATCATGGTCGAGCTGCAGGTCCAGAATCTCAATAAAAGAGTAGCCATCGATTCCATCACCAGCATCTGAGAATGATGCGGAAATGCAAAATGAGGTGAGAATTTAAAGAAATTCTCAGTAGGGTTCGCATATGGTGTTTAACTGACATCACATTCACTCTCAGTTGCCTTGGTTTTTATTTAATTATAAAAATAGGGAATCAATTTAAACTATCCATAATTAATAAGTTTAAGAAAATGTCTGGTCTAAGGCAAGGTTCAGTTTTACTTAAGACAGCATAAGAAACAGAATAAACTATCAAGTAATGATACACAGAATAATGAGCAGAATAAACAAACATATAGTAATAGGTAAATACAATAGTCAAACTGTAAATAGCGTATAATGACTATTCAGTGTGACCATGCAAAATCTCATTCTTGAACTTATCTTCATAAACTTTTCCATTACTTGGTCCCCTGGGAGTTCTTGGCCATTCAGACTCCTGGGTAATAGTTTGCTTTTCAGGATCGAGCTCGTTCTTATATAGGAATGTCGGGTTTACTTTCCCCAACCTTCCCATCGATCTATTCCCCTTAACTTTAATCTGGGGCTAGCCCAAGTATTATGGAACTTTTATCATAATATAACCTTTAGATTTATCATATCATCATAACATAACCTTTATGAACTTCTTGCAAATGCACATGGATTTGAATGTAGCTTATAACTCATGCATAGGCTTTACCGAAATTTCAACAGCATAACGGAACGTGTCTGCTTTCCCATGAATAGTGCCAATACTCAGAACATCCATTTTTCAGAGAAATCATAACACTTTAGTCATATTTCGAACATCAAATTCATGGCACAATTGCTGAAATTACAACATGTTTGCTGTCTCATTCAACCTGAGTTTTGCAATCTGGTCACAACTTCTATTCGACTCATCTAGACCTCAATTTTGGATTTTTTAAAGTGTTATGTGTCTATTTTCTAACCTCTTTAGTCCCATCTAATTTGGATGGGTATAGGTCAAGTTATTTAAGTTTTATCTCGGCCTGCCCTATAGCTAGCCAGAATTACACACTTAAAAGTAAATATCCAGTAAAAATTGAAAATAAGTTCAAATCATACGAAGTTGATATTATATTAAAGCTAACAGGACAAGCTTTCATTTGAAAAAGTTTCATTTCATTTGCTTTAGTAGAGCTCTAGTTATAAGCCCCGAAATTCGACCTTCCTGAACTGCCCTATTTTAGCCTACTTTAGATATAGGGCAATTTCTTCGAACCACTGAGAGCAAACGGGATTGTATCTAACTCAAGATTTTTTATGGGATGTTCTCCTATATGTAAACTTTCTAACAAAGTTAGTTTCATTCAATTCCAAGTTGTATAGGGCAAGTTTTGTCCTGAACAACCCAGTCTACCTAGAATCAAACTCAAAAACCTAGGTCAAAATTCCAAAATTCATATCTCTCTCAATACTAATCCAATGGCCTTATATTATATATGTATGGAAAGCTCCGAATGTCTAGTTTCATATAAAAATAGTTTCATCAAATTTGAATAGCTGTAGGCAGAGTCGTACACTCCGCCGTATGGGTTGCCAAGGGAATTTGGTCTTCTAACCCCTCACATCTTCCTATTCTCACACTTTCCTACTCCTTAATCAAATTTAAACGCAAAAATAACCAACAACCAGCCAAAGATCATCATATTCATTCACTAATCACAACAAGAAGTGAGAAATTAAAGCCAAAATCAGCCACCCACAATCAGAATAACAAGAACAAAATTGAACCTCTACCTCTTTGTGTGTGATTTTGTTAAGTTTTGGAGTTTAGATTGATGGAGCTTTGTCAAGCTTGGAAGTTTGATGGAGTAGGTTAAGAGGAGAAGAGAAGTAAAGAAGAAGGCTGAAATTAGAGGAGAGGGATGCATAAGTCAGCAGGGAATAAGAGAGAAAAATCTGACTTAAGCATTGAAGAGGTAGTTGGCTTTGTGAGTTTTGATTGGTTGAAATTTTGTGGGTGAAGTTCAACCATGTCTCCCTCTTTTGTGGCTAGATTATTCTCCATTTTGCCTAAAAAGTGAAACTCGCTTCCGTTCTATCTGAAATCGAAACTCGTTTCCATTCTGCTTAAAGTCAAAACTCATGTCCATTTTATTTGAACTTGGAGATCAATTCCGAGGCCGGAACTCGTACCCATCTTATTTGAAATTTGGAAATAAATTCGGATATCGGAAATCATGTTCGTTTTATTCGAAACTTGGAGTTAAAGTCGGAGGTCGGAAATCATGTACATTTTATTTGAAACTTGGAGATAAAGTCGGAGGTCAAAACTTGTGGTGGATGTTACTCGATGTGTAAGGTAAGACAAATTTCTCTTATCCATTAAGGACAAGCGAAGCAGTGGAAGGTCTAGCTATATTGAAACTCCATCAACCTTAGCCACCACAAGAACCAAACTATAAGGCCATTTTCGACACGTTTCTGACAAGAAAGTAAAGTTATGCAGTGATGAGAAAAGGAATATAATGGTTACCTTTAAGACACCATTGCAAGCATTATGAGTGGAGTAACCCGATAAGGAACGTATCTAAATTTAAGAGGGGCTGATGAAGATTTGGAACATGTAACTAGACATGTTGCACCCATGAGGAGTGCAACTAATCTCTACAGACTAAGGTAGCAGTAAAAAGGAAGGTCCTAACAAACTAAGATGAAGGTAAGTTTTCTACAAGGATAATAAGATACTAAAAAAAGGGAAAAGAGGAAGTGTTGATTCTAGGGTAGCCCATTTGAGGGAGGAATGTTATCTAATGTGGATTCAAAACACACGTGAAAGTTTATAGGAGTGAATGAGCGAGCTTGACTCAACATCAATAATAATGTTATCAAATCCAAAAGACTCTTTGAGATGGCCTAATACACCCCAAGAAGGACCGAGTGATACACCAATATAAGATCAAAGAGTTTCATACTACGCCCCATGGTGGTCAAGATCATGATGCAGGATCAGAAGGCTCTCAACGTCAGGCAGTTAAGTTTCCATTCTCAAGACTAGACTAAGTGTAGTATACGAAGGCCCACTATTTTGTCGAATGAAAACCAGATATATGGTAGATAAGACCATCAAAGACTTCCTAAGAAAAACTAGTGATAAGTGGAGATGTTAACTAAGCGAGAGAAGGATGGGCACCAAAATAATAAACGAGAAATCTCCCTATTAAATACATCAAAAGGGGTAGGTGATGGCAAAAATCTTGCAGGCCCAATAGGGAAATGGAGCTGCTATTTCCTTCCCTCACATTAAGCTAATCATAACTTGGGAACAAGATATCATGATATATAGGCATCGAGAATCTAAGTAATGGGAGCAGCTAGATACTTGATTAGCAAATAATGAGGAATATGATAAAAGCTCTTAAGGAAAAGAGAAGTTTTGAAAAGCAAGGCCCCTAGTTGCAATTTATAGGAATATTTTGGCCCTACACTCTAAACCCAACAAAGAGAGATTCATCATTTGACCAAGGGTAACCAAGTGAACAAGAATCTTGGAAATGGTTAAATCAACTTCCCATAAGTTGACATAGCCACTATGACTACTACATGTTGAAGTTGACCACTACTATAGATGGTAACCTTAGTGACCATAAGACTTCTTGAAGTTGGTATCTAAGGTTTAGAGAGCGAGTAGCAGAAGGTTTATTAGAAATCACAGAGCAAAAATAGTTAGATACATGCCAAAGAAGGTAAATAACTTCCTCGATGAATTTAGTGATGGACCATTGCATTATTAAGACAAGGTAGATGTTAGGGCCAACATTATCCATGAGGACCCTCCGTATGTACTAGAATAACATCTCATACAAAATATGGAGTGATGGAACTCTGTAAACTCAATAAGAAAATAAGACTGCTAGTTCTCCTTTTCACACTGAATTGCCCATACCTTGATAACTAGAAATCAAGATTGAAAACTTGAGGTATACGGTTATGAAGTAAAGGAAACTTCTTAAGGGATTTGACTTCAAAGTAAAAACTTGTGAGTAGAACTTGGGGAAGTAGGTTAAGAAAAAGACCAAGAAGAGCTATGCCAGGGTGAGCAAAAACTCACTCTTGGGCCAATAAATGGTAAAGTACATAAAGGTAAAAAAAAGGCAGTCGAGGTGATTTCCAGGGGATCCTCAATAAAGCTATTATAAGTATCACACATCTAGGATTAGTAATAAAGGCAAGCAGAAACATCAGAGATAACCGAATTTGGAAACCTATCCCAAAAGCTTAGTAGAAAGATGAGAGGAGAATTCCCTAACTAACTAGAGAACAAAGATATCTGCATTAAAGATCATATGTGACTTTACCGGAATGGAAGTAAGGAAACCAACTAATGCACATACTCACTGTAAGTCAACACAAGATTTTCCCTAGAGACGAGTAACAAAGAATCATCGAACAGGCTGATGTTCCACTCACGACCTCCTGTATCCGATAACTTGGGTTGATCCATAAGTTTAGGAAGATTTTACAAGGGAATTTTCCAAAATAATCTTATGTTCCCCGGCCATATGTCAATCACAGAGTAATGAGTACACCCCAATAATCATTTGACAGTTAATAAGCAGAAGCAGGTGCCATAATGCGACCAGGCTAGGTAAAGCGATTGGAAATTTATTGCTAAAGATAGTTGTGAGTTAATAATGGAATAGCTTCCTAATAAGCACAACACAAGATGACATATCAATTCCAAGGACATCAAAGTGGTATTAAGAAGGACCACAAGCCTCAGGAATTAACCCTTGCAATGGGAATTAGAACAATGAACAGCAATTCACACTTATGAAGACCCAGTAAGAATCTAGGACAAGAGAAAATTTTTGAAACATAAGTGAAGACAATAGGTTCCCTTATAAATTTCTCTCGCCCTCAAGATAAAAACAAAGCCTATGGATGAACATACTCACTTACGAGTAAGAAATCTTGAAGTGACCTCAATAGCAAGAAGGGGTTTGCAAGTGAATTACAAAAGGAGGGAAGCTATCAGCAAGCAATCTTGGAGTAGGACACAAACTTGAAGAACGAGTTTCCCCTTTAAGGTAGAACATACCAAAAGTTGAGAAAGAATTCTCCTGAATTGTTCTTAGTTAGGGAATTGAGGCAAAATTCTTTTTACCCACTTTTACCTATAAGCAATTGTAAACCTCAGAAAGCAAGTATGCTATTATTCCCATACACCTTTTGTATCTCTTGTACTTCCTGACTTAAGTATGTAATTGATCAATTAGATTTTTATATACTTATTTTCCCTCATTCCTAGCTCATCAATTCTCTCTTGTGCCTAATTGTTTTGAATTGGACCATTTTGTATTGTTTGGATTTTGTTTGGATTTGAGTTAAATGTTCCAGCATTAGGTGAATTCTGACACTGTTTGGTTTTTGGGTTATATCTTGAGTTGTAGAGATCATTTTATTGTGATTCTTGATTTGTAGAAAAGCTGAGAGATAGCCCTACAATTTATATCAGAGGTCAGAGGCCAATTCTGTTGTTAAGAAGCTGAAATTGGGCCTAGAAATCAACTGAAGTGGTGTAGCCGCGGATTCTGAGCAGGGTGCGGTATTTGGGCCATATCTCGGTCCACAAATGTCCGATTGAGCCCATTCCAGTGCCATTTTGAAGCTGACATCCAAGGCTACAATTCTTCTTTAGAGTGAAAATGCAAACGGAATCGTTTTGATAGCCAAAACGGTAGAAGAACGTTACTCACGGAATTAGTTATAATGATTTCATGTTTTTAGTGTAACTTTCTCTCTATAATTCGGATTTTAGCAAATAAGATGTCCAGATTCAAAGGACAGAGAGAGGATTAATGTAGTAATTACAATTTAATAAGTTTAGGTAGTTTTGATTTGGATTTTTGGCCGGTTCATGAAGAGAGCTGAACTTGTAACTTGGAGGACAGATTTTGGAAGAGGAAGCAATTTTCGGTTTTGGTTCTTCTTCTCTTCTCTCACTCACGCCCCCCCCCCCACCTTAACAACTCATCTTCCTCCATTCATGGAGGAGTAAGCTTCCATCTAATCCAAGGATTCAAAGAAGCATTGGCTATCTTGAGGATTTGCGCAACCAAACTTCATCAAATCAAATCGGTTTTCTACTCCCTTTTCTTTCATTGTGATTAATCCAATTTCGGATTTAAAGGTTTTTGATTCGAAATTGTGGTGGATTATAATTGATTGCTTACTTGCTTGCATATTGCTCGATTGATTAATGTGTAATGCAATTGCGTGAGTAGAATCATTTTCAGGTTTGAATTTGATGATTGATTACGAGCCTGTTTGGATTCTGGTTTGCATTGGCCAGAAGGCCTTCTAGGAGAAGGAAAATGACTTTGTACAGTAAAGTGCAGTGTTTGGTGTAACTTTTTTCAAAAGGCCTTCTTCCAGAAGGCCTTTTGGAAGAAGTATCTTTGAAGTTACTTTTCATTTTGGAAAAAGACCTTTTGAAAAGGAATCTTACTATTACTCTCACATCAACAACCAAAAGTAATTTTATTTTAACCAATCCAAACAAAATTCATTCTCCTAAAAGGCCTTTTGACATATTCAAACCAAACAAAAATCATTCTTTTAAAAGTAATTTTTCTAAAAGACCTTCTTTTAAAAGACCTTCTTTCAAAAGATCTTCTCCCAAAAGTTACTCCAAACGGACCCTACATTGGTGCTTGAAAATTAACATGAATTGGTTAGGTTCTAGAGGTTTATGAATATAACATTTATCTGTTAATTGAATGCATGAAGGTTTTCGTGTGCAATGTCGTATCCGAATAGAGGTTTCTTTCAGGTTTGATGTTAGTCACTGATTTGATTTGAATGATTATTTTTAGAATCCGATGATAGATTAGCCACTGTCTTTCTTGGTTCTTGGATTGGATGTTCCAAATTCTGTTCATTTCTTTTATATTCATTTCAGTATTTTAAATTCCTAACCCCCCCCCAATTTCCTGATCGTATAACATTGTCATCGCTGGGAAACGACCCGGGTTGCACCCGTACTACGAGTTTAGTGTAATTCGATTTTTATTGTAATTTGATCGAGCTCAGCACTCAAGTGAAATTTTGGCGCCATTGCCGGGGATGATTGATGTTATTTGGTCGTGTTAATCTGTGTTTATAGCATTGCATATTCTGTTTTGATGTGTGTTTGGTTAAGTTGTTAGTTTTAATTCATAGTTAGTAGTTTGGTTTTACGATTTTTTGACAACTAACTTGTTTCAATTGATTTCAATGGACTTTATTCCATAGCAAAACATCATTTTGAGAAAAACTCAATCTTTTAGATTGAGCCCCCCTTGTTTTTGTCAAATTCCATCGTTTAGATAGGTTTTTAGAGGTTTTTTGATCTTTTCGGTATTTTTTAGGGACGTAATGGGTATTTTTGTAAAAGATTTTGTGCTCCGATTGACTTGAAAATTGGTCAGTTGAAGGAAAATGGCCTTCTGATCAAGATCAAAAGCAAAGCTAGTGACTTTTTATTTGTAAGCCAAATTCCTTTGTTTAGAGCACTTTTTTTAATGTTTTAAGATTTTTCTTTGCATTTTCTTACTCCTTGAGGGTAAATTTTTGACGTGTGGTGGTCCAATAATTTTTAAAAATTATTTGGTAATGTTTTTATATTTATTTTGATTATTTTGAGTGTTTGTGTGCATGTTTTAGTGCTTTGAGCATATGGTTCTGTTTGCTATTTTGTTAGTGCATGACTAGGTTTGATCCAACTCCTAATTTAATTGAATTTGATCCTGAATTAGAAAGGACTCTTAGACAAATTAGAAGAGCTAAGAGGAGGTTATTTGAGGCTAGTTCTACTAGTAATTCTGTGTTTGATTCTATTCCTGATTTTGTTGAAAATTCTGATTTTTCAGGAAGCATGGCTAATAGAACCTTGAAGCAACTTGCAGCACCTGATGTCAACTATCAAGCTTTGGCCATCCAGTACCCAAATTTGGATGTAGACTTCGAGCTAAAATCAGGACTGATACATCTGCTGCCCAAGTTTTATGGCTTAGCTGGAGAAGACCCTCACAAGCACTTGAAGGAGTTCCATGTAGTGTGCTCAACCATGAAGCCACATGGAGTGGAGGAAGATCACATCAAGCTGAGGGCATTTCCTTTTTCTCTGGATGGATCTGCCAAGGATTGGTTGTACTACTTGCATCCAGGTTCCATCACGAGCTGGCAAGACATGAAGAGGATGTTCTTGGAGAAATTCTTCCCTGCCTCAAGAGCTGCTTCCATCAGAAAAGAAATTTGTGGCATAAGGCAGATTAGTGGAAAGACATTGCATGAGTATTGGGAGAGGTTCAAGAAATTATGTGCAAGCTGTCCACACCATCAGATTAGTGACCAGCTTCTCATTCAATATTTTTATGAAGGTCTCATGCCAATGGACAGAAGTATGGTTGATGCTGCTTCTGGAGGGGCTTTGGTAGATAAAACACCTGCTGCAGCTCGTGAATTACTTGCAAACATGGCTGCCAATGCACAACAATTTGGTACCCGAGCCATAGTGTCAACAAGAGGAGTGAATGAAGTGCATACCTCTGATACAAACCAGTAGAGGATGGAGAACCGAATAGATGAGTTAACAACCTTGGTGAGGCAATTGGCACATGGACAGCAACCCCAGCAACTAGTAGCTATGATTTGTGGCATTTGCTCTATACCAGGACATCCAACAGATCAGTGTCCACATCTACAAGAGAGCAATGAAACTGTTGCAGGAATTTTTCCTGGTAGGCCTTATCAGCAGCAGCAACAGCAGAAGAGTTATGATCCATTCTCCAACATATACAATCCTGGCTGGAGAGATCACCTGAATCTGAGGTATGGCAACAACTTCAATCAGTTTCAGCAACCTCAGTTTAAGCAAAATTCTGCTGGACCAAGCTTAGGACAATACCATCCAATAGTTCAGCAAAATAAACCACAAAGCAGTAGCAGTAGCTCAGAACCAAGCTTGGCAGAATTGGTGAAGTAGATGGCAACTAGTAACATTCAATTTCAGCAACGAGCAAAAGCCAGCATTCAGAATCTGCAAACACAGATTGGTCAATTGGCTACAACAGTAAATGAGATGAAGTCTCAAGGTTCTGGCAACCTTCCCTCCCAATTTGTGAGCAACCCAAAGAATGTGAGTTCCATCACTTTGAGAAGCGGCAAGTAACTTAAGTTTCCTGATGTTGCAGATTCTGCAGAACAACCAGAGGTGGTAGCAGAAAAATCTGATTCTGCAGAAATAAAGACAAATGGGGCAGAACCAAGCAGTAGCAACAGCAAGCAACCTGAACAAAGTGTTCCATTGCCTTTCCCCAATAGAGTGACACAAAACAAGAAGCGGGCAGAAGCTGAATTGGGCAAGGAGATCATGGATACATTTAGAAAAGTGGAGGTCAATATTCCACTCCTAGAAGCCATCAAACAGATTCCAAAGTATGCCAAATTTCTCAAGGATTTGTGCACTCATAGAAGGAGGCTGAAGGGAAATGAGAAGGTGAGCATGGGCAGAAATGTTTCTGCAATCATTCAGCCAAATATTCCTCCGAAATGCAAGGATCCAAGGACTTTCACCATTCCATGCATCATAGGAAGTAAGCAGTTTAGTCAAGCTATGTTGGATCTTGGAGCTTCAATAAATGTCATGCTAAAATCAATTTACTAGTCTTTGTGCATTGGAGAGCTCAAGCCAACAGGAGTGGTCATCCAACTTGCCAACCGAAGCACCATTCACCCTGAGGGAGTTTTAGAAGATGTGTTGGTAAGAGTAAATGACCTTATTTTTCTTGCTGATTTCTATGTGCTAAATATAGAGGATGAATTGCATGCTAATCAACCAACATTAATCTTAGGTAGGCCATTTTTGAAAACTGCTAAGACTAAGATTGATGTGCATTCTGGTACATTATCCATGGAATTTGGAGATAGTAAAGTGCAATTTAATCTGTTTGATGCCATGAGATACCCACCGGAAGAGCATTCTATTTTTCATATAGACATTATTGATTCATTGGTTGATGAAGTGCATGAGAACATGTTCGCTGAATTATATTGTGTTGATTGTGATTGTGATGGTAGTAATGACTTATGTGCTGTTTGTGCTATTTATGCTGAATTTGCTGCATGCTTACAAGTTGAAAATCTTTGTTCTCTTTGTTTACGATCTTGTTTCTAAATCTTTGTCTGCTGAATCTGTTTCTACTGAATGTACTATTTCTGCAGAGTCTGATTTAATTTCTGCACATTTTGAAAATTCTATTGCTATTTCTACTGAAAATTCTGTTGCTATTTCTGCTGAAAATTCTGTTGCTAATTGTGCAAATTCTGCTGCTGTTCCTATTTTTTCTGCTGTTCAAAATTTTTCTGATGAATCTGATTCTGTTCCTGCTGTTAATTCTGAAAATTCTGTTCCTGCTGTTAATTGCAAATCTGAAAATTCTGTTTCTGCTGTCACATTATTTTCTGTTGCAGAAAATTCTGTTTCCACTGATTTAATTTCTAGCAATTCTGCTACTGTTCACTCTAGTTGCGCAAATTCTGGTTGCGCACATGCTGTTTCTGCTGATTCTGTTCTATCTGCTGTTTCTGTAGGTTCCAATTACCATTTTCTGCACATTCTGCTACTTCAGTTTCTGGTTGCATAAATTCTGCATTTACAGAAATTTCTGCTACTGAAAATTCTATTTTCAGTAATTCTCTCTTTGCAAATTCCGTTGTTGCAGATTCTGTGATTTTGAATTCTGTACATCATTTTGACTCTGTTGATTCTGTTTTAGCTTCCATAGGATATGATGATGCTATTATGCAGAATTTTTCATAGATTGCAGATGCTGAACCTAAACCATCAAAAGCAACTCCAAGATTAGCACCTTCTATCATAGAGCCACCTACCTTGGAATTGAAGTCATTGCTAGAAAATTTGAAGTATGCATTTCTGACACCAAATGAGAAGCTACCAGTCATCATAGCCAAAGATCTGCAACTAGAGCAAGAAGAGAAGTTGCTGAACATCCTGAGGCAGAACATGAAGGCTATAGGCTGGACATTGGCAAACATACCTGGGATTAGCCCCTCTACATGCATGCATAGAATTCAGTTAGAAGAGGGAGTGAAACTAGTGAGGCAACCTCAGAGAAGGCTCAACCCGCTTATCTTGGATGTGGTGAAGAAAGAAGTGAGCAAATTGCTAGCTGTAGGAATTATTTATCCAATTTCAGACAGTAAGTGGGTGAGCCCAGTGCAAGTGGTTCCAAAGAAGACTGGAATAACAATGGTGAAGAACTCAAAGGAGGAGTTGGTGCCTACAAGAATGCAGAATAGCTGGAGAGTTTGCATAGATTACCAGAAACTGAACCAGGCCACCAGGAAGGACCACTTCCCATTACCCTCCATTGATCAGATGCTGGAGAGATTGGCAGGTCAGTTACACTACTATTTTCTTGATGGATTTTCTGGCTATTTTTAGATCCACATTACACCAGAAGATCAGGAGAAGACCACCTTTACTTGCCTATTTGGCACATTTGCATATCGGAGGATGCCTTTTGGTTTATGCAATGCTCCAGGTACATTTCAGAGGTGCATGGTGAGTATTTTTTCTGATTTTCTAGAGAATTGTATGGAAGTCTTTATGGATGATTTTACTGTTTATGGCACTTCATTTGATGCATGCTTGGATAGCCTAGCCAGCGTATTACATAGATGTGTTGAGTCTCACCTTGTTTTGAATTATGAGAAATGTCATTTTATGGTTAGGCAAGGTGTAGTCTTAGGACATGTGATTTCTAGTGAGGGTATTGCTGTTGATAGGTCCAAGATTGATGTTATTGCTTCTTTACCTTACCCCACATGTGTGCGGGAAGTACGTTCTTTTCTTGGACATGCAAGTTTTTATAGGCGATTTATCCAGGACTTCAGCAAAATTGCCCTTCCACTTTCCAAGCTGCTACAGAAGGATATAGACTTCCAGTTTGATGATAACTGCAAGAAAGCTTTGACCAGTTGAAGCGACACCTGATTTCTGCTCCTGTTCTTTAGTTGCCGAACTGGGAATACCCGTTTGAACTCATGTGTGATGCATCGAACCTTGCAGTTGGAGCTGTTCTTTCCCAGAGGGTTGGGAAGATTCCTCATGTCATAGCATATGCTTCCCGAACCCTAGACTCTGCACAGGCTAACTACACCACCACAGAGAAGGAGCTTTTAGCCATTATTTTTGCTTTAGATAAATTCCGTGCTTATCTGTTAGGAACTAAAGTAACTATTTTTTCTGATCATGCAGCCTTGAAGTTCTTACTGAAGAAGTCGAATGCAAAGCCTAGACTCATCAGGTGGATGTTGCTGTTGCAAGAATTTGATATTGAGATCAGGGACAAGAGTAGAGCTGAGAACCTAGTAGCAGACCACTTGAGTCGCATTTCACAGACCTTGGAGTCTCTACCTATCCGTGAGACCTTTCCAGATGAGCAACTTTTAGAGTTGCGAGGTAAGGATCCATGGTATGCTGATTTGGTTAACTATCTAGTTGCTTCTGAATTGCCTGCCTACTTTAAAAAGCATCAGATAGACAAACTTAAAAGTGAGGCTAAATATTATGTCTAGGATGATCCTTATTTGTGGTGCATGTGTAGTGATCAGATTATTAGGCGCTATGTGCATGAGCTTGAGATTCCTTCTATTTTGCATTTCTGTCACACACTTGCTTGTGGTGGTCACTTTGGACCACAATGCACTGCTAGGAAGGTCTTAGATGCAGGTTTTTATTGGCCCACATTGTTTCGCAATTCTTACACTTATTGTAAGAATTGTGAACAGTGTCAAAAGACAGGTACTATTTCCCATAGGAATGAGATGCCTCAACAACCATTATTGTTTTGTGAGATATTTGATGTGTGGGGTATTGACTTTGTGGGTCCATTTCCTATCTCATTTGGTTTTGTTTATATTCTGCTGGCTGTTGATTATGTCTCCAAGTAGGTGGAGGCCAAGGCCACCTGGACTGATGGTTCTCATGTTGTTGTAGATTTTGTCAGATCACACATTTTTTGCAGGTTTGGAGTGCCTAGAGCAATCATCAGTGATCAGGGGAGCCATTTCTGTAATAGGAACATGGCAACTCTGTTGAAGAAATATGGTGTCACCCACAAGGTCTCAACTCCATACCATCCGCAGACTAATGGACAGGCGGAGGTATCAAATAGGGAGTTGAAGTAGATTCTGGAGAAAACAGTGCAGCCTAGTAGAAAGGATTGGAGCAAGAGGCTGGAGGATGCATTATGGGCTTACCGCACTACCTACATGACTCCTTTGGGGATGTCCCCTTATAGGATTGTCTTTGGCAAGGCATGCCACCTTCCGGTGGAAATTGAGCACAAAGCATATTGGGCAGTCAAGAACTGCAACCTTAATATGAGCCAGTCCAGACTTCATAGGAAGTTCCAACTTCAGGAGTTGGAGGAGATCCGGTTGGAAGCCTATGAGAACTCCCGCATGTACAAGGAGAAGACAAAACTCATTCATGATAAGAAGTTGCTATGGAAGGAGTTCTCCATTGGCCAGAAAGTGCTTCTCTACAATTCTCGCCTCAAGCTCTTTTCTGGTAAGCTTCGTTCTAGGTGGCTTGGTCCTTACATAGTGACTAAGATTTTTCCATATGGTGCTGTGCAGATTTTGGAGCCTAGGACTAATAAAGCTTTCATGGTGAATGGCCACCACCTAAAGCCATTTCATGAAGACACACCCTTGGAGACCATTGAGGAGGTCCGCTTGCTAGCGGCCACTTACACTTGATAAGGGAGTTTCTCTTTTCTTTCCCTCACCTCATTTTACTTGGTGTGCAATTCCATTGTGTGTATTACATTGAGGACAATGCAAAGTTCAAGTGTGGGGGAGTGGTTTCGACATAGGTTGTAGGTAGTGTTGTTTGGTAATTAGTCTTGCATTATATATTTGTTTCATGGTTGTTTTTACTTCATTTTTGCTAAAAAAAAAAAAAAAAATCTGCTTTGTTTACTTTGGTTCTCCATTGTTGAATTGAAAGTTGTTGAGTTAAGCCATTAGGCTATAGGGAGGATAGAGTTCCAACATGATTTCATTTTCTATCCCCTCTTGATATGTGTGAGTTGGGTGGTTGATCTTGATTTGCAATGATTGAGTATGTTGGACTTTACCTTTGTGAGCTTTTGAGCCTTATTTTGGATGGTAGCACTTCATGCCATTCTTTTCTTTCTTGTGTGTTTTCCCTTATAGATTTTGTTATTCTAGAACTTACTTTGATTCTTCTTTGAGGCTACATTTTTCATACGCATTCATGAACATGATAAAGGCATTTCTTTCATTTTAACCACTTGGCCATATAGCCTACCTTGCATGTTGCCCCTTGTTTAGCCCCTTTGAGCCTTATTGACCATTTCTTGGTTTCTAGCACATTATAAGCTTTAAGTGGAAAATCATGTTATACCCAACCTTAGGGAATAGAAAGTGCACTGGCTTCATCATTACTGTTGCATTTCAAGTGTGGGGATTTGAAAGGATGCAAGGAAAGCCAAAAAAAAAAAGAAAAAAAGAAAAAAAAAAACAACATAAAATAAAATGGAGAATCTTGATAAAAGAAAAAAAAAAAGAAAAAAAAAATTCAAAGAGAGTAAGTGTATGATGTCTTGATTTGTCTAATGACCAATGTCACTTCTATTCTCTTACGTTGTACCTTGTCATATCCTCATATTTTCCTACCCTTACCTTAGCCCCATTACAACCTTGAGTAAAGTCCTCTTGATTTGTGCTTGCATATGATTGTGAGTAGTGGAGAAGTAGAAGATTAACAAGCTTATGATAATGCATTGTCTATTGAGGTAACTTGAGTGAAACACTTTTGCCTATACACTTGAGAGTTGAGAGATTTAAACACCATCTTGTTAACCTTTCCATGCTTAATCTATTTGCATTTTGAAGGATATTGCTTAACTTGCATTTTTGAGAGATGGAGTGTTGAATGATTTGATTGTTGGAAACTCTTGATGCCTTGTATGCTCTTATGTTCCTAAGCTTGGCACTTTTGATGATCCATTGGAAAATTTGCTTGTTCATTTTGGATTATTCCATGATTTTTAGGTTGCATATCTCTATGTCCTTAGTTAAATCTTGCATGAGGACATGCAAGAGTTAAGTGTGGGGGAATTTGATCAATTGGATTTTTATATACTTATTTTCCCTCATTCCTAGCTCATTAATTCTCTCTTGTGCTTAATTATTTTGAATTGGACCATTTTGTATTGATTGGATTTTGTTTGGGTTTGAGTTAAATGTTCCAGCATTAGGTGAATTCTGACACTGTTTGGTTTTTGGGTTATATCCTGAGTTGTAGAGCTCATTTTATTGTGATTCTTGATTTGTAGAAAAGCTGAGAGATAGGCCTACAAGTTATATGAAGAGGTCAGAGGCCAATTCTGGTGCTAAGAAGCTGAAATTGGGCCTAGAAGTCAACTAAAGTGGTGCAGCTGCGGATTTTGAGCAGGGTGCAGTATTTGGGCCATATCTCGGTCCACAGATGTCCGATTGAGCCCATTCTAGTGCCATTTTGAAGCTGACATCCAAGGCTACAATTCTTCTTCAGAGTGGAAATGCAAACGGAATCTTTTTGATAGCCAAAACAGTAGAAGAACGTTACTCACGGAATTAGTTATAATGATTTCATGTTTTTAGTGTAACTTTCTCTCTATAATTCGGATTTTAGCAAATAAGATGTCCAGATTCAAAGGAGAGAGAGAGGATTAGTGTAGTAATTACAATTTAATAAGTTTAGGCAGTTTTGATTTGGATTTTTGGCCGGTTCTTGTAACTTGGGGGACAGATTTTGGAAGAGGAAGCAATTTTCAGTTTTGGTTCTTCTTCTCTTCTCTCACTCACACCCCCCCACCTTAACAACTCGTCTTCCTCCATTCATGGAGGAGTAAGCTTCCATCTAATCCAAGGATTCAAAGAAGCATTGGCTGTCTTGAGGATTTGCGCAACCAAACTTCATCAAATCAAATCGGTTTTCTACTCCCTTTTCTTTCATTGTGATTAATCCAATTTTGAATTTAAAGGTTTTTGATTTAGAATTGTGGTGGATTATAATTGATTGATTACTTGCTTGCATATTGCTCGATTGATTAATGTGTAATGCAATTGCGTGAGTAGAATCATTTTCAGGTTTGAATTTGATGATTGATTACATTGGTGCTTGAAAATTAACATGAATTGGTTAGGTTCTAGAGGTTTCTGAATTTAATCATTTATCTGTTAATTGAATGCATGAAGGTTTTCGTGTGCAATGTCGTATCCGAATAGAGGTTTCTTTCGGGTTTGATGTCAGTTACTGATTTGATTTGAATGATTATTTTTAGAATCCGATGATAGATTAGCCACTGTCTTTCTTGGTTCTTGGATTGGATGCTCCAAATTCTGTTCATTTCTTTTATATTCATTTCAGTATTTTAAATTCCTAAACCCCCCTCCAATTTCCTGATCGTATAACATTGTCATTGCTGGGAAACGACCCGGGTTGCACCCCTACTGCGAGTTTAGTGTAATTCGGTTTTTATTGTAATTTGATCGAGCTCGGCACTCGAGTTAGTAATCCTTGCAGATGCACCCCTACCAATTTGGAGCTCAAATCACTCAGCCACCTCCATTAGAGTTTAGCAGCTTTGGAGTTCCAGTTTCATTTGGAAACCTTTGGCTACCCTGCATCCAACTACCCACCTTTGAACAAAATTATATATACACATGGATCATATATAAATCATTTTATCTCAAATAAAAAAAATAAAATTGATGGTTAACTATATAATGTATCTTAGTGAACAATTTTATGCATTTTATTTACATAAAAAGTTACACATTTAATAGTGTTAATATAAAATCATGCAATATTTTATGTTCTCAAAAGTTCTTTTTTTTTTTTTTTGGTTGCATTTGCTTTACATAAAAGAACCTATATAATTTTTTCACCTTTCATTAATACGTCTTTGAAACAATATATTTTAATTTTTTCCACTATAGTTCAATGATTGGTCATTGCATTAGCTTATTATCATTACATAATATGTCAAGAACTACTTTTTTATCAAAAAAACAAAAAAGCACGGCATTGAGTTTTTTGTTGATAAATTTCTGACAAAATAAAATTGACAAAATTTTTAATGTAATGGTAGAGATAAAAAAGTTATGCATCTAACAATTAATATATAATAATACAATATTTTCTACTCTAAACGGTAATTTAATTTTTTTATCATCTTGTATTTTTTTTTGTGACATAAAAGAATATATAGTTTTTTTTTTAACATTGATTAATAATTTTTGACTCAATTTTAAATTTTGACAACAATTCTTTTAACATTTACACAAAACTCACTTGAAATTATATATACACATATATAAATTGTTATATCTCAATATATTCAAACTTTGATGATTAAGTAAATAATGTATCTTAGTAAAAAATTTTACAATTCTTTTTACATAAGAAATTACACATTTTATAGTAATTTAATTTTAGGTTCGCAAAAGTAATTTAACTTTTTTTGCATTAGTATTAATATATATATATTCCATATATAATAATATTAAATTTTTAGGTAAAAAAATATTATTTAGGTAAAAATAAAATTTTGTTTCCAAGGATATTCCCTATCCTTATTTTATTATTAAGGAAGGAGACTATTTGCCAAGGTGCAGGGGGAGGAGACTAATCCCCTTCAAGTGTAATTAGGCTTGTCCTCCCAACAGATATTTTCTCTATGAATTGAACTAAGGTCCTCCCTAGAGTCGTAGTATGTCTCTACCACTATACCAACAACTTTACTGGCAAAGAGAATATTGTTTAAGTAGAGAGAAATAATGAAAGATAAATACTAATTAAGAGAGAGAAAAAGTAAAGTAATAATTAATGTGAAAAACAAAATTACTAAAATTGATTCCAAAAAAGAAAAAAGAAAAAAGAGAAGTGGGTTTCTTTTATCCAAAATAGAATGTGAAATTTGTTAGTCTCCACATAAAAGTATGGAGTTTTGTGTGTATGTGTGTATACAAAACTTGGCAGTTATTAAAAGCATCTTGTCAACCAATTGCCACATAGTCAACAAAAACTCCTTTTAATAATTACATGTTAGAATGAATTCTCTACACCTCCATAACTTTTGAAAATTGCTCCATAGTTTTAACATTCTGCACTAAATAACAACGTCTCAACTAATTTGATTCACAAGTATGTCCATGTTCAACATAAACATCGGTAGATGGCTTAACCATGCATTATATTTTGTAGGGAGCACTTCTTTGGTGCAATACTACTAGAAACACATAGAATACTTGATTAATTTGTTAATATTATTGACAGATATAATTTTATTGATGGATATTGTGATGGAAAAATTGGGTCAGCAAAAATAGCATTGAAAATAATTATTGACAATTTTTTTTAAATCATTGGCACTTTGCGGTGCATTATTAATGGATTTTTTTATTTTCTATTGGCAAATATATGGAAAATTAGACAATTTTTTCATCAAAATTAAAATATTTAGCGGCAATTATGTCAAATTGTACCGATGAAAAAATATGATAAAAAATTATATTTTATAATGTTGCAATCGAAGTATCCGTCGGTTAAAAATAAATAATTTTTTTATCCAACAATTTATTATTTATGGAAAATTCATCTGTAATATTAATTTTTTAATTATTTATTTCACATTTATTTAATTACTCATTATTTTTAATTATTATTATTTATTTAATTATGTTTTAATTATTTTATTAAATTATTTAAATATTTATGTAATTAAAAATAAAGATATAATAGTTAGAATAAAAAAACACAAAAAACAAAATTACTATATATAAATAGTAAAGATCCATCAAATAATCGAAACATATATAAAAAACAATCTGTTAAGTGCTACAAGTAATGTACAATAAAAAAAAAAAAGGATAAATCTAAAAGTACTCCTACTCATGTTAGATATGTCATCCTCATCATTTGACGAAGAAGATGGCTGCTTTTTTGGTATCAATGGTGGAGGACAACAAAGTGACGAGCTACTGGCCCGTAAATCCTTGAAATACTTGTGTATCTGCATCAACATCTTCCTCTCCTGTAATATGATTGTGACACTTTGTCCTGTCGGACCCAGGAAAAGCTCTAAGTTTGGACCCTATTTCTCTTTGTAGGGCTATATTGTTGAGACATTTTCATGGGATTAAAAGCCCTGGTAATTGTTTCTTAGATATCCAAGAATTGAAGAGTGATTTTTAATAAATTTTAAGAAGTCATTAACTTTTCCATTTTTAGCCTGGAAGTTTAAGAAAACACAAGTTTTCGGAAGTTTGTACTAAAGTTCAAAAGTTGGATTTTGATTCTTAAGAAGTTTGATTTTTTCAATATTTTTATTGGATTCAAATGGGGGTACTCCCTTATTTATATTTATATTTTAAAGTTCATGTCCTCATTTTACTCTCCATTAACTTAAAATTAAGAAATATAAACAAGTATATGATGATATTTGAGAGGTGTACATGAAAGAGGAAACAAAAAAAAAGAGAGAGAGAAAGACTGACACCTAGGCGCCCAAGGCCAGCTCTTGCTGCGGAATTTGCTGAGTTTCAGCCAAGCGAGCGCCCAAGTGACCAAGCCGCAATGCCCAGGCACTCACTGGACGAGTTTAAAGAAGGGATCTCGACCCTTTTTCCTCATTTTTCACCCAAGCCTCTTTCTCTCTCTTCCTTCTCTCCCCCATATATCTCCTACCAATCCTTCACCATTTTCTACTCAAATCCATCACCAATCCATCAATTACATCATCATCATCATCATCATCATCATCATCACTTTAGCATGGTTCTCCTTAAAGCTTTCTCTCTCTCTCTCTCTCTCTTTCTCTCTTTCTCTCTCTCTCTCTTCCTTTCTAGTGAAAGAAACGAAGGTGGGAGGAGACCAATGTCTTCCATCAAGTTTCTTCCTTCTTTTCAAACCCAAGGCAACTCTCTAAGCTCAAATCTTCTTCTAATTCATGGGTATGGAAGGATTTTCTTGATGGGTTGAGTTTAAAGTTAAGGATTGGGAGCCTAGGGTTCCAAATTGGGGATTTTGGGCTTTGGAAACTATTTCAAGTTAATCTTTGGTTCTATAGGCTAATTAATGTATGGATAATGATGTTTTTGTGCTAGATAACTTATGTGGTGACCATGATTATGAGTTGATAGTATATTTATAACATCTTTTAAGTATATATATGATTTTAGAAATATTATGTTTATGATTTGAATTGTTCAATGGTAAAAGTTGAGATAGTATGGTATTGAATACCTCATGAGATTTTTTAAGGCAACATATGGTATTCTTATATGTGTGTGTGTGTGTGTGTACTTATGGGATAAGCTACCCTAGCAATTGAGTTTCTAAACTATTAACTAATTGTATGAGGAAATGAGTAATTGATTTTAACTATACTATGTTAGAAAAGTTTATATTCATTATAGAAAATAGTTTACTTATGTGATGCTATAAAATTAATCTGAAATTAGAAAGGTTTTAAAGAAAGAAAATGTGTTTCAAAGAAATTTAAGCAAGGGCTCACATGAGGCATGTTGAAGACTTAGCAAGTGTGAGTGCTTTCATAAGGGGAGGAAACTATAGTAGAACTATTTGCTAATGGCAGCAACATTAGCCTTGGTACACCTTGAATAACCCAGCTAGCAGGGTGGTTGCTAGCTTGGCATATTTGGCCGACATATCCGAAAGGTATAGACATGCACAGGCATGAGATTTATTAGTTACTGTTGGGGTGAGGTTGTTAGGGCCACCCAGTTAGGCAATTATTTATGAAGTAGGATCCTCCTATGAGTGTTATTATGATATTGAAATAAGTATTTATTCTCTATATCTTGAGATAATATTTCTCTCTTATGCATTCATGTTTATTAGTTGAAACTTATACTTTGTTGATGTTGAATATCATGAGATAAGATTTGATACCTATATTTGTGGAAAGTATGAAACCTTCTTGGATTTTATTATATGTTTGATGTTATGAGCTAGAAGACATATGATTTGATATGAAGGAGTTTACATTCAGTTGATTTAAAAAGGGTGCTTCAATAAGCTATAGAGGTTTTAAAGACAGGATATATATATATATATATATATATATATATATGTATCAGATATGTTTTACCAGAGGTTTTTATGGCATCCTGATATATAGACAAAGTATTTTACTCGAGAAATGAGATATGAGGTTTTGTAAAATTATACTTTTACTAAAATCTTATGATCAAGCTTGTTCCACTTCTGCTATAGATATATTATCCTTCACTGAGTCTATATGACTCACCATTTCTTCTTTTCCATGTTTTTAGACAGGTGCAAGCTGATGCTCAAACTTTAATAGTTAGCCAGAGATATTGGACTCTTAGTTAATCCATACTTTGTTCATGTGGTTCTTAGAGGTTGTTGTATTTGAGAAGTACATTCTTGAATGTAATTGTATAGCTTTTAGTAGCGCTTCATTAACCTACAGGCAGGATCCTTTATGTGTTGTTCATGTATTGTAGCAATTGTATAATTGTTTTTATTTATAAACAATTGAATCTTAATGATTACAAATATGTATGCATATTCTCATAAGAATGAAAGCGTGTTAAACTCTTATGATGTGTGTTGTGGGATATATTCTGAGAATGCCTGGATCCCCAATGATTTTGTGTGCTTGTATTGTTTTTGCAAGGCAAGGATCTTTATTTGGGAATAGTCCTAAATACAAAAAAGACTGCCCAATTTTATTTAGAAAAAAGGGTCTATTGTAGACTTGCTAGGGACGAGTCCTTATGTGCCAATCACGTCCTGGGTTGGGTCATGACATCTTCTTCTTCTTCCCCACCCTTTTCTCAATCATCTTCAGTTTCACCTCCTTTGCCCAAAACTATTGTTCCTGCTCCTCCAGAATTTGATGAACCTCCTCATTAAGGGCATCGATGTGAGGGCAAACCATCTTCTCCATATCCTTCGACCTAGCAACCTCCCTGTTCGTAGAGGTAGGGGATAAAGAATCACTATAAAAGGTTTCCATGCCATAGGTGAGACCTTTATAGGGACTGCCAACTCTTTATGACCTCAGTAGCGGTCCTGTCATAAGATGCCTGTCAAATCTATTGAGACCTAGCCTCCTTAAGCCTCTGCATGTACTCAACCTACCTAATAATGAAGTATAAAGTTTATATATGTGGTCTCAAAGTGGGAATCCACCCACATCATCTTGTCCCTTTTCTAAGTGTGCATATCTTTGAACACCTCATAGGTGTCCTGTTCAGGAGCATTATCTACATTTCAAATTAATTTGATATGATTTATCAACATATAATTAAATACATAATATTATCCCAAATTTAATATTAAGTGCATTAAACAAATTAACTAACTTACCATATTGGCCTTATTACCTACCAATGTAGTAGACCACCCCAATATAGGGATCCACCCTTAGCAGGGGCCTTGTTGACCTTGCCCTTCCCTTACTTCACCTGGAAGTCAAAGCTAGCCCAATATTCCTGCAATTCTTTCAGGTGGGCCTCGTGCAACCATGTGTAGTCAGTATCCCTTCCAAGCCATACATTCCAATACATGTCCCGAAGGCACTTAGAGGCCCAAGACTTTCAAGCCTTCTACATGACTGTGTCCTTTGCTGGATCAATAATGAAATTTATCTGCACATACAAAACTAAAACATGTCATATATCAATGTATATAGATATAACACATTGAATAAAAAAATTGTTACTTTATGACCTTCTACTCCTCGTACCATATCCATTTCTTGGTCTTCGGAATTCTGGTGAAGTTTTGGTACGGTGCACTGTATAGCCTCTCGATCACATCTATGATATGCAACAATTCGAGCATAAGAGGTTACCAACTAAAAAATATATACAGAAAAATCAAAATGTTTGTCATCAATTAATAAGAAATCAAAATTTAATACTCAAATTGAATTTAAAATG
Source organism: Pterocarpus macrocarpus (assembly GCA_031439585.1). Classification (NCBI taxonomy): domain Eukaryota; kingdom Viridiplantae; phylum Streptophyta; class Magnoliopsida; order Fabales; family Fabaceae; genus Pterocarpus; species Pterocarpus macrocarpus. Next base: position 32,330,955 of record CM062522.1, on the reverse strand, counting down.
CAATACTTGCCAGGTAGGTACTTATGTCAACAACAAATGTTAGTGCCACCATGTCATGGGGGTTGTCCATACTTGCTACCTAGAAGATGCAACTATTCTACTGTCACCTTCAGGCTATGAAGAAGAAGGAGTGGAAGTAGTAGTAGGCGCCCATCGTGTGTCAATGGGTCCAAGTGGCGATAAAAGAGGAGAAGGTGTAACGTCCAAAAAATTTTATCGTTTTTAACTGAGTTGTTCGGTTTTTATCGAATAATTGGGATTAATTGGAATTTGATTAAGTATTTACCCAAAGCCAATTAAGTAACATTTAGAAGAATTAACCTTGAGGAAATTAGATTAGAACCATAGGAAACCTCAAGAATTTTCTAAAACCGATTTATCGATTTAAAAGAAATCTGTAAGATTTCGGTATTTTAAATTGTCGGAACTGGACCAATAGAAACTATACTGTGAGAATCTTAAGATGGATGGCGAAGATTTAGCCAACTCATCCATGCATGTGGCACCATTAATCAGCCCAAAAGTGGGTAGCTATAGTAAATTGAAAGATGAGAAGGAATCCACCAATCATATGAAACTTGCTTTAAAAGTTTGTGATTAATTCCCTTCTTCTCCCTTGACCTATTCGGCCATCTAAAGGGGCAGACCCCTTATCATTCTCTTCCATCTCAACTTATCTTCACTCCTTCTCCATTAATTCTTCAAGCTTCATCAAGGATTCCTTCAATTCAAGACACTAATTCAACAAGATTCCACCTTAGAGAGGTAGGAATCCAACTTTTCTACTTGTCTTCCTTGATTTGGGGTTGTGTGGGGCTTCTGTTTCTCTTATGATACTAATGTGATTTTGAGTGATGATGATGGGCTAGGGTTAATTTTGCATATATGTCGTGATCAGAATTGAAATTGGAATGAAAGAACTTGAAGATAAAAAGAATCAAGGAGCTATTGGGTGAAAACCCTACGGCGTCCGTATGTCCATCTTGTATAGACAAAAATATAGTCATCAAAACTTGATGAATATATTTTTATTGAAACTAGACATCTAGAGCTTTCCAACTATATAAATTATAAGGCTATTGGATCAGTATAGAATTAGTTATGAAGTTTTGAAATTTGACCTAGAAATCTGGATTCTCATCTGAGTAGTATGAGTTGAGAAGGTGTAACTCACTCTACACAACTCCAAATTGAGTGAAACTAATACTATTTTAAAGCTAACATGTAAGGAAACATTACATAAAAATTTTAGAGTAAGATTCATTGCCATTTGTTCCCAGCACATCAAGGAAGTTGCCTTAAGTTCAAACCGGTCTAGAACAGGGTAATCTAGTAGGGTCAATTTACAGGGCTTATATCTCAAGAGATACTTATGCAAATGATATGCAACTTATTGCATTTAAAAGCTTGTTCTATTAGATTTAATTTGTTATAAATTTTGTATGATTTCACCCAAATTTCTATTTTTAGTGAATTTTCACTTATAAGGGTGCAATTCTGGCTAAGTGTAAGGCAGTCTGAGGTAAAATACAAATAACTTGAGCTATACAAATCAAAATGAGATGGGACCAAAAGGGTTGAAAACTAGACACATAGGACTATAAGATATCCAAAATTCAGTTTAAATGAGTTGAATAGGAGTAAAGGTGAATTTTACAAAATTCAGGCAGAAGAGAGTAGAGTAAGTAGAAAACTCTGTTGATGCTTATATTGATTTTGATGATTGATATTGTGATTATATACTTACTGTCCCATATTGTTTTGAATGCTTGATTAATTTTTACTGGTAGCCTAGTACTATTCATGGAGAAGCAAACTTGATCCACTATGCTACCGAAATTTTGGCAAAGAATTCACATACCATACGAGATGTTTGCATGAATACAAGATATTTAAGTAGGCTAATGTTAGTGTGTATACAATGTATGAAAATTTCAAAGGATTCCATATCACTTGGGCTAGTTGACTCGAGTGCCGAGCTCGATCAAATTACAAAAAAAACCGGATTACACTAAACTCGTAGCAAGGGTGCAACTCGGGTCGTTTCCCAACGATGACAATGTTATACGATCAGGCAATTGGGGGGGGGTTTAGGAATTTAAAGTACTGAAATGAGTGTAAAAGAAATGAATAGAATTTGGAACATCCAATTCAAGAACCAAGAAAGACAGTGGCTAATCTATCATCGGATTCTAAAAATAATCATTCAAATCAAATCAGTGACTGACATCAAACCCGAAAGAAACCTCTGTTCGGATAGCACATTGCACATGAAAACCTTCATGTATTCAATTAACAGATAAATGATTAAATTCAGAAACCTCTAGAACCTAACCAATTCATGTTAATTTTCAAGCACCAATGTAATTAATCATCAAATTCAAACCTGAAAATGATTCTACTCATGCAATTGCATTACACATTAATCAATCGAGCAATATGCAAGCAAGTAAGCAAGCAAGCAAGCAAACAATCAATCATAAACCACCACAATTCCGAATCAAAAACCTTCAAATCCGAAATTGGAGTAATCACAATGAAAGAAAAGAAAAGGGAGTAGAAAACTGATTTGATTTGATGAAGTTTGGTTGCGCAAATCCTCAAGACAGCCAATGCTCCTTTGAATCCTTGGATTAGATGGAAGCTTACTCCTCCATGAATGGAGGAAGACGAGTTGTTAAGGTGGGGGGGGGCGTGAGTGAGAGAAGAGAGGAGAAGAAGAAGAACCAAAACCGAAAATTTGCTATTCCAAAATCTGTCCCAATTACAATTTCGGCTTCCCCCTAAGTCAGCCAGCCAAAACCAAATCAAAACGCCTAAAATTATTAAATTGTCATTAATACATTAATCCTCTCTCTCTCCTTTGAATCTGGACATCTTATTTGCTAAAATCCGAATTATAGAAAGAAAGTTACATTAAAAACATGAAATCATTATAGCTAATTTTGTGAGTAACGTTCTTCTACCGTTTTGTCTATCAAAACGATTTCGTTTGGATTTCCACTCTGAATAAAATTGTAGCCTTGGATGTCAGCTTCAAAATGCCACTAGAACGGGCTCAATCGGACATCTGTGGACCGAAATATGGCCCAAATACCACACCCTGCTCAGAATCCGCGGCTGCACCACTTCAGTTTACTTCTAGGCCCAATTTCAGCTTCTTAACACCAGAATTGGCTTCTGAGCTCTTCATAAAACTTGTAGGCCTATCTCTCAGCTTTTCTACAAATTAAGAATCACAATAAAATGAGCTCTACAACTCAAGATATAACCCAGAAACCAAAACAGTGTCAGAATTCGCCTAATGCTGGAAAATTTAACTCAAATCCAAACAAAATCCAAACAATACAAAATGGTCCAATTCAAAAACAATTAGGCATAAGAGAGAATCAATAAGCTAGGAATGAGAGAAAATAAGTACATAAAAATCCAATTGATCAAATTCCCCCACACTTAACTCTTGCATGTCCTCATGCAAGATTCAACTAAGGGCAAAGAAACATGCAACCTAAAAATCATGGAATAACCCAAAATGAACAAGCAAATTCTCCAATGAATCATCAAAAGTGCCAAGCTTAGGAACATAAGAGCATACAAGGCATCAAGAGTTTCCAACAATCAAATCATTCAACACTCCATCTCTCAAAAATGTAAGTTAAGCAATATCCTTCAAAATGCAAATAGATCAAGCATGAAAGGGTTAACAAGATGGTGTTTAAATCTCTCAACTCTCAAGTGTATGGGCAAAAGTGTTTCACTCAAGTCACCTCAATAGACAATGCATTACCATAAGCTTGTTAATCTTCTACTTCTCCACTACTCACATTCATATACAAACACAAATCAAGAGGACTTTATTCAAGGTCGAATGGGGCTAAGGTAAGGGTAGGAAAATATGAGGATATGACAAGATACACCTAAGAGAATAGAAGTGCCATTGGTTATTAGACAAATCAAGCCATCACACACTTATTCTCTTTGAACTTTCTTTTCCTTTTATCAATATTCCCCATTTTATTTTTTTTCTTTTTTTATTTTTTTTTCTTCGCTTTCCTTGCATCCTTTCAAACCCCCACACTTGAAATGCAACAATAATGATGAAGCCAATGCACTTCCTATTCCTTAAGGTTGGGTATAACATGGTTTTCCACTTAAAGCGTATAATGTGCTAGAAACCAAACCAAGAAATGGTCAATAAGGCTCAAAGGGGCTAAACAAGGGCCAAAATGCAAGGTAGGCTATATGGCCAAGTGGTTAAAATGAAAGAAATGCCTCTATCATGTTCATGAATGCGTATGAAAAATGTAGCCTCAAAGAAGAATCAAAACAAGTTCTAGAATAACAAAATCTATGAGGGAAAACACACAAGAAAGAAAAGAATGGCATGAAGTGCTACCATCCAAAATAAGGCTCAAAAGCTCACAAAGGTAAAGCCCAACATACTCAATCATTGCAAATCAAGATCAACCACCTAACTCACACATATCAAGAGGGGATATAAAAATGAAATCATGTTGGAACCCTATCCTCCCTATAGCCTAATGCCTTAACTCAACAACTTTCAATTCAACAATGGAGAACCGAAGTGAAATAAAGCAGAATTTTTTTTTTTTAAGCAAAAATGAAGTAAGAACAATCATGAAATAATTCTATAATGCAAGATTAATTACCAAACAATACAACCTACAACCTATGTCGAAACCACTCCCCCCACACTTCAACTTTACATTGTCCTCAATGTAATACACACAATGAAAATGCAAGCCAAGTAAAATGAGGTGAGGGAAATAAAAGAGAAACTCCCCTATCAAGTATAAGTGGCCACTAACAAGCGGACCTCCTCAATGGTCTCCAAGAGTATGTCTTCATGAAATGGCTTTAGGCGGTGGCCATTCACTGTGAAAGCTTTATCAGTCCCAGGCTCCAAAATCTGCACAGCACCATATGGAAAAATCTTAGTCACTATATAAGGACCAAGCCACCTAGAACGAAGCTTACCAGAAAAGAGCTTGAGGCGAGAATTGTAGAGAAGCACTTTCTGGCCAACGGAGAACTCCTTCCGCAGTAACTTCTTATCATGAATAAGTTTTGTCTTCTCCTTATACATGTGGGAGTTCTCATAGGCTTCCAACCGGATCTCCTCCAACTTTTGAAGTTGGAACTTCCTATGAAGTCCAGACTGGCTCATATCAAGATTGCAGTTCTTGACTGCCCAATATGCTCTGTGCTCAATTTCCACCGGAAGGTGGCATGCCTTGCCAAAGACAATCCTATAAGGGGACATCCCCAAAGGAGTCTTATAGGCAGTGCGGTAAGCCCATAATGCATCCTCTAGCCTCTTGCTCCAATCCTTCCTATTGGGTGACTGCTTTCTCCAAAATCTGCTTCAACTCCCTATTTGATACCTCTGCCTGTCCATTAGTCTGCGGATGGTATGGAGTTGAGACCTTGTGGGTGACACCATATTTCTTCAACATAGTTGCCATGTTCCTGTTACGGAAATGGCTCCCCTGATCACTGATGATTGCTCTGGGCACTCCAAACCTGCAAAAAATGTGTGATCTGACAAAATCTACAACAACATGAGAATCATCAGTTCAAGTGGCCTTGGCCTCCACCCACTTGGAGACATAATCAACAACCAGCAGAATGTAAACAAAACCAAATGAGACAGGAAATGGACCCATAAAGTCAATACCTCACACATCAAATATCTCACAAAACAATAATGGTTGTTGAGGCATCTCATTCCTACGAGAAATAGTACCTGTCTTTTGACACTGTTCACAATTCTTACAATAAGTGTAAGAATCGCGGACCAATGTGGGCCAATAAAAACCTGCATCTAAGACCTTCCTAGCAGTGCGTTGTGGTCCAAAGTGACCACCACAAGCAAGTGTGTGGCAGAAATGTAAAATGGAAGGAATCTCAAGCTCATGCACACAGCGCCTAATAATTTGATCACTACACATGCGCCACAAATAAGGATCATCCTGCATATAATATTTAGCCTCACTCTTAAGTTTGTCTAACTGATGCTTTTTAAAGTAGGCAGGTAATTCAGAAGCAACTAGATAGTTAACCAAATCAGTATACCATGGATCCTTACCTCGCAACTCTAAAAGTTGCTCATCTGGAAAGGTCTCACGGATAGGTAGAGGCTCCAAGGTCTGTGTAATGCGACTCAAGTGGTCTGCTACCAGGTTCTCAGCTCCACTCTTGTCCCTGATCTCAATATCAAATTCTTGCAACAGCAACATCCACCTGATGAGTCTAGGCTTTGCATCCGGCTTCTTCAGTAAGAACTTCAAGGCTGCATGATCAGAAAAAATGGTTACTTTAGTTCCCAACAGATAAGCACGGAATTTATCTAAAGCAAAAATAATGGCTAAAAGCTCCTTCTCTGTGGTGGTGTAATTAGCCTGTGCAGAGTCTAGGGTCCGGGAGGCATATGCTATGACATGGGGAATCTTCCCAACCCTCTGGGAAAGAACAGCTCCAACTGCAAGGTTTGATGCATCACACATGAGCTCAAACGGGTATTCCCAGTCCGGCGGCTGAAGAACAGGAGCAGAAATCAAAGCCGCTCAACCGGGTCAAAAGCTTTCTTGCAGTTATCATCAAATTGGAAGTCTATATCCTTCTGCAGTAGCTTGGAAAGTGGAAGGGCAATTTTGCTGAAGTCCTGGATAAATCGCCTGTAAAAACCTGCATGTCCAAGAAAAGAACGCACTTCCCGCACACATGTGGGATAAGGTAAAGAAGCAATAACATCAATCTTGGACCTATCAACAGCAATACCCTCACTAGAAATCACATGTCCTAAGACTACACCTTGTCTAACCATAAAATGACATTTCTCATAATTCAAAACAAGGTGAGACTCAACACATCTATGTAATACCCTAGCTAGGCTATCCAAGCATGCATCAAATGAAGTGCCATAAATAGTAAAATCATCCATAAAGACTTCCATACAATTCTCTAGAAAATCAGAAAAAATACTCACCATGCACCTCTGAAATGTGCCTGGGGCGTTGCATAAACCAAAAGGCATCCTCCGGTATGCAAATGTGCCAAATGGGCATGTAAAGGTGGTCTTTTCCTGATCTTCTGGTGTAATGTGGATCTGAAAATAGCCAGAAAACCCATCAAGAAAATAGTAGTGTGACTGACCTGCCAATCTCTCCAGCATCTGATCAATGAAGGGTAATGAGAAGTGGTCCTTCCTGGTGGCCTGGTTCAGTTTTCGATAATCGATGCAGACTCTCCAGCTGTTCTGCACTCTTGTAGGCACCAACTCCTCCTTTGAGTTCTTCACCACTGTTATTCCAGTCTTCTTTGGAACCACTTGCACCGGCTCACCCACTTGTCAGTCTAAATTGGATAAATAATTCCAGCAGCTAGCAATTTGCTCACTTCTTTCTTCACCACATCCAAGATAAGCGGGTTGAGCCTTCTCTGAGGTTGCCTCACTGGCTTTACTCCCTCCTCTAACTGAATTCTGTGCATGCATGTAGAGGGGCTAATCCCAAGTATGTCTACCAATGTCCAGCCTATAGCCTTCATATTCTGCCTCAAGATGTTCAAAGAACTTCTCTTCTTGCTGCAGTTTGCATCTTTGGCTATGATGACTGTAACTTCTCATTTGGTGCCGTAAATGCATACTTCAAATTTTCTCGTAATGGCTTCAATTCCAAGGTAGGTGGCTCTATGATGAAGGTGCTAATCTTGGAGTTGCTTCGATGGTTTAGGTCCAAAGACTGCAATCTGTGAAGAATTCTGCACAACAGCATCATCATATACTATGGAAGCTAAAACAGAATCAGCAGAGTCAAAATGATGTATAGAATTCAAAATCACGTAACTGCAAAAACAAATTTGCAGCGTAAACAGAATTTGCGAAACAGAATTTTCGAGCGTAAATTTCAGTAAATGCGAATTTATGCAACCGTAAACCCAAGTAGCGTAATGTGCAGAAAGTGGTAATGTGGAACCTACTGAAATAGCGCATGTAATAGAATCAGCAGAAACAGATATGCGCAAACTTGCAGAATTTTTGCAACCAGAATTTACAGAGTGTAATTGCTAGAAACAGATGTCAGAGTGGTAAATTAAATCAGTGGAAATAGAATTTTCTGCAATAGAAAATAATGTGACAAAGAGAATGCAATTTCGTAAAAATTTTGAACAAAGAAAAATAGGAACAACAGCAGAATTTGCACATTTAGAAACAGAATTTTCAGCAGAAACCGCAGCAGAATTTTCACAATGTGCAGAAATTAAATCAGAATCTGTAGAAATAGTACATTCAGCAGAAACAGATTCAGCAGAAATAGCATCAGAAATAGAAGAAACAGCAGAAACAGATTTAGAAACAGCATCAGAAATAGCAGAAACAGATTTAGCAAAAACAGCATCAGAAATAAATTCAGCAGATTTAGAGACAGCAGAAACAGCATTTTCAGCTTGTAAGCATGCAGCAAATTCAGCATAAATAGCACAAACAGCACATAAGTCATTACTACCATCACAATCACAATCAATACAATATAATTCAGCGAACATGTTCTCATGCACTTCATCAACCAATGAATCAATAATGTCTATATGAAAAACAGAATGCTCTTCCGGTGGGTATCTCATGGCATCAAACAGATTAAATTGCACTTTACTATCTCCAAATTCCATGGATAATGTACCAGAATGCACATCAATCTTAGTTTTAGCAGTTTTCAAAAATGGCCTACCTAAGATTAATGTTGGTTGATTGGCATGCAATTCATCCTCCATATTTAGCACATAGAAATCAGCAGGAAAAATAAGATCATTTACTCTTACCAACACATCTTCTAAAACTCCCTCAAGGTGAATGGTGCTTTGGTTGGCAAGTTGGATGACCACTCCTGTTGGCTTGAGCTCTCCAATGCACAAAGACTGGTAAATTGATTTTGGCATGACATTTATCGAAGCTCCAAGATCCAACATAGCTTGACTGAATCAAGCATTCCTATGATGCATGGAATGGTGAAAGTCCCCGGATCCTTGCATTTTGGAGGAATATTTGGCTGAATGATTGCAGAAATATTTCTGCCCATGCTCACCTTCTCATTTCCCTTCAGCCTCCTTCTATGAGTGCACAAATCCTTGAGAAATTTGGCATACTTTGGAATCTGTTTGATGGCTTCTAGGAGTGGAATATTGACCTCCACTTTTCTGAATGTGTCCATGATCTCCTTGTCCAATTTAGCTTCTGCCCGCTTCTTGTTTTGTGTCACTCCGTTGGGGAAAGGCAGTGGAACAATCTGTTCAGGTTGCTTGCTGTTGCTACTGCTTGGTTCTGCCCCATTTGTCTTTATTTCTACAGAATCAGATTTTTCTGCTACCACCTCTGGTTGTTCTATAGAATCTGTAACATTAGGAACCTTAAGCTCCTTGCCACTTCTTAAAGTGATGGAACTCACATTCTTTGGGTTGCTCACGGATTGGGAAGGAAGGTTGCCAGAACCTTGAGACTTCATCTCATTTACTGTTGTAGCCAATTGACCAATCTGTGTTTGCATTCTCAATGTCGGCTTCGTCGTTGCTGAAATTGAATGCTACTGGTTGCCATCTGCTTCACCAATTCTGCCAAGCTTGGTTCTGAGCTACTACTGCTACTTTGTGGTTTATTTTGCTGAACTATTGGATGGTATTGTCCTGAGCTTGGTCCAGTAGAATTTTGCTTAAACTGAGGTTGTTGAAACTGATTGAAGTTGTTGCCATACCTCAAATTCGGGTGATCTCTCCAGCCAGGATTGTATGTGTTGGAGAATGGATCATAACTCTTCTGCTGTTGCTGCTGCTAATAAGGTCTACCAGGAAAAATTCCTGCAACAGTCTCATTGCTCTCTTGCAGATGTGGACACTGATCTGTTGGATGTCCTGGTATAGAGCAAATGCCACAAATCATAGCTCTTGGTTCTTTGAGGCGGTTAGAGTGGCTGGCCAAGTGCCAATTGCCTCACCAAGGTTGTCAACTCATCTATTCGGTTCTCCATCCTCTGCTGGTTTGTATCAGAGGTATGCACTTCATTCACTCCTCTTGTTGACACTATGGCTCGGGTACCAAATTGTTGTGCATTGGCAGCCATGTTTGCAAGTAATTCACGAGCCGCAGCAGGTGTTTTATCTACCAAAGCCCTCCGTATAAAGATCAACCATACTTTTGTCCATTGGCATGAGACCTTCATAAAAATATTGAATGAGAAGCTGGTCACTAATCTGATGGTGCGGACAGCTTGCACACAATTTCTTGAACCTCTCCCAATACTCATGCAATGTCTCTCCACTAATCTGCCTTATGCCACAAATTTCTTTTCTGATGGATGCAGCTCTTGAGGCAGGGAAGAATTTCTCCAAGAACATCCTCTTCATGTCTTGCCAGCTCGTGATGGAACCTGGATGCAAGTAGTACAACCAATCCTTGGCAGATCCATCCAGAGAAAAAGGAAATGCCCTCAACTTGATGTGATCTTCCTCTACTCCATGTGGCTTCATGGTTGAGCACACTACATGGAACTCCTTCAAGTGCTTATGAGGGTCTTCTTCTACAGCTAAGCCATGAAACTTGGGCAACAGATGTATCAGTCCTGATTTTAGCTCGAAGTCTGCGTCCAAATTCGAGTATTGGATGGCCAAAGCTTGATAGTTGACATCAGGTGCTGCAAGTTCTTTCAAAGTTCTATTAGCCATGCTACCTGAAAAATCAGAATTTTCAACAAAATCAGGAATAGAATCAAAAACAGAATTACTAGTAGAACTAGCCTCAAATAACCTCCTCTTTGCTTTTCTAATTTGTCTAAGAGTCCTCTCTAATTCAGGATCAAATTCCACTAAATTAGGAGTTGGATCAGACCTAGTCATGCACTAACAAAATAGCAAACAGAACCATATGCTCAAAGCACCAAAACATGCACATAAACACTCAAAATAATCAAAATAAGTATAAAAACACTACCAAATAATTTTTAAAAATTATTGGACCACCACACCTCAAAAATTTTACCCTCTAGGAGTAAGAAAATGCAAAGAAAAATCTTAAAAAAATTAAAAAAGTGGTCTAAACAAAGGAATTTGGCTTACAAATAAAAAGTCAATAGCTTTGCTTTGATCTTGATCAGAAGGCCATTTTCCTTCAACTGACCAATTTTCAAATCAATCGGAGCACAAAATCTTTTACAAAAATACCCGTTACGTCCCTAAAAAAATATCGAAAAGATCGAAAAACCTCTAAAAACCTATCTAAACGATGGAATTTGATAAAAACAGGGGGGGGCTCAATCCTTGAAGGATTGAGTTTTTCTCAAAATGACGTTTTGCTATGAAATCAAGTCCCTTGAAATCAACTGAAACGAGTTAGTTGTAAAAAAAACGTAAAACCAAACTACTAACTATGAATTAAAACTAACAACTTAACCAAACACACATCAAAACAGAATATGCAATGCTATAAACACATATTAACACGACCAAATAACATCAATCATCCCCGGCAACGGCGCCAAAATTTGACTCGAGTGCCGAGCTCGATCAAATTACAATAAAAACCGGATTACACTAAACTCGTAGCAAGGGTGCAACCCGGGTCGTTTCCCAACGATGACAATGTTATACGATCAGGCAATTGGGGGGGGTTTAGGAATTTAAAGTACTGAAATGAGTGTAAAAGAAATGAACAGAATTTGGAACATCCAATCCAAGAACCAAGAAAGACAGTGGCTAATCTATCATCGGATTCTAAAAATAATCATTCAAATCAAATCAGTGACTGACATCAAACCCGAAAGAAACCTCTGTTCGGATAGGACATTGCACATGAAAACCTTCATGCATTCAATTAACAGATAAATGATTAAATTCAGAAACCTCTAGAACCTAACCAATTCATGTTAATTTTCAAGCACCAATGTAATCAATCATCAAATTCAAACTTGAAAATGATTCTACTCATGCAATTGCATTACACATTAATCAATCGAGCAATATGCAAGCAAGTAAGCAAGCAAGCAAGCAAACAATCAATCATAAACCACCACAATTCTAAATCAAAAACCTTCAAATCTGAAATTGGAGTAATCACAATGAAAGAAAAGAAAAGGGAGTAGAAAACCGATTTGATTTGATGAAGTTTGGTTGTGCAAATCCTCAAGACAGCCAATGCTCCTTTGAATCCTTGGATTAGATGGAAGCTTACTCCTCCATGAATGGAGGAAGACGAGTTGTTAAGGTGGGGGGGGCGTGAGTGAGAGAAGAGAGGAGAAGAAGAAGAACCAAAACCGAAAATTTACTATTCCAAAATCTGTCCCAATTACAATTTCGGCTCCCCCCTAAGTCAGCCAGCCAAAACCAAATCAAAATGCCTAAAATTATTAAATTGTCATTACTACATTAATCCTCTCTCTCTCCTTTGAATCTGGACATCTTATTTGCTAAAATCCGAATTATAGAAAGAAAGTTACATTAAAAACATGAAATCATTATAGCTAATTCCGTGAGTAACGTTCTTCTACCGTTTTGTCTATCAAAACGATTTCGTTTGGATTTCCACTCTGAATAAGAATTGTAGCCTTGGATGTCAGCTTCAAAATGCCACTAGAACGGGCTCAATCGGACATCTGTGGACCGAGATATGGCCCAAATACCACACCCTGCTCAGAATCCACGGCTGCACCACTTCAGTTCACTTCTAGGCCCAATTTCAGCTTCTTAACACCAGAATTGGCTTCTGAGCTCTCATAAAACTTGTAGGCCTATCTCTCAGCTTTTCTACAAATTAAGAATCACAATAAAATGAGCTCTACAACTCAAGATATAACCCAGAAACCAAAACAGTGTCAGAATTCGCCTAATGCTGTAAAATTTAACTCAAATCCAAACAAAATCCAAACAATACAAAATGGTCCAATTCAAAACAATTAGGCATAAGAGAGAATCAATGAGCTAGGAATGAGAGAAAATAAGTACATAAAAATCCAATTGATCACTAGTCTCTAAATAAGTTTAAGGGGAATAGATTAGTGGGAAAGTCGGGGAAAGTAAACCCGGTAATCTCAGATATAACGAGCCTCAGTCTGAAAAGTAGACTATTACACAGGAGTATATGGCCAATAACTCCCAGGGGACCAAGAATGGAAAATATAAGTTATAGAAGGCAAAAGCTCTCAAAGATAAGATGCATTTTCCAGTTTGTACATTTATATGCACTGTATGAAAATTCTGAATTGATTGTTATAGTTGCCTGTTTTATTTCTCATGATATGTTATTGTTTATTTACGGTTGCTGTCTTAGTTATATTAGCATATCTATTTAACTATATTTTCATTGCACCAATATAAGATTTAGTTTGTTTCGGGGTGTGTTTTCTATAATATAAATTTAAGTTGAATATTACCATTATGTTGTACTATTTAAAATTAAGGAAAACCGAAACAACTGGGAATGATTGCAATGACAGATGTGCATAGTGTAACATCCCCATTTTTATCTAAGCTAATTAGCTTGGTGTCTCCGGCTAATTAGAGGGGTTAGCGATTAATTAAGAACTAATCGGCTAATCTCGAGAGCAAGGGTTTAGTAAATTAAAGGCAAGTCAACAATTGAGACATAATGCATTAAAAGTTACAATTAAAAGCCTAATTGCCCAATCCTTATTAATCCATGATTTAGAACATAAAATCAAGGTGATCTAACCTAATTAACTAAGAGCATATAAGTATCACATCTTAATCACATTAACCCTCACATCTTCTTACATAATTAAGAGGAAAATCCTTCTCAATTAAAATGTGCTAATGTGTAATTTAAACCAATTGAATTAATTAGCATTTAGATAATTATAACAATTGTAAAAATTTAGAAACTTCCCTTAATTGTTGTTTGAAAGTTTGGTCAAAGCAAGAGCCATATCCAACTATCCATTTGCTTTCTCATCATACACCACTAGATCAAGAGTCCATGTTAGTAGATTCCTTGAGTCAAGACTAATGATCTACTCTCCTCCATCAAGATTGTGACACTTGGAGTGATCACAATCATCCAATGCCAATCCTAGGATAGATCATGCTTTTAACCACTTGAAAAGAAATACTACAAGTCTTGACCCAAGTGCCAAGACTTAAAGGAAACACAACTCCCCCTTTTGCCCCAAGGTTTTTCCCACTCTCTTACATGTTGTAAGAAGCAAAGTCACATCACTCTCTTCCCCCCCTCATTTGCGCCACCTTCAGCCCCTTCTCCCTCCTCAATTCACTTTCATTCCCTCTCTCTAGATACACACAAAGCTCTCACCTCTCTCTAAACCTCTCTTTGTTCTTCCTACTCTTCTTCTTGTTCTTCTTGTTATCCTACTCTAAGTCATCACTTTTCCACCACCATCACCCTCATCTTCTATCACCACCCTCACTAACTTATCAAGGGTCACATTCTTTGGTCTTTGGTAGAGTAAAACAAACACTCATTTAGCCGCCTTTGCTAGCTCAAGAGGAAGGAGGCCATCTCCAACCACTTCATTTTTCAAGCTTCCAAGAGAAACTCATTTGATAGTGACTCTAACCTACTCTTTTCATGTATTTTTCAAGCTCTAGAACTCCTAAGCTCTTTATAGCTAGATGGTTTTAGGACTTACTTCAAGGTCTCATGACTATTTCTTGCTCTATGAGTTTTCTTGTCTTGTTGAAAAATGTTGTCTTGAAGTGAGAATATGTGGCATGATGGTTTTATGTATCTTTCTTTATTTTGTTTTAAAACACTGATTTGGTGACTAAAACCTTGAATATAACGATGAGATAAAATATAAAAATGGTGATTTGAAGTGATATAACAACATCTCTATGAGTTTGATATGTAAAACTTAAAAACTAGTTAAGCTGAAATTCTAGCAGTCTGTAATGTGTGCAGTATAAATCATTCTAAAAAACTCAAAATGTAATGAAACTAATTTTCTGTAAAAATAGACTCAAAGAGCTTTCCACACATATAAAATTCGTGAGATCTGAAGTTAAAATGAGGGAGATATGATTTTTCAAAGTTGGCTGTTCCCGGATGGGTTTCTGTTTGGGCAGTCTTCACTAAAAACCTTATAACCCGAGCTACAAAAATCATTTTTAAGTGGGATCAAGTTTGTTAGAAAGATAAGACATAGAGGAACACCCCCATAAAGCAGTTTTGTCAGATTTCATGTGAGGAGTTCCCAGTGGAGTTGACAATCCACTGACCCGAGTTGAACTTTCAAGTCTAAACAGTCAGAATAAAATGTGCATAACTCAAGCTACAAAATGAATTTTTAAGTGGGGCTTATTTTGTTTAAAAATAAACTCAGAGAAGTATATCCACACAAGAATTCGAAACAAAAGAGTAAAAGATGAAATTATGGTAAATTTTCAAAGTTACTGCCCCACTGTAAAAGTAAAAATTGGTTATGGTAAAAATTAAAGAATAAGGAGAAATAAGCTCTAAAACATTAATACCCCTACATTAAGCATTGGAAAAACCTTCATAATTCAACTTAAAGTTTCAAAAAGGATAATAAATGAAATTGGCCCTATGCCCAATAAAAGAAGTTTACACAAGAGACAATCTCAATTAAAAGCTTGCACCAAATTTATTAAGCTAAGCTCATAAAATGTTGCTTGAGAATATGCCTATGTTTATGTGCAAGCATAATGCTATGATGATATGATATGATGATGATGATTATGATAATGATATGATGACGATATGAACATGATATGTTGATGACATGATGCTTAATGATATGTGATATTCGATTTCTCTGTTTGGGAAAATTTTGGGGAAGCTTCGGTCTAGCCATTATGCTGCCAAAATTCTGCTAAAATTATGGATTTAGAAATATTTTACATCATAAGCTTTAATAAGAAGAAATTTAATTCAAGTGAGTGATCCTTCAAAAGGGAAGGTGACCTAATTTAAACTCCCCTCACCCACGACTCACATAAGGCATGGCATGACCCAGCTAGTGTGAGTATAGGGGATAGGTCTTACATGAGGCATGGCATGACCCAACTAGTGAAAGTACTAAAATTCTATGGTGGCGACGGCCACGGTATGAGCTCATTACCACTTATGTTTAGTGGGTGAAAAGATAAAGTCAAGTTAAGAAAAGAAAAGGGACTTCGGTCCAAAACCCTAAAAGGGGAAGAAGTTAAGAGAATCTTATAGCTTGGACATGCATGTTTTATGTGATTACACTTGTGCTTATGTTTATTATGAAACAAATGATTAGAAGGTATGTTAAAAATTGAATCCGCTTCGGATATTCATGTTTTCGAAAACCTAAGAATTGAACCTTATGCATGCTCACTGTTTTCATTTATAAAAACCG
Source organism: Pterocarpus macrocarpus (assembly GCA_031439585.1). Lineage (NCBI taxonomy): Eukaryota > Viridiplantae > Streptophyta > Magnoliopsida > Fabales > Fabaceae > Pterocarpus > Pterocarpus macrocarpus. Next base: position 32,314,573 of record CM062522.1, on the reverse strand, counting down.
AAGTGGCTGGGACGATGACGACGACACTTTAGCGTTGGGTTCGAGTCCTACTAAGAAATCTTATTTCTCACTCCAGTTATTTTTCCGTCTTGTCACCAGATACCTATGGCACATCCGGTGGAGTGGAGCATGGAGCCTCCCCACCATGAGTGGGCCTATGACGCGGATGCTCATGCTATTGTGGCCACGACCACCACAGTAGTTCGCACACACTTCCACCTGGGTCGAATTTTTGAAGGAGAGGAGCCAGCTGTTGCGCCAACCCCTGTAGACATTTCTTCGGCTCACCATGGACCGCCACTGGATCCTTGGGATTTTTCGCTTGAGCCGTTGCCAGACATCGAGATGGAGTCGATGTCTCCGGGCCTACCCGCAGCCGAGTTCGTGCCACCGCCGGAGATCCCCGTGATAGATGTGAGTTCCACGGCTACTCCTAGGGCCGCAGTCGCTTCGCTACTGCTCCCGGAGTATCATCCTGCCACATCCGAGGAGGATCCCTCCGAGGAACGTTCTTCGGCGGCCAGTCACACTCCCGGTCATCGCGTTCGTCGCTTTGAGGTGATCAGCAGGCACCCTCCCATTATCCGTACTCCTCACGTCCCCCGAGGTTGAGGAGCGAGGGGGACCAGGCACTCGAGGACTTGAGTCCATCCGATTGAGAGGCACGGAAGGGGCAGAGGAATTAGCTTGTGTCTACATGGGCTCATTTTTATTTGTGTTCCTTTTCCTATGTATTTCATTTTGTAACGAACCTTGTCATATTTGTTTGTGTTATTTTAAGGCCATGGCATGACCATGAGTCTCCTTGTTATGTATTGTCGAATATTATGAGACTTTATATATGTATAGTTTTTCTAGTAAGATGAATGTATTACATTTCTATTTATCCATTGTTCCTTGATTTTACGGTTTGTATGTATACGACACGCTCATTTATAGCTATCTTCTCGCTCAAGGCTTTACTTTTCAAAACGCTGCAAAGCGATGACGTATTTCAAAAAAAAAAAAATTTACTGTATTTTCCGCATAACTTAATTTCAAGTGAAGTTTAGTTTTCCACGAGCATAAGTAACAACTAATAAAACGCCGTAATACGACTTAAGCGTAGTATGGGTTTATTAGGGTGTTACATTATGGTATCAGAGCAGTTCATCCTGTTAAAGCCTGAGGTTGGACTGACTATGCTTCCAAGCATAACTCTACGTGCGTTATGTTAAGTCATGTTGTGGATCCTGTCTGTATGATGGGATGTAGGACTTAGAAGGCATGACTGTCATGTGAGATTGCCTTTAGTTGCCGCCATGCTTTTGCTTGATATTGGGCCTGATCAACTCGATATTTTTGTTTTGGTGTGTTCAGGAACTAATGGCAACTCGCAGACGTACTGCCAACGAGCCTAGCGACAGCATGAATATTGCCGATTTCATGAGGACTTTTCAGCAAATGGCGAACGCCATGCAAGCTCAAGCTACAGCTGCCGAGCATATGATGGATCAGCTAAATCGAAGATCCGAAGAGTCTATTGGTGGAAATGGAGCTGATGCCGAGTATCAGAAGTTCTCGAAATTTCGTAAGGCGAACCCGCCCAGTTTCAAGGGGGCTTTCAACCTTGACGAAGCCAACGAATGGATCAAAGAAATTGAGAAGATCTACTGTATGCTGACTTGCTCTGAGACCCAGAAGGTAGCCTTTGCTACTTATATGCTGAAGGCGGATGCCGAATTTTGGTGGAAGGGAGCGAAGAGCTTGATGGAGAACGACCAAAGAGAAATCACTTGGGAATTCTTCAAGATAGCTTTCTATGAGAAATATTTCCCGATGTCTGTAAAGAATGTGAAGGAAATGGAATTCCTGAGGCTCTACCAAGGAGGTATGAGCATTGCTGAGTACATGGTGAAGTTTGAAGAGCTGTGTAAGTTCTCTACGCTATATAAGCGGAACCCCGATGAGCACTGGAAGTGCATGAAATATGAAGGAGGTCTGAGGGCTGACATCCTGGCATCCTTGGCCCCGTTGGAGATTCGGAACTATGCGACACTTGTCAAAAAGAGTTGCGTAGTGGAAGAATGCAACCGTAAGTTGGCGATTCAAAGGTCAGAGGCCCATAAGAGGAGGCAGGCATCTCAAGGGCAACACACAAAGCAGCCCCCGCAAAAGAAGCCCTACCATGATGAAGGTTCTAAGGGTAAGCAACCACAGAGACCCTCCGCCAATCCTCTAAGACCTGCCAACCAGTCCCCGAAACCTGCAACAAGTTCTGTCTGTCCTAAGTGTGAGAAGCAACATAGAAGGGTTTGCTATGCCGGGCAAAATGTTTGCTTCAAATGTGGACAGCCCGGGCATTTCGTCAAGAACTGCACCAAGGACACGCTTGCTAAACCGCAATGCCAAGGAAGAGTTTTTACCATGAACACTGAGGAGACTACAGAGTCTGATGATCTCATTCGAGGTATGTGCAAAGTGAACAGTAACATCTTAACTGTACTGTATGACTCTGGTGCTATGCATTCTTTTATTTCCCATGATTGCGTAAGTAGATTGGGACTGTCTGTTTCTAAAATGCCTTATATGCTGCTTGTTTCTACTCCCACTGGGAAACCAGTTAGAACTTGTGTTGTTTGAAATGTCAAATTCACATTGATAGTAGAACCTATGAGTCTGATTTAATCTGCCTTCCTTTATCTGGTTTAGATCTAATCTTAGGCATGGATTGGCTCTCAGCCAACCGTGTTATGTTAGATTGTGCTACCAAGTCGGTCGTATTCCTTTCTATACCTTCTAAACCTGTTAGTTTAAGTTTGAAACTCGTTGTGTTATACTGTTGTAAGACTGAGAGTCAAGAATACATTCTCCTATCGGCTAGTGAGGCTGAATTAGAGCAAACTCTTGACAAGATTCCTGTGGCGAACGAGTATCCTGAAGTCTTTCCTAAGGATATCCCTGAGTTTCCCCCTGAGAGAGAAATAGAGTTTTCCATAGAATTGGTGCCGGGAACTGGACCAATATCTATTGCACCCTACCGAATGTCCCTTTTGGAGTTGGAGTAGCTAGAAACCCAACTAGAAGAGTTGCTAGAAAAGAAGTTTGTGAGACCAAGTGCCTCACCTTGGGGAGCCCCGATGCTATTTGTCAAGAAGAAGGATGGAAGCATGAGGCTGTGCGTAGATTATCGGCAGTTGAACAAGGTCACAGTGAAGAACAAGTACCCCTTGCCAAGGATAGATGACCTGATGGATCAACTCAGAGGAGTAGAGGTGTTTTCAAAGATAGATATGAGGTCAAGATACCATCAGATTAGAGTGAAGGAGGAAGATATTCCCAAGACGGCCTTTAGAACTAGGTATGGGCATTATGAGTTTAGAGTAATGTCGTTTGGGTTGACCAATGCCCCGGCTGTGTTTATGGATTATATGAATAAGATCTTCAGGCCATATCTGGATAAGTTTGTTGTGGTCTTTATAGATGATATCCTCATCTATTCAAAGACGAAGGAGGAGCACGAAGAGCACCTTAGGATTGTGTTGGAATTCCTGAGGGATAAGAAGCTTTATGCAAAGCTGTCGAAGTGTGAGTTTTGGTTAGAAGAAGTAAAGTTCTTGGGTCACGTCGTGTCTAAGGGAGGGATATCCGTGGACCCAAGCAAAGTGGAAGCTGTGATGAACTGGGAGAGACCTACGACGGTGACGAAGATTCGAAGTTTTCTTGGCCTAGCTGGATACTACCGGAGGTTTATAAAGGGATTTTCTCAGATATCCTTACCCTTGACTAAACTCACTAGGAAGAATGCCGCTTTTGTTTGGACTATGGAGTGTGAGAAAAGTTTTCAAGAGTTGAAGGCAAAGTTGACTTCCACCCCTGTACTAGTTTTACCTGACCCTATGGGAGCCTTTGAGGTTTACTGTGATGCCTCTGGGAGAGGTTTAGGTTGTGTTCTGATGCAAGATCGTAATGTGGTAGCTTATGCCTCTAGGCAACTGAAACCTCATGAAGTTAATTACCCAACCCATGATTTGGAGTTAGCAGCCGTGGTGTTTGCTTTGAAGATATGGAGGCACCATTTATATGGAGTTAGGTTTGAGGTATTCTCGGATCACAAGAGTCTGAAGTACTTGTTTGATCAGAAGGAACTTAATATGAGGCAGAGGAGGTGGATGGAATTCTTGAAGGATTATGATTTCGGTTTGAACTACCACTCTGGCAAGGCCAATGTGGTGGCAGATGCGCTGAGCCGCAAGTCATTACATGTGTCGTGGATGATGGTCAAGGAAGTGGAGTTGATTGAGAGTTTAAGAGACCTAAACCTCGGAGTTACCCTGACCCCTCATAGCATAAGGTTGAATCTGATCAAGGTAACGAGCGAGTTCAAAGGACAAATCATGAGGGCTCAAGAAGAGGATGAAGAGTTCTTGAGGATAGTAGCCCAGGTTAAAGAGGGAAAGTTGAAGGGATTTACTCAAGGTGTTGATGGCATATGGAAGTACCAAGGGAGGATATGTGTACCGGCTAAGGATGACTTGAGGAGGATGATTGTACAAGAAGCTCATAAAGGTCACTTCACCATGCATCCTGGCATGACAAAGATGTACCAAGACCTCAAAAGGATGTTTTGGTGGCCGAGCATGAAACGGGACGTAACAGATGTGGTGAATAAGTGCTTAGTTTGTCAAAAGGTGAAGATTGAGCACCAGAATCCCTCGGGCATACTGCAACCATTGGAGATCTCTGAATGGAAATGGAATGGGATCTCTATGGATTTCATGATGGATTTACCCCGAACCCAAGCTGGATTTGATGCCATATGGGTTGTTGTGGATAGATTGACAAAGTCTGCCCACTTCTTATCTATAAGAGCGAATTATCCTTTGGATAAGCTAGCCCAGCTATACATCCAAGAGATTGTGCGACTGCACGGTGTACCTACAACCATTGTGTCTGATAGAGACCCAAGGTTTACCTCTAGGTTCTGGGGAGCCTTGCAAAAGGCATTTGGGACGAGTCTTTGTTTAAGTACAGCCTACCACCCCCAGACTGATGGGCAATCGGAAAGAACCATACAAACCCTAGAGGATATGTTGAGAGCATGTGTCATGGACCGACCTGAAAGTTGGGATAAACACCTACCCCTTATCGAATTCGCCTACAACAATAGTTTCCATGCTAGTATTGGGATGGCGCCTTATGAAGCCCTGTATAGCAGAAAGTGCAAATCTCCACTTTGTTGGTACAAATTGGGTGAGCAAAGCCTCTTAGGACTTGATTTGGTCAGACAAACAACTGAACAAATTAAGAGAATAAGGGAAAGGATTCTCATTGCACAGAGTCGTCAGAAGAGCTATGCGGATAAGAGGAGAAAGCCAATCGAGTTCCAAGAGGAAGAACACGTATTCTTGAAAATCACTCCTACAATAGGTATTGGTAGAGCCTTTAGAGTCAAAAAGTTGAGTCCTCATTTTCTTGGCCCTTTTCAAATCTTGAAACGAATAGGAGCAGTTGCCTACCAAATAGCATTACCACCTCATTTGTCAAACCTTCACAATGTTTTCCATGTCTCCCAATTGAGAAAGTACAACTCCGACCCCAATCATCTTCTTGAGCCAGAAAAGTGTACAGTTAAGGGAAGACCTAACCTTCAACCTACCACCTATGAGAATCATAGATAGGAAGGTCAAGCAGCTGAGGAACAATTCTATGCCCTTGGTAAAAATGGCATGGGGAAGGGGAAGCTTGGAGGAGCACACGTGGGAGCTCGAGGCAGAGATGCAAAGAAATTATCCCCACCTGTTTTTAAGTAACGAATTTTGAGGGCAAAATTCTTTTTAAGGAGGGGAGAAATGTAACATCCCCATTTTTATCTAAGCTAATTAGCTCGGTGTCTCTGGCTAATTAGAGGGGTTATCGATTAATTAAGAACTAATCGGCTAATCTCGAGAGCAAGGGCTTAGTAAATTAAATACAAGTCAACAATTGAGACATAATGCATTAAAAGCCTAATTGCCCAATCCTTATTAATCCATGATTTAGAACATAAAATCAAGGTGATCTAACCCAATTAACTAAGAGCATATAAGTATCACATCTTAATCACATTAACCCTCACATCTTCTTACATAATTAATGAGGAAAATCCTTCTCAATTAAAATGTGTTAATGTGTAATTTAAACCAATTGAATTAATTAGCATTTAGATAATTATAACAATTGTAAAAATTTAGAAACTTCCCTTAATTATTGTTTGAAAGTTTGGTCAAAGCAAGAGCCATATCCAACCATCCATTTGCTTTCTCATCTTACACCACTAGATCAAGAGTCCATGTTAGTAGATTTCTTGAGTCAAGACAAAAGATCTACTCTCCTCCATCAAGATTGTGACACTTGGAGTGATTACAATCATCCAATGCCAATCCTAGGATAGATCATGTTTTTAATCACTTGAAAAGAAACACTACAAGTCTTTACCCAAGTGCCAAGACTAAAAGGAAATACAACTCCCTCTTTTGCCCCAAGGTTTTTCCCACTCTCTTACTTGTTGTAAGAAGCAAAGTCACATCACTCCCTTCCCCCCCTCATTTGTGCCACCTTCAGCCCCTTCTCCTTCCTCAATTCATTTTCATTCGCTCTCTCTAGATACACACAAGGCTCTCACCTCTCTCTAAACCTCTCTTTGTTCTTCCTACTCTTCTTCTTGTTCTTCTTGTTTTTCCTACTCTAAGTCATCACTTTTCCACCACCATCACCCTCATCTTCTATCACCACCCTCACTAACTTATCAAGGATCACATTCTTTGGTCTTTGGTAGAGCAAAACAAACACTCATTTAGCCCCCTTTGCTAGCTCAAGAGGAAGGAGGCCATCTCCAACCACTTCATTTTTCAAGCTTCCAAGAGAAACTCATTTGGTAGTGACTCTAACCTACTCTTTGCATGTATTTTTCAAGCTCTAGAACTCCTAAGCTCTTTATAGCTAGGTGGTTTTAGGACTTGCTTCAAGGTCTCATGACCATTTCTTGCTCTATGAGTTTTCTTGTCTTGTTGAAAAATGTTGTCTTGAAGTGAGAATATGTGGCATGATGGTTTTATGTATCTTGCTCTATTTTGTTTTAAAATACTGATTTGGTGACTAAAACCTTGAATATAATGATGAAATAAAACATAAAAATGGTGATTTGAAGTGGTATAACAACATCTCTATGAGTTTGATATGTAAAACTTAAAAACTAGTTAAGCTGAAATTCTGGCAGTCTATAATGCGTGCAGTATAAATCATTCTACAAAACTCAAAATGTAATGAAACTAATTTTCTGTGAAAATATACACAAAGAGCTTTCCAAACATATAAAATTCGTGAGATTTGAAGTTAAAATGAGGGAGATATGATTTTTCAAAGTTGGCTATTTCCGGATGGGATTCTGTTTGGGCAGTCTTCACTAAAAACCTTATAACCCGAGCTACAAAAATCATTTTTGAGTGGGACCAAATTTCTTAGAAAGCTAAGACATAGAGGAACACCCCCATAAAATAGTTTTGTCAGATTTCATGTGAGGAGTTCCCAGTGGAGTTGACAAGCCACTGACCCGAGTTGAACTTTCAAGTCTGAACAGTCAGAATAAAATGTGCATAACTCAAGCTACAAAATGAATTTTTAAGTGGGGCTTATTTTGTTTAAAAATAGACTCAGAGAAGTATATCCACACAAAAATTCGAAACAAAAGAGTAAAAGATGAAATTATGGTAAATTTTCAAAGTTACTGCCCCACTGTAAAAGTAAAAACTGGTTATGGTAAAAATTAAAGAATAAGGAGAAATAAGCTCTAAAACATTAATACCCCTACATTAAGCATTGGAAAAACTTTCATAATTCAACTTAAAGTTTCAAAAAGGATAATAAACAAAATTGGCCCGATGCCCAATAAAAGAAGTTTACACAAGAGACAATCTCAATTAAAAGCTTGCACCAAATTTATTAAGCTAAGCTCATAAAATGTTGCTTGAGAATATGCCTATGTTTATGTGCAAACATGATGTTATGATGACATGATGATGATGATGATGATTATTGTAACATCCCCATTTTCACCTAAGTTAATTAGCTCGGTGTTCCCGACTAATTAGAGAGGTTAGCGATTAATTGAGAATTAATCGATTAATCTCGAGAGCAAGAGCTTAGTAAATTGAAGGCAAGTCAACAATTAAACATAACACATTAAAAGTTACAATTAAAAGCCTAATGGCCCAATCCTTGTTAATTCATGACTTAGAAATATAAAATCAAAGTAACCTAACCTTATTAACTAAGAGAATGGCAAGCATCACACCCTAATCACATGAAAAATTAATCCTGACACCCTCTTCACATAATTAATGAGGAAAACTCCTTTTCGATAAAAATGTGTTAAGGTATAATTGAACTAATAAAATTAATTAACATTTAAATAATTGTAACAATTATAAAGATGTAAAAACTTCCCTTTTATTATTGTTTGAAAGTTTGGTCAAAGCAAGAGTCATATCCAACCATCTATTTGCCTTCTCATTATACACCCTTAGATCAAGAGTCTATGCTAGTAGTGTTCCTTAAGTCAAGACAAGAAATGTGCTCTCCTCCATCAAGATGGTGACATTTGGAGTGATCATAGCCATCCAAGCCAAATCCTAAGAGAGCTCATGTCTTTAACCACTTGGGAAAACACTACATGGTCTTTACCCAAATTGCCAAGACTCAAAGGAAACACAACACTCTCTTTTGCCCCAAGGTTTTTCCCACTCCCTAGCTTGTGTAAGAAGCAAAAATCACATCACCCTCCCCCCCTCATTATGCGCCACCTTCAACCCCTCTCTCTCCCCCTCATTTCATTTTCCATTCCTCTCATTAAAACACCAAAAAAGCTCTCTCCTCTCTCCAGGTCTCATCCTACTCTTTTATTCTTCCCATCTTTCTTGTTTTTCTTCCAACCTTCTTACTACTTCCTACCTCATATCCATCACCATACTCACAATCCCTTCAAGGACTACCATTTTTGGTCCATGGAGAAACAAAGCCACTCATACACAAGCCCCAATATCAAGCTCAAGGAGAAGGAGGCCATCTCCAACCATCTTCATCCTTCAAACTTTCAAGAGAAACACATTTGGTAGTGACTCTTGCCCTTCTTCTCCATGTATTTTTCAAACTCTAGAATCCCTAAGCTCTTCATAGCTAGGTGGTTTTGAAGCTTGCTTCAAGGTCTCATGACCATATCTTATTCTAAGTTTTCTTGCCTTGATGAAAATGTTGTTTTGAAATGAAATTTTATGGTATGATGGTTTTTTTTTTATGTATCTTGCTTTATTTTGTTTTAAAGTACTGATTTGATAACTAAAATATTGAATATGATGGTGGGATAAAACATGAAAATGGTGACTTGAAGTGGTATAACAACATCTCCATAAGTTTAACATGTAAAACATAGAAACTAGTAAATCTGGAATTCTAGCAATCTATAAAGCGTATAGTATAAATCACTCCAGAAAACTCAAAATGCAATGAAACTAATTTTTTGTGAAAATAGACTCAAAGAGCTTTTCATACATATAAAATATGTGAGATTTGGCCTTAAAACGAGAGAGATATGAATTTTCAAAGTTTGCTGTTCCTGGATGGGTTTCTGTCCGGGCAGTGGGTAATAAAACGTGCATAACTCAAGTTATACGGAACATTTTTGAGTGGGACCAAGTTTGTTAGAAATTTAAGACATAGAGGAATATCCCCATAAAACAGTTTTGGCAGATTTCTTGTGAGGAGTTCACAGTAATGTTTAAAATTCACTGACCCGAGATGAACCTTCAAGTCTGAACAGTCAGAATAAAATGTGCATAACTCAAGCTACAAAATGAATTTTTGAGTTGGGTTTCTTTTGTTTAAAAATAGACTTAGAAAGGTATAATCATACCAAAATTCGAAATAAAAGAATAAAATATGAAATTATGGTGAATTTTTGAAGTTACTGCCCCACCGTAAAAGTAAAACTGGTTAGGGTAAAAGTTAAAGGTTAATGAGGAATAAGTTTTAAGACATTAATATCCTTATATTAAGTATTAGAAAACCCTCATAATTCAACTTAAAAAGCATCAAAAAGGACATTAGACAAAATTGGCCCTACAACTAATAAAAGAGGATACACAAGAGGCCCTCTCAATTAAAAGCTTGCACCTAATTTACTAAGCTAAGCTCATAAAACTTTGCTTGAGAATATGCCTACGTTTATGTGCAAGCATGATGTTATGATGATGATCATGATGATGATGATATGATGATGATGATATGATAATGGTGATATGATATGATGCTTGATGATACTATGATATTGGTTTCTCTGTTTGGCAAAATTTTGGAAAGCTTCGGTCTAGCCTTATCTTCTTAAATTCTGTAAAAATTATGGACTTAGAAATATTTTGCATCATAAGCTTTAATAAGAAGAGAAAGTAAACTACGGGTGTGATCCTTCAAAAGGGAAGGTGACCCAAAGTAAGCTTCCCTCACCCACGGCTCACATGAGGCATGGCATAACCCAGCTAGTATGAGTATAGAGGATATGTCTTACATGAGGCATGGTATGACCCAGTTAGTGTAAGTACCGAAATTCTATGGTGGCGACAGCCACGGTATGAGCTGATTACCACTTATGTTTAGTGGGCGAAAAGATAAAACTTAAGATAAAGTCAAGTTAAGAAAAGAAAAGGGACCTCGGTCCAAACCCTAGAAAGGGAAGAAGTTAAGAGAATCTTATAGCATGGACATGCATGTTTTATATGATTATACTTGTGCTTATGTATGTTATGATATAAATGATTAGAGGGTATGTTAAAATTGAATCCGCTTCGGATATCCATGTTTTTGAAAACCTAAGAATGAAACCTTATGAATGCTCACTATTTTCATTAATAAAACCGAAGTGGCTGGGACGATGACAATGACACTTTCGTGTCGAGTTCAAGTCCTACTGAGAAATTCCATTTCTCACCCTAGTTATTCTTCTGTATCGTCACCAGATCTCGATGGCACATCCGGTGGAGTGGAACGTTGATCCCCCACACTGTGAGCGGACGTGTGACGTAGGACGGAAGACGTAGCTGTTTTGGGACTTGTAGCAACCATCACTTTGCACCTTCGTATATTTCTTTTTGAGTTGGGCTTTGTCATTTAAATTTGTACTTAGTATCTAGTATTTGGATCATGGCCCGACCATGAGCCTCCTTTGATGTAATACTGATATATATATATGTATATATATATATTATGAACCCATATGAATGTAATGGTTAGTTATTTAATGCAATGTATTTGCAGATTATTATTTTTTTCCCTTTCGCATGTTTTACGATTTTGGGGTATATATTTTATGCGACATGCTCTTTCTCTAGCTATCTTCTCGCTCAAGGCTTTACTTTTCAAAACGCTGCAAAGTGACAACATATTTCAAAGAAAAAAAAAATCTTATCGTACTTTCTGCGTAACTTAATTTCAAGTGAAGTTTAGTTTTCCACGAGCATAAGTAACAACTAATAAAACGTCGTAATAAAACTTAAGCGTAGTATGGGTTTATTAGGGTGTTACATTATGGTATCAGAGCAGTTCATCCTGTTAAAGCCTAAGGTTGGACTGACTATGCTTCCAAGCATAACTCTATGTGCGCTATGTTAAGTCGTGCTGAGAATCCTGTCTGTATGATGGAATGTAGGATTTAGAATGCATGACCGTCATGTGAGATTGCCTTTGGTTGCTGTCATGCTTATGCTTGATATTGGGCCCACTTAGGATCCACTTCCGTACCTCCTATTAGGCTCCCTTATGCTCCCTTGGTGTAATTCTCAGAAAAACCTCAAAGCACACACAACCAAGGTTAGCAACAATCCTAATATGATTAATGTGGGCTATAGAAGCAAGGAATGCACCGTTTCTATTGGTTGATGCAGAAGTGCTACTTAATTTACTCGGAAATGCTATGCAAGGTAAGGCTAAAGATGCTATGATATGGATGCATCAAGGCTTATATGAATGACTATTCTATGATGCAAACTCTATTAATGTCTGTAGACTAGAAAATGTAGAATGGAGGTTATGTACGAACTAGTCTATGAGCTGGTTATGCAGATGAGGAATTTGCCTAGCCTAGCTTATGAAGGTTCCTAGTTCCTAGATGCAGAATGCAGAATGCAAAAGAGAAACCAGAATGCAAAGATAGAAGCCAAATGTGCAGAGTGTAGGACCACACAAAGAAAATAGAATTGGACACTAACACTAAAACTAACAACTCAGAGCCATCAAACAAAACAAACAGTAAAACCGCAATGCAGAATTTGGGGAGCTGTATGGATGCAAAACCACAACATAAAACAGGATTAAACACTAAAGACTCAGAAACACTACTAATTCAGAACTACTCTTAATGCAGACTACTCCTAGTGCGTAAACTCGTAAATGCGTATATGCATTATGCACAAACACAAAGAACTCATGAACACAAAGACACGTAATCACACATGCACCGACTGGACACAAGCACAAACAGGAGTTAGCATGATATTCATGGTGTATGAACATGATCAAACATAATGTATCATCCCCTAAGAACGGCGCCTAAAATTTGACTCTGCCGTAACACGAGCAAATTAAACCGAATAGCTTACTATAGTATAGTAGCCAACTCTGATCATTTCCCAAAGATGAACACACTATTTGATCAAAATTCAGGGGGTTTTTATAACAAACACTTAAAAATGCACACTGACAATTCCAAAGCAAAAACAGAAAAACAAAGGGCTAAACCGAATTAAAATTCTAATCCAAGACACACAAGAAGAAAGCAATCAACACTCAATCATTGGATTCAAATATACATGCACACTCCAATTCGATGATTTATTTTAGATTCAATTGAAACCTAGCATTCACATGAAAATCTCCATGCATTCAACTAATCACTCAAGCAATTCGGTTTAGAGACCTCTAAAACCGAATTGATTTTGGATTAGCTTCCAAACCAATGCTCTAATCTCATATTCAGATCCGAAATATGAATCACACTCTTGAACAATCGAATCACATATATCAACCGAATTATACATGATTTGATTGACTCTTAATCAACATGCATGAATGAAAACCTTCAATTCAATTACGAGATTAAGAAGAGAAGAGGAGTGAAACCGAATTAGAATTTCCATGTCTTGATGCACCAATCCTCAAGAGCTTGAATGCTTCTCTTGATGCCTTGGATCAGAGGAGGATCACCCCTCCATTAATGGAGGAAAACGCAAAAGAAAGAAAGAAAGAGAGAGAGAGTTTTCTTATTCAATAAAACTAAAAATTACAAAATGAGCAAAAAAGGTCTCTGAAGCATAATCAGAATTTCTATATATACCTCTAATTAAAAGTCACTAATTACTTAATTAAAATAATCCTCTTTTCCTAAGCTAAATTTGGATAGCTCATTTGCCCAATTTGGATGCTTAGAGAGAAAGTTGTGCCCAAAACAAGTTGAGTGGGCTCTCTTAGACTCAGCAGCGACTTCCAACACGTTTTTGGGCCTCATAACGGTTCTTCTTGGCTTAGTGCTCTGAACATAAAATGAAGCCCTGGATGTTAGTTTTCCAATGCCACCGGAATGGGCTCAATTGAGTCCCTGTAGCCCAAGATATGGTCCAATCATTGAAGGCTGCTCAGAAACCGCGCCCAAACGCTTCAGTTCAGTTCCGAGCCCAATTTCGGCTTTAAGATCTCAGAATTAGCCCTTGCCCTCTTCATAGAAATTGTAGCTCTATCTCTTAGCTTTCCTACAAATCAAGAAGCATAATAAAATGAGGTATAGAGCTCAAGATATGATCGAAACACTGAAGCAGGTCAAAATAACCGAAATGCTGCAAAAATTAACTAAGTCTCACTAAGATCCAAAAAACAGAAAATGATCTAAACTCAACCAATTAAGCACAAAGGAGGATTAATGAGACAAGTATGAAGGATAAAAATAGTATAAAAATCCAATTCATCACTTGATCAACTCGATATTTTTGTTTTGGTGTGTTCAGGAACTAATGGCAACTCGTGGACGTACCGCCAATGAGCCCAGCGACAGCACGAACATCGCTGATTTCATGAGGACCTTTCAACAAATGGCGAACGCCATGCAAGCTCAAGCTACAGCAGCTGAACACATGATGGATCAACTAAACCGAAGGTCTGAAGAGTCCGTCGGTGGAAATGGAGCAAGTGCTGAATGTCAGAAGTTCTCGGAGTTTCGCAAGGCCAACCCGCCCAGTTTCAAAGGGGCTTTCAACCCTGAAGAAGCTGATGAATGGATTAAGGAGATCGAGAAGATCTACTCTGTGCTGACCTGCTTGGAGACCCAAAAGGTAGCCTTTGCTACTTCTATGCTGAAGGCGGATGCCGAATTCTGGTGGAAGGGAGCGAAGAGCTTGATGGAGAGCGACCAAAGAGAAATCACTTGGGACGTCTTCAAGACAGCTTTCTATGAGAAGTATTTCCCGATGTCTGTGAGGAACGCAAAGGAGATGGAGTTCCTGAGGCTCTACCAGGGAGGTATGAGCATTGCTGATTACACAGCGAAGTTTGAGGAGCTATGTAAGTTCTCCACACTTTATCAGCAAAACCCCGACGAGCACTGGAAGTGCATGAAATATGAAGGAGGTTTGAGGGCTAACATCCTAGCATCCGTGGCCCCGCTGGAGATTCGGAACTATGCGGCCCTTGTCAATAAGAGTCGCATAGTGGAGGAATGCAACCATAAGTTGGCAATCTAGAGGTCGGAGGCCCATAAGAGAAGGCAGGCATCTCAAGGGCAATACCCGAAGCAGCCCCCGCAAAAGAAGCCCTACCATGGTGAAGGTTCTAGAGGCAAGCAGCCACAGAGATCCTCTGCCAATCCTCCAAGACCCGCCAGCCAGCCTCCAAAGCCTGCAACAAATTTTGTCTGCCCTAAGTGCAGGAAGCAACGCAAAGGGGTTTGCTATGCCGGACAAAATGTTTGCTTTAAGTGTGGACAGCCCGGGCATTTCGCCAAAAACTGCATCAAGGACACACCTGCCCCTAAACCGCAACGCCAAGGGAGGGTTTTCACCATGAATGCCGAGGAGACCACGGAGTCTGATGATCTCATTCGAGGTACATGCGAAGTGAACGGTAACATCTTAACTGTACTGTATGACTCTGGCGCTACGCATTCTTTTATTTCCCATGTTTGCGTAAGTAGATTGGGGCTGTTTGTTTCTGAAATGCCTTATATGTTGCTTATTTCTACTCCCACTGGGAAACCAATTAGAACTTGTCTGTATTGTTTAAAATGTCAAATTCATATTGATGGTAGGACCTACGAGTCTGATTTAATCTGCCTTCCTTTATCTGGTTTAGATCTAATCTTAGGCATGGATTAGCTCTCAACCAACCATGTTATGTTAGATTGTGCTGCCAAGACAATCGTATTCCCTTCTTTACCTTCTAAACATGTTAGTTTAAGCCTGAAACCTGTTGTGTTATACTGTTGTAAGACTGAGAATCAAGAATACATTTTCCTATCGACTAGTGAGGTTGAATTAGAGCAAGCTCTTGATGAGATTCCTGTGGCGAATGAGTGCCCTGAAGTATTCCCTGAGGATATCCCTGAGTTTCCCCCTGAGAGAGAGATAGAGTTTTCCATAGAATTGGTGCCAGGAATTGGACCAATATCTATTGCACCCTACCGAATGTCCCTTTTGGAGTTAGAGGAGCTGAAGACCCAATTGGAGGAGTTGCTGGAAAAGAAGTTTGTGAGACCAAGTGCCTCACCTTGGGGAGCCCTAGTGTTGTTTGTCAAGAAGAAGGATGCAAGCATGAGGTTGTGCGTGGATTATCGGCAGTTGAACAAGGTCACAGTGAAAAACAAGTACCCCTTACCAAGGATAGATGACCCGATGGATCAACTCAAAGGAGCAGTGGTGTTTTCAAAGATAGATCTATGGTCGGGATACCATCAAATTAGAGTGAAGGAGGAAGATATTCCCAAGACGGCCTTTAGGACTAGATATGGGCATTATGAGTTTAGAGTAATGTCGTTTGGATTGACCAATGCCCCGGCTGTGTTTATGGATTATATGAACAGGATCTTTAGGCCATACCTGGATAAGTTTATGGTGGTCTTTATAGATGACATCCTCATCTATTCAAAGACGAAGGAGGAGCACGAAGAGCATCTTAGGATTGTGTTGGAAATCTTGAGGGATAAGAAGCTTTATGCGAAGTTGTCGAAGTGTGAGTTTTGGCTAGAAGAAGTGAAGTTCTTGGGTCACGTCATGACTAAGGGAGGGATATCCGTAGATCTGAGCAAAGTGGAAGCTATAATGAACTGGGAGAGACCTACGACGGTGACGGAGATTCGAAGTTTTCTCGGCCTAGCCAGATATTATCGGAGGTTTATAAAGGGATTTTCTCATATATCCCTACCTTTGACTAAGCTCACTAGGAAGAATGCTATTTTTGTGTGGACTGAAGAGTGTGAGAAAAGTTTTCAAGAGTTGAAGGCGAAGTTGGCTTCCACACCTGTACTAGTCCTGCCTGACCCTAAGGGAGCCTTTGAGGTTTACTGTGATGCCTCTGGAAGAGGTTTAGGTTGTGTTCTAATGCAAAATTGTAGTGTGGTAGCGTACGCCTCCAGGCAATTGAAACCTCATGAAGTTAATTACCCAACCCATGACCTGGAATTAGCGGCCGTGGTGTTTGCCTTGAAGATATGGAGGCACCATCTATATGGAGTTAGGTTTGAGGTATTCTCGGATCAGAAGTACTTGTTTGATCAGAAGGAGCTTAACATGAGGCAAAGGAGGTGGATGGAATTCTTGAAGGACTATGATTTTGGGTTAAACTACCACCCTGGTAAGGCTAATGTGGTGGCAGATGCACTGAGCCGCAAGTCATTACATGTGTCGTGGATGATGGTCAAGGAAGCGGAGTTGATTGAGAGCTATAGAGACTTGAACCTCGGAGTTACCCTGACCCCTTGTAGCATAAGGTTGAATTTGATCAAGATGACGAGCGAGTTCAAAGGACAAATTATGTGGGCTCAGGAAGAGGACGAAGAGTCCTTGAGGATAGTAGCCCAGGTGAAGGAGGAAAAGCTGAAAGAATTTACTCAAGGCATTGATGGCATGTGTAGGTATCAAGGGAGGATATGTGTACCTGCTAAGGATGACTTGAGGAGGATGATTGTAGAAGAAGCTCACAAAGGTCATTTCACCATGCATCCTGGCATGACAAAGATGTACCAAGACCTCAAGAAGATATTTTGGTGGCCAGGCATGAAACGAGACGTAGCAGATGTGGTGGGAAAGTGCTTGGTTTGTCAAAAGGTGAAAATTGAGCACCAAAAACCCTTAGGCATGCTGCAGTCATTAGAGAGCCCTAAATGGAAATGGGATGGAATCTCTATGGATTTCATGATGGATTTACCCCGAAAACAAGCGAGATTTGATGCCATATAGGTTGTTGTAGATAGGTTGACAAAATCTGCCCACTTCTTACCCATTAGAGCAAATTATCCTCTGGATAAGCTAGCCCAGCTATACATCCAAGAAATTGTAAGGCTGCACGGAGTACCTGCAACCATTGTGTCTGATAGAGACCCAAGGTTTACCTCTAGGTTCTGGGGAGCATTGCAAAAGGCATTTGGGACAATCAGAAAGAACCATACAAACCCTAGAGGATATGTTGAGTGCATGTGTAATGGACCGACCTGGAAGTTAGGACAAACACCTACCCCTCATCGAGTTCGCCTACAACAATAGTTTCCACGCTAGCATTGGGATGGCGCCTTATGAAGCCCTGTATGGCAGAAAGTGCCAATCTTCGCTTTATTGGTATGAACCGGGTGAGCAAAGCCTCTTAGGGCCTGATCTGGTTAGACAAACCACCGAACAAATTAAGAGGATAAGGGAAAGGATTCTCTCAGCACAAAGTCGTCAAAAGAGCTATACGGATAAGAGGAGAAAGCCAATCGAGTTCCAAGAGGGAGAACACGTATTCTTGAAAATCACTCCTATAACAGGCATTGGTAGAGCCCTTAAAGTCAAAAAGTTGAGCCCTCATTTTCTTGGCCCTTTTGAAATCCTGAAACGAGTAGGAACAGTTGCCTACCAGATAGCATTATCACCCTATTTGTCAAACCTTCACAATATTTTCCATGTCTCCCAACTGAGAAAGTACAACTTCGACCCCAATCATCTTCTTGAGCCAGAAAGTGTACAGTTAAGGGAAGACCTAACCTTCGACCTACCGCCTATGAGAATCATAGATAGGAAGGTCAAGCAGCTGAGGAACAAGTCTGTGCCCTTAGTGAAAGTGGCCAGGGGAAGAGGAAACTTGGAAGAGCACATGTAGGAACTCGAGGCAGAGATGCAAAGAGATTTTCCCCACCTATTTTCAGGTAACGAATTTTGAGGGCAAAATTCTTTTCAAGGAGGGGAGAAATGTAACATCCCCATTTTCACCTAAGTTAATTAGCTCGGTGTTCCCAGCTAATTAGAGGGGTTAGCGATTAATTGAGAATTAATCGATTAATCTCGACAGCAAGAGCTTAGTAAATTAAAGGTAAGTCAACAATTGAAACATAACACATTAAAAGTTACAATTAAAAGCCTAATGGCCCAATCCTTGTTAATTCATGACTTAGAAATATAAAATCAAAGTAACCTAATCTCATTAACTAAGAGAATGGCAAGCATCACACCCTAATCACATGAAAAATTAATCCTCACACCCTCTTCACATAATTAATGAGGAAAACTCCTTTTCGATAAAAATGTGTTAAGGTATAATTGAACTAATCAAATTAATTAACATTTAGATAATTGTAACAATTATAAAGATGTAGAAACTTCCCTTTTATTATTGTTTGAAAGTTTGGTCCAGGCAAGAGTCATATTCAACCATCTATTTGCCTTCTCATCATACATCCCTAGGTCAAGAGTCCATGCTAGTAGTGTTCCTTAAGTCAAGACAAGAAATGTGCTCTCCTCCATCAAGATGGTGACACTTGGAGTGATCATAGCCATCCAAGCCAAATCCTTAGAGAGCTCATGTCTTTAACCACTTGAGAAAACACTACATGGTCTTTACCCAAATTGCCAAGACTCAAAGGAAACACAACACTCTCTTTTGCCCCAAGGTTTTTCCCACTCCCTAGCTTGTGTAAGAAGCAAAAATCACATCACTCTCCCCCCTCATTATGTGCCACCTTCAGCCCCTCTCTCTCCCCCTCATTTCATTTTCCATTCCTTTCACTAAAACACCAAAAAAGCTCTTTCCTCTCTCCAACTCTCATCCTACTCTTTTGTTCTTCCCATCTTTCTTGTTCTTCTTCCAACCTTCTTACTACTTCCTACCTCATCTCCATCATCACACTCACAATCCCTTCAAGGACTACCATTTTTGGTCCTTGGAGAAACAAAGCCACTCATACACAAGCCCCAATATCAAGCTCAAGGAGAAGGAGGCCATCTCCAACCATTTCATCCTTCAAACTTTCAAGAGAAACACATTTGGTAGTGACTCTTACCCTTCTTCTCCATGTATTTTTCAAGCTTTAGAACCCCTAAGCTCTTCATAGCTAGGTGGTTTTGAAGCTTGCTTCAAGGTCTCATGACCATATCTTATTCTATGAGTTTTCTTGCCTTGATGAAAATATTGTTTTGAAATGAAATTTTGTGGTATGATGGTTTTTTTTTATGTATCTTGCTTTATTTTGTTTTAAAGTACTGATTTGATAACTAAAATATTGAATATGATGGTGAGATAAAACACGAAAATGGTGACTTGAAGTGGTATAACAACATCTCCATAAATTTAACATGTAAAACATAGAAACTAGTAAATCTGGAATTTTGGCAGTCTGTAAAGCGTATCGTATAACTCACTGCAAAAAACTCAAAATGCAATGAAACTAATTTTTTGTGAAAATAGACTCAAAGAGCTTTTCATACATATAAAATATGTGAGATTTGGCCATAAAACGAGAGAGATATGAATTTTTAAAATTTGCTGTTCCTGGATGGGTTTCTGTCCCTGCAGTGGGTAATAAAACGTGCATAACTCAAGTTATACAGAACATTTCTGAGTGGGACCAAGTTTATTAGAAAGTTAAGACATAGAGGAACATCGCCATAACATTTTTGGCAGATTTCTTATGAGGAGTTCACAGTAATGTTTAAAAGTCACTGACCCGAGATGAACCTTCAAGTCTGAACAGTTAGAATAAAATGTGCATAACTCAAACTACAAAATGAATTTTTGAGTGGGGTTTCTTTTGTTTAAAAATAGACTCAGAAAGGTATAATCATACTAAAATTCGAAATAAAAGAATAAAATATGAAATTATGGTGAATTTTTGAAGTTACTACCCCACCATAAAAGTAAAACTGGTTAGGGTAAAAGTTAAAGGTTAATGAGGAATAAGCTTTAAGACATTAATATCCTTATATTAAGTATTAGAAAACTCTCATAATTCAACTTAAAAAGCATCAAAAAGGACATTAGACAAAATTGGCCCTACAACTAATAAAAGAGGATACATAAGAGGCCCTCTCAATTAAAAGCTTGCACCTAATTTACTAAGCTAAGCTCATAAAACTTTGCTTGAGAATATATCTATGTTTATGTGCAAGCATGATGTTATGATGATGATGATATGATAATGGTGATATGAGATGATGCTTGATGATACTATGATATTGGTTTCTCTGTTTGGCAAAATTTTGGGAAGCTTCGGTCTAGCCGTATACTGCCGAAATTCTGTAAAAATTATGGACTTAGAAATATTTTGCATCATAAGCTTTAATAAGAAGAGAAAGTAAACTACGGGTGTGATCCTTCAAAAGGGAAGGTGACCCAAAGTAAGCTCCCCTCACCCACGGCTCACATGAGGCATGGCATGACCTAGCTAGTATGAGTAGAGGGGATAGGTCTTACATGAGGCATGGCATGACCTAGCTAGTGTAAGTATCAAAATTCTATGGTGACGACGGCCATGGTATGAGCTCATTACCACTTATGTTTAGTGGGTGAAAAGATAAGACTTAAGATAAAGTCAAGTTAAGAAAAGAAAAGGGACCTCGGTCCAAACCCTAGAAAGGGAAGAAGTTAAGAGAATCTTATAGCATGGACATGCATGTTTTATGTGATTATACTTGTGCTTATGTATGTTATGATATAAATGATTAGAGGGTATGTTAAAATTGAATCCGCTTCGGATATCCATGTTTTCGAAAACCTAAGAATGAAACCTTATGAATGCTCACTATTTTCATTAATAAAACCGAAGTGGCTGGGACAATGACGATGACACTTTCGTGTCGGGTTCGAGTCCTACTGAGAAATTCCATTTCTCACCCTAGTTATTCTTCCGTATCGTCACCAGATCTCGATGGCACATCCGGTAGAGTGGAGCGTTGATCCCCCACACTGTGAGTGGACGTGTGATGTAGGACGCAAGACGTAGCTGTTTTGGGACTTGTAGTAACCATCGCTCTGCACCTTCGAATATTTCTTTTTGAGTTGGGCTTTCTCATTTAAATTTGTACTTAATATCTAGTATTTGGATCATGGCCCAACCATGAGCCTCCTTTGATGTAATACTGATATATATGTATGTATATATATATATTATGAACCCATATGAATGTAATGGTTAGTTATTTAATGCAATGTATTTGCGGATTATTATTTGTTTACCTTTCTCATGTTTTACGATTTTGTTATATATATTTTATGCGACACGCTCTTTCTCTAGCTATCTTCTCGCTCAAGGCTTTACTTTTCAAAACGTTGCAAAGTGACAACGTATTTCAAAGAAAAAAAAATCTTATTGTACTTTCCGCGTAACTTAATTTCAAGTGAAGTTTAGTTTTCCACGAGCATAAGTAATAACTAATAAAACGCCATAATACGACTTAAGCATAGTATGGATTTATTAGGGTGTTACAATTATGATAATGATATGATGACGATATGAACATGATATGTTGATGACATGATGCTTAATGATATGTGATATTGGATTTCTCTGTTTGGCAAAATTTTGGGGAAGCTTCGGTCTAGCCGTTATGCTGCCAAAATTCTGCTAATATTATGGACTTAGAAATATTTTGCATCATAAGCTTTAATAAGAAGAAATTTAATTCAAGCAAGTGATCCTTCAAAAGGGAAGGTGACCTAATTTAAGCTCCCCTCACCCATGACTCACATGAGGCATAGCATGACCCAGCTAGTGTGAGTATAGGGGATAGGTCTTACATGAGGCATGGCATGACCCAACTAGTGTAAGTACCAAAATTCTATGGTGGCGACGGCCACGGTATGAACTCATTACCACTTATGTTTAGTGGGTGAAAAGATAAAGTCAAGTTAAGAAAAGAAAAGGGACTTCGGTCCAAAACCCTAAAAGGGGAAGAAGTTAAGGGAATCTTATAGCTTAGACATGCATGTTTTATGTGATTATACTTGTGCTTATGTTTATTATGAAACAAATGATTAGAAGGTATGTTAAAAATTGAATCCACTTCGGATATTCATGTTTTCGAAAACCTAAGAATTGAACCTTATGCATGCTCATTGTTTTCATTTATAAAAACCGAAGTGGCTGGGACGATGACGACGACACTTTAGTGTTGGGTTCGAGTCCTACTGAGAAATCTTATTTCTCACTCCAGTTATTTTTCCGTCTCGTCACCAGATACCTATGGCACATCCGGTGGAATGGAGCATGGAGACTCCCCACCATGAGTGGGCCTATGACACGGATGCTCATGCTATTGTGGCCACGACCACCACAGTAGTTCGCACACACTTCCACCTGGGTCGAATTTTTGAAGGAGAGGAGCCAGTTGTCGCGCCAGCCCCCATAGACGTTTCTTCGGCTCACCATGGACCGCCACTGGATCCTTGGGATTTTCCGCCTGAGCCGTTGCCAGACATCGAGATGGAGCTGATGTCTCTGGGCCTACCCGCAACCGAGTTCGTGCCACCGCCGAAGATCCCCGTGATAGACGTGAGTTCCACAGCTACTCCTAGGGCCGCAGCCGCTTCGCCGCCGCTCCCGGAGTATCATCCCGCCACATCTGAGGAGGATCCCGCTGAGAAACGTTCTTCGGTGGCCAGTCACACTCCCAGTCATCGCGTTCGTCGCTTCGAGGTGATCAGCAAGCACCCTCGCATTATCCGTACTCCTCACGTCCCCCGACGCCGAGGAGCGAGGGGGACCAGGCACTCGAGGACTTGAGTCCATCCGATCGAGAGGCACGGAAGGGGCAGAGGAATTAGCTTGTGTCTACATGGGCTCATTTTTATTTGTGTTCCTTATCCTATGTATTTCATTTTATAACGAACCTTGTCATATTTGTTTATGTTTGTTATTTTAAGGCCATGGCATGACCATGAGTCTCCTTGTTATGTATTGTCGAATATTATGAGACTTTATATATGTATGGTTTTTCTAGTAAGATGAATGTATTACATTTCTATTTATCCATTGTTCCTTGATTTTACAGTTTGTATGTATATGACACGCTCATTTATAGCTATCTTTTCGCTCAAGGCTTTACTTTTCAAAACGCTGCAAAGCGACGACGTATTTAAAAAAAAAAAATCTTACTGTATTTTCCGCATAACTTAATTTCAAGTGAAGTTTAGTTTTCCACAAGCATAAGTAACAACTAATAAAATGCCGTAATATGACTTAAGCGTAGTATGGGTTTATTAGGGTGTTACATATAGCATTAGGATTCCTACTGAGAAATTTTTATTTCTTACCCTACTGTATGTTTCCGCATCATTCTCATATCATGGCAAATGCGGCGACTGGCATCCTCTATATTGAGTGCCCCGAGCTGCATATTCACCTAGACCCATTTTTAGATTATATATATATATCCAGTAGTTGTCAGTTTCGTTTTTACTTCTTCTTTCGTAGAGACTTTGCTATTCCGCTAGCTTACCCATTCTTGAACCCCTCCGTACCTTACATTGCCATTCCTCTCTATATGACACATCCCTTCCCACCTCCAGCAGTAGCCGCAGCAATAGCTCCTGCAGCGCCACCGATGATGTCACCTTCGCAGGCTCCTTCCATCTCGTTCTCTGAGGAGAAGGACCCTTTTGAGTCGGCGAGTTCATCGTCATCATCCTTTGCACCCAGCGGCGGCTATGCCCCGGCAAATGCCAGCATGGCCAATGGATTCCTTTCCTCGGAATCCATCTAGGTAGTGTACGTGCTGTAGCAATAGGACATGTACAGAGTGGCCCTCTTTTAGCAGTCTGGGCCATGGGTAGATGGGTAGTGGTTGGGGGTTGTACATGAAAAGTCCTGTAGGGACCACATAGGGTGTTGTTTCCATAGAAACAGGCCAGATTTATTTTGCTTTAGCGGCCTCATTTTCTATACCTTGTACTGTTTACGAGTTCTATTTTGTAAACTCTGAAAATAGACATCTATGTACATATATATGATGCAGTCAGATAGTTTTGTCTATTCTGTAGATTTTTTTTTATTATTTATTATTTCTATTACAATGTTAAGCCATTATTTATTTTACTGTCAACGGAAATGAATAAATGAACAGTTAATTCTATATGGGTAATTAACCATGAGTCGAAAATGAAATTTAATTTGTCAGCCACATGTAATTACTTATTAGGCAATATATTATGATTTAAATATAATATTTTGTCTAGTAAGGTGTTACAGAAGGCACAAACCCAAGAGTGGATATTATATAGATACCCTACAGGTTGGGATAAACAAGTTGTGAAGTGGAAGGCAAAGCAAGGGAGCTTAATGGAGTGCTACCGGTGCTGGAAGATGGTGCAGTGGATTAGGAAGGTTGACCATCTTTCCATGGTCAACTTTTGCCATGGCTATTAGCTCTGCTTGTGATATCTGAATCAAACATAACATGCACATATATAAGTCAATATGCAAAGTGTAAAACATATGGGGCATGTATGTAACTTAATATACAAAGAATATTAACAAAATTTGATGCATATAACTCAATGTGCAAAGAATAAAAACATACTTACATGTTTAGTAATTTCAAAACATGAAGACATAAATAATAACTTTGTTTAGTCTGAAAGTTCAGGGCTTTCTTCATCACTTTTAAATTGAACATCTCATCCAATTCATCTCTTCATCCTTGATGCCCTCTATCATTATCGTTAAACGTTGACCTGAGAGTTCAATTACGTCAACTTCCTTAGAAACAAAAAATAGATTAGAGGGAATGTTGGTAACAACTAGTCTTGAAGGGATTAGGTTGTAACACCCCGGCATGAGTTGCAGTTGCACATCGATATAGGAACCTGAAAAATTCTGAGTCTGAACCCTATGCCTCCTTGGAGGGCTATAGGTTTGAGGCATTTTCTTAAGATCAAAAGTTGAGGTAATGTTTCCCTTGGCATCAATGAGTTGGAGAGGGATTTTTAATGAATTTTAGGGAATTGATAACCCCTTCGTTTTCAACCCTTAAATTCATACAAGTGCAAGTTTTCGGAGAATTATACTAAAACCCAAAAGTTGGATTCTGATTCCTAAGGACTTTGAATTTTTAGATATTTTTATTGAATCCAAATGGGGGGTATTCCTTTACTTATATTTATGTTTTAAAGTTAATGGAGAGTAAAATTAAAAGGGACATTAACTTAATGTAAATAAGTTTGTGTGATATCCTAGACTTGGGAAAGGACTGCAAAAGGAGGGAACCAAGTTTTTGGAGTTAGTAATCGATTATAGAGAACCTGTAATCGATTACAATCCTCTTTGTATGCCCATGGTTTAAAACTTTTCACGTGGTAATCGATTACCAAATATGGTAATGGATTACCAGTTCTTTGTCTGTGGTAATCGATTACCACAGGTCAATATATAAGCCGAGGCGTGTCCCTCCCCTTCATTTCGCGATTTTCTTTCTTTCTCTACCTCTCAAACTCTCTCCCTTCTCTCTAAAACACATCTTCCTTCATTCTTAAACAAAATCTTTCTGATCCTTCCATCAAATTACACCATTCCCACTTACTTAACCTCAATTTCTTTCTCTAATCTGAAATAATATCTTCATCCAAAAATCAACACATTTGGTCTTGGAGCCTGAAGGAGGTTACACCAAGGCTCCTAAAGCTTTCTTCTTCCTTTTTTCCTTTTAAAAGGTAATCTTCAAACTCCTTTCCTCTTCCTTTCCTATGGAGTATGGATTATATCTCCAATAGTGAATTCTTGGAGAACCATAGGTTAGAAGAATTAGGGATTTTCATATCTGAGAGTAAATTAGATTGATCCTTGGTCTAAGTGACTGACTTGGAATTAAATTGCCATATTATTGATAGTAGATACCACTGGAGGATTGGCTTTGGCTCTCAAAGTTCATGGGATTAGGATACCACTATTGGCGTTAAGTCTGTGAGTAGATAATTTATCCCTATCTTAGTTCTAATGTATTTTGTTTATATAAATATATATGCAAATAATTTGGTATATCTTAGCAATATAATTTAAATTTTGGTAGCTTATCTATTTCTACTTGATCACATGAGACAATGACTTGATTTTCGAAAAGAAAAATGTGACAAATGTTTATTACCTTGATTTCCTATTAAACTTTGGAAAATTATCCTCGTTTTAAAAGGATTTGATATACTTAATGGTAGATGGCTCAGTATGGATTGCTTCGCATTTGATTTATGAATGATTATGTAAAAGGTGAAATGAAAGGTTTTGGATAAAAGCTTTTGACTTTTGTTCATTTTTTAGTTAATAAAGTGTTAAAGCTTTATTTTTCTTTGAAGATACGATTTGATTGTTTTATATAAGGTATATTGGTATGTTTTGTAACATCCTAATAGTTCCATTCTATGCTTAAGTCAAATTGTGGAATTATTAATTGTTACTTTTGTTCGCAGAACTAACATTACCTTTTTGAAATTACTTTACCTAAAAATAAGGGTAAATTTTTTTTTTTGAACATTAATGAGTAAACTGTTTTGAAAATCGAGAGCCATGAGCGCATCGTGAACATGTAATACAAATGTCGCTATCTCATACATACATCGCATTTAACATAAATAGAAGCAATAAGAATAACCACAATCTTAGATAAAGATAATATTCATTCCACGACCATTCATAATAATATAATAATAGTCATACTAGAGTCATACATAAGATAATAATGTGTCCAATATCTACTATCGGCTCTACACAAGAAACCTACCAAATACATGATAAAAGGAAATAAATCAGAAAACCCTATAGCCCAAGCATTTCCAAACAATAGAATGATAACTCCATAACCACAACCAAAAGGGGCTAACCTTGTGCTCAGCTCCGTATACAATCATCACATCACATATCAGGCGGGAAGAAACCATTCCCATATCCATCGGGAAAAACATCACCACATCCTCCTCCTCGAGCACTTCCTTGTCCAAAGGGCACAACGTGAGTACGAATGAACCCACATTTGCAAACCAGAAGTGAAGCTGGGCCAGCATATGAGGCAAAAGAATCGGAAGATAGATGAATCACCGAAGGCTACGAC
The DNA here is from genome assembly GCA_031439585.1 of Pterocarpus macrocarpus. Lineage (NCBI taxonomy): Eukaryota > Viridiplantae > Streptophyta > Magnoliopsida > Fabales > Fabaceae > Pterocarpus > Pterocarpus macrocarpus. Next base: position 32,286,971 of record CM062522.1, on the reverse strand, counting down.
GAGCCCGAATGGTGAGATCGCCCAGAACGAGTCAGATAGAAAGGCTCAGAGGGGTTAGTCTTCACATGGTAGTTCGGATAAGACGGCTCTGAGGAATCAAAATCTAATGAAACAGTTGGAGTCAAACAGGTATCCGAGTCAGTCTCATCATCGTTGGTAGGGTATCTCGGTGGCTAAAAGTAGGGGCAGATGTCATCCATAGTAACCTCACCGAATGGCTGATACGGTCGGAAAAATAGGCTCACACGGGAGTCTAAAACTGGCGGTCGTGGAAGATGCAGACCCTCATCGCTGCATTTGCAGATAGCATGGAAGTGTTCAACATCGGTTCAAAGCGCCAACGCCACACCGGGAACTCAATGTATATCACCACCGTGCCCGACGTCCACATCATCTGAAGATGACACAGAAACATAAGAGTGAGAAATACTAAATTTCTCAGTAGGATCTCGACTAGACAAACACTGTGTCATCGTCATCGTCCCAGCCACTTCGAGTTTAATTATAAAAATGGTGGACAAATATAAGTTCAATTTTAGTAAATTGGAAAACTTAAACCCCGAAGCGGGTTGCTTTTAAACTTAACATCATAACTACATCTTTATAACTAACATACATACTGAAACATAGAATAAACATTCATAATGCAAATGGACAATATAAATACATGCAAGGACATGCATCATCATAGACTTAACCATGGTTATACTTTGACTTTACTTTTATTTTTAGCATGTGCTTAACATTCTTTACTTTCCTTTAAAATAGACTGCTTTTGGACATGAGCTCATTTCGTGACCATCGTCACACAGCACTAAACCAAATCAGACTAAGCTGATATTGGTTACCCCTAAGTTGAAGGGTCCTCCATGTCACCCTTGCCTCCCTCATAGAGATTCCTTAAGTCTTTGTGGATCGCCGTCTCTCACTTCCTTTGTCGAAGTGATTGAAGGGTCATGTCTCATTAATTCTTTTCTTATCATTATACTTTACATGCATAATACTTCTTTGACAAGACACATGCAATGATATGACTAAGTCCATAATTTTGATAGAAATCCGGTAGCATAATGGCTAGACCAGAGTTTCCCCAAAATGCCAATCATCAACTTTCAACCAACAGTTCATCATATTTATATCATATCATCACACTCATCATTCAATCATCAGATAAAGCTCAATCAAACTTGTCATTCATTAGGCCAAATGGCATCATACATTCATACCCTAAAGGGGTTTATAGTTGTGTTATTCTTTATAAAGAATCTTATGAATCATTACATGATTTCCCATGGTTACCCATGAGAGAATCACATAGTTAAAATATATGCATGTGGTCTTTTAGTTACTTAGTTCTCATAGGAAATTGACTTGAGTTCATGTCTTATGGAACACTTGTTCAAATTAATTAAGTTAAGTGTTTGTTTTCTTTCCTTGAGATAGTGCACTTAGTGATTCCTAGGTTCATGGTAAGCAATGTAACACCCTCTATTATATAAACCATGCTCGAGTCATGGAGTTATATTAAGAGGTTGTCATTGTGCTAAGAGAATCTTTGAAATGTGGAAAATATAATACATGACCCTTTAATTGCACCCTTTATTACTAAATAATAATTCATAAATTTCATCTCTGATACATAGAGAATAAAATAGTTACAATTTAAGAAAATTTTGTAACTAATGTTATACGCAGAAATTGCCTCTACATTACGACTGTCGCCCTTTCTAAACTTCAACCAGTTTTTATAGTCTTCCAGGCTAGCGTAAGCCTGAGTCTTGAATGATGAATGCCCCAGTATTCTGCCTCGTTCTTAAGTTTTAGCCTATGATCTGGAATATCTATGGAAAAAAGAACATACGGGCAAGCAATGAGAAGCTAAGGTTCTCAATAGGTAAACTCGAACCATATAGTGTCGTCATAAACATTCCAGCAGCTTCGATTTCTTATAAAAACGTGAGCACATATATACAACCAGTGGTTTAGTTTTAAGCTGAAAACATCTTCCTCGAAGCAGGTTATATTTTAACAATCACTTGTCATATTATATGACAGATATAGAATTACGAATAGTATAATATGCTTCAACAAGAATCATAATAACATTATGACTTAATGAGATAATTGAAGATGCACATAAACATGCTTACACTTGACTGTATGCAAGTGCACTTGACTTAATTTATCTCTTTCTTTTGCAACTTGATCTTGCTCTTCTATGCTTGGTCCCCCGGAGGTGAATGGCCTCTCTCACCCTTGGGTAATAGCCTATTTTTCAGGTCCGAGCTTGTACCTCTACATGAGTGACGGGTTTACTTTCCCCGACCCTCACACCAGTCTATTCCCCTTAAATCTGGTCGAGGGCTGGCCAAAGTCCTAGACAGTACCGCTCTGGCCCACGCTAGTTGGGTCTATGCCATGCCTCACATGGTAACTTGGTACGTCTTTCTTGCAAGTTCTCATAAATCTTATTCTTCTTTAGACATGATTATATATGCATATGCTACATGCATTCATTCATATACTTCATATACTTCATATCATACCTAAATCATTCTTGCATATATGAATCTTATGAGCATAACATATAAATGTTCATAACAGTCATATAATTCACATATTTCTGCCAAAATTTCGGTAGCATAATAGATCGAGTTTGCTTCCTTATGAATAGTGCCAGACTACCAAAAGGATCAATCAAGCAACAAAACCAATGTAGAGCATCAAGTTTTATAACAACAACATCAATTATATAATATGTTAACATAAATACATAACTTAGGTTTTCTACTTACTCTACTCAATTCTGCCCGATTTTTGTATAACCCACCTTTAGTCCAATTCAACTCATTTAAACCTGGATTTTGGATATGTCATAGCTCTATGTGTCTAGTTCCCAACCTGGTCCCATCTCATTTTGATTTGTATAACTCAAGCTATTAGTATTTTACCTCAGACTGCTCTGTTCTTAGCTAGAATTGCACCCTTATAAGAGAAAATTCACTAAAAATAGAAATCTGGGTGAAATCATATGAAATTTATATCAACTTAAATCTAATAAACAAGCTTTCAAATGAAAAAAGTTTCATGCCAATTTCATGAGTATATTTTGAGATATAAGCCCCATAACTTGTAACTTCATTGATGTTCTGGGAATAATAGCAATGAATTTGACTCTGTAATTTTTATGAGATGTTCCCTTATATGTTAGCTTTCAAACAATGTTAGTTTCACTCAATTTAGAGTTGTGTAGGATGAGTTACACCCTTCTCAACTCATACTGCCCGATGAGAATCCAGATTTCTAGGTCAAACTTCAAAAATTCATAACTAATTCTCTACTAATCCAATGGTCTTATAATTTATATGTATGGAAAGCCTTGAATGTATAGTTTCATATAAAAATAGATTTATCAAATTTAAGTGGCTGTAGGCGGAGCTGTACACTCCGCCATACGGACTATTGAGGGGGAAAACCCTAACAGCTTCTTGAATTCATGTTTTCCTTAAATCAATCCATCCCATCTTCAATTCAAACTCACATATACACCTTAAACCAACCTTAATTCATCATCCCCACCCCTCATAATATCAAAATCATGGATGAACAAGGGACCCTAGGAAGCCCCAAATCAAAGAAAAGAAGGAGAAAGTTGAAATTCCTACCTTAGTGGTGTGAAATCTTGGTGGAACTTGATCTTGGAGTGAAGTTGATGGTTGGAGCTTGAGCTTGGGGATGAGAGGAAGTGGAAGAAGATGAAGGAAAGTGGGAAAATGAGGCTAGTTGTGGGGAGGCCGAAAATTTAAGGGCAGAAGGAAGAAAAAGAAAATGAAAACTTATGAAGGAAGCTAGTTTTTGATTGGTGGACATCAATCCTCATTCAAACTTGGCTTGGCTTCCCTCTTTATGGCTGATTTGTGGCGCCACTTGTGAGGAGTTTTGGCTGAATCTTGGCCATCTATCCTAGGGTTCTCACAGTATAATTTCTACTAGATTGGTTCCGGCAGTTTAAAATACTGAAATCTTATCGATTTCTTTTAAATCAGTAAGCCGATTTTAGAAAAATCCTATGAGGTTTCCTATGGTTCTAATCTAATTCCATCAAGTCCAATCTTTCTAAATCACACTCAATTGGCTTTAAGTAAATGCTTAACCGAATCCTAATTAAGCCCAATTATCCGATAAAAACCGAACAACTTGGTTAGTAACAATAAAATTTTTTGGACGTTACGTTCTCCACTCACTTGATAGCCAATTGGCATCATCCATAGGGGTAGAAGTGGCTCACTTTTCAGCCACTCAAATTAGTGGTGTTAGTTTGAAATTCTACTGATTCGGTTCTGGCTGTTTAATATACTGAATCTTCGCCGATTTTCTTCAAATCGGCAAAACTTTACTCAATGACTTTGAGAGAATTTCTATATCTCTATTCTAATTGTTCCTAAGCTTCATCCCTCTAATGAACATCTAATTAACTCCTAATCAATATGTAATTAACTTCTAATTGCCTTTACATAACTATCGAAACCGAATAAATAGATTAACGGCATAAACTAGACAATTTCGCAAATTCGGAGCCTTTTTGTTTTCTATTTTTTGTAACTAATGGCATTTTCGTAATTTTGAGTAAGTCCAGGGACACCCCACATCATTTCACACCCGACCGCCTCCATGGCCCAATCGGCAGAGATTTAAACTTCTACGATGTCACCACGTGATTCTGCTTCGTTTAAAACCCCATTCTGCTAATTCTACATTTGTGGGGATATAAAGGTCATTTTATGAAAAGTTTTAGGGTTATTGTGGAAATAATTCTTTGGGGTCAAAATGTAATTTCTAAAAATGCTGGGCATCACTCCAATTAACAAAAGTTTAAAGGGGCACTTTTGTCATTTCTTAATTTTTAACATATGGCAGTGCTATATTTTCAACGGCAGTGTTACACTACCTTATAATTTTGAGTGTGAAGATCGTTATGGCATAACGCTACCTGAGAAATTCTCACACTGTCTAAGAGAAATAATTCAAGGTTTCCATTACATTCTATTTACGAAAGTGGGGATGTTACATTCTAATCACCTTAAAAAGAATTTTGTCCTCAAAATTCCATGGCTAAGAATGGTTGAGGAGGATTTTTCTTAATCCACAAGGGCACTTTTCTTTTTGAGGTTGCCTCTTATTTTGAGATTGTTTGTTGGTAACTACGAGGTATTGCTTCAGTATGTACAAAGGATCCATAAGGAGTATGTTGGTGCCCAAGCCTATCTTGTCTCTATGATGCCCTGAACCATCATTTAGTTCATTGGAGACTCCCCTCATCTTCTTTACTTAGTATTCTACTACTTTCACTTAATAGTGGCCGTTAAACTTTCTGTTATCTGTACTCGAGTCTTCATAGCCATTAAACTTTCTATCGTTTATACTTGAGTCTCCAAATATCAATTTGCGAAAATTCGCAGTTTTTAAAGACAACCAGTCGTCGCCATAATTTGACGTCAATATGCAATAATTATGATGGTTGCATCCAAGTTTTAGAAGGTGTGTACAACGTTTCTCAAGATTCTTATTTGCCCAATTACTATTAGCTCAATCATAAATTTGCCTCCGATACTGCCCTTAGGAAGTATAAGCTTAAGTCTTTTCTCAAAATTATAACTAGAAGCTTTATCTTAAAACTCTTTTTTCCTTAAAAACTTCATCTCGTACTCCATTACTTGTGGGAAGACCTCAGGTCACTCCCACTATATGGTTAAAGTTTACAAGATTCATAGTTCTTCTTATTACCATCCTTTTGTTCCCCTTGACTTTTAGCTATCAAGGTATACGTGATTCGGCATAGAAACGAGGGTTAATAGCCATATTTCCTTAGCGAAGTTGTAGACTCTTCCTTATTCCATTTCTTTTCTACGAGATACCTTCCTAACACATCAAGAGTCCCCTTAGATTGTATGACTGCCCAAAGTACACTTTATCTTGACGATGACCTGATCCGTTAGCAAATTTGCCGAGAAAGTTACTTATCTTTCTTGCCATGTGTTTGACTACTGTTGCATTGTGATTTCTGGTAAATTCTTCATTACTTATGTCTTGAGTCTTCGATACCAACTCTTAGCGGTTTCCAGGGTTTTGGTCTACTTGACCACCTTTCTTATATAAGCCATATCCAACTCTCGCCTACCTGATCCTTTTTTATCTGTGATGAATCCCCTTCCATTAGATTTTAGGTGTAAGGCTAGAGCTTCCTTCTAAACTATAACTATAGTCCTTGCTTTGAAATCTCTCCTTTTCTTGCGAACTTTATTCCATTTCTCATTATTTGTTAATCAGATCTCATGTCGTCCCTATTGAGCTTCTTAATGATTATTACAACATCTTTTTCCCCAAAATATGATCAATTCAATCTAAGAAAAAAGGATTATTGAGCTGAAAAGATTCCATCACTCTCCTATTTTGGAATTGAGGAGATTCCTCGTGTATTATGTGACATCTGCCTTCCTTTAAACTTCAAATACCAACTTAAGGAATCTCATGGTTACCAATACTATATTTCTCATTGATGGTCGATCCTAGTATAATATATATCAAGTTTATGGTTAAACTTTACATTACTCTCAATACTGAGCCTTCTGGTTATCCCTTGTAACATCTTGCCTCTAGGATGTAATCCATTCGCTATGAGAGATAGAAATGATGGTCTTGCTACCCTGTTGAGGTTACAATATGAGGACTTCCCAGAAGGTCACCCATCTTAATATTACTCCCGTCCGAGCACGCTTAACTACGGAACTCCGATGGAACCTAGTGCATTGGTGATGATCGCATTTAATCTGGTCCAAGGTATGGAGACTCTTCTGACTGCCTCTAATTCCAACATCGTAACCTTGCCCCTCATGGGGCACGCTTCCAAATCCTTTTTGATCATATATTGGTGCATCATCCGGTCTTGCTTAGGGTGCATTGGGTCTGTTGCACTTATGACCGGTGCCAAGGCAACCCTGCTTGGTGTTTCATACATAATCTTATTTACACCGTAATCTCATACTAGGTAGCTTTTCTCTTTTTAATGGGTCAGTCAGAAGTCCAAACTTTCTCTTTTCCTAGCTTGTTCCTACTATGCTCTATTATTCCTGCAGAAACTTGTCTGTTTTCATTTGTCAGAACCTACCTTGTGGTTGCTCCCTTGGTCTATCGGGATTAGTTGCATACCTTAAGTTTTTATTACTTCCGCCTGAATCTGAATACATTCCTTATCGAGTTACTCCACCCATAGCATATATAATGGTACCTAAAGGCAATTGTTAGACTTTGCCTTTCTTCTCTGAATAGCCTCATTCCTCTACTAATAACATGTTGAAGATGATCCTATCATCCAGTTCCTGTGGTGGCTGAGGTTGAAAGAATTTGAACATGACTAGATTTTCTAGCACTTCCTTTATCCCTGAAAAGGCAGGAAAAATCACACTTGGTTCGTATGCCACCTCTAATCTGAAAGTTTTCCTATTTCAGGTTAGTAGGAGATATATTGCCTCTCTCTCTTATTACACTTATAACTTCATTTGCTTTCCATGCCATGTATAACCGTATCTCTATCTTCATTCAATATACAGTTATATGGGTCTCTTTACAGTTTCCTCAACTATTTCCCTTTCGAAGCCAAGATTCCACTTAGTACTCCCCCAATTTGCAATCGCTACAAGGTTAGTTCCCTATACCCTTGAGGGAGAAACCACTCCATCCTTTGGACAGGGACTTAAAAAGTTCTCCCGTATACCTGATCGAAGCTTCTGCTCTTAGCTTCTTTCACTGATTCTCTGCTTTATTCATCCACTCTACAAATTTCTTAATGAAAGATCAGGTCTTTATAATGTGATATTACCACAATCCAAAATAAAAACCATTGATTGAATTTGCTAGCGAGATACCTTCGAGGTAATCTCATCTATGAAGAAAATAAGGGCACTATCCATGCCACATAAGATAACCTCATTAGTGAGTCATCACCTTACTCCTATCGTGTATTAAAGTTACAAAACTAGGTAGAAGAATCCCCTAGATTCAATCTAGAGAAGATAGTCTGGATTGGATAATCGTAATGAAGCTTGAAACAAGCCCTATCAGGGTGAAGAAGATTCTTACTCAGCTTGTCTCCAACTAAGATCCTGCCCTTGATGATGGAAAATCTTCGGCTACCTGGCAACACTTTGCAAACAACCTTTTTCAATATAACTAGGTTTACTATGTACATAGCAAACCGTTCGACACAATTCCTTTGATTGAATCCCCAATTCTTTACACTCCTCAACTTACTCAATTGTCTATCCCTTTATGCTATTGCTACTTTTTAGGAGTCTTATCCCTAATAATTATGTATAGAAGGTCCCTAATAAGCCTACTGGGTGTTTTAGGCTTCTATTTACACAAAACCTTAGATCAGGCTCAACATTCAGTCAAGTGTAACAAGTAATCCACAACACTCACAACAAGGCTACCATGCATAATATTCCTATGTCCTTTTCACCGAGGACCTAAAGCATGGTTTATCTAGATTCTCAGAGTATGCATCAGAAGCATAATCAGTCCATCCACGAGCCGATACAGGATGAATTGCTCTGATGCCAATAAATGTAACACCCTCTATTATATAAGCCATGCTCTAGTTATGGAGTTATATTAAGAGGTTGTCACTGTGCTAAGAGAATCTTTGAAATGTGGAAAATATAATACATGGCCCTTTAACTGCACCCTTTATTACTGAATAATAATTCATAAATTTCATCTCTGATACATAGAGAATAAAATAGTTACAATTTAAGAAAATTTTGTAACTAATGTTATATGCAGAAACTGCCACTACATTGCGGCTATCGCCTTTTCTGAACTTCAACCAGCTTTTATAGTCTTCCGGGCTAATGTAAGCCTGAGTCTTGCATGATGAATGCCCCAGTATTCTGCCTTGTTCTTAAGTTTTAGCCTATGATCTGGAATATCTATGTAAAAAAGAACATACGGGCAAGCAATGAGAACCTAAGATTCTCAGTAGGTAAACTCAAACCATATAGTGTCGTCATAAACATTCCAACCGCTTCGGTTTCTTATAAAAACGTAAGCACATATATGCAACCATTGGTTTAGTTTTAAGCTGAAAACATCTTCCTCGAAGCGGGTTATATTTTAACAATCAATTGTTATATTATATGACAGACATAGAATTATGAATAGTATAATATGCTTCAACAAGAATCATAATAACATTATGACTTAATGAGATAATTGAATATGCACATAAAGATGCTTATACTTGATTGTATGCAAGTGCACTTGACTTAATTTATCTCTTTGTTTAACTTGCAACTTGATCTTAGTCCCCCGAAGGTGAATGGCCTCTCTCACCCCTAGGTAATAGCCTGCTTTTCAGGTCTGAGCTCGTACCTATACATAAGTGACGGGTTTACTTTCCCCGACCCTCACACCAATCTATTCCCCTTAAATTTGGTCGAGGGCTGGCCGAAGTCCTAGACAGTACCGCTCTGGCCCACGCTAGCTGGGTTTATGCCATACCTCACATGGTAGTTTGTACGTCTTTCTTGCAAGTTCTCATAAATCTTATTCTTCTTTAGACATGATTATCCATGCATATGCTACATGCATTCATTCATATACTTCATATCATACTTAAATCATTCTTGCATATATGAATCTTATGAGCATAACATATAAATGTTCATAACAATCACATAATTCACATATTTCTGCCAGAATTTCAGCAGCATAATGGTTCGAGTCTGCTTCCCCATGAATAGTGCCAGACTACCAAAAAGATCAATCAAGCAACATTAGTTTAACTTAATTTAGAGTTGTGTAGGGTGAGTTACACCCTTCTCAACTCATACTGCCCAGATGAATCCAGATTTCTATATCAAAATTCAAAAATTCATAACTAATTCTCTACTAATCCAATGGTCTTATAATTTATATGTATGGAAAGCCTTGAATGTCTAGTTTCATATAAAAATAGATTTATCAAATTTAAAAGGCTATAGGCAAACCTATACACTCCGCCATATGGACTATCGAGGGAAAAACCCTAATAGCTTCTTGAATTCTTCTTGAATTCATGTTTTCCTTAAATCAATCCATCCCATCTTCAATTCAAACTGCCATATACACCTTAAACCAACCTTAATTCATCATCCCCACCCCTCACAACATCAGAATCATGGATGAACAAGGGACCCTAGGCAGCCCCAAGTCAAAGAAAGAAGGAGAAAGTTGAAATTCCTACCTTGGTGGTGTGAAATCTTGGTGAAACTTGATTTGGAGTGAAGTTGATGGTTGGAGCTTGAGCTTGGGGAGGAGAGGAAGTGGAGGAAGATGAAGGAAAGTGGGAAAATGAGGCTAGTTGTGGGGAGGCCAAAAATTTAAGGGGAGAAGGAAGAAAAGAAAATGAAAACTTATGAAGGAAGCTAGCCTTTGATTGGTGGACTTCAATTCTCATTCAAACTTGGCTTGGCTTCCCTCTTTATGGCTAATTTGTGGCGCCACTTGTAAGGAGTGTTGGCTGAATCTTGGCCATCCATCCTAGGGTTCTCATAGTATAATTTCTACTGGATTAATTCCGGTAGTTTAAAATACCAAAATCTTATCGATTTCTTTTAAATCGGTAAGCCGATTTTGGAAAAATCCTATGAAGTTTCCTATGGTTCTAATCTAATTCCATCAAGTCTAATCTTTCTAAATCACACTCAATTGGCTTTAAGTAAATGCTTAACAGAATCCTAATTAATCCCAATTATCCGATGAAAACCGAACAACTCGGTTAGTAACGATAAAATTTTTCAGACGTTACGCTCTCTACTCACTTGGCAGCCAATTGGTGCCATCCATAGGGGTAAAAGTGGCTTACTTTTCAGCCACTCAAATTAGTGGTGTTAATTTGAAATTCTACTGATTTAGTTCTTGCGGTTTAAAATACCGAATCTTCGTCGATTTTCTTCAAATCGGCAAAACTTTACTAAATGACTCTGAGAGAATTTCTATATCTCTATTCTAATTGTTCCTAAGCCTCATCCCTCTAATTAACATCTAATTAACTCCTAATCAATATTTAATTAACTTCTAATTGCCCTTACATAACTATCGAAACCGAATAAATAGATTAGTGGCATAAATTAGACAATTTCGCAAATTCGAAGCCTTTTTGTTTTCTATTTTCTATAACTAATGGCATTTTCGTAATTTTGAGTAAGTCCAGGGACACCCCACGTCATTTCACACTCAACTGCCTCCATGGCCAAATCGACAGGGATTTAAACTTCTACGATTTCACCACGTGATTCTGCTTCGTTTAAAACCCCATTCTGCTAATTCTACAGATGTGGGGACATAAAGGTCATTTTATGAAAAGTTCTAGGATTATTGTAGAAATAATTCTTTGGGGTCAAAATGTAATTTCTAAAAATTCTGGGCATCACTTCAATTAACAAAAGTTTATAGGGGCACTTTGTCATTTCCTAATTTTTAACATATGGCAGTGCTATATTTTCAATGCCAGTATTATACTACCCTATAATTCTGAGTGTGAAGATCATTATGGCATAACGCTACCTGAGAAATTCTCACACTGCCTAAAAGAAATAATTCAAGGTTTCCTTTACGTTCTGTTTACGAAAATGGGGATGTTACACTCAAAGGCCCTAATCATACTTCTGTTCCAAAGGAGTTCAAGATCCCTCTAATCCTTGGGTCATGACAACACATAACCACATCATGAACCCAACAATACCATATTCATTAAACACCAAGGGTGATTTTTAACTTAACCAAGTTATCAAGCTTCAAGCTTTTATCACTAATATAACAAGATCTTACCTGAAGTACTATAAAAGTTATCATTCTTATCAAGTAGTGATAAAGTTTTATTCTTTATGAAAGTAAGTGCCTTTAACATTAAGCTCTTATCTTAAAGATTAGATCTTTATGAAATAATGATACAAGTTATTAGCTTTTTAACTACAAAGTCTTATTTTTTATGAAATTTGACTCTTTTAATTATTTTAAGACCATCAAAGTCTCAACTTTATGACTTACAGTCATCTCTATATTGAAAGGTTCCTACTTTATCAACTAGTGATATAAGACATTAACTTTAAAGTTATATAGTCTTGATCTTTATAAAAGTTAGCATTCCTATGATCCAAAAGTGACCTTTTTTATTTCAAGTTTCAAACTTTATGAAAGGATTTGCTTCCAAGGGTCAATCTTTGAAACATAAAGTGACAAGACATTATTTTTCTAACTTAAAAAAGCTTATTATTCTAAAAAGCTTAGGCTTTTACATGTATTCTTGCCTTCAAGACAAAACGAAATAAAACTTTATGGAAGCTTAAAAGTTGTGCCACTTTTAAGGAATCAAGAAGCAAACTTTTTAAAGTTTTAAACTTTTAGGATATTCATAGTCTTATCAAATCAAAAAAAAAATGTAAAGATGAAACTTTTCTAATCATAAACTCATCATAAGAAAAAGAGCAACTTTAAGCAAGATACCATCAAGAACATCAAGAACATTCAAGAATAAGAACATGAACATACTTTTGCAAAAGTAGAAACATCAAGAACACTTGAAGAAGAATAAGATCATACTTTTCCACAAGCAAAAACATCAAGAACAGTTGAAGAAGAATAAGATCATATTTTTCCAAAAGTAGAAACATCAAGTACACTTGAAGAAGAACAAGAGCATGCTTTTCCAAACAAGATCATACTTTTTCAAAAGTAGAAACATCAAGAATACTTGAAGAAGAACAAGATCATATTTTTCCAAAAGTAGAAATATCAAGAACACTTGAAGAAGAACAAGAACATATTTAACCAAAAAGGGAAACTTTTGCTCATGAAGAGTATGAAAGATTTTCTCAAGTTCTCAAGTTTTCACTTAAAGATCTTGGTCATGAAAAGAACCAAGCTTCAAGCTTTCTTGAGTAAACAAAATAAAAAGATGAAGATCACTACTTCTTCTTGAAGATAGCGCAAAAACAAGAAAAGAGGAAGAAGAAGATGATGGCTCCTCTTGATGATCATGGTGGCAGTTTTGCAAGAAGGAAGGAGAAGTTCTTGAGATCTTGTGAAAATGAAGGTTATAGTGTTTAGATCTTGTCTCCATAGACCCAAAGATGAGGTCTTTGAAGAGCTAAGTGAGTGGTTTTGGGTGGTGGTGGTGAGGAAAGGAAGATGAAGAAGAAGATGAGAGACTTTAGAGAAAAGTGGGAGGATTTGGTCTGAAGAGAGGGAATAGGATGAGTGAAAATAAAAATGGATAGGGTAAAAGAGAGAGAAAGTAGTGTCCTATAGATGGAAGGAGGGGAGTAAGGGTATTTTGCTTAATTTTGTGTTAATTAAAGTTTAGGGGGACAAATTGGATGATAGGGGAACAAAGCATGTACTAACTCCTACATAAAGTAGTCTTGTCTTATGCTTTATGCTTTAATGACATCATTTTTTACTTTATTGTCTAGTTGACTAAATTTGAATTTAACCATGTGATTAAGTGCTCTTGCAACTTAATTAGGATGATTAAGCAAGGATTAGTGATTAGCACACAAGAACATGATTAACAAAAATTAATTTTATGATTAAGCTAATTAAGGGCGATCAGTGTTTAATTAAGCTATAAAGGCTCTGCCTTGCTTAATTAGAGATTATCTAATCTTGATTAAGCATTCTCTTGATTTTTCTCATCCGAGTGAACTCATAAACTCTTTGTTAACCCCTTAATTAAGTCTTAATCTCATAAATTCGCATTAAGTGCCTAATTACTCAAGGTTACTGAGGTAATTTAGCATGACAAGAAATTAAGGATGTTACATGTCTTATAATAATCTTCGTTAAATGTTCTGTATAATGGAAAAAGAAAGACTTGGGAAAGTCTAGGCCAGGATCTGTAGGCTAATGGCAGTAGAAGTTAGCCTTGGGTGCACCTAGGATGATATATGTAACACCTTACCAGACAAAATACTATGCTTAAGTCATAATATATTACCTGATAAGTTATTACGTGTGGCGAGCTGATTAAATTCCATTTTTTTTTATTAATTACCCATATAGAGTTAATTGTTCACCTAAGAAATTTTCTGTTTAACGGTGGAATAAATACTAAATAATCGCTGTACCGGAAGTAAGGTAACATAAATAAAAATGCGAAATAGACAGAACTACTGAAAATACATAGATGTCTGTTTTCAAAGTTTAACAAATGATACATAAAACGGTACAGGGTAGTAAAATGAGGCTGCTAACACAAAATAAATCAGCCTGTCCCTATGAACAGTACCCTAACTAGTCCCCACGGGACATTTCGTGTGCTACCCATCCATATACAGCATACACTAAACTACTGCCTATGGCCCAATACTGCCAAAAGAGGGCCATTCTATACATATCCTACAACTGCGCTGCACAAGCACTCTAGATGGACTCTGAGTAAAGGAATCCGTTTGCCATGCCGGCGTCCGCAGGAGTGTAGTTCAGGCTCAGGGCAGAGGACAAGGAAGATGAACTCACAGCCTTAGACGGATCCTCCTCGGATATCGTGACCGAGGGCATCTGCTGCGGTGGTGAGGCTAGCAGAGCCATGGCTGGTGCTACTGCTGCTGTTGTTGTTAGAAGAGGTGGAAAGGGATAGGCCATGTGGGGAGGGATGGCAATGTAAGGGACAGCAAGGTCGAATAGCAGATGCATGAGTGGTACAGCAAAGTCTCTCTGGAAGAAGATATAAAGGCGAAACTGACATCTACCGGATATATATACACGGAGTCTAAGAACAGATCGAGATGAATGTGGAGCTCAGGAAACTTGATGAACAGGACACCGGTTGCCGCATTCTCCATGATCTGAGAATGACGCAGAAACATACAGTAGGGTGAGAAATAAAGATTTCTCAATAGGAATCCTAAGTTTATACATATCTGTCATTGCTGTCATTCTCAGTTGTTTCGGATTTTGGTTAATTAAAAGAAAATATTACATCAACCGGATGTTCTACTCAATTAGTTATAGAAATCATAGTCCTAAACACAGCTTAGTTTTACTTAAGGAAATAAAGGAATTTAAACAAAGAAATAAGCAACCAGACCTATATTTTTGACATAATTAAGTGACAGCTATAGAGTAAACAAAAAAATATATATAACACTCAATGGTGCAATTAGCTCAATACATGATAACAAAAATTGTGGATATGCAGAAGTAATAATGCACTTGACCTTAACTCATATTTTTCCATACTTGGTCTCCTGGGAGTCTATTGGCCATAAAACTCTTGGGTAATAGTCCGCTTTTCAGGATCGAGCTCGTTTCTATACAGGGTCGCCGGGTTTACTTTCCTCAACTTCCCCACTAATCTATCCCCCTTAACTTTGTTCAGGGGCTGGCCCAAGTCACATGGAAATCTTTGCTCATTCTAATAAATGGTAGCATTGCTTATCTAATTTACTTTGACCAATGCATGCATAATTTGTAACTTCATATTAATTGCAATCTCTGTCGAAATTTTGGCAACATAACGGATGGTGTCCGCTTTCTCATGAATAGTGCCAAACAACCAGAAAGTTCAATTAGATAGCAAATCCAATATAGAACATCATATTCATGCCAAAAGTATAATAATATCAATAGGTAATATAGAAAAGGGTTTTCTGCCCACTTCAATCAATTCTGTCCGAATTTATAAAATCCACCAAACATTCATTTTAATTCATTTAGGTCTTCATTTTGGATATGTTATAGCTCTATGTGTCTAGTTTCCAACCCTTTTGGTCCCATCTCATTTTGATTTGTATAACTCACGTTATTTGTATTTTATTCCAAACTGCCCTGTTCCTAGCCAGAATTGCACTCTTATAAGAGAAAATTCACCAAAAATAGAAATCTAGGTGAAATCATATGAAATTTATATTAATTTAAAGATAATAGATCAAGCTTTCAAATGAAATAAGCTTCATATCATTTGCATGAGTATAATTCGAGATATAAGCCCCGAAACTTGACCTTACTGGACTACCCTGCTCCAGCCCAGATTGAACTTAAGGTGAACTCATTGATGTTTTGGGAGTAGTTGGCAATGAATCTGATGCTGAAATTTCTATGGGATGTTCCCTCATATGTTAGATTTCAAACAATGTTGGGTTCACTCAATTTGGAGTTATGTAGGGTGAGTTATACTCTTCTCAACTCATACTACCCAAGTAAGAATCTAGATTTCTAGGTCAAATTCAAAAATTCATAACTAATTCTATACTAATCCAATGGCCTTATATTTTATATGTATGGAAAGCCCTGAATGTCTTGTTTCATATAAAAATGGAATTATGAAATTTAAACAGATTTAGGCAAAACTGTACACTCCGCCGTACGGACCACCGAGGAAAAACCCTAACAGCTTCTTGAAATTTGCTCTACTCTTCAAGTTCTTTCATACTAATTCCAATTCTAATCACAACACACATGCATAATCAACTATAATTCATCATCATCACTTCAAATCACATCAGTTTCACAAGGTACACAAGACCCCTATATAGCCCCAAACCAAGGAAAGTAAGAAGGGAAGTAGGATTCCTACCTTGCCTATTTGAAATTTTGTTGGATTTGTGGTTTGAATTAAAGAAATCTTGTCGTGGCTTGAATGTTTATGGGAGATGAAGATGATATGAGATGAGATGAGATGAAATGAGGGAGAAAAGAATGAAAAGGGGTCAGCATACATAAGGGCCGAAATTGCAAGGGCAGAAAAGGAAAGAAAAGAAAACTTCTAAAGCAAGTTGAATGTGATTGGTGGATTTGTGTTGGCCAATTCAACTTGGTTTCGTGGCTGCTCTCTTGGCTGAAAGTGGCGCCACATATGGGGGTGTTTTGGCTAAATCCTAGCCATTCATCCTAGGGCACTCATAGCATAAGTTCTATTAATCCGGTTCCAATAGTTTGAAATACCGAAATCTTACCGATTTCTCTTAAATCGGTAAACTGGTTTTTAGAAAAATTCTATGAGGTTTCCTATGTTCCTAATCTAATTCCATCAAGCCTAATCCTCCTAAATCACACTTAATTGGCTTTAAGTGAATGCTTAATCAAATTCTGATTAAACCCAATTATTCGATGAAAACTGAACAACTCGGTTATTAACGATCAAATTTCTTGGACATTACAATATATTACACAGCCACTCAAGTGAGTAGTGTGTGACATACATTACATGGCCATACACATAGTGTGGTACGTGACGGAATTTCACGGCCACTGAAAGAGTGGTGCATGCCTGATTTTGGGATTCACACTGTAATGTCTATGATATAATTTTAAGTACTTTCCTTCCATAATGTTGTTGGTGCTGCATTTTTCCCCCTAATAATCGATTAACAGAGACCATGATATATGAAGATCAAGTTTTTCTTTAAGTACTCGATTACATAAGGCTGAATAGGTTTCCAAGGTTTTGTATGCTCTCTGGTAATCGATTACATAGGCTTATAATCGATTACCAATTTTGGGTGCCAGGTAATCGATTACAAAGGATTGTAATCGATTACCAGGCATCTATATAACCGCCTACGATGCTCTTTCTCTCATTTTCTCAACTTTTTCTCCCTCCTCTCCCTCGAACTCGTCTCTCTCTCCTCCAAAACTCACCCAAACTTCATCCTAATCCTTCCCCATCAACTTATTTCACTTTGACCACTTATATACACGCATTAAACACAAAAATCAACTCCAACTATCATCAAATCCATCTTTTTCTCTTTCTACAAACTCCATTGAAGAGTTTGAAGCTTGAAGGGGGATGAATCGTGAATTTACTCCTCACCTCACCCTTATTGGCTTCCTTAGGGTAATTTCTATCATCTTTCCTCCTTCCTTTCATATAAATGTCGAATTCTTGTTGGATTGGGGGATCCAATCTTAAACCCTAGGATAGATAATTTGGAGATTTGGGAGTTTAAGCATGATTAAGATAAATCCTTCATGTTAGAAGCTAATATACAATTATGTGGTTGTGGCTATGGTGCTAGATTGTTCTAAGGAACACCCTTCTTGCTCTGTGGTTCCAGAAAACTAAGATCTTTCCATGGATGGGTGATCTGTGAGTAGATTGAATTCCTTTGTCTTGTTTACTGCCTTAAATTCATGTTATCTATATAAATTTTTATGTTGAAATTGTTTTAGAAACTTCGCATGAGTCAATGATGAATATTTGTGAGAAATGTTTGAAAATTGAGGCATGTTATATGACGAAAAAGGACTAGGAAAGTCTATACAGGATCTGCCTACTAACGGCAGTACACATTAGCCCTGGTGCACCTTGAATTATGAATTTCACAGCTACTCAAGGGAGTGGTGCGTGCCTGATATTCACAGCCATACATATAGTGTGGTGCATGCCTGATATTCACAGCCACTCTAATAGTGGTGCGTGCCTGATTACGGGATTCATACAAAGGAAGGGCCACCTAAGTGTGAATCTTGACAGATTATCCTATTAGATAGTTCCTATGGTTGTTAAATTGAATTGAAACTATAGTTTTCAAATGTGCGTTGACTCATGAATTCAAAGGTGTCCTATCTCTTATTGAGTTTCATAAACTCACCTTATGGCTATTTTATCTTTTTCAGATACAAGTTCAGACTTAGGAGTCGATCCCCCTGCTCTGCAGTAGTTGACCTCTACTCTTGGTGAGCCCTCATAAATAAGGGCCTAGTTTGGTTCTTCTATATTATTTTGAAATCTTAGAAATGTAGCTCCATAGTACTACAAGCAGGGTCTGACCCTTGCTAGTTTGTGATAGTCTTAGTATTGTGGAATTATGTAAACTGAATTGGTTGGATAAGTTGTGATAGAGTTATGTATTGGAATAGTATGGATAGTTATATTATGATGTGCATGTTTAGTTTGTTGAATTATGCATGATTGGATTAAATATGTTGTGTGCTAAGGGATGCATTCTGAGAATGCCTAAATCTCTGATGAAAGAATGTGTTTGTTGATTGTGCAAGAGGAGTACTCTTATTTGGGAATTATCCTAAATACAGGGGGAACTCTGTCCGATTTTGTTGAAATATTCCTGTGAAAGGCTTGCTAGGGAACTCGTTTTCTAAGCGCCGGTCACGGCCTGGGTTGGGTCGTGACACATATGAAGGAAGGGCCACCTACGTGTGATTCCTGCCTGATTATCCTGGAATTGATGTACTATATGTTTTTGGAAAAGAAAATTTGGATAATGTTTGATTAAGATTTCTATTTTCATTTTATTATACATATTATTGTATTACCTTAATATCTATAAGTTTATACATTGTCTCATGTAGGTTAGGGATACTCTATCTTTCACTGAGTTTCATAAACTCACCCTGTTGTTTCTTTTTCTTTTTCAGATATAGGTATTCCAGCAGAATCTAATCCTTCAGCCCTTGTGATTAAATTTCGAGTTTTGTGGATCAACCTTTATCTATTTAAGGGTATTTTGTAAATGTATATGTTTGAGAACTCTTAGATAGTGGTAGCTCTATAGTACTATAGGCAGGGTCCAAACTTGACCTAGTTATATTGATTATGTGTATTTTATTTGTTTATATATGTTGTTGGATTTCTTAAAAGGATTTGGTTTTCTAAATAATTTAAGTTATGCATTTTGGATGAATACTTGTAAATATATATATTTGATGTTATATTGTGTGCTGAGGGGTGTATTCTGAGAATACCTGGATCCCTGATGGAAGATTGTATTTGTTAATCTTGTAGGGTAACCTTTTGTAATTGGGAAATATCCTAATTACAAAGGGGACTCTATCGAAATTTTTATAAAAATTTTGTGATAGAAGGTTGCATGGGGACTTGTCCTAATGCGTCGGTCATGGCTCGGGTTTAGGTTGTGACATGGGTCATCCACTTGATAAGCTTCCTCGAATATTTCTTCAGCTTCAACTTGATCCTTTGCTTTGGTCTTAATCACTTGATTTGCATTTTCCAAGGTAATGTAGATAGATAATATACTTTTCTTCCACTTTGGGCAATAATAAATGGATCATATCTCCCATATCTTTTGGTATGGCAAATTTCAATGTTTTTATAGTGGTTATGCATATGTGTTCCAGTTCGACATGTTGGATCACATAATTTGTAACAACCTACTAGCTAACTATTATCTTATCATTTATTTTACTTTGATAATAATTAACTAATAGAATATTACAAAATTTTCTTCCTTAATTTTTTGAAGGTAAATATTTTTTCTTTTTTCTGCCGATTGCAAATACTCATTTTAACTTATTTTATTTCTTTTACATAGTGGGAGTATTTCTACATCATACTGGTCGACAAAGCCCACAAATAGGACAACTACAACATACATAAAACATATATTATTATCATAGCTATTGAAACATGATAATGAGTACATAACATAGGTCCAAATATAGAAGCTTCATGGTATTTTGATTACATTCTAAATAGTAGTGGCTTTATCCAATACATCTCGATCTAATAGCCAAATCTAGAGTTATTTTCACGTCCATAATTGTGTCGACCTACACTATCTAGAAACACCAAGAAAAATAGGGTGAGAGAAGTCTCCTAGTAGGGTGGTGTTTCTAGGGAAGTCTCGCGACTACCCAAAAATCCCTAATGAAGAAAACGGGAATGCAAGCAAGATGCTATACACTTAAACACATATCTTAAACACATAACTCAGACATTTAGTAGGAAAATGTGAAATAACAAAGCTCTAGACAATAATAAAGAGTCATATCATGATAAATTATCATTCTCAACTATATAATAAAGGTAACGGCATATCAAGTAAGCTATTAGCAGATAATTTAATAATAAACCAGGAAAATAAAAATAGCAAAATAAATATCATAAGAAATAGCATAATTATAATTTAATCAAACAAATATACTCTTATGTTCTCAAGTTGTTCCGTTTTACTCCATTTTGATGGCTAAGTCATTATCATAAAACTCTGTCACAATTAGGTGTTACGTATCACTGTCCCTAGTGTAAACATGTCAACAAGGTCTCACATCAATATATATATGGATCTACTAGGGCTTTCATTTCTAGAGCGTCCTGTAATTAGATTAGTGAACATCCCACCAATCTACTCTAAGGTGGGGCCAAGATGTCACTAGGCAAGTGTCCCACTTATCCACTTCTAGGTGGAGCCAAGACATTGCCAGATAGATGTCCCATTTATCTATTCCTAGGTGGGGCCAAGACATTGCCATGGTAAATGCACCACTTATCCACTCTAAGTTAGGGCCAATGCATTACCATGACCACTACCAAATAGTGAACACACCACTTGTCTACTCAAAGGTAGAGCCAATATGTTAACTTAGGTAAATGCACCACTTATCCACTCCGCAATAAGTGTAACGTCCTCCTTCGTACAGTACTATGCTTAAGTCATAGTACCACACTCAGGAGTTGTTATGGTTACCTAAGCGGACCTTAACTGATAGCAACTTCAGCCGTGTTTGCAACTTCTCGAACTATCTAGAGATAACACGGAAATAGGAGTAAGAATTTTGAATTCTCAGTAGGATTCCTTAGATATCATACATACTGTCATCGTTGTCATCTCCAGTTTGCTTCGGTTTTACTATGAAAAAGGTGAACATATTATGTAAACTGTTTAACTTTATAGTTCGAAAACATACTATCCAAAGCAAAGTTCATTTTACTCATACACTTGGCATTTGGGAGAGCCTATACAAATTCAATTCATGAATTATACTATGAATAATAATAACTGCAACATAATAAAATACAATAGTACCAATATACTGAAAGCATAAAATCTGCCCACAACCTTTGAATTTATGCAAATATATAAGATTTACTTTTCTTCCGTTGTCTTTCCATAATATTTATCTTTATTTTCCTTCATTCGACACACCTAGGTGTTACGTATTGCCATCCTCAAGTGCAGCATTACTCATCTTCCCTTACTGGTCATACATATCCCAGAGTATGATCGCCATGTCATACTCCATTGGGGTGTGATCACCATGTTACACTCCTTAGGAATATATTCTTCCTACCACGTTCCAGAGTACGATCGCCATGTCATACTCCATCAAGTGTGATCGCTATGTCACATCCCTTAGGGTGTGGAATCATTATACCACATCCCAGAGTATGATCGCCATGTCATACCCCATCAGAGCGTGATCGTCATGTCACGTCCTTTAGGATCATTTATTTTCATATACCTCATATCAGACTTAAGTTATTCTTAACACATCAATATTGATAACCTCCATACATTTCTACCAAATATTTTGGCAGCATAATGGATAATGTCCGCTTTACTATGAATAGTGCTAGGCAACCAAGAAACTTTAATCAAACAGCAGACCCAAGATAGAACATTGTAATCATACTAAGAATATAGCAATTTCATTAAGTGCAAGTTTTTGGGTCTTAAGCCTTAATCTATCTTGCAAGCTTTTAACTTCTACTGATGTTCCCAAGTTTGATCTCATAAACGACTTCTGAGTTCCGATGTCATATCTGCTTCAACTTCCGGAGTTCCATGTTTTGGTTACCGAGTTCCGAGGTCATGCATTCAATTCCCGACTTCCGACTTTAATCCATTTGGCCCTCAAGACTCTTACGGATGTTTTCCTAATTCTCGAATTCCAACATTTACCAAATTTCTGAGTTATGACTTTAACTATGTCCGACTAGTTTCCTATTTGCTCATTCCTGAGTTTCGGCATTAACTATACCTGATCAGGTTTGCTATTTACTAAGTCCCGAGTTCAACGTTAGGTCACCCTTCCGAGTTTATCCTTAAGAGTTCAACCTTAAATATTCCCGACTTAGTCCTTTGTCTGTGAAGTTCCAAGGTCAACCTAAAGTATACCGGACCCAGCTCAATATTTGCTAGATTTCCGAGTTCAACATCCCCGAGTTCAACTTAAGTTCACTATTTCCCGAGTTTCGACACGGATTAAACTTGATCTAGTTTTCACACATGCCTCTAGCCCGAATTACACTCTTATAAGAGAAAATTTACCAAAAATAGAAATCTAGGTGGAATTATACAAAATTTATATCTCTATAAAGCTAACAGGGTAAGCTTTCAAATGAAGTAAGTTGCATATCATTTGAATGAGTATATTTTAAGATATAAGCCCTGAAACTCGACCTTCCTAAACTACCCTATTTTGGCCTAGTTTGGACATAGGGCAACTTTCTTAACTCACTGGGAAATAATGGGATTGTAACAAACTCAGAATCTCTTTGTAGGATGTTCTCCTATGTGTAAGCTTTCTAACAAAGTTGGTTTCACTCAATTTGGAGTTGTATAGGGTGAGTTACATCCTTCTCAATTCACACTGCCCGAATGAAAGTCCTGATTCCTAGGTCAAATTTCAAAAATTTATATCTCTCTCAATACTAATCCAATGATCTTATATGATATATGTACGGAAAGCTCTGGATGTCTAGTTTCACATAAAATTAGAGTCATGGAGTTTGAGTAGTTGTAGGCAGAGCTGTACACTCTGCCGTACGAACTGCCGAGGAAAAACCCTACCGGCTTCATGAGTTTTCTCCTTTCTTCAAGTTCTTTCATACCAATTCTAATTTTAATCATAATATACATGCATAATCAACTGTAATTCATCATCATCACTTCACATAACATCAGTATTACAAGGTATACAAGACCCACACACGACTCCAAACCAAGGAAAATAAGAAGAGAGTAGGATTCCTACCTTGTCTAGTTGAATTTGAGTTGATTTGATGGCTTTGATGGAAGCAACTTGTGATGAGACTTGAAGAAGGGATGAAGATGGAGTGAAATAAGAATGAGGAGAAGAGAAAAGAGATGAGCTTCAGTAGCTTTTGGGTGGCCGAGAACGACAAGAAGGAAAGAAAGAAAGGTGAAGATTTTTTTTGGAAGCAAGGCTCATGTGATTGGTCGACTTCACTCTCTTTTCCAATTTAGCTTGGCTTCCCATCATCAAGAGCTGATCAAGGCACCACTTCAGAGGGTTGTTTGGCCAAATCTTGGCCATTCATCCTAGGGCACTCATAGAAAAATTTCTATTGGTCCGGTTCCGACAGTCTTAGATACCGAAATCTTACCGATTTCTCTTAAATCGGTAAACAGATTTTGGAAGAATCCTATGAAGTTTCCTATGGTTCTAATCTAATTTTATTATAACTAATCATCTTAAATCACACTTAAGTAGTTTTAAGTGAATGCTAAATTGAATCCTATTTAATCACAATTATTTACTAAAAATCGAACACTTTGATTAACAACGATTAAAATTTTTTGGGCGTTACAGTAAGGCCAATGCATCATCCTATGAATGT
Source organism: Pterocarpus macrocarpus (assembly GCA_031439585.1). Classification (NCBI taxonomy): domain Eukaryota; kingdom Viridiplantae; phylum Streptophyta; class Magnoliopsida; order Fabales; family Fabaceae; genus Pterocarpus; species Pterocarpus macrocarpus. Next base: position 32,262,586 of record CM062522.1, on the reverse strand, counting down.
ACCAGTTGTCTGCTCTGAGGTAAGGCCAATACATTTGCTTATCTTTCCACATATATCATATAGTTTCCACAAAATAACTAATCACATATATGGAGCAAATTTCACATAATCACGCCATCATAAATTTCATTCAAGTCATGTAGTGCACATATAGTTTTAAGCCACCATATCTTCACATATTCTCATTATAAGGTGCACATGTCACATTTCTAGCTACTAGCTATCAAGTTACACATAATCATAGCATAAAGTGCACATATCACATTTCATAACCAATAGCCATCAAGCTCCACATGATCACATCGTAAGTGCACATGTCATATTTCAAGCCTTCAAGCCTTATCTTATGCACATATGCATAACTCTAAAAATTTTCATTTACATATATCACCATTGAGTGCAAAATACATCAATTAAATTATAAAAGTACCAAATTAGGCTATTGGCACCCATATACCATTTCAAACTTCAGAGTCATCATAAAAGGGCTTATATTTCACTTCAAGACCTCAAATAAACATGTAATCACATATAGTGCACATAATATTAACATATAACTCCACATTTGCACATCATAAGATATACATATCATTACTCACTTGTTAATGAAGCAAGGCGCACACATAGATTAGAATCCACATCTTGTCAAGGTGGAGTGCACATAATTTCAAACTAATCATAGAAACACCATTCTAAGCACCATCAAGTACATAGTCATGCATCCACTATATCGTGTACATAATCAAGACCTTGTGATGTCTATAACACATGAGAAATATTTTTGAGCCATAGTTCACAAAAATATGAATATGGAATTCAAATAATGATCAATAAAGTAAGATGAAACCTGTAACACCCTACCAACTTAATGTTGTGCTTAAGTCATAGCATTTGAGTAGATTGCATTACCATGTTAGTATTCCGTTTATAGCTGTATTCATTGTAATATATATATATATATATATATATATATATATATATATATATATATATATATATATATATTTTGACGAAATATACCTCAGGGCGCAGAGATCATATAGATATATGAAAACAGAAGAAACGACGCACTATATATAATAAACGTGATCAGCATCGCAGAACGTAACAAAATTAAATAGAAGCACAACAGAAAAGATAAAGGCCGATAATATATCATCAATTGTATACATACATATATATGTTGGAAGCCAACGCTTTAGTTTATATACAAGTTTCAAAAGGATACATAAGTGGGGCTAGTGTACCAAAAAGTCATAAAGTCCGTGTCAGTCAAAACGGTCCTACGAGGTCCTCAGAGGACATTTCAAATTAGCTGATATACATTACGGCTAAGTCTATGACCCAATGCTGCACATTACCAAAAGAGGGTCATACTGTACAATATAACCTGCGGCTGGGACCTACTCGGTCATGTAGCCGTTGGCCATATCAAACCCGGCTGGGGAGTAGTCAACACTAGTCCCGAGGAAAAGGATGATGAGCCGGTAGCCTTAGAAGGATCGCTCTCAGGACTGAGCAGAATGTCTGGAACCACCTGCAAAGGTGACTCTGGTGGAGGGCTAGCAGGAGCGACAGGGGTTGCGGGTGCTGGAGGAGGGTGTGCTACATGCAATGGCACCGTAACATACGGAGTGACAGGGTCAAAAGCAGGGTGAAATAAAGGAATAACAAAATTCCTATTGCTAAAAAGGTAAAGGCAGAAATGGCAGGAGCCGGCTATGTATAATGAGTCCAACACAAGGTAATGGTGGAGCTACAGGTCAGGGATTTCAATAAACAGGGTGGTTGTCGTGTCCATCACCAGTGTTTGAGAATGATGCGGAAACACAAAGCGAGGTGAGAATTTAAAGAAATTCTCAGTAGGATTCGAGTATGGTATTAGACTGACGTCACAGTCATTCTCAGTTGCCTCGATTTTTATTGAATTATAAAAAAAATGGTGTCAAATGGAATTATCCACATTTAATAAGTTTGAGTAAATATCTGGTCTGAAGCAAGGTTCAATTTTACTTAAGACAGTAGAAGAGATAGAATAAACTACTGAATAGTGTTGCACAGATTAATGAGCAGAATAAATAAACAAACAACAACAAATAAACATAACAGTCAAACTATAAACAACTTGTAATGACCATGCCATGCGACCATGCAAGGACTCGTTCCTAAACTTAGCATCATAATCTTTTCCGTTACTTGGTCCCCTGAGAGTTCTTGGCCATTGAACTCCTGGGGAATAGTTTGCTTTTCAGGATCGAGCTCATTCCAATATAGGAATGCCGGGTTTACTTTCCCCGACCTTTTCATCGAACTACTCCCCTTAACTTTAATCCGGGGCTGGCCCTAGTATTACGGAACTTTCATCATAATATAACCTTTATAAATTCTTGCAAAATGCACATGTATCTAAATGTATCTTATAACTCATGCATAGGCTTTACCGAAATTTTGGCAGCATAATGGAACGTATCCGCTTTCCCACGAATAGTGCCAATACTCAGAAAACCAATTTTATAGAGAAATCACAATACTTCATTTGCAATTCAGTCATCAATTTCATGGGCACAATTGTTGCATTTAAAACATAGTTGCTATCTCAACACTTTCATTCAACTTGGTTCTTGTAAATCAGGCCACAATTTCTATTTAACTCATCTGGATCTAAATTTTGGATATGTTGGAGTGTCATGTGTCTATTTTCTAACTCCTTTAGTCACATCTAATTTTGATAAATGTAGCTCAAGTTATTTAAGTTTTATCTCGGCCTATCCTATAGCTGGCTAGAATTACACACTTAAAAGTAAAAATCCATTAAAAATCGAAAACTAGTTCAAATCATATGAAATTGGCATCATATTAAAGCTAACAGGACAAGACTTCATTTACAATAAGTTCCATTTCATTTGCTTTAGTAGAGCTTGAGTTATAAGCCACGAAATTTGACCTTTCTAAACTGCCCTATTTGGCCCAGTTTGGACATAGGGCAACTTCCTCGAACCACTGGAAGCAAACGGTATCGGAGCTAACTTTGAAATTTTTATGGGATATTCTCCTATGTGTAAGCTTTCTAAGAAAGTTAGTTTCATTCAATTCCAAATTATATAGGGCAAGTTTTGCCTTGAAAAACCTAGTCTACCCAGAATCAAACTCAAAAACCTAGCTTAAACTTCCAAAATTCTTATCTCTCTCAATACTAATCCAATAATTTATATGGTTGGAAAGCTCTAGATGTCTAGTTTCACATAAAAATAGTTTCATCAAATTTAATGGCTGTAAGCGGAGTCGTACACTCCGCCATATGGACTGTCAGAGGGTTTTGATCTTCTAACCTCTCACTGCATCCTATTCTCACTCCTTTTTACTTCTTAATCGATTTTAAACACAAAAACAGCCATCAAACCAACCAATAATCATCAATACATCCAAACACCACATCAAGAAGTGAGAAAATAAAAGCCCCAAACAACCACCCATAACTAAGAAGACAAGAGCAAAGTTGAATCCCTACCTCCTTTAGGTGTGATCTTGCTAAATTTGAGTTTGGATTGATGGAACCTTATCAAAGCTTGAAGGTTTGATGGAGTAGGTTAAGAGGAGAAGAGAAGAAAGATGCTAGAAGGGGAGAAGGAGGCGCAATCAACATGAAATGAAGGGAGAAAATCTGATTCAAACATTAAAAGGGTGGTTGGCTAAGTGTGTTATCATTGGCTAAAAATTTGTGGCCAATTTTTCAGCCAAGTCTCCCTCTCTTTGCGACCTTTGTGGCACCACCAAGGGATGATGGAGTGGCTGAGTAATCATTCTTAACATAATAGAATTTGGGTGTATAATTCTATTGATTTGGTTGCGACAGTTTAAAATACCGTAATCTTACCGATTTCCTTCAAATCGGTAAATTGGTTTAAGAAAATTTCTATGAAATCTTCTATGCTTCTAACCTAATTCCCTTATATCTAAACTCAATTAATTGCTAATTAATTGATCCTAAATAAATATTTAGTCAAATTTTAATTAATCTCAATTATTCAATAAAAATCGAACAACTAGGCAAAAAATTAAAAAAAAAAAAGAAAAATCCGGTGGATGTTACAAAACCACTAAAAACCATTAGCTCAAAACTTGTAGAGAGAAATCATAAGTTCAAAAGCTATACATTACAAAACTCACTCCAAGCATGGAATTGGCTAGCTCATATGTAATTTCCAAAGGGACCTTTTACTTAGTCTTTATATTTAATGTTTGTTAGTGTGATTAGTGTTGCTTAGTCCAACAGTCCAAAGTCAAAAGTTCATAATCATATCTCCACACATAGATACTCCAAGCATAAGGTAAGACCTTCAAGGTTTCAAATAATCCTTATGGGTCACATAGACTAATCATAGTCCAAATATAGTCCATGAAGAATCCATAAGCATGGATAATAAGGTCTAATAGTCCATAACTCCATGAGCAAAGGTAATAGTCCATTTTATTAAATCTTTAGACTCTTTGATGAATTATTAAGTCTTAATGGTCCTGAAAGAAATAAACACATGAACTAAGCTAACTCAAACATGCTTAGAGGTTTGAAAACACATAAACAAAAGCTTAGAAACTTTTGAAAAGAGCGATTGATCATTTAGTAAGAAAAGCCTTCAAAGAGTCCTTTTCATAAGAACTTTTGTGTAAATCCTTCAAAAGCCATTTGAAAATATCAAAACCATAAATATCACATTTGTAGAAACTTGACTAGGGTTCATGTAGAAATTTTATCAAACACTTGATGTGTAACCCCATGGTTTATCACATGTAGCAAGTGTAACACCCTCCTAAATACAGTACTATGCTTAAGTCATAGCACCACACCCTGGAGTTGTTACTGTTACCTAAACGGACCTTTTCTGACAGCAACTTCAGCCGTCTTCGGAACTTCTTGAACTATTTGGAGATAATACGGAAATAGGAGTGAGAATTACAAATTCTCAGCAGGATTCATTATAATACACATAATGTCATCATTGTCATCTCCAGTTTGCTTCGGTTTATTATGAAAAAGGTGAGCATGCTATATAAACTGTTTAATTTACATTTCGAAAAATATATATATTATCTGAAGCAAAATTCATTTTATTCATACACTTGGCATTTGGAAGAGCCCATACAAATCAAATCATGAATACTGATTGAAACATAATGAAATATAATAGCATTAATACACTAGAAATATAACATCTACTCATAACTTTACTTGTACTTGAATGCATGCATATACATAAAGATTTACTTCTTTTTCTTCATCTTTCTTTTCATCATAAAATCTTTACATGCCACATCCCAGAGTGTGATCGCTATGTCATACCCCATCAGAGCGTGATCGCCATGTCATTTTCCTTAGGAATATGGGATCTTCATTCGGTGCTTACACTAGTTGAGTCATGCCATGCCTTATGTAAGTGGGGTACTTGCATATCTTCTAATCTTTAGTCTTTTGTCTTTAGTCTTTAGCCTTTAGCCTTTACTTGGCACACCTAGGCATTATGTATTGCCGTCCTTAGGGTGCTTTTATTGCCCTTGGGTAGCCTGGCCTTGGAGTGAGCTTGTCAACTCCACCCGTGACTGTCGTCACACCGACTCACCCATAAGAGGACCCACTGCCTCTAGGTTGGAAGGATCTCATTCTGGCCACGTGCTTCTAATTGAAGGGATCTCTTTCGGTCATGTGCCTCAAAATTGAGGGATCTTATCTGACCACGTGCCTTCAACATAGAGGGACCTAAGTTTTAGCTGCCTTCACAAGGAGGGATTCAATGTGCAACTACCTCCAGGTGAAGGGACCCACATATTATCTTATTTAGTTGCCTTCACAAGGAGGGATTCAATGTGCAACTGCTTCCAAGTGAAGGGATTGACATTTAGTATGCTTATGTCTTTTCGTTCTCATGCATAATCAAGTATAGACATGCTAAATACACTCATACATATGCTTTGTCATTTATTTTCATATACTTCATATCATACCTAAATTCATGCTTGCATATAAACCTTCATAGTTTCATAGACTTTTGCCGTAAATCTGGCAGCATAACGGATCATATCCTTTTCCCCATGAATAGTGCCAATTTTCATGAACAAATCAGTCATAACAGTATAATCAATCTAATATATCTATTAATGTAAAACTTGCAATCCTCAACTCAAACCTTATATATCCACTAACACTTGTGAAACCATCAATTTGGCCATTCTGCCAATTCCATTCAGTTCTACTCGAATCTTGTATAATCCACCTTTACCTCTATTCAACTCATTTAAACCTAAATTTTGGATATGTCATAGTTCTATATGTCTACTTCCTAACCTCTTTGGTCCCATATCATTCTGATTTATATAACTCAAGATATTCAAATTTTGTCTCAGCCTACTCAGTCACTGGCTTGAATTACACTCCTGGAATATAAATTTACTAAAAATCGAAACTAAGCTCAAATCATACGAATTGGTCTCATATTGAAGCTAACAGGACAAACTTTTATTTGCAATAAGTTTCATTCCATTTGATTTAGTATAGCTCGAGTTATAAGTCCTGAAATTCCACCTTTCTGAACTACTCTATTTTGGCTCGGTTTGGAGATAGGGTAACTTCCTTGAACTACTAGGATCATTTGGGGTCATAACAAACTCAGGATTTCATATTGGGATGTTCCCCTATGTGTAAGATTTCTAACAAAGTTGGTTTCACTCAATTTGGATTTGTATAGGGTGAGTTACACCCTCCTCAAATCACACTACTCGGATGAAAGTCCTGATTCCTAGGTTAACCTTCAAAAATTCATATCTCTCTCAATACTGATCCAAAAACCTTATATGATATATGTATGGAATGCCCTGAATGTCTACTTTCATCTAAAAATAGTTTCATTGGATTTGACTGATTGTAGGCAGAGCCATACACTCTGCCATACAGACTACCGTGGAATTCCTCACTTAGGCAGCATCCCAATCCTCCACTTCTCCTAGTTTTCTTCTTCTAACTCTAATTCCAACTCAAGATTTCATATTAATCCAACCATAATCCATCATAATACATCTAATATATCATCAAATACATGAAGAAGAGTAAAATTTCATGCAATCATAGTCCAAAGAATTCAATAATGAATCTACCTCTTTGGAGTGTGATCTTGTTGAATTTGAGTTTGGATTGAATGGAGCCTTGACAAAGCTTGGAGATTTGATAGAGTAGATTAAGAAAGGAAGGGAAGAAGAAGACTGGAGCAAGAGGGAGAAAGAGTGGCGTAAATCAGCTGGGAATGAGGGGGGGCAGTCTGACTTAAATACATGGGGGTAGTTGGGATTGTGAGTATTGATTGGTTGAGATTTTGTGATTGAAGTTCGGCCATGTCGCCTGGGTTTTTGTGGCCAAATTGCTTTCCACATCTTCCCAAAAGTGGAACTCGCTTTCATTCACCTGAAATTGGAACTCGTCTCGATTCTGCTTAAAATTGGAACTCGTGCTATGAGCTGAAGCCGGATGTTGGAACTCGTCTTGTCTTATTTGTGACTTGAGGAAATCTTGTCTGGTTTATTCGAGACTTGGAAGCAAGGTCGGATGTCGGAAGTCGTGTAGCTGACAATCACATAATCTCAAAACTCCTATTCAAACTCGGGAACGACAACAGAAATGTGAAGCCTCAATAAACTCGGAGATCGGAACTCGTGTATGAGTGGAAATTAGCTCAAAGATCCGAACTCGTGTCCATTCTAATTGAGTTCAACTCTAAGGCAGGGAACTCGTTATATTCAACTCGGAGGTCGGTACTTGCCCCATTGTGTTAAACTATAACTTCAGAGGTCGGAAACCATGTATACTATTTTGAAGCATGAGGTCTAATGTCGGAACCCGGGTATATCTTGCTGAAACTTGGAGATAAATTATGTGATCGGAAACTGGGTACATTGCCTTTGAGACATGAAGTCGGATATCGAAAATCACGTTCATGTTGTTCGGACTTGAAGGTTAAGTCGGAACTCGGGGAATGAGGAATGCTAGGTGTTGGTAAGGTCGGAAGTCGGAAATTATGCTGAAATTCGAAGACGAACTCGGAAGTATGAAATTATCCCATTTTGTGTGGAATTCGAAGATGAAGTCAGAAATGGGAGTTGATCAAACTTGAAGATAAAGTCGGAACTCGGAAATCGGGATGTCACAGCAAGCACCACCTTTACAAAACATCATCAAAAACGTGATTTTTCAAGCCTTTAAGCATCACAAGCAAGGGAATACTAATATACATGAATCAAACACTTAAATTTCTTCGAATATCAACCAAAAACTCTTCTAAAACATGACTTAAAGGTGGTTGTCCATACATGGCCAAGATTGAATTTATGGGACTAGACTTAGTTGTTTTTCTTTCAAACTTCAAAACCAAGCACACAAGGCTTCCTCACATGAAAATTTTTCATCTAATGCTCAAACCAACACTTAAATAACATAAAATGGATGAGAGAAAATGAGTTTATATGCTGCCAAAAATAGGGCTACCATTGACACATTTGTAGCATAGTTTTAATTCCATAAGCTTGTATAAGTAGAAAATAAGCTTAGACCATGAAAATATAGTCACTAGACCTTCAAAATATCTTTTTGGCACCCTTTAATCATCTCGAAATCCTCCTACAACAGTGAACACAATACAGGGCAGATTTTGAAAACTTAAATAGAACAGAGTTTTGAGTTTTAAAATTGAATCCTTTCAAGAAACAAGATTTCAACAACCAAAGTAAGTATGTTGAGGTATTAAACAACATCATCTAGCCTTTGAAACCATGAAGAACACATATCACCATCGAGACCCTCTATAGGCATAGCCATACATGGTGGTTTGGTGTAGTTCCTCATGTATTTAGGCTTGATTATCAAAAGAGCTCAAATAATCATGATATAAGCAAGTAGGAAAACATTGATGCCACCAAAGAAACTCTCAAAAACATGAAACAACTTTTAGTCCTTAAGCTTGGCAATAAGGTATATGTGAGTTCAAGGAAGGATATTTGAAGCATATTAAGCCAATAACCATCAAAATTCAATTCTACACATATCAAGCTTTCAAACACGCATAGATGCTTCAAGTAAAATTTACACAACAATATTTACACCCTCAGCCCATGTGAAGGCCTAGAGCTTAATTGGGCTTAAGAGAAAGATTAACAAGTTTATATAATTGTAATCCATGAAAACTCAAGTATACACACAAAGAGCTCAAGCAAACATAGGTTCAACCATTAGAATTTAGAAAGTTACAAAACCCTTTTTGAACCCTAATTAGGCCATGAACTACATATAGGAAAATCAAGAGTTTAATTCACAAACACTTCAGAAAATGAGAGCATGAGCTTAAAAGATCAAAATAATAGTTCAAGCTTCAAAACCTTAAAAAAGAACAATCAAAATCAAAACTATTCATGAACTTTAAAGAGCTTTAAAAGAGAACCTATATTCTGAAAATACAAGTTAAAAGCTTCAAAGAACACAAAGAATCACACAAAACTCATGCATGATGTAACACCCTCTATCATAAACGCCATTCTTGAGTTGTAGAGTTATACCGAGGGGTTGCTACTACTCTATGATATATTTAAAATAAGGAAAATATAATATATGACCTTTAAACTATATACTTTATTACTGAATAATAGCTCTTAATTTTCCAAGTTTTTGATACATATAAAATAAAATAATTACAACTTAAAAGAAATTGTAACTAATATTATGCACAGAACTTGCTTTCCACTGGATGTTAGCCGACTTTAATAGTCCCCTGGTTTGGCCCACGCGCGGGTCTTGCATAGTGAATGTCCCCATATTCTACCTCATACTTGAACTCTAGCTTAGGTACTGGAATGTTTATGAGGAGAAAAATGTAGTAGGAAGTGAGAACCTAAGGTTCCCAGTAGGTAAACATGACCCACTAATCGTACAGGGTGTCATCATAAACATTGTAGCCGCTTCGATTTATTATGAAAACATGAACACATGCACATAGGCACTGGTTCCATTTTAAGTTTTAAAACATACATCTCGAAGTGGGATTTCTTTTAGAAGGCACTTGGCACAGTTCATGATAATCACAGTAACAATAGCAATATAACATGCTAATCATGCTTATAACATTACAGCATTATGAGATGCTTCAATACAGTAGCAGTAACAATACAACCTGGATAGTAGTTGTAGTATATTCAAATATAACAATTCCAATATAATAAGAAAATAGAACATTCATATGCAAATACTTTTACTTGAATTCATGCAAATGCACTTGTGGATTCTTTAACTTTCTTTAACTTCCTTTCCTTGGCACACCTGGGCATTACGTATTGCCATCCCTAGAATACAACTTGCCTTTAGTACTTAGTCCCTCGGAGGTGAATGGCCTTTTTCACCCCTGGGTAATAGCCTGCTTCTCAAGTCCAAGTTCGTACCTATACTTGAATGACGGGTTTACTTTCCCCGACCCTCACATCGATCTATTCCCCTTAAATTTGGTTGAGGGTTAGCCCAAGACTTGGACAATACCGCCCTCACCCACAACGAGCTAGAGGCTCAATAATTCCCTTTTAACTTACTTTATTTCTTTTTCCTTTTTTTTATATGATCATGCATGTGAATGGCTGACACTCATACATATGTCTCATAGTTCATATGCATTCTTGTACATTTACTATTAAACATTCTTGGGCGCAGAATATTCATAATTGTATAATTGTTCATATCATAAATTTCTCATAACATAAGCACTCATAAATTTCATAAACTTCTACCGAAAATTTGGCAGCATAACGAATTAAATCCGTTTCCTCATGAATAGTGCCAGTTTCAATAAACAGTCAATCATAGTAGTAGATCAAGTATAATACATTAATCTTTCAAAAACTTCATAAATTTGTAACATTTAAGCTTTAAATGCATCTTCTACACATATTGGAGTAGCTAAACTTTCAATTTGGCCAACCTGCCTATACTATCCAATTCTGCTCTATTTTGTTATTTATGCTATAATTTCTGTTTAGCTTATTTGAATTTGAATTTTTGATATCTTGGAATGTTACTTGTCTGGTTTTTATTCTTTTTAGTCCCATTAAGTTTTGAGAAGTATAACTCAAGTTATTGAAGATTAACCTAGGTCTGTTATGTAGCCAGATAGAGTTACACACTGAAAAGTAAAAATTCACTACAAACAGGAACCTAATTGAATTTATACAAAACCCATATCACTTCAAAGCTCACTAAGCTAGCTTTCATTTCCAACAAGTTTCATTTCATTTGAATAAGCAAAGCTCAAGTTATGAGCTCTTGAATTTGGATAACTTGAGTTGCCCTACTCTAACTAGGTCAGGACATAGGGCAAGTTCAATGAATTACTGGGAATAACAGGGATCAATTTTACTCTGTTATTTTTATGGAGATGTTTTCCTTTGTGTAAGCTTTCTAAAAAAATTGGTTTCACTTAATTTGAAATGCCCTATAAAAGGCACTCTAGTCAAATCCAAAGGCAGAAATCTAGAATAAATTTCAAAAAATCATATCTCACTCAATACTAATCCAATGGCTTTATAATTTATATGGTTGGAAATCTCTAATGTCTAGCTTCATTTAAAATTTATTTGATCAAATTTTAATGGCTACATACAAATTCAAACACTTTGCAAGTACAGATGCCATAGGGTTTTACATGGTTTCAGATTCTATTTTGCTACCTCTTTAGTTTTTCATTCAATTCTCAATCCAAACTAAGTGAATACTTGCAAAACCAGCCATAAATCATTACAAACACACCATATATCCTCAACTAAATGAAGACAGAAAAGTTTTCCAACAACCATTTGTTCAATAAATTCAAGCAAGGAAGTTGAATCCTACCTTACAACTTGCGTTGTAGCCAAGAAGAAGCAAGCTTGGGATGAGAGCTTGGAAATGGGATGAAAGGTTAAGGATGAGAAGATGAGATGATTAAGAAAACTGAGAGGGGAAGGTCAAGTGGGGAGGCCAAATCATCAAAGGAGAGTAGAGGAGTTAGGTTGGCTTTGTATTTAAAGAATGAAAGGTGTGGTGGTTGGTGTTTGTGGTGGAGAGCTAAGCCAAATCTCTCCTCCTATTAGGAATGTAAGTGGCACCAACCACATGGGGTGGGAGTGGCTAAATTTCAGCCACTTAAACTAGGGTTGTCAGTGTAAAATTCTATTGATTCCGTTCTAACAGTATAAAATACTAATTTTTTGCCGATTTCCTTCAAACCGGCAAACTGTTACATAGTAACTTTGTAAGATTTTCTGCATGTCCATTCTAATTTTCCTTAATCCTAATCCCTTTAATTAATCTTTAATTAACTCCTAATTAACTTTTAGTTAACTTTAAATTAACTTTACATGTTCAATAAAATCATAGAAATTGATTAACGACGTAAATCAAACATATTGTAATTCTGAACGCTATAATAAATAACTTCTCATAGTCTTTTACATAACAACCTAAATTTTCTTTAGCTCTATATAATCCACCTATAATTATTCTTAGTTTTCTAATAAATTGATTAACAGTGCATGTCAGTCACACCGTTTCTTCGAAATTGTTACATTTTAACTTTGTCATAAATCATTTAGTATTTTCTGTTTAGTTTCTATAACTAATGCTATTTCCATAATTTTGAGCAAATCCAAGGGCATCTCACATTATTTCACATCTGAAGACCTCCATGGCCCAATTAGCTAAGCTTTAGACTTTTGTGGTTCCGCCACGTGATTCTGCTCAATTTAAAACCCGATTCTATTAATTCTACATATGTGGAGACCTAAATGTCATTTTCTAAAAAGTCCTAGGGTCATTGTGGAAATAACCACTTGGGGGTCAAAGTATAATTTCTAAAAGTTCTTAGCAACACTACAAATAACAAAAGTTGATAGGGGTACTTTTGTTATTTCCTCAATTTTAGCATATGGCAATGCCATATTTTTAATAGCATTGTTACACTACCTTGTAGTTCTAAGTGTGAGTATCATCATGGTATAGCGCTGCCCAAGATTCTCACACTGCCTACGGAAAATAATTCAATGTTCCTATCATACTAAACGGGATGTTACAATCTACCTACCTTAAAATAATTTTGCCCTCAAAATTCTACGGCTAAGAATATTTGGGAATAATCATTTAACCTATTGGGGTAACTCCCTCTTTGAGTTCGTGTCTTGTCTCGAGGTTGCTTGCTGGTAGTTATGAGGTATTGATTCAGTATGTGCAAATAATTCCTTAAGAATTAGGTTAGCACCCAAAGTTGCCTTATCTCTATGATATCCTGACTTATCATTCACTTCATTGGAAATTTTATTCGTCTCGCTTACTCTATACTCAACTACTATTGCTTTGCGGTAGCTATTAAACTTCTGACTATTTGCACTTGAAACCTTAGATATCAACTCATAAAGATTTATAGTTGCAAAGATTAATAGTTATCGCTATGATCAACTTCAATGTATAATAATTACAATGGCTATGTCGAAGTTTCAGGGGGCCTGTACAACTTTTCCCAAGATTCTTATTCACTTGATTACCCTTAGTCCAATAGTAAATTTTTCTCTAATAAGGTCCTTTAGAAACATAGGCTTAGGTTTCTCTTCAAAATTATAGCTAAGAGCTTTGTCTTAAAAAACTTCTTCCTTAAACTATACCTTATGCTTCAATGCTCGTGGGAAAATCTCAGGTTGCTCCCACTATATGGTTTAAGTCCTAAGACTCGTGGCTCTTTCTATTATCACTCTGATATCCATTTTGATTCCTAGCTATTAAGGTATACGCAAGTTAGTGTGGAGACAAGAGTTAAAAGTCAGATCTTCTTATTGGGGCCATAGAGTTTCTTTACCATATTTCTCCTATGAGATGCCTTTCCAATATATGCAGGGAGTCTTCGTGGATTGTATGGGTGCCAAAGTATATTTTGTCTTGATGATGCCTTGATCCATTACCATGTTCACCGAGAAAATTACTTTTCTTCTCTGCCACGGGTTTAACCATTTTTGTTTTGTGACTTCTGATAAGCTTTTTGCTACTTGTGCTTTGGATATTAAATACTAACTCAAGAGGTTCTGCTATTACAAAGGCTATTATTTGTAGCAATGGTCAATTGCGATAGGTAGTATTCATAGTGGATTCATCAAAGTTTTGGAAAATTGATTTAACTGTTCCTAAGATTCTTGCCCATTTGACAACCTTTGATCAGGGATGAATCCTCCTTTGTTGGGTCTAGCGTGTAGGTCCAGAGAATTCTTTTAAATTGTAACTTTGGGCCTTGCTTTGAAATTCCTCCTTTCCTTATGAGCTTTATCCTATTTCTCATTACCTACTAATCAGATCTCATGTCATTTCCGTTACTAAGCCTCTCACTGACTATCACAATATCTTGTTCCTAAGATATGATCAGCTCAATTATGAGAAAAAGGATTGTTGAGTGGTAAGGATTCCGCTATTTTTCCTATTCTCTTTAACTTGTTAGTAAGGCGACTTCTTGTCTGTTATGTTGATGTTCACCTTCCTCTAGACTTTAAATATCAACTTAAGAAATCTCGCGATTCCTAGCATTACCTTTCTCATTGATGGTCAATCCCAATATAATATATATCAAGTCTATTGGTTAAAACTTATATTACTCTTACTACTAAGCCTTCTAGCTTCCCTATTAGAGTTGCAACACAAGAACTTCCCAGAAGGTCACCCATCTTAGTATTGTTCTCGCTTGAGCATGCTTAACTACGGAATTCTGATGGAATCCAAAGCATTAGTGCTGGATAATCGCACACACTCTAACCCCGAGTACGGAGACTTATATGACTGCCTCTAATCCTAGATTGTAACCTTGACCCTCATGGGGCATATTTCCAAATCCTTTAATCTTATATTGGTGCATCACCCAATCCTTTATGTGGGTGCATCAGGTTGTCACAATCATCACTGGTGTCAAGACAACCCAGTTTGTTACCCCTTACAAACTCTTACTTGCGTCTTAATTTTATTCTGGGTAGTATTTTCCTTTTTAAGGGGTCATTCAAAATCAAAACTTCTTCCTTTCCTTTTTCCTTCCTACAATGTCCTATTATTTCCTATAGAAAACTTACCTTCGTTTCAGTCCATTACGACCTCCCATTCTATTGTTATCTTTGTCTATTGGGATCAGTTACACACTCTAAGTCTTTGTCATTCCCACCTGAATTTAGATACATTCCTCATTGAACTACTTCACTCATAGCACTTGCAGTAGTGTCTGAAAGTGACCATTATATTTTGTCTTCTTTCTCTAAATAGTTGCATCTCTTAGCTGATAATATGTCGAAGATGGTCCTATCATATGGTTCCTATGGTGGCCAAAGTTGAGAGTTTCAGTAATACTAGGTTTTTTGATACCTCTTTTACTCTTAACAGATAGGAAACATTAAGCTTGCTTCATATGCTACCCTAGTCCGAAAGTGTTCTTACTTCGAGTTAACAAGAGATATATTGCGCTTCCTCCTAAAGAATACTTCCGGATTTACTGTTAAAACTTCATCTCCTTTTTGTACCGTATATAACTGCATCTCTACCTTGATACAATGTACAGTTAGATGGATTCCTTCAAAGTTTATTCAACTATTCCTCTTTGAAGCCGAGATTTCATTTAATATTCCTCCAATTTGCAACCACTACGACGTCAACTGTAAAACCCTAATAGTTCCATTCTATGCTTAAGTCATATTGTGGAATTATTAGTTATTACTTTTGCTCGTGGTAACATTACCCTTTAGAAATTACTTTTTAACGAAAATAGGGGGTAAATTTTTTTTTTCTACAAAACAAGTAAACCGTTTTTGAAATCGAGAGCCATGAGCACATCGTGAACATATAATACAAATGTCGCTATCTTATTCATACATCGTAGTTAACATAAATAGAAGCATTGAGAATAACCACAGTCATAGATAAAGATGACATTCATTCCACAGCCATCCTATAGTTAATATAATAGTAGTAATAGCAGCAGTTATACACAATGATGATAATGGGT
This sequence comes from Pterocarpus macrocarpus, assembly GCA_031439585.1. Classification (NCBI taxonomy): domain Eukaryota; kingdom Viridiplantae; phylum Streptophyta; class Magnoliopsida; order Fabales; family Fabaceae; genus Pterocarpus; species Pterocarpus macrocarpus. Next base: position 32,246,519 of record CM062522.1, on the reverse strand, counting down.
CCGAGATCTACTGTCGGCCCTACAAAAGTAACTTAACGAAATACATAATAGAAGGAAATACATAAGAAATCCCATACACCCATACATGCCAAAAGAAAGATGATAACCCTAGCTACAACCAAAAGGGGCTATCCTCATGCTCGGCTCCGCATGTAATCAACACCTCACTCATTTGGAGGGAGGAAACCGTTCCCAAATCCACCGGGAGTAATATCACTATGTTGCCCACCTCTAGCACGGCCACGGCCACGCCCACAAGGCACGGCATGGGTGCGAATGAACCCACGACCGCGAACCGGGGGTGGTGTGTGACGAGGGGTTGCAGAAGAAGTAGATGAATCGGATGATAGACAGATCACAGATGGGTAGGAAGGCTCAGACGGGTCCGTCTCCACGTGGTAGCTCAGATAAGACAGCTCCAAAGGATCAGAATCCAACGAAACTATCGGCGTCAGACGAGTGTCCGAATTGAAATCTCCATCAGTGGGGTACCTCGAAGGATGGAAGGGCGGGCAAACGTCATCCATAGTGATGTCCTCGAACGGCTCATGAGGGCGGAAAAATGGACTCATCACGGGTGCACGGAACTAGCGGCTATGGAACATGTAGACCCGCATCGCTGCCTGAGCAGTCAGCACAGATGCATTCAGCACTACGTCGAAGTGCCAATGCATCACCGGAAACTCAATGAAAATCACCACCGTGCCCGACGCCGGCATTCTCTGAAGACGACATGGAAACGTAGGAGTGAGAAATACTAAATTTCTCAATAGGATCGCGACTAGACAAACACAGTGCATTGTCATCATCCCAGCCACTTCGGGTTTAATATAAAAATAGTGGACAAATATCGATTCAAGTTTAATAGTTTTTAGAAAACGTAAATCTCGAAGTGGGTTACTTTTAACTTTGTCATCATATCCATAGTGTCATACATAAGCATACAGGCTAATATACGTAATAAACATTCATAATGCACATAAGGAATATAATAGCATGCATGACTATGCAACTCATCAACTTGACCATGGTCCTACTTTAACTTTCTTTTTTAGCACGTGCTTAACATTCTTTACTTTCCTTTAAAATAGACTGCTTTTGGACATGAGCTCATTCCGTGACCATCGTCACGCAGTACTAAACCAAATCAAACTAAGCCGATATTGGTTACCCCTAAGTTGGAGGGTCCTCCATGTCACCCTTGCCTTCCTCATAGAGGTTCCTTGTGAATTGCCATCTCCCACTTCCCAGAAGTGATCGAGGGGTCATGTCTCATTCTTTTATTTCTTATCATTATACTTTACATGCATAATACTTCTTTAACTAGACACATGCAATGATATGACTAAGTCCATAATTTTGACAGAAATCCGGCAGCATAACGGCTAGACCGGAGCTTCCCCAAAATGCCAATCATAAACTTTCAACCAGCAATTCATCATATCTATATCATATCATCACACTCATCATTCAATCATAAGACAAAGCTCAATCAAACTCATCATTCATTATGCCGGATGGCATCACACATTCATATCCTAAAGGGGTTTATAGTTGTGTTTTTCTTTGTGAAGAATATCATGAATCATCATATGATTTCTCATGGTTACCCATGAGAGAGTCACATAGTTAGGGTATGTGTTTATGGTCTTTTAGTTACTTAGTCCTTGTACGAAATTATTCTTTACTTAAGTACATGTCTTATGGAGTGCTTGTTTAAATTAATTAAGTTAAATGATTGTTTCCTTTCCTTGAGATAGTACGCTTAGTGATTCCTAGGTTCATGATATGCTCAGGGCCCTAATCATACTTCTGTTCCCAAGGAGTTCGAGATCCTTCTAATCCTTGGGTTATGACAACATATAACTATATCATGAACCCAGCAACACCATATTCACTAAACACCAAGGGTAATTTTTTAACTTAACCAAGTTACAAAGTTTCAAGCTTTCATTATTGACATAACAAGGTTATACCTTAAACATTATTAAAATTATCATTCCTATAAAGTAGTCATAAAGTTTTATTCTTTATGAAAGTAAGTGCCTCTAAAATTAAGCTCTTGTCTTAAAGATTAGATCCTTATGTAATAATGATACAAGTTACTAGCTTTTTAACTAAAAAGTCTTGTTCTTTATGAAAGTTGACTCATTTAATTATTCTAAGAACCTCAAGGTCTCAACTTTATGACTTAAAGTCATCTCTACATTAAAAAGGTTCCCACTTTATCAACTAGTGGTATGAAATATTAACTTCAAGGTTAAAAAGTCTTGGTCTTTATAAAAGTTAACACCTTTTGGCATTATGTTGGTTCAAGATCTAAACTTTATGAATTAAATGTTACAAAACAACACTTTTATGACTTAAAGTTCTCATTCTTGCTTAAAGTTTGAAGCTTAATGAAATGTCTTTTATTTAAGGTTTCATTTCTAAGACATAAAGAGACAAGATATCATTTTATAACTCACAAAGGCTTATTATTCTAAAAGCTTAGACTTTTACATGTATCTTTGTCTTCAAAATAAAACAAAAGAAGACTTTATGATGGCACTAAAACTTGCGCCACTCTTTGTGTATCAAGAAGCAAACTTTTTAAGGTTTAAAGCTTTTAGAATGTTCATAGTCTTATCAAATCATGAAAACATAAAAGATGAAGCTTTTCTAATCATTAACTCATCATAAGAAAAGGAACAACTTTAAGCAAGATACTATCAAGAACATTCAAGAACATATTTTGCCAAAAGTAGAAACTTAAGAACACTTGAAGAACATCAAGAATATATTTTTCCAAAGGTAGAAACTTAAGAACACTTGAAGAACAACAAGAACATATTTTTCTAAAAGTAGAAACTTAACACTTAAAGAACAACAAGAACATATTTTGCCAAAAATGGAAACTTTTGCTCTTGAAGAGCATGAAGGATCTTCTCAAGTTTTCACTTAAAGATCTTGGTCATGAAAGAACCAAGCTCCAAGCTTTCTTGAGCAAATAAAATGAAAAAGATGAAGATCACTATCTAAGCTTGGAAAATGGCATCTTTGAGGAAGGAGAAGAAGATGAAGAAGACTCCTCCTTGGTAGATGATGGTGGCGGTTTTGAATGAGCAAGGAGAGAACTCTTGAGTTCTCTTGAAAATTAGTCTTGTAGTGTTTAGATCTTATCTCCAAAGAACCAAAGATGAGGTATTTGAAGAGCTAAGTGAGTGGTTTTGGGTGGTGGTGGTGGAGAAAGGAAGAAGAAGATGAAGAAGATTAAGAGAGTTTTAGAGAGAAGTTGGAGGATTTGGCTTTGAAGAAAGAGAATCGGATGAGTGAAAAATGAAAATGTGAGTGTGTGTGTGTGTGTGTGTTATGGCGTCAACTACATCAAGGGAGGGAGGGAGATATTTTGCTTAATTTTGTGTTATCTTATGATTAAGGGGACAAATGGGATGATAGGGAGATAAAGCATGGTCAAACTCTTACATAAAGTAGTCTTGTCTAATGCTTTTTGTTTTAATGACATCACTCTCTACTTTATTGTCTAGTTGACTAAAATTTGAATTTAATCATATGATTAAGTGTTCATACAACTTAATTAAGATGATTAAGCAAGGATTAGTGATTAACACACAAGAATACGATTAACAAAAATTAATCTTACGATTAAGCTTAATTAACCTTAATTAAACTCGATTAAGCTAATTAAGGGTGATTAGTGCTTAATTAAGCTATAAAGGCTCTGACTTGCTTAATTAGAGATTATCTAATCTCCATTAAGCATCCTCTTGACTCTTCTCATCCGAGTTAATCCCTTAATTAAGCCTTAACCTCATAATTTCTCATTGAGTGGCTAATTACTCTGGATTACTGAGGTAATTTAGCATGACATGAAATTGAAGATGTTACGTCAACTCCTAGTACTCTTGAGGGAGGAAGTTGTTCCATCCTTTGAATGGAAATTTGGAAAAGTCTTCCTTATACATAGCTAAAGCTTCTACCCTTAACTTCTTTCACTAAATTTCTGTCTCTTCTAACCATGTTCCAAACTCCTTAAGTGGAGGATCGGGTCTTATAATGTGGCATTACCATAATCCAGAATAAAAACCGTCGACTGAATTTGCCGGTAGAGTACCTTCAAGGCAATCTCACCTACAAAGAAAATAAGGGTACTATCCATGCCATATGAGATAACCTCATCAGCGAATTATCATCTTACTCCTGTCGAGTATTAAATCTACAAAACTAAGCAGAAGAATTTCCTAGATTCAAACTAAAGAAGATAGCCTAGATTGGGAAATTGCAAATGAAGCTTAAAATAAGCCCTATCAGGGTGAAGAAGATTCTTACTCGGCTTGTCTCTAACTAAGATCCTGCCATTAATGATGGAAAATCTTCAATTACTCGGTAACACTTTATAAACAACCCTTCTTCGATATAACTAGGTTTACTATACCTATAGCAAACCGTCCAACACAATTCCTTGGATCGAACCCAAATTCTCTACACTCCTTAACTTGCTCAACTATCTGCCCTTTTTTGCCATTGCTACTTCCCAAGAGTTTCATCCATAATAACTATGTTTAGAAGGTCCCTAATAAGCCTGCAGGGTGTCATAGGCTTTTGTCTATACAAAACCTTATATTGAGGTGATCAAGCTCAACATGCAATCAAGTGCAATAGATAGCCCTCAACACTCACCACAAGCCTACCATGCATGATTGTCTATGTCCTCATCATACATGGACCTAAGGCATGGTTTATCTAAACTCTTAGAGTATATTTCAGAAGCATAGTCAGTCCATCCACGGGCCTATGCAAGATGAACTGCTCTGATACCATTAAATGCAACACCCTTTATCATATACGCTATACTCAAGTCATAGAGTTATATTGAGAGATTGCTACTGTTCTATGATATATTTAAAATAAGGAAAATATAATATATTGCTCTTTAACTATATACTTTATTATTGAATAATGGCTCCTAATTTTCCAAGTTTCTGATACATATAAAATAAAAAAATTACAACTTAAAAGAAATTTTAACTAACATTATGCACAAAACTTGCTTTCCACTGGATGTTAGGTGGCTTCAATAGACCCTCGATCTAGCTCGTGCCTAGGTCATGCATAGTGAATGTCCTCGTATTCTGCCTTGTACTTGAACTCTAGCTTAGGTATTAGAATGTTTACAGGGAAAAAAACACAGATAGGAAGTAAGAACCTACGGTTTCCAATAGGTAAACATGACCCGCAATCATACAGAGTGTCATCATAAACATTCCAGCCGCTTCGGTTTATTGTGAAAATATGAACATATATACATAGGCACTAGTTCCATTTTAAGTTTGAAAACGTACTTCTCAAAGCGGGATTTCTTTTAGGAGGAACTTGGCATAGTTCATGATAATCACAGTAATAATAGCAATATAATGTGCTAATCATACTTATAACATTACAGCATTATGAAATACTTCAGTACAATAGCACTAACAACACAACCTAAATAATAGTTGTAGTATATTCAAATATAACAATTCCAATATAATAGGAAAATAGAACATACATATGCAAAACCTTTAACTTGAATTCATGTAAATGCACTTGTGGTTTCTTTAACTTCCTTTCCTTGGCACATCTAAGTGTTACATATCACCGTCCCTAGGGTGCAACTTGCCTTTAGTACTTGGTTCCCCATAGGTGAATGGCCTCTCTCACCCCTAGGTAATAGTCTGCTTATCAGGTCTGAGTTCATATCTATACATGAGTGATGGGTTTATTTTTCTCGACCCTTACACTGGTCTATTCCCCTTAAATTTGGTCGAGGGCTAGCTCAAACCTTGACAATACTGCCCTGACCCATAACGAGGTGAAGGCTCGGTATGTCCCTTTTAACTTTCTGTATTCCTTTTCCTTTTTCTTATATGATCATGCATGTGGATGCCTGACACTCATACATATGTCTTATAGTTCAAATGCATTCTTGTACATTTACTATGAAACATTCTTGGATGCCAAATATTCATAATTGTATGACTGTTCATATCATAAATTTCTCATAACATACGCACTCATAAATTTCATAAACTTCTACCAATCATTGAAAAGTAAATATTCACTAAAAATAGGAACATAATTGAAATTATACGAAACTTATATCACTTTAAAGCTACTGAACTGTCTTTCATTTCCAATAAGTTTCATTTTGTTTGAATAAGCAAAGCTCAAGTTATAAGCTCTTGAAGTTGGATAACTTGAGCTGCCCTGTTCTTGCTCGATCAGGACATGGAGCAAGTTCAATGAATTACTGGGAATAACAGGGATTGATTTGACTCTGAAATTTCTATGTGATGTTGTCCTATGTTTCTAACAAAATTGGTTGTACTTAATTTGAAGTTGTATAGGGCGAGTTATGCCCTGCAAAAGCTACTCTGGTTAGATTTAGAGATGGAAGTCTAAGATAAACTTCAAAAAATCATATCTCACTCAATAGTAATCCAATGGCTTTATAATTAATATGGTTGAAAAGCTCTAAATGTCTAGTTTCATTTAAATTGTGTTTCATTAAATTCTGATGACTAGTTGCAATGCCGTAAACTTTGCAAGTACAGATGTCATAGGGTTTTCTATGGTTTCAGATTCTATTTTGCTACCTCTTTAGTTTTTCATTCAATTCTTAATCCAAACCAAGTGAATACTTGCAAAACCAACCATAATTCATTACATACACACCATATATCCTCAACTAAATGAAGAAAGAAAAGTTTCCCAACAACCACCAATTCAATAAATTCAAGCAAGGAAGTTGAATCCTACCTTATAACTTGAGTTATAGCCAAGAAGAAGCAAGCTTAGGGTTAGAGCTTGGAAGTGGGATGAGAGCTTAAGGATTAACAATGTAAATCAAACGTATTGTAATTCTAAACGTTATAATAAATAATTTCTCATAGTCTTTTACATAACAACCTAAAGTTCCTTTGGCTCCAATATTTATAATTCACCCCTAATTATTTTTATTTTTCTAATAAATTGATTAACAGTGCAAGTCAATCGCACCACTTCTTCAGAATTGTTACAGTTTAGCTTTGTCGTAAATCCTTTAGTATTTTTTGTTTGGTTTCCATAACTATTGGTATTTCTATAATTTTGAGCAAATCCAGTGGCATCCCACATCATTTCACATCTAGAGACCTCCGTGGCCCAATTAGCTAAGCTTTAGACTTCTGTGGTTCCGCCACGTGATTCAGCTCCATTTAAAACCCGATTATGCTAATTCTGCATATGTGGGGACCTAAATATCATTTTCTAAAAACTCCTAGGGTCATTGTGGAAATAACCACTTGGGGTCAAAGTATAATTTCTAAAAGTTCTGGGCAACATTGTAAAAAAAAAGAGTTGACAAGGACACTTTTGTAACACCCTAATAAACCCATACTACGCTTAAGTCGTATTACGGCATTTTATTAGTTGTTACTTATACTCGTAGAAAATTAAACTTCATTTATAAGTCAAATTACGCGGAACATATGGTAAATTTTTTTTTTTTTTGAAATACGTCGTCGCTTTGCAGTGTTTTGGAAAGTAAAGCCTGTAAATGAGCGTGTTGCATACATACAAACTGTAAAATAAAGGAACAATAGATAAGTAGAAATGTAATACATTCATCTTACTAGAGTAACATACATACATAAAATCTCATAATATTCAGCAATACATAAAAAGGAGACTCATGGTCATGCCACGGCCCCAAAATATCAAACATAAACAAATATGGCAAGGTTCGTCACAAAATAAGATACATGAGATAAGGAACAATAATAAAATAGGCCCATGTAGACACTTTGGCTTCCTCGCCCCTCCGCTATGATCGGTCGGATGAAAATCAGGTCCTCGAGTGCCTGGTTCCCTTCACTTCTCGGCCTCAGGGAACGTGAGGAGTACGAATGATGCGAGGGTGCCTGCTGTTCACCTCTATGTGACGAATGCGACGGCCCAGAGTATAGCTGGCTACCGATGAACGCTCCTCAGAGGAATCCTCCTCAGACATGACGGGGTAATACTCGAGGGCGGCAGCGAAGCGGCTGCGATCCTCGGAGTGGCCGTAGAGCTCACATCGACCACAGGGATCATTGGCTGTGGCGCGGGCTCGGCTGCTGGCAAACCTGGGGACATCGGCTCTATCTCGATATCTGGCAAGGGCTCGGGACAAAAATCACAAGGACCCAACGGCTGTCCAAGGTGTGCAGAGGAAGTGTCGATTGGGGCTGGCGGGATGTGGGGCTCCTCTCCCTCATGCATACGACCAAGATGAAAGTAGGTATGAACTACCGTGGTGGTCGTCGCCATGATAGTCTGGGCATCCTCGTCGTAGACCCATTCATGGTGGGGAGGATCCATGCTCCACTCCATGGGGTAAGCCATCGGTATCTGGTGACGAGACAGAAATATAACTGGAGTGAGAAATAAGATTTCTCAGTAGGACTCGAACCTGACACGATAGTGCCATCGTCATCGTCCCAGCCACTTCGATTTTTATAAATAAAAATAGTGAGCATGCATAAGGTTCCATTCTTAGGTTTTTCGAAAACATGAATATCTGAAGCGGATTCAATTTTTAACTTACCTTCTAAATGTTTATATCATAATATACGTGAGCACAAAGATAATTACACAAAACATGCAAGACTACGCTATAAGCTTCTCTTAGCTTCTTCCCCTTTTAGGGTTTGGACCGAAGTCCCTTTTCTTTTCTTAACTTGACTTTATCTGAAGTCTTATCTTGTCACCCATTAAACATAAATGGTAATGAGCTCATACCGTGGCCGTTGCCACCATAAAATTTCGGTACTTACACTAGCTAGGTCATGCCATGCCTCATGTAAGCTCTATCCTCTATACTCACACTAGCTGGATCATGCCATGCCTCATGTGAGTCGTAGGTGAAGGGAGCTTAAATTAGGTTACCTTCCCTTTTGAAAGATCACACATTTAATTAAATATCTTCTTATTAAAGCTTATGATGCAAAATATTTCTAAGTCTATAATTTTCGCAGAATTTTGACATAACGGCTAGACCGAAGCTTCCCAAAATTTTGCCAAACAGAGAAATCCAATATCACATATCATTAAGCATCATATCATCAACATATCATATTTATATCATCATCATCACTCATCATCATCATAGCATCATGCTTGCACATAAACATAGGCATATTCTCAAGCAAAATTTTATGAGCTTAGCTTAATAAATTTGGTGCAAGCTTTTAATTAAGATTGTCTCTAGTGTAAACTCTTTTATTAGGCGCAGGGCCAATTTTATCTATTATTCTTTTTGAAACTTTTTAAGTTGAATTTTGAGGGTGTTTCCAATGCTTAGAGTAAAAGTCTTAATGTCTTAAAGCTTATTTCTCATTATTATTTAACTTTCACCACAACCAGTTTTACATTTTATAGTAGGGCAATAACTTTAAAAATTTACCATAATTTAATCTTTTACTCTTTTGTTTCGAATTTTTGTGTGAATATACTTCTCTGAGTCTATTTTTAAACAAAATAAGTCCCACTCAAAAATTCATTTTGTAGCTTGAGTTATGCACATTTTATTCTGACTGTTAACACTTGAAAGTTCAACTCGGATCAGTGGCTTGTCAACTCCATTGGGAGTTCCTCACATAGAATCTGACAAAAATTATGGAAATGTTCCTCTATGTCTTAACTTTCTAACAAACTTGGTCCCATTCAAAAATAATTTTTGTAGCTTCAGTTATAAGGTTTTTAGTGAAGACTGCCCAAACAGAAATCTATTTGGGAACAGCCAACTTTGAAAAATCATATCTCCCTCATTTTAAATCCAAATTTCACGAATTTTATATGTGTGGAAAGCTCTTTGAGTCTACTTTCATAGAAAATTAGTGTCATTACATTTCGAGTTTTGTAGAACAATTTATACAGTACACATTCCAGACTGCTAGAATTCTAGCTTAACTAGTTTTCATGTTTTACATATCAAACTTGTGGAGATGTTGTTATACCACTTCAAATCACCATTTTTATGTTTTATCTCACTATTATATTCAAGGTTTTAGTCACCAAATCAGTATTTTAAAACAAAATAAAGCAAGATATGTAATATCCTAATAAACCCATACTACGCTTAAGTCGTATTACGGCATTTTATTAGTTGTTACTTATGCTCGTGGAAAACTAAACTTCACTTGAAATTAAGTTATGCGAAAAATACGATAAGATTTTTCTTTGAAATACGTCGTCGCTTAGCAGCGTTTTGAAAAGTAAAGCCTTGAGCGAGAAGATAGCTAGAGAAAGAGCGTGTCACATAAAATACATACCCAAATTCGTAAAACATGAGAAAGGTAAACAAATAATAATTCACAAATACATTGCATTATATAGCAAATCATTACATCGATGCGAGTTCATAATATATATATACATACATATCAGCATTACAGCGAAGGAAGCTCATGGTTGGGCCATGATCCAAATACTAGATACTAAGTACAAATTTAAATGACAAAGCCCAACTCAAAAAGAAATATGTGAAGGTGCAGAGCGATGGTCGCTATAAGTCCCAAAACAGCTTCGTCTTGCATCCCACGTCACACGTCCGCTCATAGTGTTGGGGATCCACGCTCCACTCCACCGGATGTGCCGTCGGGATCTGGTGATGATACGGAAGAATAACTAGGATGAGAAATGGAATTTCTCAGTAGGACTCGAACCCGACACGAAAGTGTCATCGTCATCGTCCCAACCACTTCGGTTTTATTAATGAAAATAGTGAGCATTCATAAGGGTCCGTTCTTAGGTTTTCGAAAACATGAATATCCGAAGCGGATTCAATTTTAACATAATCTCTAATCATTTATATCATAACATACATAAGCATAAATATAATTACATAAAACATGCATGTCCATGCTATAAGATTCTCTTAACTTCTTTCCTCTAGGGTTTGGACCGAAGTCCCTTTTCTTTTCTTAACTTAACTTTATCTTTTCACCCACTAAACATAAGTGGTAATGAGCTCATACCGTAGCCGTCGCCACCATAGAATTTCGGTACTTACACTAGCTGGGTCATGCCATGCCTCATGTAAGACCTATCCCCTATACTCACACTAGCTGGGTCATGCCATGCCTCATGTGAGTCGTGGGTCAGGGGAGCTTAAATTAGGTCATCTTCCCTTTTGAATGATCATATCCTTAGTTCATCTTTTTCTTATTAAAGCTTATGATGCAAAGTTATTCTAATTCTCTTCCACATTTAGGCGTTACGTATCGCCGTCCCCAAATGTGGTTCCTTTATTAATCACCTCTGGGCGTTACGTATTGCCATCCCAGGGTGTTCATATTTATTAATCCTTTCATGTATAGCATTAAGCATCATGCCATCAACATATCATATGCATATCATCCTCATTCATTATCATCATCATCATATCATATCATCATCATTATTCATCATCATCATAGCATCATGCTTGCACATAAACATAGGCATATTCTCAAGCAAAGTCTTATGAGCTTAGCTTAGTAAATTTAGTGCAAGCTTTTAATTGAGGTTACCTCTTGTATAAATTCTCTTATTGGGCATAGGGCCACTTTTATCCATTATCCTTTTTGAAACTTTTAAGTTGAATTATGAAGGTTTTCCAATACTTAATGTGAGGGTCTTAATGTTTTAAAACTTATTTCTCATTAACCTTTAAATTTTACCATAACCAGTTTTACTTTTACGGTGGGGCAGTAACTTCAAAAATTCACCATAATTGCATCTTTTACTCTTTTGTTTCGAATTTTTGTGTGGATATACTTCTATGAGTCTATTTTTAAACAAAATAAGCCCCACTTAAAAATTCATTTTGTAGCTTGAATTATGCACATTTTATTCTGACTATTCAGACTTGAAAGTTCAACTCGGGTCAGTGGATTGTCCACTTCACTGGGAGTTCCTCACATGGAATCTGACAAAACTGTTTTATGGAAGTGTTCTTCTATGTCTTAGCTTTCTAACAAACTTGGTCCCACTCAAAAATGTTATGTATAACTTGAGTTATGCATATTTTATTACATACTGCCCAAACAGAAACTCATCTGGGGATAGTAGACTTTGAAAAATCATATCTCCCTCATTTTAAATCCAAATTTCACGTATTTTATATGTATAAAAAGATCTATGAGTATAGTTTAATTTAAAATTAGTTTTGTTCCATTTGGAGTTATATTAAAAGGGTTATTGATCGCGTCATACAGACTGCCAGAATTTTCCAGTTTTCACGGTTTTGGTTTCAAGGTGTTTTCTTGTAAGAACATTAAGTCTTTTCTTCAAGTGACCATTTTACATTTTCAAACCACTTTTATACTTTGAGATCTTGGTAAAAATCAATACTTTGAGTTCTAAAAAGTTGGGTTCAACATAAAACAAAATACACATCCAAAGTCATTTTCCAAGAGAAGAGTAATAATCACAACAACTTATAACAAGAGCATAGCCATGAGGCCTTTAAAGCAAGTCCTAAAACCACCTAGCTATGGAGAACTTAGGAGTTCTAGAGCTTGAAAAAAAACATAGAAGAAAAAGGGGTTAGAGTCACTACCACAAGGATTTCTCTTGACAAGTTTGAAGAATGAGAATGGTTGGAGATGGCCTCCTCCTTCTTGAGCTTGATAATGGGGCTAAGTAAATGTTTGTTTTGCTTCTTCAAGAACCAAAGAGGGTGGTCCTTGAAGGGCTTGTGAGGGTGGTGATAGGAAAGAGAGTTGGATAAGGTGAGAAAGAGAGAAGAGGAACAAGAAAGGTTGGAAGAACAAAAGAGCTAGAATGAAGTTTAGAGAGAGGTGGGAGCTTGAGCTTGTAGTGAGAGGATGAAAATCACAAATGAGGGAGTGGGGAAGGCTATTTGGGGCGCAAAATGGGTGAAGGGGGGCTGATTGGTTTGGCTTCTCTTACAAGCAAGAGTGAGTAGGTGAGTCTTACTTCTTTTTCAAGCAAAAGGGCTAGGAACCTTAGGGTAAAAGGGTGAGTTGTGGTTTCTTTGAGTCTTGGCACTTGGGTAAAGACCTTGTAGTGTTTCTTTTCAAGTGATTAAAAGCATGATCTATCCTAGGATTGGCATTGGATGATTGTGATCACTCCAAGTGTCACAATCTTGATGGAGGAGAGTAGATCTTTTGTCTTGACTCAAGGAATCTACTAACATGGACTCTTGATCTAATGGTGCATGATGAGAAGACAAATGGATGGTTGGATTTTGCTCTTGCCCTTGGCCAAGATTTGGTGTATCAATTAAGAAAAATTTTTAAATCTTCAAAGCTATGAGAATTACTTAAGTTGTTAATCAATTCGATTAGTTAAATTACTCTTTAACCGATTTCGGTTAATTACATCTTAAAGACGTTTTTCCTCTTAAAAGAATTGATCTTATGAATTATGTAATTAGGGTTTAGAATTAATCTATCTCAATTGGTAAGGTAGAACAATTGTCTTGTACTTAATTAATAAGATTGGATTAGCTTAATTATATTTCTAAGTTACGAATTAATGAGGTTCGAATAATTAGGTTTTAATTAAAACCTTTAGTGCATTATGATTCAATTATCGACTTGACTCAATTTACTAAGCTCTTGCTCATCGAGATTAGCCGATTAGTTCTTAATTAATCGCTAACCCCTCTAATTAGCTGGAGACACCGAGCTAATTAGCTTAGACAAAAATTGGGGATGTTACAAGATACATAAAAACCATCATGCCATATAATCTCATTTCAAGACAACATTTCCAACAAGACAACAAAAACTCATAGAGCAAGAAATGGTCATGAAACTTTGGAGCAAGTCCTAAAACCACCTAGCTATGAAGAGCTTAGGAGTTCTAGATCTTGAAAAATACATGAAAAAGAAAGGTTAGAGTCACTACCAAAGAGAGCTTTCTTGAAGGATTTTGAAGGTGGAGAAGGTTAGAGAGAGTCTTCCTATTTGAAGGCTTGAAAATGGAGCTTGTGTATGAGTGATCTTGTTTCTCCAAAGACCAAAAATGGTGGTCCTTGAAGGGATGGTGAGGGTGGTGATGGAAATGAGGTGAGAAGTAGTAGAGAGATTGGAAGAAGAACAAGGAAGTTTGGAAGAACAAGAGAGTAGAAAATAGACTTGGAGAGAGGAGAGAGCTTTGTGTCTTTGGTAGAGGAAATGAAAAATGAAGTGAGGGGGAGAGAGGAGAGGCTGATGGTGCAAAATGAGGGGGAGAGAATGATGTGATTTTGCTTCTTACAACAAGTAAGAGAGTGGGAAAAACCTTGGGGCAAAAGAGGGAGTTGTGTTTCCTTTGAGTCTTGGCACTTGGGTAAAGACCTTGTAGGGTTTCTTTTCAAGTGGTTAAAAGCATGATCTATCTTAGGATTGGCATTGGATGATTGTGATCACTCCAAGTGTCACAATCTTGATGGAAGAGAGTAGATCTTTTGTCTTGACTCAAGGAATCTACTAACATAGACTCTTGATCTAGTGGTGTATGATGAGAAGGCAAATGGATGGTTGGATATGACTCTTGCTTTGACCAAATTTTCAAACAATAATTAAAGGGAAGTTTTTAAATTTTTACAATTGTTATAATTATCTAAATGCTAATTAATTCAATTGGTTTAAATTACACTTTAACATATTTTCAATGAAAAGAATTTTCCTCATTAATTATGTAAAGAAGATGTAAGGGTTAATGTGATTAAGATGTGATACTTATATGCTCTTAGTTAATTAGGTTAGACTACCTTGATTGTATGTTCTAAATCATGAATTAATAAGGATTGGGCAATTAGGCTTTTAATTGTAACTTTTAATGCATTATGTTTCAATTGTTGACATGCCTTTAATTTACTAAGCCCTTGCTCTTGAGATTAGCCGATTAGTTCTTAATTAATCGCTAACCCCTCTAATTAGCCGGAGACACTGAGCTAATTGGCTTATATGAAAATGGGGATGTTACACTTTTACCATTTCCTAACTTTTAGCATTTGGCAATGCCATATTTTTAATGACAGTGTTACGCTACTTTGTAGTTCTAAGTGCGAGGATCGTCAGGGTATAGTGCTGTTTGAGAAATTCTCACACTGCCTAGGGGAAATAATTCAAAGTTCCTATCATGCTAAATGGGAAGTTACACATGAAGACTGAAAGTGAAAAAGAAAAACCCTACATGTATATAGCTTGAAACCTGAAACCTTCAAGGCTAAAACTCCAACTTTTCTTTAGGTTTCTAATCCTCTTTGGAACCTTTTACATGAGCTAGGAGGGTAGGGATTGAAGGTTGTTGATGATGGTGGAAGATACTAAAGGTTTGGTGGTGGTTTCTTGAAGTTTAGAAGCTAAACGATGGAGAGATGAGGAAGGAAGAGTCTTGGCCTGTTTGTGGTTATTTGGGCTAAGTTCTAAAGTGTGTTTGGTATAACATCCTGAAGAACTATGCATCTGATTAGCGCTGTTAATCGATTTAGTTTGTTGTATTAGAAAAATAAGAGCAATTAGGATTAAAATTTGAATGTTAGGGTTAGGAGAATTTGAAACAACATGTCAAAAATTTTAGAAGGTTACTAATAATGTTTCACCAGTTTGAAGGAAAGCGGTTAAAATTCGATATTTTATACTACAAGAACCAAATTAGTAGAATTTTATACTACGAAAACCTAAATTGGGTGGTTGAGATTCAGCCACCTCCACCCTACAAATGGCACCATAGGCAGCCATACAATAGGTGAGATTTGGCCAAAAACCAACCACCTATGCATTCACTAATAAGAAGCAATATGTCCTTATCACCCATGCTTTTAAAATATGAAAAATTTCTCCTTACTGCCTTGTTATTTCAACCCTATTCTACTGAAGCTCTTTCTTCATTCTTCTTCTACTTCACTTTATCCTCCTTCCATTTTCAACTTTCATCAACTCTTTTTACCTACAACTTGAATCTAGCTAGCTATTACATCAATTTTGAGGTAGAATTCATGATTTTCTCTTGTTGTTTGTGATATGGTGGCTGATTGGGATTTTATTTCTACTTATTTATTTGATAATATACTGTGTTCATATGATCTCTTGTGGTTGGATTAGCATGTAAATATTGAGTTTGGATTGGTACTTGAGTGAAAAGCCAAAAAAGTAACTAACCAGAATTGGTTAAATTGAAAAACCCTAGACATATATGTACTGCGAAGTGTACGGCTTTGCTTACTGTAACATCCCCGATTTTAGCCTAAGCTAATTAGCTCAGTGATCCTGGCTAATTAGAGAGGTTAACGATTAATTGAGAATTAATCGATTAATCTCGAGAGCAAGAGCTTAGTAAATTAAAGGCAAGTCAACAAGATAAGTGAAAGTCAACAATTGAAACATAATGCATTAAAAGTTACAATTAAAAGCCTAATGCCCTATCCTTATTAATTCATGATTTAGAACATAAAACCAAGGTGATCTAACCTAATTAACTAGGAGCATATAAGTATCACATCTTAATTACATGAAGATTAACCCTTACCTCTTCCTTACATAATTAATGAGGAAAATCCCTTTTTATTGAAAATGTGCTAATGTATGATTAAACCAATTGGATTAATTAACATTTAGACAATTGTAACAATTATATAGATGTAGAAACTTTTCTTTAATTATTGTTTGGAAGTTGGTCAAAGCAAGAGTCATATCCAACCATCCATTTGCTTTCTCATCATACACCATTAGATCAAGAGTCCATATTAAGAAAGCTTCCTTGAGTCATGACAAAATCTACTCTCCTCCATCAAGATTGTGACACTGGAGATCACAACCATCCAACGCCAATCCTAGATGAACCATGCTTTTAACCACTAGAAAAGAAACACTACAAGCTCTTACCCAATTGCCAAGACTAAAGGAAATACAACACTCTCTTTGGCCCAAGGTTTTTCCCACTCCTAGCCAGGTAGCAAGAGTCACCTCACTTTCTCTCCCTCATTTGGCCACTTTCAGCCCTCCCTCTCTCCTCAATTCATTTCATTCTCTCTCAAGAATACACACAAAGTTTCTCACCTCTCTCTAAGCCTCTCTTGTTCTTCCTACTCTTCCTCTTGTTCTTCTTGTTTTCCTACCCTAAGTCCTCACTCTTCTACCACCATCACCCTCATCTCCTATCACCACACTCACAATCCCTTCAAGGACTACCATTTTTGGTCCTTGGAGAAACAAAGTCACTCATACACAAGCCTCACTATCAAGCTCAAGGAGAAGGAGGCCATCTCCAACATCTTTCTTTCTCTTCAAGCTTTCAAGAAATCCAATTGGTAGTGACTCTAACCCTTCCTCCCCATATATTTTTCAAGAACTAGAACCCCTAAGCTCTTCATAGCTAGGTGGTTTTAGGACTTGTTTCGCTCATGACCACATCTTGCCTTATGAGTGTTCTTGCCTTGATGAAAATGTTGTTTTGAAAAGAGATTTTGTGGTATGGTAGTTTTTATGTATCTTGCTTTATATTGGTTCAAAATACTGATTTGGTGACTCAAACTTTGAATATGATGATGAGTTAAAACATGAAAATGGTGATTTGAAGTGATATAACAATTTCTCAATAAGCTTGAAGTGAAAAACTTAAAAACTAGTGAATCTGGAATTCTGGCAGTCTATAAAGCGTGCGGTATGTTTATTGCTACAAAACTCAAAATGCAACGAAACTAATTTTATGTGAAAGTAGACTCAAAGAGCTTTCCATACATATAAAATATGTGAGATTTGGCCTTAAAACGAGAGAGATACGATTTTTCAAAGTTTGCTGTTCCTGGATAGGTTTCTGTCCGAGCAGTAGGTAATAAAACATGCATAACTCAAGTTATACATAAGATTTTTGAGTGGGACCAAGTTTGTTAGAAAGCTAAGACATAGAGGAACACTTCCATAAAACAGTTTTGTCAGATTCCATGTGAGGAACTCCCAGTGAAGTGGACAAGCCACTGACCCGAGTTGAATTTTCAATCTGGAACAGTCAGAATAAAATATGCATAACTCAAGCTACAAAATGAATTTTTAAGTGGAGTTCATTTTGTTTAAAAATAGACTCAGAGAAGTATATCCACACAAAAATTCGAAATAAAAGAGTAAAAGATGAAATTATGGTGAATTTTCAAAGTTACTATCCCACTGTAAAAGTAAAACTGGTTAAGGTAAAAGTTAAAGAATAAGGAGAAATAAGCTTTAAGACATTAATACCCTTATATCAAGCATTGGAAAAACCTTCATAATTCAACTTAAAAGTGTCAAAAAGGATAATAGATAAAATTGGCACTAAGCCTAATAAAAGAAGTTTATACAAGAGGTAATCTCAATTAAAAGCTTGCACCAAAATTTACTAAGCTAAGCTCATAAAACTTTGCTTGAGAATATGCCTATGTTTATGTGAAAGCATGATGCTATGATGATGATGATGAGTAATGATGATGATATGATATGATGATGATGATGTGATATGATGATGATCATGATAGTGTTATGATGATGATAAGGATGATAATGATATGATGACAATATTATAATGAATCATGATGATATGAATATGATATGTTGATGATATAATGCTTAATGATATACACGAAAGGATTAATAAATATGAACACTCTGGGGACGGCGATATGTAATGCCCAGAGGCGATTAACAAAGGAACCATTTGGGACTATCGATACGTAACGCCTAAATGTGGAAAAGAATTAGAATAACTTTGCATCATAAGCTTTAATAAGAAAAAGATAAACTAAGGGTATGATCCTTCAAAAGGGAAGGTGACCTAATTTAAGTTTCCCCTCACCCACGACTCACATGAGGCATGGCATGACCCAGCTAGTGTAAGTACCGAAATTCTATAGTGGCGGACGCCACTAAAGAGCTCATTACCACTTATGTTTAGTGGGTGAAAAGATAAAGTTAAGTTAAGAAAAGAAAAGGGACCTCGGTCTAAACCCTAGCAAGGGAAGAAGTTAAGAAAAACTTATAGCACAGTCATCCATTTTTATATGATTATACTTGTGCCCATGTATATTATGATGTAAATGATTAGAAGGTATGTTAAAATTGAATCCACTTCGGATATTCATGTCTTCGAAAACCTAAGAACGGAACCTTATGAATATTCACTATTTTCATTAATAAAACTGAAGTGGCTGGGACGATGACGATGACACTTTCGTGTCGAGTTCGAGTCCTACTGAGAAATTCCATTTCTCATCCTAGTTGTTCTTCCGTATCGTCACCAGATCTCGACGGCGCATCCGATGGAGTGGAGCGTGGATTCCTAACACGGTGAGTGGACGTGTGACGTGGGGTGTAAGACGAAGCTGTTTTGGGACTTGTAGTGACCATTGCCCTGCATCTTTGCATATTTCTTTTGAGTTAGGCTTTGTCACTTAGATTTGTACTTCGTACCTAGTATTTGGATCATGGCTCAACCATGAGTCTCCCTTGTTGTAATGCTGAAATGTATGTATACATATATTATGAACCCATATGAATGTAATGGTTAGTTATTTAATGCAATATATTTGTGAATTATTATTTGTTTACCTTATCCTTGTTTTATGATATTGGAGTATATATTTGATGCGACACGCTTTCTTCTAGCCATCTTCTCAAGGCTTTACTTTTCAAAACGCTGCTAAGCGACAATGTATTTCAAAGAAAAATCTTACCGTATTTTCCGCGTAATTTAATTTCAAGTGAAGTTTAGTATTCCATGAGCATAAGTAACAACTAATAAAACGCCGTAATACGACTTAAGCGTAGTATGGGTTTATTAGGGTGTTACACTTACAGCCATCAAAATTTGATGAACCAAATTTCGATGAAATTAGAAATCAGAGCTTTCCAACCATGTAAATTATAAGGCCATTGGATCTATAATAAGTAAGATATGAATTTTTTAAATTAACCCTAGATTTTTGTCCTTGGTTCTGACTAGACTAGGTTGTGATGGGCATAACTCGCCCTATATAATTGCAAATAGAGTGAAACTAATTTTTTTATAAAGCTAACACATAGATGTTTATGCCATAAAAATTACAGATTCAAACCCTAAGAAGTTTGCTCCTAGTAATTCACCAAATTTGCCCTATGTCCTAACTAGACTGAAACAGGGCAAACTAGTTTAGCCAAATGTATGAGCTTATAACTTGAGTTTTACCCATCAAATGAAACAAAGCTAGATGTAAACAAAAGCTGGTTCGGTTAGCTTTAAAATGATATATATTTCAAACAAATCCAATAAGATTTCTATTTTTGGTAAATTTTTACATTTTGGTACCCAATTTTGCTCACCAATAGGGTGGACTAGGTTAAACCTTAACAACTTAAGCTATACTTATCAAAACTTAATGAGACTAAAGAGAATAAAAATTAGACAAACAATGCTTCAACCTA
The DNA here is from genome assembly GCA_031439585.1 of Pterocarpus macrocarpus. Classification (NCBI taxonomy): domain Eukaryota; kingdom Viridiplantae; phylum Streptophyta; class Magnoliopsida; order Fabales; family Fabaceae; genus Pterocarpus; species Pterocarpus macrocarpus. The sequence continues at coordinate 32,226,093 of CM062522.1, read as the reverse complement.
TAAAAAATTCAGACTTAGACAAGTTAAATAGAAATTATGGTAAAAATTATAAAATAGGGCAGAATTGAGGAAATTAGGTACAATTACCAAATTGAGTGCTTGGCACCCTAATGTGTGAATGGCTCATATCTAAAGTTTGAATGCTGTAATTCTATATTGACACTGAAATGTTAATGTGTTATATTGACTCTAATGTCTTGATTGACTATCTGATTTGAAAAGAACTATTCATGGTGAAGCAGATTTGATCCGTTATGCTACCGAAATTCCGGCAAAACTTATGTACATAATGTACTATGCCTATAAGTACATTTGTTATCCAAGTTGATTATTCATGAATGCATGAACTATAAGACCCATAATGTGAGACACATGCATAAATGCACAAAGCATCCGCATGCATGATAAAGTACTGAAAAGAAAAGATGATAAGAACTTGCAAAGGGGATATACTGAGCCTCCACCTCGCAGTAGGCTAGGGCAGTATTGTCTAAGGCTTGGGCAAATTCCCGACCAGATTTAAGGGGAATAGATCGGTGTGAGGATTAGGGAAAGTAAACCCATCACTCATGTATAGGTACAAACTCAAACATGAGAAGTAGGATATTACCCAGGGGTAAGAAAGGTCATTCACCTCTGGGGGACCAAGTACAAAGAAGTAATATGCAAGTAAAAGAAAGATAAGTAAAGGATGTACTTAAGGATGGCGATACATAAAGCTCAAGTGCAGGCTCAAGTAGGCACCCTAGGGATGACGATACATAATGCCTAGGTGTGCCAAAAAAAAAAAGTAAAGAAAGTTAAAGAGAGATAAAAGCACTTACATCAAGAGTCTAGTTGCATTCATATATACAAACTATTTATTTGTTCTTTAATCTGCTATACTTATGTTTAGATTCTTTCTCTATTTAACAAGTGTATAAATAAAATGAACTCTGCTTCGGATAATATGTTTTCAAGCTATAAAACTGGAAAGTTTATATAACATGTTTACCATTTTCATAATAAACCAAAGCAGCTAGAGATAATAATGATAACACGGTATGTGGTAGTGTAAGGAATCCTATTGAGAATTCATAATTCTCACTCCTATGTATATTTCCATGTTATCTCCAAATATCTCAGGAAAGCAAGAAGATGATCATACTGGGCAGAGTAAGGAAGATTGAAGACAGCCAAGAGCACTACCATACAAGGTCCGTTTAAGTGACAATAACAACTCCTGTGGGAGGTAGTATGACTTAAGCATAATACTATGCCTGGGAAGGTGTTACATTTAGAGTGGGTTTAGGTGTCCTTGACTCATTGAATGGTGTAAAAGATTAACTTTAAAATTTCTAAACTTATCTTAAACTTGCTTAATTAGGTTAAACTCTTAAATTATTAAAAGATTCTTTAATCATCAAGTGACTAATGTGAGGTTGAGCTTAGGGCTGACATGGGCGCCCAAGGGGTGATTAGTAAAGTTAATTAAGGTTTTGTTAATTGTCTTGGTGATGAAGAGGTTAATTAAGCATTAGGTGCATGATTAGGCCTTTAATCAATTAGATAGGGCACAAATGGTTTCAACCACTATGCCATGGCCCAAACATGAGACCTAATTCATGGTTCTCCTACCCTAGTGCCAAAACTCCACTGAAATATTTTCCCACGGTAAATTAGAGTGGTCTTATAGGGTTTTCTAGCCCTTTATGCACCCTACTAAGGTTATTTTTGTGTAATTAAGTAAATATTCCTCAAATTTGATAAAAATTGATATTTATCTTCAAAACTATATTAAAAATATATGTATAGGTTTTTCTAGAAGTTTTTGGGATTTCTTGAGTAGTTTTTGACCTTTTATAAGCCTTTTAGTATCTTTTATCTATTTTCTTTTGGAAATTTTGCTATAAATTTAATTTTCTGTACCCAATGGTACTTTTGTAATTTTTCCAACTCCAAGGGCATCCCATGTTATTTCATGCTTGGATATCTCTAGGGCCTAAACAACAAAGATTTGGGTTTCTACAACCATTTTGTTTTGCTCAATTCCACTAAAATACCTTTTATGCTAATTTAAATGGTATAGGGACTTAAATATAATGTTTTAAAAGTTAATTAACAAAAGTTTGGGTCACTAAGGGCATTTCTATCATTTCACATTAAATGTACATGGTAATGTCATATTTTCGACAACAATGTCATACCACCTTATAGTTTTCAGTGTGAAGATTATTATGGCATATTGCAATCTGAGTAATTCTCATATTGCCTATAAGAAATGAATCAAAATTCTTAATAAGCTATATTGAGAAAAGTGGAGAAGTTACACAATTTACAATTAAATAGCATAACCATTTTCATAGCTCACCAATATACTCCAACTCAAGTATTTCTTCAAGCACTTTATATCAATCATTTTCTCCTTCCCCAGTATTACCTTTAATGTAAATTCCTTTCTAATCTATTTTTTCTCCTTCCCCATTCGATTGGATGGAACTTTCATCCATTGACATAATATATAGGGCAACAATCGACTTTATTTTTAGGGCCCCAATCTAAATTATGTAAGTGAGGATTGGTTATATCATTCCCCATATCATGCACCTATGAGTAAATATTCAAAGTTCAAACTTTTAGGGCAATGTTAAAAAATAGAGAGTAGAAAAATTGATGAAATTATCAGACCACATACATAAGATTTGAACCATGATGGAAAGTGTTTAATGGATTATTGACCATATATTTGATCGAAATACTTATAAGTATTGCAACATGTCAAACAAAATACACTTTATCAAAACTTATTGATATACATAAGAATCGACTTAGGGGAGAACAAAAATTACAAGAAATCGCTTATGTTCTGAATGGATGCACTTCCTCATAATTGATCAACACATGCAACTATGCAGAATACCATTTGTTTCATATCAACCATCGGCCTTTGCATTTTCCAGCAACATAACCAGGCTGGCTGAATATAGATAAGGTTGATTCAATTAAGCTTTCACCTCCATCATTATTCCATTCAACCCTAGTTCACCTAGATTGAACATGAGGCTCAAAGTAATACGAGCAAAAGTTTGATATCTCTTTTGAGATGTATACCTAGCATATTGATCCCTTAACTTGGACGCTATTTGTTTGAATTCTTTTAAACCCTCCTATCTCCCTTTTGGATGGATACATCCACCTATATTAAACCAAGCCACACACATGTGCTTTGTATGCCAAATATATTAGCAAATGTTCCATGAAGAACAAAAAAAAAAATCCAAGGAAAAAGATTCTCTCTAATTTGCATAGAATAATGGGATTGTTTTTACTCATCACTGATATATTATCAGTCCTAAGAGTGGATGAGTACTAATCTCTAAAATATTCACTTAGTTTAGTCAATGACTTCCTAATATGGTCAGGATGTTCTCTAAATGCAATAAGAAGCAAATACTCCATGAATAGATGACAATCATAACTTTTCATTCCAAAAAACCTCTGCTTGTGCAACATTCACATATCAACCAAAGTTTGAAGCATAATCATCAAGCATTTTCAACTCTTACACCCACCTACACACATCTTGTCTTTGCGTATAGCTTAATGTATAACTTGCCTTAGGCTTACATAATTTACCATTTCCCAATTGTTGCAAGTTTAACTTAGGACACTTACAGCACTTTGCGAATCCAACCTAGCCTTATCATTGTATTTGGTTTAATCGATATCCATCATAGTGTTGATAATATTATTAAACACATTTTTCTCTATATGTATTACATCTAAACAATGATGAACTAAGTTATCCATCCAATATGACAACTCTTAGAGTATACTTTGTTTGGTCCAATTATACTCTACCCCATTGCCTGACAAGCTTATCGATTTCCCAATTTCTATTATCTTTTCGGAAGATGCTTAACCCTTTCCCATATTTGGTGACCGTTTAGCCTAACTGGAGCCTCATTATTCTCTATAGTATTTTTTCCAAATGCATGCCTATTGTGCCTATATGGATGATAACTGTCTAAGAACCTTCTATGAAAATCAATCCATGAATTCTTTCCTCCAAACTTCAAGGTAAATGCTTTTATATCCTCCATACAAATTAGGCGTGCCAATTTATCTTGTGTCATCTGTCTAGGAAACATCTCATAAGCTGGAAATTCATTGATGGTCCACATTAATGTTACCCTGATACATGCTCCAAAGGACAAATTGGACATTCTAGCACAAGGGAGAAAGATGGAGATATTAGCATGCCTGAGGGACCAATCACACGAGCAAGAGTAAAGAGACTTAGAAAAGCCTTTGGAAACTTAGTTAAAGTAATTGTGGAAGAGATGCATCAAAAATGGGCAAAGAAGACTAAGATGCCAACTCATAATAATGGGCAGCCCATGCTCTTATTATTTGCTATAATTTGGGCTTATAAGCTTGTTTTGGCCATATTGGGCCATTCTCCTATTTTGGTCTTACTTAGCTTAGTTAGTTTAAGTATTTAGGATATCTAAACTTTCAATTTTTGTATTTAGCCCAAATTTTATGTTTTGTATTTAGCCCTATTTTGGTTTTATTATTTAGTTTTTGAACACTTCTTATTAGGTTTAGGTTTAGTTTAAGTGTTTAACCTAATGTAAAAGGTTATAAATACCTCAAGGAACACATTATTCAGTGCTTTTTGATTAATTGAATTTCTATTTTGTTTGCTTTCAAGAAAATAGTGTTATTGTGTGCAAGTGAGGTAAGTGATTTGCTTTAATTATTGCATTAAGAAATTGAGAGAATTTATCCTAAGGTAAGTTTCTTGTGATATTCAATCAGTTTCTATTCTATCTTTTCCTTGTTATCTATGTTTCCAAGAACTTATTATTTAGTTTTTGAACACTTCTTATTAGGTTTAGGTTTAGTTTAAGTGTTTAACCTAATGTAAAAGGTTATAAATACCTCAAGGAACACATTATTCAGTGCTTTTTGATTAATTGAATTTCTATTTTGTTTGCTTTCAAGAAAATAGTGTTATTGTGTGCAAGTAAGGTAAGTGATTTGCTTTAATTATTGCATTAAGAAATTGAGAGAATTTATCCTAAGGTAAGTTTCTTGTGATATTCAATCAGTTTCTATTCTATCTTTTCCTTGTTATCTATGTTTCCAAGAACAAGTTTCATAGGGATTTAGTAGAGAAGGTGTTTATCCTAAATCTTGTTTTCTATCAAAGTGTGTGTCTGGGGTTTCTAGATCTTTATATCCACGAGGCTCCGTATCATATCCTCAATATCAAATTTTCCTTCGTTGAAATGTCATAAGTCAATATACCCTGCACCATAACTCATTCAATTCATCAATCAAGGGTTAGAGGTAAGCATTAATCTTGGCTTTGGGATTATCAAGACCAGGGAATATATAGGCTAGGAACAAATAAGGATCTTTCATGCATATCTTAGAAGGAAGGTTATAGGGAGTAATAACCATTGGCCAACAAGAATAGGATTTACTAAATTGATCGTTCAAAGTAAAACCATCGAAACAAAGCCCTAACCTAATATTTTGGGGATCGGAGGAAAAATTAGTGTAGGTTCGTTCAAAAAGTGGCCAAGCCTCAATTTGAGATGGATGTGTCATTACACCATCATTCTTTTTATTCTCAATATACATCTCATGTGAGGTGTTGAGCTCACTGATTCATATTGAAATATCCTCTATCATATAAGCCATGCTCGAGTCATGGAGTTATATTAAGAGGTTGTCACTATGCTAAGAAAGCTTTAAAATATGGAAAATATAATACATGGCCCTTTAACTGGACACTTTATTACTAAACAATAGTTCATAAATTTCATCATCTCTGATACATAGAGAATAAAATAATTACAATTTAAAAGAAATTGTGACTAACATAATACATAGAACTTGCTTTCGACTAGCCGCTAGCTAGCTTCAATAGTCTCTTGGTCTGGTTTGCACCCAAGATTTGCTCAGTGAATGTCCTTGTACACCGCCTCGCACTTGACTTCCAACTTGGGTGCTGGAATGTTTATGGAAAAGAAAAACATACAAATAGGCAGTGAGAACCTAAAGTTCTCAGTAGGTAAACTCAAACCAATCTCAAAGTGTCGTCATAAATATTCTAGCCGCTTTGGTTTATTATGAAAATATGAGCACATATACTCAAATAGTGGTTCAATTTTAAGTTGAAAACACTTTTCTCGAAGCAGGTTATATTTTAACAACCACATGCCATATCATATGACAAACATAGAAATATGAATAGTATAATATGCTTCAACAAAAATCATAATAACATTACGACTTAATGAGATAATTGAAGATACACATATAGATGCTCATAATTGACTGTATGCAAGTGCACTTGACTTAATTTGTATTTTTCTTTAACTTGCAACTTAACCTTGCTCTTCTGTACTTGGTCCCCTGGAGGTGAATGGCCTCCCTTACCCCTGGGTAATAGCCTGCTTTTCAGGTCCGAACTTGTACCTATACATGAGTGACGAGTTTACTTTCCATGACCTTCACACCGGTCTATTCCCCTTGAATCTGGTCGAGGGCTAACCCAAGTCTTAGACAGTACCGCTCTAGCCCACGCTAGCTGGGTCTATACCATGCTTCACGTGGTAGCTTGGTACATCTTTCTTGCACGTTCTCATAAATCTTATTCTTCTTTGGACATGATTATATATGCATATGCTACATGCATTCATTCATATACTTCATATCATACTTAAATCATTCTTGCATATATAAATCTTATGAGCATAACATATAAATGTTCATAACAGTTATATAATTCACATATTTCTGTCGGAATTTGGTAGCATAACTGATCGAGTCCGCTTCCCCATGAATAGTGCTAGACTACATGAAGGATCAATCAAGCAACAAAACCAACATAGAGCATCAAGTTTTATAACAACAATATCAATCATATAATATGCCAACATAAATACTTAACTTAGGTTTTTTGCTCATTCTATTGAATTCTGCCCGATTTTTGTATAACCCACCTTTAGTCCAATTCAACTCATTTAAACCTGGTTTTGTATATGTCATAGCTCTATGTGTCTAGTTTCCAACCCTTTTGGTCCCATCTCATTTTGATTTGTATAACTCAAGTTATAAGTATTTTACCTCAGACTACCCTGTTCTTAGCCAGAATTGTGCTCTTATAGGTGAAAATTCACTAAAAATAGAAATCCAAATGAAATCATACAAAATTTATATCAAATTAAAACTAACAGAACACACTTTCAAATGAAATAAGTTTCATGTTATTTGCATGAGTATATTTTGAGATATAAGCCCCGAAACTTGACCCTACTGGACTACTCTATTCTAGACTGGTTTAGACTCAAGTCAACTTCATTGATGTGCTAGCAACGAATCTGATTCTGAAATTCTCATGGGATGTTCCTTATATGTTAGCTTTAAAAAAACTTTGGCTTCACTCAATTTGGAGTTGTGTAGGGTGAGTTACACCCTTCTCAACTCATACTACCCGGATAAGGATCCAGATTTCTAGGTTAAATTTCAAAAATTCATAAATAATGCTATACTAATCCAATGGCCTTATATTTTATATGTATGGAAAGCCCTGAATGTATAGTTTCATATAAAAATGGATTTAGCAAATTTAACCAGCTGTAGGCGAAGCTGTACACTCTTCCATACAGACCATCGAGGGGAAAACCCTAACAGCTTCTTGAATTCATGTTTTCCTTAAATCAATCCATCCCATCTTCAATTCAAACTTACATATACACCTTAAACCAACCTTAATTCATCATCCCCACCCCTCACAACATCAGAATCATGGATGAACAAGGGACCCTAGGCAGCCCCAAATCAAAGAAAAGAAGGAGAAAGTTGAAATTCCTACCTTGGTGGTGTGAAATCTTTGTGGAACTTGATCTTGGAGTGAAGTTGATGGTTGGAGCTTTAGCTTGGGGATGAGAGGAAGTGGAAGAAGATGAAGGAAAGTGGGACAATGAGGCTGGTTGTGGGGAGGCCAAAAATTTGAGGGGAGAAGGAAGAAAAAGAAAATGAAAACTTATGAAGGAAGTTAGCTTTTGATTGGTGGACTTCATCTCACATTCAAACTTAACTTGGCTGCCCTCTTTTGGGCTGATTTGTGGCACCACTTGTGAGAAGTGTTGGCTAAATCTTGGCCATCCATCCTAGGGTTCTCACAGTATAATTTCTAGTGGCCTGGTTCTGATAGTTTAAAATATCGAATCTTCGCCGATTTTCTTCAAATCGCCAAAACTTTACTAAATGACTCTGAAAGAATTTTTTATATCTCTATTCTAATTGTTCCTAAGCCTCATCTATCTATTTAACATCTAATTAACTCCTAATTAATATTTAATTAATTCCTAATTACCCTCACATAACTATTGACACCGAATAAATAGATTAACGGTGTAAATTAGACGTTTTCGCAAATTCGGAGCTTTTTTGTTTTCTGTTTTCTATAACTAATGGCATTTCCGTAATTTTGAGCAAGTACAAGGACGTCCTACATCATTTGACACCCGACTGCCTCCATGGCCCAATTGGTAGAGATTTAAATTTCTACGGGTTCACCACATGATTTTGCTCTGTTTAAAATCTCATTCTGCTAATTCTACAGATGTGGGGATACGAAGGTCAATTCATGAAAAGTTCTAGGGTTATTGTGGAAATAATTCTTTAGGGTCAAAATATAATTTCTAAAAATTCTAGGCATCTCTGTAATTAACAAAAGTTTATAGGGTTACTTTTGTCATTTCCTAATTTTTAACATATAGCAGTGCCATATTTTCAACGGCAGTGTTACACTACCCTATAATTCCAAGTGTGAGGATCGTCATGGCATAGCGCTGCCTAAGAAATTCTCACACTGCCTAAGGGAAATAATTTAAAGTTTCCATTACGTTCTGTGTACGAAAGTGGGAATGTTACATTGTACCCACCTTAAAAAGAATTTTGTCCTCAAAATTCTAGGATTAAGAAAGGTTAAGGAAAAATCTTTTTAACTTATAGGGATACTCCCCTTTTCGAGTTTGTATCTTGTCTTGAGATTACTTGCCGGTAGCTATGAGGTATTGTCTTAATACATACAAAAGATCCATAAGGGTTATGTTAGTGCCCAAGCTTGCCTAGTCTCTATGACGCTTTGAATCATTGTTCAGTTTATTGGAGACTCTTACTTATCTCCCTTGCTCTATATTCTGCTACTCCTGCTTTGTGGTAGCTACTAAATCTTCCGCTATCTGTACATGAGACCTCAGATATTCAACTCATGAAGATTTGTGATTGCAAAGATTAGCAGCTATCGTCGTAATTGACGTCAATATGTAGTAATGATGATGCCTGTGTCAAGTTTTAGGAGGTTCGTATATCCTTTCCCAAGATTCTTATTCGCTCAGCTACCCTTAGTTCAATAATAAATTCGTCTTCGATACGGTTCTTTAGAAACATAGGCTTAGGCCTCTTCTCAAGATTATGACTAGGAGCCTTATCTTAAAGCTCTTTCTTCTTGGTAAAATTTGCCTTGTGCCTAATGCCTCTAGGAAAATTTCAGGTCGCTCCCATTATACGGATTAAGTCCTAAGGCTCATAACTCTTTCTATTAGTCTGATATCCTTCTTGATTCCTAGTTATTAAGATACAGGCAATTTAATGTGAAAACCAAAGTTAAAAGTCAGATCCTTTTATCAGAGCTGCAGAGTTTCCTTACCATATTGTCTTACAAGATGCCTTTCCAATATCTGTGCAGAGAGTTGTCATGGATTATTTGGGTGCCAAAATATACTTTGTTTCGCTGATGTTCTGATCCATCATCAAGTTCATCAAGTAAATTCCTCATCCTCCTTGTCATATGTTTGGCTGCTTGTGCGCTATGTTTTCCAGTAAACTTTCTAATACTTGTGCCTTGGCCCCTAATTACCAACTGAAGAAGCTCTGCTATTACGAAAACTATTAGCTACTGCAGCAATCAACTTCAACAATTAGTGCTCATAGTGGCTTTGCTGGAGTTTTTTGAGAAATTAATCAAGCCATATTCAAACTCTTGCCTACCTGATCTTCTTTGATCGGTGATGAATCCTTTCCCGTTAGGTTTTAGGTGTAAGGCTAGAGTTCCCTTCTAAACTATAACTATGGTCCTTGCTTCGAAATCTCTCTTTTTCTCGTGGACTTTATTCCATTTCTCATTATTTGTAAATCAAATCTCGTGTCATTCTTGTTGAACTTCTCAATGATTGTTGCGATACTTGTTCCCTTCAAAATATGATCAGCTTCACATAAGAAAAGGATTGTGGGACAGCAGAAGTTCCTACCACTTTTCTACTTTCTTCAATTGGTTAGCATGGAGATTCCTCAACTATTGTGTTGATGTCCACCTCTCACTTTTGTGGGCACCAATGTTACCAATCTCATTGAGGTTTTGTCCTAATACAATATATAGAATTGTGTTAGTTTTAGTGGCTAAATCTCATATTACCCTAACTGCTAAGCCTTCTGGCTATTCTTCATAATATCTTGGCCCTAGGATGTAATCCATTTGCTGTGAGAGATGGGAATGATGGTCTTGCTTCCCTATTGAAGTTACAATATGAGGACTTCCCAAAAGGTCACCCATCATAATATTACTCTTGTCCGAGTACGCTTAACTACGGAACTCTAATGGAACCTAGCGCATTGGTGATGATCGCATTTAATCTGGCCCAAGGTATGGAGACTCTTCTAACTGCCTCTAATTCCAACATCGTAACCTTGCCCCTCATGGGGCACGCTTCCAAATCCTTTTTGATCATATATTGGTGCATCATCCGGTCTTGCTTAGGGTGCATTAGGTCTATTGCACTTATGACCGGTGCCAAGGCAACCCTACTTGGTATTTCGTACACAATCTTATTTGCACCGTAATCTCATACTAGGTAGCTTTTCTCTTTTTAATGGGTCAATCAGAAATCCAAACTTCCTCTTTTCCTACCTCGTTCCTACTATGTTCTATTGTTCCTACCTTGCTGTCGCTTCCTTGGTTTATTGAGATCAATTATACTTTAAGTCTTTATTACTCTTGCTTGAATCTGAATACATTCCTTATTAAGTTACTCCACCCATAGCATATATAATGGTACCTAAAGGCAATTGTTAGACTTTGCCTTTCTTCTCTGAATAGCCTTATTCCTCTACTAATAACGTGTTGAAGATGATCCTATCATCCAGTTCCTGTGGTGGTTGAGGTTGATAGAATTTAAATATGACTAGATTTTCTAGCACTTCCTTTATCCTTAAAAGATAGGAAAAATTACACTTGGTTCGTATGCCACCTCTTGTCTGAAAGTGTTCCTACTTCAGGCTAGTAGGAGATATACTGCCTCTTTCTCTTGTTACACTTATAACTTCATTTGCTTTCCATATTGTGTATAATCGTATCTCTATCTTGATTCAATATACAGCTAGATGGGTCTTGTTACAGTTTGCTCAATCGTTTCCCTTTCATAGCCAAGATTCCACTTAGTACTCTTCCAATTTGCAATCGCTATAAGGCTAGTTCCCTGTACCCTTGAGGAAGAAACCACTCCATCCTCTGGACGGGGACTTAAAAAGGTCTCCCGTATACCTAACCGAAGCTTCTGCCCTAAGCTTCTTTCATTGATTCTCTGTTTCATTCATCCACTCTACAAATTTCTTAATGAAGAATCAGGTCTTTATAATATGGTGTTACCACAATCCAAAGTAAAAACCATTGACTGAATTTGCTGGCGAGGTACCTTTAGGGTAATCTCATCTACGAAGAAAATAAGGGCACTATCCAGGCCACATAAGATAACCTCATCAACGAGTAATCACCTTACTCCTGTCGAGTATTAAAGTTACAAAACTAGGTAGAAGAATCCCCAAGATTCAAGCTAGAGAAGATAGTCTGGATTGGGTACTCGCAATGAAGCTTGAAACAAGCCCCATCAGGGTGAAGAAGATTCTTACTCCACTCGTTTCCAACTAAGATCCTACCCTTGATGATGGGAAATCTTCAGCTACTCGACAACACTTTACAAACAACCTTTTTCAATATAGCTAAGTTTCCTATGTCCATAACAAACCGTCTGACATAATTCCTTTAATCGAATCCCCGATTCTCTGCACTCCTTAACTTGCTCAATTATCTGCCCCTTTATGCCATTACTATTTGCTAGGAGTTTCGCCCCTCATAATTATGTTTAGAAGGTTCCTAATAAGTCTGCAGGGTGTCATAGGTCTCTGCCTACATAAAACTTTATATTGAGGTGATCAGGCTCAATATTCAGTCAAGTGCAACAGATAGTCCACAACACTCATAGCAAGACAACAATGCAAAATCTTCTATGTCCTCGTCACGTAAGGACCTAAAGCATGGTTTATCTAGACTCGCAGAGTATGCTTCAGAAGCATAGTTAGTCCATCCACGGGCCTATACAGGACGAACTGCTCTGATACTAATAAATGTAACATCCTCTATCATATAAGCCATGCTCGAGTCATGGAGTTATATTAAGAGGTTGTCACTATGCTAAGAAAGCTTTAAAATATGGAAAATATAATACATGGCCCTTTAACTAGACACTTTATAACTAAACAATAGTTCATAAATTTCATCATCTCTGATACATAGAGAATAAAATAATTACAATTTAAAAGAAATTGTGACTAACATAATACGCAGAACTTGCTTTTGAATAGCCGCTAGCTAGCTTCAATAGTCTCTTGGTCTAGTTTGCACCCGAGATTTGCTCAGTGAATGTCCTTGTACACCGCCTCGCACTTAATTTCCAACTTGCGTGCTGGAATGTTTATGGAAAAGAAAAACATACAAGTAGGCAATGAGAACCTAAGATTCTCAGTAGGTAAACTCAAACCAATCTTAAAGTGTCGTCATAAACATTCCAGCCACTTCGGTTTATTATGAAAATATGAGCACATATACTCAAATAGTGGTTCAATTTTAAGTTGAAAACACTTTTCTCAAAGCGGGTTATATTTTAACAACCACTTGCCATATCATATGACAGACATAGAAATACGAATAGTATAATATGCTTCAACAAGAATCATAATAACATTACGACTTAATGAGATAAATGAAGATGCACATATAGATGCTCATAATTGATTATATGCAAGTGCACTTAACTTAATTCGTATCTTTCTTTAACTTGCAACTTAACTTTGCTCTTTTGTACTTGGTCCCCCAAAGGTGAATGGCCTCCCTCACCCCTAGGTAATAGCTTGCTTTTCAGGTCCGAGCTCGTACCTATACATGAGTGACAGGTTTAATTTTCCCCAATCCTCACACTGGTCTATTCCCCTTAAATCTGGTCAAGGGCTAGCCCATGTCTTAGACAGTACCGCTCTGGCTTCCAACCCTTTTGGTCTCATCTCATTTTGATTTGTATAACTCAAGTTATAAGTATTTTACCTCAGACTGCCCTGTTCCTAGCCAGAATTGCGCTCTTATAGGTGAAAATTCACTAAAAATAGAAATCTAGATAAAATCATACAAAATTTATATCAAATTAAAGCTAACAGAACACACTTTCAAATGAAATAAGTTTCATGTTATTTGCATGAGTATATTCTGAGATATAAGCCCCAAAACTTGACCCTACTGGACTACCCTATTCTAGACCGGTTTAGACTCAAGTCAAGTTCATTGATATGCTGGGAATGAATGACAATGAATCTGATTCTGAAATTCTCATGGGATGTTTCCTTATATGTTAGCTTTCAAAAACTTTGGGTTCACTCAATTTGGAGTTGCGTAGGGTGAGTTACACCCTTATCAACTCATACTACCTGGATAAGGATCCAGATTTCTAGGTCAAATTTCAAAAATTCATAACTAATGCTATACTAATCCAATTGCCTTATATTTTATATGTATGGAAAGCCCTGAATGTATAGTTTCATATAAAAATGGATTTAGCAAATTTAAATGGTTGTAGGTGGAGCCGTACACTCCGCTGTACTGACCGTCGAGGAGAAAACCCTAATAGCTTCTTGAATTCTTCTTGAATTCATGTTTTCCTTAAATCAATCCATCCCGTATTCAATTCGAAATCACATATACACTTTAAACCAACCTTAATTCATCATCCCTACCCCTCACAATATCAGAATTATGGATGAACAAGGGACCCTAGGCAGCCCCAAATCAAAGAAAAGAATGAGAAAGTTGAAATTCCTACCTTGGTGGTGTGAAATCTTGGTGGAACTTGATCTTGGAGTGAAGTTGATGGTTGGAGCTTGAGCTTGGGGATGAGAGGAAGTGGAAGAAGATGAAGAAAAGTGGAAAAATGGGCTGGTTGTGGGGAAGCCAAAAATTTAAGGGGAGAAGGAAGAAAAAGAAAATGAAAACTTATGATGGAAGTTAGCTTTTGATTGGTGGACTTCACCTCACATTCAAACTCAACTTGGCTACCCTCTTTTGGGATGATTTGTGGCGCCACTTATGAGGAGTGTTGGCTAAATCTTGGCCATCCATCCTAGGGTTCTCACACTGTATAATTTCTAGCGGTCCGGTTCTGACAGTTTAAAATATCGAATCTTCGTCGATTTTCTTCAAATCGCCAAAACTTTACTAAATGACTCTGAGAGAATTTTTTATATCTCTATTCTAATTGTTCTTAAGCCTCATCCATCTAATTAACATCTAATTAAATCCTAATTAATATTTAATTAATTCCTAATTACCCTCACATAACTATTGAAACCGAATAAATAGATTAACGGCGTAAATTAGATGTTTTCGCAAATTCAGAGCCTTTTTGTTTTCTGTTTTCTATAACTAATGGTATTTCCGTAATTTTGAGCAATTCCAAGGACGCTGTATATCATTTCACACCTGACTACCTCCATGGCCCAATCGGTAGAGATTTAAACTTCTACGGTTTCACCACGTGATTTTGTTCTGTTTAAAATCTCATTCTGCTAATTCTACAGATGTTGGGACATAAAGGTCATTTCATGAAAAGTTCTAAGGTTATTGTGGAAATAATTTTTTAGGGTCAAAATATAATTTCTAAAAATCCTGGGCATCTCTGTAATTAACAAAAGTTTACAGGGACACTTTTGTCATTTCCTAATTTTTAACATATGGTAGTGCCATATTTTCAACGGCAGTGTTACACTACCCTATAATTCCAAGTGTGAGGATCGTCATGGCATAGCGCTGCCTGAGAAATTCTCACACTGTCTAAGGGAAATAATTCAAAGTCTCCATTACGTTCTGTGTACGAAAGTAAGGATGTTACACATATAATCTTTTAAGTCTAAAAATTAGGGGCAAATAGTGCATTCTTTTTCGAGGAACATCCCTATGCCTTCCACTTTCCTTTCTCTTGGACTTAAACCTAGATTCTTCATAGAATTTGTGTAACACCTTACCAGATAAAGTACTATACTTAAGTCACAATAAATTATCTGATAAGTGATTACGTGTAGCGAGTTGATTAAATTCTGTTTTCTGTCTCATTATTAATTACCCACATGGAGATGACTATTTACGTAATAAATTTTTCTGCTTGACTGCGGAATCAATACTAGTTAATTGTTATACTGTAAATAATGTAACAAAAAAAAAATGCAATAAGTTGCAATATAAACAGAACTACTGCAAAATACATCATAAGTATATACATAGCTGTCTGTTTTCAAAATTTGTCAAACGATACATAAGACGGTGCAGGGTAATAAAAATGAGGCCACTAACATAAAATAAATCGGCCGATCCCTATGAACAATACCCTAGTTGGTCCCCATGGGACATTTCATGTACAACTCCTAATTTCTACCCATCTGTCCATGACCCAGACTGCCAAAAGAGGACCATTCTGTACATCTACTACTGCTACAGCATGCACACTATCTAAACAAAATCCGAAGAAAGAAATCCGTTTGCCATGGTGGCATCTGCAGGAGGGTGGTCTGCACTCGGAGCAGAGGACGAGGAAAAGGAACTCCCCGCCTCAGACGGATCCTCCTCAGACATCGAGACTGAGAGCATCTACTGCGATGGTGAGGCAGGAGGGGCCATAGGAGCTGGAGCTGTTGCCGCTGCTTGTGCTGCTGCTAGTGGAGGTGGAAATGGATAGGCCATGTAGAAGGGGATGGCGATATAAGGGATAGCGAGGTCAAAAAGCGGATGCATGAATAGCACAGCAAAATCTCTCTGGAAGAAAAAGTAAAGGTGAAACTGACATCCACCGGATATATACACGGAGTCCAAGAACGGGTCAAGGTGGATGTGGAGCTCGGGGAGCTCAATGAATAGAACTCCGGTTGCTACATTCTCCATGGTTTGAGAATGACGCGGAAATATACAGTAGGGTGAAAAATAAAGATTTCTCAGTAGGAGTTCATAATTTCTACATATCTGTCATCGCTGTCATTCCCAGTTGTTTCGGTCTTTCCATAATTTAAAATAGTATGACACAATAGTAATATTTAACTTAAATACTTATTTATAAAACATACACCAAAACAAGCTCAATTTTAGTTAACAGATATGCTATTGCAATTCAAACAGTAATTATAAGGAGACAATAATATATCAAGAATAATAAATAGGTAACTAGAATAGTCAAATAAGGAGCATCATACTGTACATATTACTGTGCAATTGGAAAATGCATCTTATCCTTGAAAGCTTTCGCCTCTTAAAACTTATTTCCATCCTTGGTCCCCTGGGAGTTATTGGCCATATACTCCTGGGTAATAGTCTGCTTTTCAAGACCGAGCTTGTTCCTATACAGGATTGCTGGGTTTACTTTCCCCGATCTTCCAACTGATCTATTCCCCTTAAATTCGTTCAAGGGCTAGCCCAAGTGATATGGAATCCTTTGTAATACTCATGAACTGCATGCATAACTAACTCTATTCTTTCAAACATCATGTGTTCATGCCATTGTAATTTACACACATATGAATTTCTTGCCAAAATTTCGGTGGCGCAATGGATCGAGTCCGCTTCCCCATGAATAGTGCCAGGCAACTAGTACAATTGTATAAACTTACAATTCAATATGGACTAGTAAAATATATATATATATATATATATATATATATATATATATATATATATATATATATATATTCATTGCATAATTCATCAATTTCAATTCAAGCATCAATAGGGTTTTCGGTTTATTCTCTCCTGTTCTGCCCAAGTTTGGTGTACTCCGCCCTTTTTTCAATTCAAATAATTTAAATTTAATTTTTGGATATATCATAGCTTTATATATCTAGTTTCCAATCCTTTTAATCCCATCTCATTTTGATTTGTATAACTCAAGATATAAGTATTTTACCTCAGGTTGCTCTGTTCTTAGCCAAAATTATGCTCTTATAAGTGAAAATTCACTAAACATAGAAATCTAAGTGAAATCATACGAAATTTATATCAAATTAAAGCTAACAGAACAAGTTTCAAATGAATTATTTCATGTCATTTTCATGAGTATATTTTGAGTTATGAGTCCCGAAACTTGACCTTACTAGACTACCTTATTCCAGCCCGGTTTAAACTTAAGTCAAATTCATTGGTGTGCTAGGAACAAATGGAAATGAATCTGATCCTGAAATTTTTATAGGGTGTTTCCTTACATGTTAGCTTTCAAACAACCTTGGGTTCACTCAATTTGGAGTTATGTAGGGTGAGTTATACCCTTCTCAACTCATACTGCCCAGATAAGAATCCAGATTTTTAGGTTAAACTTCAAAAATTCATAACCAATTCTATACTAATTCAATGGCCTTATATTTTATATGTATGGAAAGCCCTGAATGTCTAATTTCATATAAAAATAGGTTCATCAAATTTAATTGGCTGTAGGTAGAGCCGTACACTCTGTCGTACGAACCACCGAGGAAAACCCTAATAGCTTCTGAATTTGTGCTCTATTCTTCAAGCTATTTGTTATCAAACTCAATTTTAATCACAACATACATGCAAAATTAATCATAAACCATCATCATCACTCTACATAACATCAATATCATAGATTATACATGGCCTCCATGTAGCCCCAAATCAAAGAAAGTAGGATTTCCTACCTTGTCTAGTTGAAATTAGGTTGATTTAGTGTCTTTGATGGAAGCAACTTGTGATGAGACTTGAAGAAGGGAGGAGGATGGAGTGAAAATGAGAGTAAGGAGAAGAGAAATGGGATGAGCTTCAGTAGCTAAGGGGTGGCCGAAAATTACAAGAAGAGAAGGAAAGAAAAGGTGAAGATTTTTTTGAAGCATTTCTCTTTGATTGGTGGATTTCACCTCATCATCCATTTTAGCTTGGCTTCCCATCCTCAATGGTTGATCAAGGCGCCATATGACGGGGTGGTTTGGCTAAATCTTAGCCATTCATCCTAGGGTACTCATAGCAAAATTTCTATTGGTCCGGTTCCGACAGTTTAAAATACCGAAATCTTGCCGATTTCTCTTAAATCGGTAAACCGGTTTGAAAATTTTCTGTGGGGTTTCCTATGCTCCTAATCTAATTCCATCAAGCCTAATCTTTTTAAATCACACTTAATTGACTTTAAGTAAATGTTTAATCAAATTTTGATTAAGCCCACTTATTTGATAAAAATCGAATAACTCAGTTGTTAACGATAAAATTTTTCGGACGTTACAATTTGCAATGAGATAAGGCAATATCATCTTTAAAATAAAGCATGCACCCTTTCACACAACAATTAATCTTTTCTTTATTCAATTGTAGTTTAGAAACTAACCTCTTAGCTTGGTAAAAGCCCTTAGGAAAGGAGTCAAGTTGTGGACTAAGCTCCCTAATCAAATCAATCGAATGCTAGCTCTGATTCGCTTCCGACTTAATACTCATAATCTTTACTACCAAAGATAACTCTAATGCACACAACTTCCCATAAAGGCTCTTTTATTGTCTCTAACAGACTATAAAACCTTTCAGCGTCTGGATTTGGAACCTTGATGGAAGGTTGGGAACAAATTCCAAATTCAAATCCAACGATATCGAAAACTGTAACACCCTAATAAACCCATACTACGCTTAAGTCATATTACGGCGTTTTATTAGTTGTTACTTATGCTCGTGGAAAACTAAACTTCACTTGAAATTAAGTTACGCGGAAAATACGATAAGATTTTTCTTTGAAATACGTCGTCGCTTAGCAGCATTTTGAAAAGTAAAGCCTTGAGCGAGAAGATAGCTAGAGAAAGAGCGTGTTGCATAAAATACATACCCAAATTCGTAAAACATGAGAAAGGTAAACAAATAATAATTCACAAATATATTGCATTATATAGGAAATCATTACATTGATACGAGTTCATAATATATATATACATACATATCAGCATTACAGCGAAGGAGGCTCATGGTCGGGCCATGATCCAAATACTAGATACTAAGTACAAATTTAGATGACAAAGCCCAACTCAAAAAGAAATATGTGAAGGTGCAGAGCGATGGTCGCTACAAGTCCCAAAACAGCTGTGTCTTGCATCCGACGTCACACGTCTGCTCACAATGTGGGGGATCCACGCTCCACTCAACCGGATGTGCCATCGAGATCTGGTGACGATGCGGAAGAATAACTAGGGTGAGAAATGGAATTTCTCAGTAGGACTCGAACCCGACACGAAAGTGTCATCGTCATCGTCCCAGCCACTTCGGTTTTATTAATGAAAATAGTGAGCATTCATAAGATTCCGTTCTTAGGTTTTTTAAAACATGAATATCCGAAGCGGATTCAATTTTAACATAATCTCTAATCATTTATATCATAACATACATAAGCACAAATATAATTACATAAAACATGCATGTCCATGCCATAAGATTCTCTTAACTTCTTTCCCTTTCTAGGGTTTAGACCGAAGTCCCTTTTCTTTTCTTAACTTGACTTTATCTTTTCACCCACTAAACATAAGTGGTAATGAGCTCATACCATGGCCGTCGCCACCATAGAATTTCAGTACTTACACTAGCTGGGTCATGCCATGCCTCATGTAAGACCTATCCTCTATACTCACACTAGCTAGGTCATGCCATGCCTCATGTGAGTCGTGGGTGAGGGGAGCTTAAATTAGATCACCTTCCCTTTTGAAGGATCATACCTTAGTTCATCTTTTTCTTATTAAAGCTTATGATGCAAAGTTATTCTAATTCTCTTCCACATTTAAGCGTTACGTATCGCCGTCCCCAAATGTGGTTCCTTTATTAGTCACCTCTGGGCGTTACGTATCGCTGTCCCCAGGGTGTTCATATTTATTAATCCTTTCATGTATAGCATTAAGCATCATGTCATCAACATATCATATGCATATCATTATCATTCATTATCATATCGTCATCATATCATTATCATTCTTATCATCATCGTATCACTATCATAATCATCATCATATCACATCATCATAATCATGATCATCATCATATCATATCATAATCATCATCATCATATCATATCATCATCATTATTCATCATCATCATAGCATCATGCTTGCACATAAACATAAGGCATATCCTTAAGCAAAGTTTTATGAGCTTAGCTTAGTAAATTTAGTGCAAGCTTTTAATTGAGGTTACCTCTTGTATAAATTCTCTTATTGGGCATAGGGCCACTTTCATCCATTATCCTTTTTGAAACTTTTAAGTTGAATTATGAGGGTTTTCCAATACTTAATGTGAGGGTCTTAATGTTTTAAAGCTTATTTCTCATTAACCTTTAAATTTTACCATAACCAGTTTTACTTTTACGGTGGGGCAGTAACTTCAAAAATTCACCATAATTTCATCTTTTACTCTTTTGTTTCGAATTTTTGTGTGGATATACTTCTCTGAGTCTATTTTTAAACAAAATAAGCCCCACTTAAAAATTCATTTTGTAGTTTGAGTTATGCACATTTTATTCTGACTGTTCAGACTTGAAAGTTCATCTCGGGTCAGTGACTTTTAAACATTACTGTGAACTTATCACAAGGAATCTGCCAAAACTGTTTTATGGGGATGTTCCTCTATGTCTTAACTTTCTAACAAACTTGGTCCCACTAAAAAATGTTCTGTATAACTTGAGTTATGTACGTTTTATTACCCACTGCCCGGACAGAAACCCATCCAGGAACAGTAAACTTTGAAAATTCATATCTCTCTCGTTTTAAGGCTAAATCTCACATATTTTATATGTATATAAATCTCTATGAGTCTATTTTCATAGAAAATTAGTTTCGTTCCATTTGGAGTTATATTGAAAGAGTTATTGATCGTGCCATACAGACTGCCAGAATTTTTCTAGTTTTCACGGTTTTGGTTTCAAGGAGTTTTCTTGTAAGAACATTAAGTCTTTTCTTCAAGTGACCATTTTCCTCTTCCAAACCACTTTTATACTTTGAGATCTTGGTAAAAATCAATACTTTGAGTTCTAAAATGTTGGGTTCAACATAAAACAAAATGCACATCCAAAGTCATTTTCCAAGAGAAGAGCAACCATCACACACAACTTATAACAAGAGCATAGCCATGAGGCCTTTAAAGCAAGTCCTAAAACCACCTAGCTATGGAGAGCTTAGGAGTTCTAGAGCTTGAAAAACATTGAAGAGAAAGGGGTTAGATTCACTACCAAATGAGTTTCTTGAGGAGTAGAAAGATTTGATGGGTTGGAGTTGACCTTCCTCCTCCTTGAGCTTGATAATGGGGCTAAGTGAGTGTTTGTTTTGCTTCCTCAAGAACCAAAGAGGGTGGTCCTTGAAGGGCTTGTGGAATGGTGAAAGGAAAGAGAGTTGGAGGGGGTGTGAAAGTGGGAAGAAGAACAAGAGGAATTGGAAAAGTAGAAGGGCTAGAATGAGGCTTAAAGAGAAGTGAGAGCTTAGGCTTGTAGTGAGAGGGTGAAAATCACAAATGAGAGAGTGGGGGGGCTGTTTGGGGCGCAAAAATGGGGAGAAGTAGGCTGATTGCTTTGCTTTTCCAACAAACAAGAGAGAGTAGGTGAGTCTTACTTCTTTTTCAAGCAAAAGAGCTAGGAACCTTGGGATAAAAGGGTGAGTTGTGTTTCCTTTGAGTCTTGGCACTTGGGTAAAGACTTGTAGTGTTTCCTTTCAAGTGGTTAAAAGCATGATCTACCCTAGGATTGGCATTGGATGGTTGTGATCACTCCAAGTGTCACAATCTTGATGGAGGAGAGTAGATCTTTTGTCTTGACTCAAGGAATCTACTAACATGGACTCTTGATCTAGTGATGTATAATGAGAAAGCAAATGGATGGTTGGATATGGCTCTTGCTTTGACCAAACTTTCAAACAATAATTAAGGGGAAGTTTCTACATCTTTATAATTGTTACAATTATCTAAATGTTAATTAATTCAATTGGTTTAAATTGCTCTTTAACCGATTTCGGTTAATTACATCTTTAAGACGTTTTTCCTCTTAAAAGAATTGATCTTATGAATTATGTAATTAGGGTTTAGAATTAATCTATCTCAATTGGTAAGGTAGAACAATTGTCTTGTAATTAATTAATAAGATTGGATTAGCTTAATTACATTTCTAAGTTACGAATTAATGAGGTTCGAATAATTAGGTTTTAATTAAACCATTTAGTGCATTATGATTCAATTATTGACTTGACTCAATTCACTAAGCTCTTGCTCATTGAGATTAGCCGATTAGTCCTCAGTTAATCGTTAATCTCTCTAATTAGCCAGGATCATTGAGCTAATTAGCTTAGACAAAAATTGGGGATGTTACAAAAACCATTTTTGTTATCCTCCTAAGTCGCATTACCCATATCTCAGTCAACTATTGGACCCCACTACTAGAACTACCTCCAAAATAATCCATACTAAAATGATCCTCCCTGGTAGAAACTACCTCATGCTCAATCCAAACCTAATAATGAGGCATGAACCTATCTTGGTACAGATGAAACCTAATGGTCTCAACATATAAATACTTTCTACATCTACACCTACCACATGAATACCTAACGTTCCCTTCACTTAAGAATGGTTGTGATTGACATGCAACACCTATGAATTCCTTAACACTCACATAAAATTTTAGTTTAATACCCACTCAACCTGAGTGCAACCTATTATACATCCATAAATGATTTTTGGCAAATATTGCTCTTGAGCAATATTTAACTTCTAAAAATTAAACACAAAACTTATCAATCCTAAATTGGATAAGAGTCTCCCTTGTATATACACATATAACCCTTAAATATTCGATTAGGAGTCTTCCCTAGGATTAATTTATTTTAATCTAAAAATAACAAATTAATTAAACAAAATTTGGGCCGAGTTTGCCATTGTATTAGGAGCCTCTGCTTATTAGAATAATACACATTTTTAGTTACGTCAACAATTTAAAAAATAACAAAATTTTCACAAAGTCTCCCCTTCGATTAGATGATTCCCATTACATAATTTATCTTTAAATTGAAAACAATATATTAGTTAAACAAAACTAGGGCAAAGTTTCCCCTTAAATTAGAAACCTCAATGAATTCAACAATCAAATCAAATAATTAAAACATGTACAATTATGAAATTCAATCAACCCCATAAACCATTCTAGAGCGCACCCTCTTACTCCACAACATGTAGGTATGCATTACTATAGTACACAATTCAAACTATTGGAAGGAACACTAAGGCTTCCCCTGGTCACGTAATCTTATTCTCCTTCTTCAACCCTCAACTCAATCCAAGAAAACATAAGTCTCTAATTTTGCATAAAACTTAATTGAACTTACAAACTACACATTATGCTTACCTATACTCCAAATGTTATTCTCCAATCTACAATTAGTGACAAATGTCTCTTTCAAAGTGCTCTTTATTAAACAAAAGAAGAAAAACATTTAGTTAAATAAAGTTCCTAACTAACAACTTTGAGTAAATAAATAGAATGGAAAAAAAAAAGCCAAATGAAAAAAATAAATTGATTGAAAAGCTCTACATAGTACTAGAAACACAATGGTGGTCTCCAACAGTGTTGACAAGGCTCTAACGTCAGTGGTGGAGTATGTGGCCATGGGTGGTAGTAGGAAGAAGTAGAGACAGAAAGAGAAGATCGAGAAGGGGAAGAAAAATGGGAGAGGAAGAAGGGGTTTTCATGCTTACACGTCCATGTTCTTGCATTACCGATGGACGGTGATTAAATTATGAAATGAATTGTATCATTAAATTAATTACTAAGAGAAAATTCATCGATAAATAAAAAAATAGGCTAGACGAAGAGCCATTGGTGCCAACATCTAAATTTTAAATATCGAAAAAATTTCGTTGGTAATTTAAAAATGAATTAAAATTATTTTTGTATAGAAGTTAATTAAAAATTAAAATTACTAGCTGATTTTATGTTAGTAATTTTAATTTTTAATTAAACACAAGTAATTTCTATTAATAAAAATTAATGATGAATGGCTTCATTAGTAATTTTCTAATTTGAAAAACTAAAAACAAAAAATTAGAGCAAAACGTCTATTGCTGAAAAGGTAGAGACGGAAATGGCAGGAGCCAGTTATATACAATGAGTCCATTATGGGATCATGGTGGAGCTGCAGGTCCGGGATCTCAATAAACAGAGTGACTGTCAAGTCCATCACCAGGATCTGAGAATGATGTGAAAACACAAAGCGAGGTGAGAATTTAAAGAAATTCTCAGTAAGATTCGAATACGGTATTTAACTGACGTCACATTCATTCTTAGTTGCCTCAATTTTTATTTAATTATAAAAACAAGGAATCAAATTGAACTATCCACATTTAATAAGTTTAAGAAAGCTTCTGATCCGAGGCAAGGTTCAATTTTACTTAAGACAGCAAAAGAAACAGATTAAACTACTAAATAGTGATCTACAGAATAATGAGCAGAATAAATGACCATACAGTAGTAGGTAAACATCACAATTAAACTATAAACAATTGATAATGACTATTCAATGCAACTATGCAAAAACTCATTCTTAAACTTATCTTCATAAACTTTTCCATTACTTGGTCCCTTGGGAGTTCTTAGCCATTTAGACTCCTGGGTAATAGTCTGCTTTTCAGGATCGAGCTCATTCCTATACAAGAATATCGGGTTTACTTTCCCCAACCTTCCCACCGATCTATTCCCCTTAACTTTAATCCAGGGCTGGCCCAAGTATCATGGAACTTTCATTATAATATAACCTTTATAACTTTTTGCAAAATGCACATGCATCCGAATGTGTATCATACCTCATGCATAGGCTTTATCGAAATTTCAACAGTATAACGGAACATATCCGCTTCCCCATAAATAGTGCCAATACTCAGAACACCAATTTCTCATAGAAATCATAACATTTCATTCATATTTCAAACATCAAATTCATGGTACAATTACTGCAATTAAAACATTATTGTTGTCTCAACACTTGCATTCAACCTAGCTTTTGTAAATCAGGCCAAAATTCTATTTAACTCATCTGGACCTCAATTTTGGATATGTTAAAGTGTTATGTGTCTATTTTCTAACCTCTTTAGTCCATCTAATTTTGATAAATATAGCTCAAGTTATTTAAGTTTTATCCCGGCTTGCCTTATAGCTGGCCAGAATTACACACTTAAAAGTAAAAATCCACTAAAAATCGAAAACTAGTTCAAATTATACGAAATTGGTCTCATATTAAAGCTAACAAGACAATATTTCATTTGCAATAAGTTCCATTTCATTTTATTTAGCAAAGCTAGAGTTATAAGCCTTGAAATATTTCCTTCCTGAACTGCCCTGTTTTGGTTCAGTTTGGACATAGGGCAATTTTCTCGAAACACTGGGAGCAAACAAGACCTTATCTAACTCTGAAATTTTTATGGAAAATTCTCTTATGTGTAAGCTTTCTAAAAAAGTTAGTTTCATCCAATTCCAAGTCATACAGGGCAATTTTGCCCTAAACAACCTAGTCTGTCCAGAATCAAACACAAAAACCTAGGTCAAACTTCCAAAATTCATATCTCTCTCAATATTAATTCTTAATCGATTTTAACATAAAAAACAGCCAACAAACCAACCAAAGATCATCATATTCATTCAATTATCACATCAAGAAGTGAGAAAATAAAGCCATAATAACCAAAATAACAAGAACAAAATTGAACCTCTACCTCTTTGTATGTGATTTTGCTAGATTTTGGAGTTTGGATTGATAGAACCTTATCAAACTTGAAGGTTTGGTGGAGTTCGTTGAAAGGAGAAGAGCAGAAGAAGGCTGGAATCAGAGGAGAAGGAGGCGCAATCAGCATGAGAGGGAAGAGAGAAAATCTGATTTAAATATAAAGAGTGTAGTTGGAATTGTGAGTTTTGATTGGCTAAATTTTTGTGGTTAAAGTTCAGTCATATCTTCCTCTTTTGTGGCCTTGGTGGCACTGAAACACCCTACTAATTTAATTTTATGCTTAAGTCATAGCATGAAATTAAGTAGATTGCATTACTGTATTAATGCTCCATTTATGTTCTTTTTTTTTTTTTATAACATAAGAAATGGAACTCTGTATAATGAACATGGCAGACTTTAATTTATTGCAACGGAAAAGATAAGAGCAATAATATATATATATACTGTCAACGGTAAATATGCATACAAATATATGTAAGAAGCCACTGTCTCGGTTTATGTACAAGTTTCAAAATAGGATACATAAGTGGGGCCGTGTACCAAAAAGACATAAGGCCCATGTCAGTCAACCTAATCCTATATGGTCCTCAGAGGACATTTCAAAAGCCTACCACTAGATCTATGACCCAAAGCTGCATGCTGCCAAAAGAGGGTCATGCTGTACAATACTACCTGTGGCTGACCTACTTAGTCAGGTAGCCATTGGCCATATCAGGCCCGGCTAGTGAGTAGTCAGTATTGGGTCCAGAGAGGAGGAGGATGATGAGCTGGTGGCCTCTGAAGGGTCGCTCTCAGAGCTGAGCGGGATGTCGGGTACTACCTGCGGAGGTGACTCTAGCGTAGGATCGGCAGGAGCTACAGGTGCTGCAAGTGCAGGAGGTGCTGGCGGAGAGTGTGCCACATTTAGTGGGACCTCAAAGTAAGGGGTGGCAGGATCAAAAACAGGGTGGTGTAAAGGGACAGTAAAATTCCTATCACTAAAAAGATAAAGACAGAACTGGCAAGGGCCGGCTATATATAGCAAGCCTACTGCAGGGTCATGGTGGAGCTGCAAGTCTGGGACCTCAATAAAAAGGGTAGCTGTCGTGTCCATCGTCCCCATCTGAGAATGAGGCGGAAATGCAAAACGAGGTGAGAATTCAAGAAAATTCTCAGTAGGGTCGTGCAAGACATTCAACTAACGTCGCGTTCACTCTCAGTTGCCTCGGGTTTTATTTAATTATAAAGACATGAGATTAAACTTAACTATTCATATTTAATAAGGTTGAGAAAGAGGTCTGGTTCGAGGCAAGATCCAGTTTTACTTAAGGCAACATAAGGGACAAAGTAAATTAATATCAACAATAAACAGAATAATGAGCATACAGCAGTAATTGAATTTAATAGACAAACTGTAAATGACTCATAATGACTATTCAATGTGATTATGCATTTAATGCAATCATGCAACTTGCTCTTGAGCCTTTCTTCATAAACTTTCTCATTCCTCATAAACTTTTCCATTACTTGGTCCCCTGGGAGTTCTTGGCCATTTTAGACTCCTGGGTAATAGTCTGCTTTTTAGGATCGAGCTCGTTCCTATACACGAATTGCCGGGTTCACTTCCCCGACATTCCCACCGATCTATTCCCCTTAACTTTCTATCTGGGGATAGCCCAAGTATCATGGAACTTTCATCATAACATATTCTTTGAGTTCATCATAACATAACTTTCATAGCTTTCTTGAAAATGCACATGCATCTACTTGTATTTCATAACTTATGCATATACTTTACCGCAATTTTGGCGGCATAACGGAATGTGTCTGCTTCCCCATGAATAGTGCCAGTACATCAGAATACCAATTTCTCATAGAAATTACAATATTACATGCATAATTCATCATGGAACTCATAGAAGCATTAGTCTCCTTAAGGCAGAATTACAGCCTCAACATAAATCGTTCAACCCGGTTCTTGTAAATCATGCCATAATTTCTACTTAACTCTTTTGGACCTCAATTTTGGATATGCTAAAGTGTTATGTGTCTATTTTCTAACCTCCTTAGTCCCATCCCATTTTGATAACCATAACTCAAATTATTCAGATTTTATCCCGACCTGCCCAGCAGCTAGCTAGAATTGCACACTTAAAGGTAAAAATCTACTAAAAATCGAAAACTGGCTCAAAGGATACGAAATTGGTCTCATATTAAACCTGATAGAACCATCTTTCATTTTCAAAAAGTCCCATTCCATTTGACTCAATAGGGCTTGAGTTGTAAGCCCCGAAACTTAACCTTCCTGAATTGTCCTGTTTTGGCCTGGTTTAGACATTGGGTAACTTCTTCAAATCACTGGAAATAACTAGGATGATAACAAACTTGGAATTTCTTTATATGATGTTCTCCTATGTGTAAGCTTTCCAACAAAATTAGTTTCACTCAATTTAGAGTTGTATAGGGTGAGTTACACTCTTTTCAACCCATACTGCCCGGGTGGATGTCCTAATTCCTAGGTCGAACTTCAAAAATTCATATCTCTCTCAATATTACTCCAATG
Organism: Pterocarpus macrocarpus; assembly: GCA_031439585.1. Lineage (NCBI taxonomy): Eukaryota > Viridiplantae > Streptophyta > Magnoliopsida > Fabales > Fabaceae > Pterocarpus > Pterocarpus macrocarpus. Next base: position 32,197,408 of record CM062522.1, on the reverse strand, counting down.
GTCTTATATGATATATGTGTAGAAAGCCCTAGATGTCTAGTTTTACATAAAAATGGTTTCATTAATTTTGAATGGCGAGAGTTGGAGCCGTACACTCCGCCGTATGAACTACCGAGGGTTTTGAGTTTTCCAGCCTCTCAACTTCTTCATATCTTCATCCTTTCTTGTTTCCAATTCAATTTTAATCTCACAAACAGCCAATAAACCAGCCATAATTCATCATGATCACTCCGTCAATATATCAAAATTGAAGAATTAAACCACCAATATTCATCCAAGAATCAGAAAAATCAAGATAAGAATTAAAACCTCTACCTCTTGCTTGAGTTTGGAAATAGGGCTTGGTTGATCTTGAAGGCTGGATGGAGTGGGTGAGTGGAGAAAAGAAAAGAGAGCTGAAGTGAGGAAGAGAGGGCAACGTAAGGAATGAGCTGAAGAGGCAGGAGGGGAATATATATAGGCAAAGCTTTGAGGTGATAGTTAGAATGAGTGGCTTTGATTGGGTGAATTTTTTGTGGGCAAAGTTCGTCCATGTCTTCCTCTTTTGTGACAAAATTGCTCTCCACGTCGCCTGAGAAGTGAAACACACTTCCAGCGTATCTGAACATGACATCGGAACTCGTGTACTTCCTAAAGTTGGAATTCGTGCCCATTGTGTCTGAAGATGACCTCGGAAATCGTACACTACTTAAAGTCGGGACTAGTTTGAAGAGGTGAAATCGGAACTCGGAAATATTTCTGGTTTATTGGAAACTTGAAATCAAAGTCGGATGTCAGAAATCGTAAAGAACAGTCACCTTAAAATCGAAAGTCAAGGACCAGAATGTGAAACCATAACACTTAAACCCGGAAGTCGGGGACATTGTGTGAACTTGAATCCGTTCTAAGCATAACACCGGAGATCGGGAATAACAACATTAATCTTGTGTACCGGGAAGTCGGAACTCATAGGATCTCGGCACTCTAACTCGACCTCGGAACTCGGTAATTTAGAGAAATGAAAAGCTCCTGCTAATAAACTCGAGATCGGAACTCAAAACGTAATCTCGGAAATCAAAAAAATCATAGAAATGAAAAGCTCTTGAGAATAGCCTCGAATTCGGAAGTCGTGAAAATTTTGGCCGAACTTGGAGACCAATTCAAATAAACTCGAAAGTCTGATTCGGTGTCCATCTTAAATCACCTAAGGTCGAAACTCGTATCTTTGAAGAATAAGGTCGGAAATCGTGAAAATCAAGCTGGTCCATTAGAGCCTAATTAAAATCGAAAATCGGAAATCCTGCCAGTCTAGTTGAGCCTTGGAAATGAAGTCGGAGGTCTGGAATACTGATGAGCTCGGAGGTCTGAAGTCGCGGACGTTACAGGCACCACCTTTAAAGGCTTAAATGGCTGAGTATTTAGCCATTGGGTTATAGGGTTTTGGGCATATAATTCTATTGGTTCGGTTCCAACAGTTTAAAATACAATAATCTTACCGATTTCCTTTGAATCGGTAAATCGGTTTAAGAAATTCCTTTGAAATCTCTTATACTTCTAACCTGATTCCCTCATATCTAAACTCAAATAATTTCTAATTAATTGATCCTAAATAAATATTTAGTTGAATTTTAATTAACTTCAACTATTTGATAAAAATCGAATAATTAGGCGAAAAATGATAAGAAAATTTCAGTGGATGTTACATTACCACCTTTCTAAAAAAAATTTTGTCCTCAAAATTTAGTACCTGAGAATAGTTCAGGATACTCTTTCCTCATGTCTGATTCCAGTTCCCAAGTGTAGTCTTCAGCATCTCCTTTTCCCCATGCTACCTTTACTAACTGCACGGTTTTGTTTCGAAGTTGCCTGCTGCTTCTGTCTACGATCCGTGCCAGTGATACATGGAAAGTTAGGTCCTCTTTCAACTGTATTGACTCGAGTTCTAGGAAGTGTGCAGGGTCAGGTTGATACCTCCTGAGTTGAGAAACATGGAAAACATCGTGAAGGTTTGACAAATGTGGAGGTAAAGCGATTTGGTATGCAACTGATCCGATTCGCTTCAAGATTTGGAAGGGATCGATAAAGTGAGGACTTAGCTTCTTAACCTTAATGGCTCTATCTATCCCTATTGTAGGCATAACCTTCAGAAATATGTGGTCTCCTTCTTGAAATTTCAGAGGTTTTCTCCTGATATCTGCATAACTTTTCTAATGGCTTTGAGCGATAAGCATCTTACTTCGAATTTTCTTGATCTGCTCAGTAGTCTATTCAACTAAATCAGGCCCTAATAGAGTTGATTCTCCTGTTTCATACCAACACAGTGGAGATTGGCACTTCCATCTGTACAACGCTTCGTAAAGAGCCATGCCGATGCTAGCATGATAGCTATTGTTGTATGCAAATTTGGCTAGCGGTAAGTACCGATCCCAATTCCCATTTTGCTCCAATATATAGGCTCACAGCATGTCTTCTAAGGTTTGAATTATCCTTTCCATTTGACCATCTGTTTGTGGGTGATATGCAGTGCTTAGGCACAACCTAACACCAAACGCTTTTTATAAGGCTCCCTAAAACCGTGACATGAATCTTGGATCTCGATCAGAGATAATGGTTGAAGGAGTCCCATGCAACCTGATAATTTCTTGGATATATAATTGCACTAATTTTTCCAATGGATAATTTGCTCGAATGGGTAGAAAGTGAGCATATTTGGTTAACCTATCCACCATAACCCATATGGCATCATATCCTATTGGCGTTCTTGGTAATCCCATTACAAAATCCATGGAGATACTCTCCTACTTCCACTTAGGGATTTCCAAGGGTTGTAGCATCCTGGAAGGTCTCTGATGTTCCGCTTTCACCTTCTGACAGACCAAGCACTTTTTCACGAAGCTTGCCACGTCTACCTTCATGCCTGGCCACCAAAACATTCTCTTGAGGTCTTGATACATTTTAGTAATGCCGGGATGTACGGTAAACTCACCTTTATATGCTTCCTCTAAGATTCTTCTTCGGAGATCATTCCCCTTGGGTACACACACCCTGTCATGACACCACCATATGCCCTCTTTATCTTGAGCGAAACCCGTTAATTTCCCTGATTCCACGAGATTGATCGTATGTTGAAAACTGGTATCCTACTGTTGTGCCTGCTGAATCTGCTTCTTAAAGCCACTGGCTATCTTAATTTGGTGTAACTGAAGGGTCTTGGGAGTTATAAGGATTCCCAAATTAAGATCTCGAAAACTCTCAATAAGCTCTTTTTCTTTAATCATCATCCAGGCTATAGTCAAAGATTTCCTGCTCAAAGCATTTGCCACAATATTTGCCTTGCCTAGGTGGTATTTCAATTCAAATTCGTAGTCCTTAAGAAGTTCCATCCACCTCTGCTACCTCATATTTAATTCTTTCTAATGAAAGAGGTACTTCAAACTCTTATGATTAGAAAAGGCCTCGAACCTCACTCCATACAGGTGATGTCTCCATATCTTCAAAGCAAATACTACTGCAGCTAATTCGAGATCATGTGTAGGAAAATTCCTTTCATGTGGCTTTAATTGCCTAGAGGCATATGCGGCCACGTTTCCGATTTGCATCAACACGTATCCTAATCCTTGTTTAGAAGCATCACAATAGACCTCAAATGGTCCACGAGGGTCTGGCAAGGCTAACACTGGTGTCATGGTTAACCTTCTTTTCAAGTCTTGAAAACTCTGTTCGCACTCTGGTGTCCATTCAAATGAAACATTCTTCCTGGTTAGCTTGGTCAAGGGCAAGGCTATTCGAGAAAAATCCTTAACGAATCGCCTATAATATTTCGCTAAGCCCAGAAAACTCCTAACTTCAGTGATTGTGATCGGCCTTTCCTAATTTAGTACTGCTTTTACTTTGCTGGGGTCTACAAAGATTCCTCTATAAGATACTACATGGCCGAGAAATTTTACTTCTTTAATCCAAAATTCATGTTTGGATAACTTAGCATAAAGTTTCTTTTCTCTTAAAATTTGCAGAACCAGCCGCAAGTGTTTCGCATGCTCTCGCTCCGTCTTCAAATAAACAAGTATGTCATCGATGAAAACTACTACAAACTTGTCCAAATAAGGGCGGAATATTCAATTCATATAATCCATGAATACTGCTAGTGCGTTTGTCAGTCCAAACGATATCACGGTATACTCATAGTGTCCATAACAAGTTTAAAAGGTTGTCTTAGGGATATCTTGTTCCCAAACTCGAATTTGATAATATCTGAAATGCAAGTCAATGTTGGAAAATACTGTTGCACCTTTTAGTTGGTCCATGAGGTCATCAATCCTTGGCAGTGGATATTTATTCTTAATCATCTCTTTATTTAGCTGTCTATAGTCCACGCATAAGCGTATGCTCCCATCTTTCTTTTTGACTAATAAAACTGGAGCTTCCCATGGCGATGCACTTGGCCGTATGAATCCTTTTTCCAAAAGTTCTTCAATTTGTCTTTTTAGTTTTGTCAGCTCCAAAGGTGACATTCGATACGGAGCTATAGATATTGGTTCTGCACCTGGAACCAACTCGATGGTGAACTCAATTTCTCTTTCAAGAGGGAATTCAGGAATATCTTCTTGAAAAATATCGAGATATTCCTTAACAACTGGGATCTCCTCTAGATTCTGTTCAATTTCCGTCATATTAGCTGACAGGAGGATGTATCCTTGACTCTTCGACCCATTACAGTTTACTAATAAAGAGTTCAGATAAAAGTGTATTGAGACTTGGGTTTCAAAAGACGAGACAAAGGGGAATACCACTGTCTTATCGGAGCAATTGAGCATGACTCGATTGGAGAAAGCCAATCCATGCCCAGAATTATATCCAGTCTAGATAGAGGGAGATAAATCAAATTGGTTGCAAAGATCCTACCCTCAATTCAAAGAGAAACATTGATACAAATTTGACTAGTTTTAACAGGTTCATTGGTAGGAGTAGAAACCAATAGATCATAAGACAATTCAAAAATTGGCTGCAAAATAGCCACACAATTATGAGAAATAAATGAATGTAAGGCATCCGAATCATAGAGTATAGTTAGAGTCTCACCGTCCACTTCACAGGTACCTTGGATTAGTCCTTCAGACTTGCCAACTTCTTCTACATTCATTGTAAAGACCCATCCTTGACGTTGAGGTCTAGACGGTTGTGGTGGATTCTTATTAGACACTCATAAATTTTGTGGCCTAGCTTGCCACACCTATAGTAGACATTCTGGCCTGCCAAACACGGCTAATCACCATGATTCTTACCGCATTTCGTGCAAGTCAAATTCGAGAAAGGCTTCTGGGGCTACTTGCCTTTATTGTCCACCGGTTGAAATCTTCTCTGGTGTTGTAAGTTGGGCTTGAATCTTGGGCCCTACGGTGCCAACCCCTTCTTGAAACTACCACCAGATGCCTTGGCTGCAGCTAGTTTCAAGTTGCAATCTTCCACAAGTCGGCATTTATTTACCAATGTGCAGAAATCTCTAATCTCCATTGGTCCTATTGCGGTAAGAATATCTTCTCGTAACCCTCCTTTGAATTTGATGCACTTCCAAGCTTCATTTGGGTTCCTCTAGTAAATTGTAGAAAATTTACATAGCTCTTCAAACCTAGCAATATATTCGGATATCATTCGGTTTCCTTGACGAAGTTGCATAAACTCTAGTTCCTTGACATTTCGAACTAAGGTAGGGAAGTACTTTTGGTAGAAAACATCTTTAAACACCGTCCAAGTGACTGCTGTATGAGATTCCTCGAATAATCTTCATACGTCGTTCCACCAAAACTCTACGTCTGCTTCAAGCATATAGCTAGCAAAAGTCACCTTCTGGTGATCCGAACAATCCAGTACAGAGAAAATCTTCTCCATAACCTTGATCCATTCATCGGCTTTATCAGGGTCATACGTTCCTCGAAAGCTGGGTGGGTTTGCCTTCCTGAACTCAGAAAATTTAAGGTAGTCCAAGTCAGCTCCTGGGCCATGTGGATTTCCTCCACAATTTGCCTTAGGTCGCCTACCTAGTTGATCCATCATCTAGTGAGCTGCTGCGGCCTATTCGCGCATCGCATGAGCCATCTCTCATATTGTGTCCATGAAGTCAGCCAGGTCCTCTTGAGCAAGGCCTATGCATGGTCTACCTCACCTTCCGGAAGCCATTAAGTTCTAAGCACACAAAACAAAAGTTATTAAGTTGATTAGGCTCAATACTAAGTCTAATGTGCTAGTACATAATAGCTCAAATGGTCAGGCACTTCATACACATGCACATCTATATCTCAATCGTATAGGTAAGATCTAGTGCATGTTATTAGCTAAAAATACAGAATATGTGCAAAGCATAGTCAGTCCAATCCTCAGGCCTTAGTTAGGATGAACTGCTCTGATACCAAAAATGTAACACCCTATCAACTTAATGTTATGCTGAAGTCATAGTATGAAATTGGATAGGTTGCGTTACCATGTTAGTATTCCATCTATAGCAATATTCACTATATTATATTCTCCTTTTCTCTGATATATATGTATATATTTGACGAATATACCTATGAAATGGGGCGCTTTATATAATAAACGTGATCAGTATTATAGGACGTAATAGAATTTAATAAAAACACCACAGAAAAGAATAAAGACATGTAATATATCATTAGTTGTATATATACATATATAAGTTGGAAGCCAACGTTTCAGTTTATATATATTTAAGTTTTATCCCAGCCTGCCCTGTAGCTGGCTAGAATTACACACTTAAAAGTAAAAATCCACTAAAAATCGAAAACTAGTTCAAATCATACAAAATTGGTATCATATTAAAGTTAACAGGACAAGATTTCATTTTCAAAAGTTCCATTTCATTTTCTTTAGTAGAGCTAGAGTTATAAGCCCCAAAATTTGACCTTCCTAAACTGCCCTATTTTAGTTTGGACATATGGCAAGTTTCTCGAATCACTGGGAGCAAACGGAACCTTATCTAACTCTGAAATTTTTATGATAAATTCTCAAGCTTTCTAAGAAAGTTGGTTTCATTCAATTCCAAGTCGTATAGGGCAATTTTTTCCCTGAACAACCTAGTCTGCCCAGAATCAAACTCAAAAACTTAGGTCAAACTTCCAAAATTCATATCTCTCTCAATACTAATTCAATGGCCTTATATGATATATGTACGGAAAGCCCGGAATGTCTAGTTTTATATAAAAATAGTTTCATCAAATTTAAGTGGCTATAGGCGGAGCCGTACACTCCGCCGTACGGACTGTCGAGAGATTTTGATTTTCCAGCTCCTCACATTTTCCTACTTTCACTCTTTCTTACTTCTTAATCAATTTTAACATCAAAAATAGCCAACAAACCAGCCAAAAATCATCATATTCATTCAATCATCACATCAAGAAGTGAGAAAATAAAGCCACAATTAGCCACCCACAACCAGAATAACAAGAACAAAATTGAACCTCTACCTCTTTGTATGTGATTTTGCTAGATTTTGGAGTTTGGGTTGATAGAACCTTATCAAGCTTGAAGGTTTGATGGAGTTAATTGAGAGGAGAAGAGAAGAAGAAGGCTGGAATCAGAGGAAAAGGAGACGTAATCAGCATGAGAAGGAAGAGAGAAAATCTGATTTAAACATAAAGAGGGTTGTTGGAATTGTGAGTTTTGATTGGCTGAATTTTTGTGATTAAAGTTCAGCCATATCTCCCTCTTTTGTGGCCTTGGTGGCGCCACCTTTAGAGGGTTAAATGGCTGAGTATTCAGCCATTGGGTTATAGGGTTTTGGACATATAATTCTATTGGTTCGGTTCCGATAATTTAAAATACCGTAATCCTACCGATTTCCTTTGAATTTGTAAATCGGTTTAAGAAAATTCCTATGAAATCTCTTATACTTCTAACCTAATTCTCTCATATCTAAACTCAATTAATTGCTAATTAATTGATCCTAAATAAAATTTAGTTGATTTTTAATTAACTTCAACTATTGATAAAAACCGAATAATTAGGTGAAAAACGATAAGAAAATTCCAGTGGATGTTACATGTTCTATCAGTAATTTTCTCTTTTAAAAAAAATTAAAATTACTGACAGAAATTCAATCAGTAACCATACCCTAAACCCTAACCATCAGCAAATATATCTGTTAATAATTCTATTGATAATATTTATGCACCAATTGGCACTAAAAGTTATCGACGGATTTACTAATGGACATATTTACCCATCAATAATTACATGGTTTTTACATATTTAACTTATCCATTGATATTATTGACTAAGTAAAACTTGTCGATAATTTTTTACGATATTCCTTATTTTGCATGTTTCCTGTAGTGTAACTTCTTGCAATTGCATCGCAACCATTCTCCACTTTTTGAATCAGAAACCAACTTCCTTAACTACTACTATTTTCTAGGAAGTGGTTATGAACTTGGTCAAACTCTTCTCCTGAACTACTAAAGCATGTTTCTCTTTCAACTAATGCCCAAAATTGGTCTATGGGATACAAACCATTATAAGGCCCAATCCTTTAGCTAACATCATTACATAGCTATCAGCTATTAACTGTCGTTTGTCAAATATTAGTTGTAACATTGCCAACTCTGAGAGTAGCCAATGTGAAAGGAATTCCAACTCCGAGATAGGGGTAAAATGATAATTTGCTAACCACGGTTAATAAAGAGGCAAAAGTTTTGATTTCGAGAAAAAGCAAGTGGGTCCTAGGATGCTTTAGATAAATAATATACTTGTAACAACTTTATAAATGGTATTTTATGTACATTACTTTAAATTAAAGAGTAAGACTAATTACTCGCATAAAGAATAACTCGGGTATCTTAAATACTTATCAGACACCTTGAACTAATTCTAAGGATCCAATATTGTTTGAGATAAGTTCTAGGAGTAGCATTTTAATTCGTTTGAGAGTGATAAACCAAAGGAATAATACTCTTATGCAGGATTATGTCAACCCATGCATGGCCACCTTTATAATCACCCCATTAGTAATTCAATACCTCATAATTCACCACCACCGTAACTTCATCACCCTCACTTTCTCTCCTTCCTCTCTATGATTCATCACCACCATGACCAAGCCACCATGGTTATCACCTTTAAGCTCTTGCATGGAGGCCTTCTTGGCCTATTATTTTCTTGCTTCTTTTACGAAAATTAATCCCCTCAATTTCCTCTACCTAACCATATAAAAACCCAATGATCAATCAAGTTTTTGGTTCTCTTCCTATCCATAGGAGTTGTGGCCAAGACACCCAAGGAGGAGGTTCTTGCTCTTGATCAAGCTTAGTTCTTGGTTGGAAATTCTAGAGGTTGTTGAACTTAATCCTAGGCCTATCATCCCCTAAATGCTTCACAAACTTCAAACCCCAAACCCTTGATTTTCAATCTATTTTAGATGATGACTAATGTGGGTTATGTGATTAAATTGTTATGATGGTTGATTAAGCTTGCATTTATGATCTTAGTTGTTTGCATGCTCTAATTGAATGAGAAATTGATAGGGTTGGATTCATCCATAACGAGCCAGTTTGAGGATGGTTAAGGTTCTAATTTTCTTATTGATTAATTGAGTTTAGATGGTGATTAACTTGTTTGAGATGGAGAAAGAAATTAAGATAAGCCTTGGAGTGAGTTATAGGAGCTTTAGTTAACCAAAGCACTTGAGTATTTACCAACTTTAAATATAAAGCTTGATAAACTAATTGGGGTCTTATTAAACTAAATATGAGTGATGGAAATGTGCTAGGGAAGAAGTGGAGTGACTACAGTTGATAAAGATTGAATTAGAAGATGTTAGAGACAAAGGCCCTAAGCCTAGGTGCACTTGAACCATAATCTAAGCACCCTATGTTCACGAATTTAATTCTAGAGTTACAGAACTTCATTCGACATGGGGTTTGTTTTGTTCGAAAGGTAATACATGGGAATATATTCAGGTAAATTTTCAGATTTTTCCAATAAGAAATGGAATTTTGGAAGTTAATGAAATTAGGCTTCCTAAATTAAGAGTAAAAATAGTGGCAATATAAATTTTTGCCTAATTGCAATAGCTAGGGTGTTATAATGATGGTGAAACTATTTTTCCCTCTTAATATAATATTAAATACATAGCCATCCAATTTGAAATGAATAAGATATGAATTTTTGAAATAAACAAGATGGATTAGGGAGCAATCTGCAAACCCTAAATTGAATGACTTAGAACCCAGTCCTTAGAGTTAGATTAAGATGGAACTAAGATTATTTGAAAGCTTAATCCTTGTAGTTTCAAACTACAGAATCTTAAGGCCTAATGAGCTTTAATGAAATTGTTATGAATTTTATAAATTCACTGCTCGAGTATGGAACCAAAATAGGACACTATAACTTGAGGTATTCATGTTGAAATTGAATGAAACTAAAAGCGCTAGATAGAGGGCTTAGAAAGGAGTGTTCCTGTAAAAATGAGAGAAATGATTTAAAATGAAATTATGGTGAATTATGAAATTCTAGGCAGATTTGAGCATGTACTTTACCAAGTGGTTAAATCAAGGTTAAGCTAGTGAATCGATATTCCCTTAGAAGTCCTTAGGGAGGCTAAGGCTAGGATAAATGAATTGAATTCTTGAAGATATATATGACCTAAATACAAGTGTTAGCTTGATATATAAAGCATAATGTTAAGGTAAGCAACTTAATGACATTGTGTACTAAGTGCACTTGATCCTAGAGGCTTAACACATATGAATATGATGAAATATTAAGGTAAAGCTAATGTTTGTTCCCAATTGTGTTCAAAGGCCTTAATTGATAAGAAAGATCTTATGCTATGTTACAAAATTGATGTATGAGCTGTGGTGAATAATGTCACCAAAATGCTAGATTGCTCACATTTATGTTTAAAGTATAATGCATGTGATGCCATGAACTATGTGATACAACTTGTGAGCTAAATTATACATGAATGATGATTATATGATGAGGCACTAAAGGCCCCAGCCTAACCATGAGAAATGGTAGGCCTATATATGCGAGGCATAAGTTGAAAGTCTTAAGCTTCTAAACAATAAAGGCTATGGCCAAAAGTATAAGGCTATATCCCACCAAAAAGTTATGTTATGCAAGAAACAAATAAGCTCATGTCCTACAAGTAAAAGCAGTTAAAAGCTATTCTGAGAGCCATTGTGTGAAGGTTTTGTGTAATGCTTTTTTACTAAAAGATGAGTGGTCCTTCTAAAGAATTACTGTGGGCAAAAGCTATGTGAAAGACCATGTGCTAAGTAAAACTCTATATGTAAAGGAATGTTATGTCTTTGTGTAGCCTTTGTGACCGATGATTAATATTGCAGTTTAGTGATCAATGATTATTAAGGTGTAGGCATGGGTTGGGTTGGGTTGGGTTAGGTGGATTTGGAGTGCCTTTTTCGACCTAACCTACTCATGCAAATAGTGGATTGGTCTGGGTTAGGCAAAATTTTTCTTTTAACCCGACCTAAACCAACCCACTCATGAGTTGGATTAGGTTAAACCCATGGGTCTAATATATATTTCAAAAAAAAAAATTACCTATCAAAATATGTCAAAATATATAATCAAATATAGTAAATCTAAATATATATATAACATAAAATGTAACATAAATATCAAATCTTTTAATAAACAAAGCAATATCAATATGAATAAATTTAAAAAACACATTTGTAAGTCCTAAAAGCTTTCAAAAAGCATATTTAAGTCCTAATAGTTTTCAAAAAACATATATAAGCCCTAAAACATAACAAATTACATGAGACAATTAAAATCAATGTCATCACATATAGCATATGGATTGACATTATTATTAACTTCATTCTTGATGTTTCCAAGATATTTAGTATCATCCAAATGATCCACTAAATTCTCATCACAATAATCCATTAGATGCTCCATTAACATCTCATAAAGGGAGTTGTGTTAGGTTGGGTTGTGCGGGTTGAAAATTTTGAAACCCATGACCCAACCCAAATATCATGGATTAGAGATTTTTCAACCCCGACCCAACCTGTCGACCCAACCCGATGCCCACCTTTAATTATTATTGAAACATAGTGATCCATTATTATTATTATTATTGAAGTTTAGTGATTGATGATGATCATTGCTTCTTAGTGATTGATGATTTTTGTTGAAGTTCTAAGTGAATGTCTAAAAGTACCCTGCTTCAAGAGATATGTTTTGGAGTTTAGAATTGAACCTGTGTTTGTATGTTTATGTCCATGATTCTTCATAATAAACCAAAGTGGTTCAAATAAATATGATGACACCGTATATGCTTAGTGGATTATGTTTACCTGCTGAGAATTTTATATTCTCATTCCATGTTTGAATGTGACTATATTCCTCAGGGTAATGGCCCTTGTGACTATGTATATAACATCCCAAATTTCATATAACTAGTATTGTCGCATAATTAAATTTTTAGATACATTATAGATATACAAGAAAGCCAAATCAAAATGTATCTATTAGGGTTAGAGGATTCAAGTTTCTTTGTAGAAGAAATATTAGGAAGACAATTACCAATGTTTTGTTAGTTTGAGGAAAATCGATTCGATTTCAGCGTCTTGTAATGTAAGAACAAAATTGATATGAATCAATACTATAGGATGACATGAGTATCAGTTAAAAACCCAAGAATATGTGGCTAGAAACTGTAACTTCCTCAATTTTCCTTCATGCTAAATTATCTTAGTAACCCTGAGTAATTAGGCACTTAATGAAAAATTAAAAGATTAAGGCTTCATTAAAGAATTTATGTGGCAATTGGAAGAGAAAGTGAAGAGAATGCTAGTGAGTCAGACTCTTAATAGCTTAATTAAGCACTACTCGTCAATAATTAACTTAATCGAGTTTAATTAAAGATAATTGAGCTTAATTATAAGTTTAATTTTCATAATCATATTCTTGTGAGTTAATCATTAATCCTTGCTTAATCAAGTTAATTAAGTTGTAAGAGCACTTAATCACATCATTAAAATTCAAATTTAGTCAACTAGACAATAAAGCATTGATGACATCAATAAAGTGAAAAAGTAGAAGACAAGGTTGCTTTATGTAAGAAAAGCATTAGGGCTTGTCTAAAGTAAACCCCTTAATTAACCATTTTGTCCCTTTAATTACAACAAAATGAAGAAAATATCTCTCCCCTCTCCGCTAATATGTTACAACTTAATATCACTTTCGGTAGTACTTAACTGGATAAGATAATGAGTTGTCATGTTACCTTACCTAGCTAAGGAGGATCGAGAGAGTAGCATAGTGTTTTCACTTTCTTAAGTGCTCTAGTTGGGCAGTTTATGTGTAACTAAGAGCATGTGGAAAGTCATGTTGCTTAATTTGACCTATTACATATGTGATAATTATTAAGTGTAATGATGACTCTTGATTATCTATGATTACATTATTGGCTTAAGGTATTATGTTATGTTATTTCAATTTTGTCATATGTCTTTCTAGTAACTCCGCGATATGAGGAACAACATCTATGTGTATGTGAGTAAATAAGCGCTTAAAGATTCAGTTTTCAAGCATAAAGGTTTTACAAAAAAAAAAAAAAATTACAAGCTATTTTTGTATATTATGCTAATTTCAACTATAAGAACTTCCGCTAGATAAGAGTAACAACTAGGAATGCCATAAAATGACTTAAGCATAGTATGGTATTATTAGGATGTTACATTATGGTATCAGAGCAGTTCGTCCTTGTAGAGCCTAGAGATGGACTGACTATGCTTCTAAGTATACTATGTCATGTGTTAGAAATTGTGCCATGGATCTTACCATAGGGGTAAGATATAGGAGTTAGGTAGGCATGACTGCCTGGTTGTGAATGTGATTAGCTACTACCATACTTAGCTCGGTATTGAGCCTAATCAACTAAATATCTTTGTTTGTGTGTCCAGGAACTGATGACTTCCGATAGGCAGAATAGGTTGCGAGGTGAATTTGCCACCTTAGGTGTAGCAAATATGAGGAATGTTGCTCGCACACCAATTTCATCCATAAGAGGAAAAGTTGCTATAACTAACCAGGCATTGGTAGGAATAGCAAGAATTGAGGCTGAACCAAAATACTTAAAGTTCACTAAGTTTTTGAAGACCAACCCACCAGCTTTCCAAGGAGACTTCAACCCTAAGGAAGTTAGGGGATGGATCAAGGCACTGGAAGGGACATTCTCTATGTTAGCTTGCACTGGACTATAGAAAGTAACATTTGATATCTACATGCTAGAAGCTGATGTGGAAGCCTGGTGGGCCAATGCTAAAAGGATGATCAAGGTCTCCTAGACCTCTACACTTGGGAGTTGTTCAAGGCAGCATGTTATGATAGATGCGCCATGCCAAGGAAAGACGCTTCTGGGAAAAGGTTGTTTTCCCAATACTAAGGGAGTAGTCATGTCTCATGCCACAAGAGACAATCACAGTTTGGCAAGGGTATGAGTGGTCAGTTACCAAAGCAAATGGTGATTCTTGGGTGCCCCAAGTGTGGTAAGAATCATGGAGGACGACCCTATTTAGCAGGACAAAATGTTTGTTTTCGTTGTGGATAGCCTAAGCATATAGCTAAGGATTGCTCTGTTAAGTTTTCACCGCCTGCTAACAAGCCCCAACACTAAGGAAGGGTCTTTACCCTCAATACCGAGGAGGTCACTCAATCTGACGATCTGATCCAAGGTAAGTGCGAGGTTAACAATAGAACCCTAATTGTGTTGTATAATAACTATTTTGTATATTCTGGAGCTATACACTCCTTTATTTCTGATGATTGTGTAGATAAATTGAGAGTATCTGTGTCTGAATTACCTTATGTGTTAATAGCTTCCACTCCTATTGGAAAACTAGTTAAGACTTGTCAACGTTGTTTGAATTATTGTTTCCAAAATGATGGTAGGTATTTGTAGAAAATTTGATTTGTTTGCCTTTGTCTAGTTTGGATTTGATTATAGGCATGGATTAGCTTTTGGCTAACCGTGCTATGATAAATTGTTCTAAGAAATCTATTGTGCTTCCTCCTATACCTGTTAATCCTATTGAACCTGTCTGTTTGTTCTTAAATTCTGTTAAAGTAGGGAGTAGTGAGTCTAGTGATAAGGGATATGTTCTCTTTATGGCAAGTGATGTGGAACTCAAGTAGGTATTAGATGAGATCCTTGTAGTTAAGGAATACCCAGATGTATTTCCTGATGATATACCCGAATTTTCCCCGAAACGGGAAATTGAGTTTTTTAGAGTTGGTATTGGGAACGGGGCCAATCTCTGTAGCGCCCTATAGGATATCCCCAGTGGAGTTATCGAAGTTGAAAGGTCAATTGGAAGAACTATTAGAGAAAAAGTTTGTAAGACCTAGTGTCTTACCTTAAGGAGCCTCGGTGTTGTTTGTAAAGAAAAAAGATAGGACTATGAGGCTATGTGTGGATTATAGGCAGTTGAACAAAGTGACTGTTAAGAACAAGTATCCCTTGCCTAGGATAAATGACCTCATGGACCAACTGCGAGGTGCAGCTATGTTCTCAAAGATTGATATGAGATTTGGATATCATCAGATAAGGGTGAAAGAGGAGGATTTACGCAATACAACTTTTAGGACAAGGTATGGGCATTATGAGTTTATAGTGATGTCATTTGATTTGACTAATGCCCCTGCTTTTTCCTAGATTACATGAACAGAATTTTTAGACTTTACCTAAATAAGTTTCTAGTCATTTTCATATATGATATTCTCATCAACTCTAGAACAAAGGACGAACATGAAGAACATTTGAGGGTCATGCTGGAAATCTTGAGGGAAAAAAGGCTTTATGCTAAGTTGTCAAAATGTGGATCCTGGATGGAAGAACTGAAGTTTTTAGGACACATAGTGTCACAAGGAGGAATTGTTGTGGATCAAAGTAAAATTGAGGCTGTGATGAATTGGGAGAAACCAATCTTGGTAATAAAGGTAAGGAGATTCTTAGGTTTAACCGGTTGCTATCGTAGGTTTATAAAAGGATTTTCTCAAATATCATTACCCTTAACCAAGTTAACAAGGAAATATGCCCCTTTTGTATGGATGGCAGATTATGGGAAAAGTTTTCAAGAGTAGAAGGAAAAGTTAACCATAACCCCAATGTTAGTGTTTCCCGAACTCTAGTGGACCCTTTGAAGTTTACTGTGATGCCTTTGGAAGAGGTTTGGTATGTGTCGTGATGTAGAATAGGAGCATGATGGTTAACGCCCTGAGTCAGAAGTCATCACATGCGTCCTGGGTGATGGTTAAGAAAGATGAGCTGGCGAAGAGTTTTAGAGACCTTGACATTGGAGTTACCCTGACCCCTCATAGTTTAAGATTGAATCAGCTTAGGGTGACGATCGATTTCAATGGTCAAATGGCTCGAGCCCAAATGGAGGAAGAGAATTTCTGGAAAACCCTAGTGTTGGTAGAAGAAGGAAAGTTAAAGGGTTTCACTCGAGGTACGGATGGACTATGGAGGTTCGAAGGAAGAGTTTGAGTACCCGTGAGTGGTGACCTCTGAAGAAGGATTTTGGAGGAGGCTCATAAGAGCCATTTCACTATACACCCTGGTGTTACGAAGAAGTATCAGGATATTAAGATGTTTTGGTGGCCAGGATTGAAGAGAGGCATCATGAAGTTGGTAAAAAGTGTTTAATCTGCCAAAAGGTGAAGATTGAACACCAAAAACCTTCTGGTATGTTGCAACCATTAGAGATCCCAGAATAGAAATAGGAAAGTATCTCTATGGACTTTGTGATGGGATTACCCAAAATGCAAGCTGGTTTTGATGCGATATGGGTAATTGTCAACAAATTGACCAAGTCTACTCACTTTTTGCCTATTCGAGCTAACTATCCTTTGGAGAAGTTAGCCCAGTTGTATGTCTAAGAATCGTTAGGTTGAATGGTGCACCCTCAACCATAATCTCGGATAGGGACCTAAGGTTTACCTCTAGATTCTAGGGAGCCTTGCAAAAGACATTTGGGACAAGGCTTTGCTTAAGTACAGCTTATCACCCCCAGACAGATGGACAGTCAAAGAGAACTATCCAAACTCTAAAGGACACATTGAGAGCCTGTGTGTTGGATAATCAAGGGAGTTGGGATAGATACTTACCTTTAATTGAGTTTGCCTATAGCAATAGTCATCATGCAAGTCTTGATATGACACCCTATGAAGCTTTGTATGGAAGGAAGTGTTATTCTCCCCTGTGTTGGTTTGAACTAGGTGAGCAAAGCCTACTAAGACCTGATCTTGTGAGATAGACCACAGAGCAAATAAGGAAGATTACAGACAGAATTCTTACAGCTCAGAGCAATCAAAAAAGTTATGACGATAAAAGGAGAAAGCCTCTAGAGTTCCATGAAGGAGAATATGTGTTTATGAAAATCACTCCTACGACAGGTATAAATAGAGCCGTGAAGGTCAAAAAGTTGAGCTCTCGTTTTCTTGCTTCTTTTCAAATTCTGAAACGTGTCAGGTCAGTTACTTATCAAATAGCCTTACCTCTGAACTTGTCGAACCTTCACGATGTCTTTCACATGTCTCAGCTGAGGAAATACCATTCGGATCCTAGTCATCTACTTGAACCTGAAAGTGTACAGTTAAGGGAGAACCTAACCTTCAATCTACCACCATCTCGGATTATGGATCGTGGGGCAAATCAACTGAGGAGCAAGACCATACCATTGGTCAAGATGGCTTAGGGTAAAGGAAACATGGAAGAGTATACATAGGAGCTAGAGTCTGAGATGAAGAACGAATTTCTCGACTGGTTTACAGGTAGTGAATTCTGAGGGCAAAATTCTTTTTAAAGGTGAGCAGAAATGTAACATCCTCAATTTTCCTTTATGTTAAATTACCTCAATAACCCTAAGTAATTAGACACTTAATGAGAAATTAAAAGATTAAGACTTAATTAAAGAACTTATGTGGCAATTGGAAGAGAAAGTTAAGAGAATGCTAGTGAGTCAAACTCTTCATAGCTTAATCAAGCACGAATCGCCAATAAGTAACTTAATCGAGTTTAATTAAGGATAATTGAGCTTAATTATAAGTTTAATTTTCTTAATCATGTTCTTGTGAGTGAATCATTAATCCTTGCTTAATCAAATTAATTAAGTTGTAAGATCACTTAATCACATCATTAAAATTCAAATTTAGTTAACTAGACAATAAAGCATTAATGACATCACTAAAGTGAAAAAGTAGAAGACAAGGTTGCTTTATGTAAGAAAAGCATTAGGGCTTGTCTAAAGTAAACCCCTTAATTAACCATTTTGTCTCCTTAATTACAACAAAATGAAGAAAATATCTCCCCCTCTTCGCTAATATGTTACGGCTAATAACAACACATACACACATGTTCACTTCATTTTTTCAACTTCTATTCTCTCTCTAAACTCTCAAACTCTCCAACTTCTCTCTATATTCTTCTTCTTCTTCATCATCTTCTTCTTCCTTTCTCCACCACCACCCTAACCAAACTCTCTCACCAAGCCCTTCAAAGATCACATCTTTTGGTCTTTGCAAACAAGATCTACACACTACAAGTTCCATTTTCACAAGATCTCAAGAGCTCTGTCACAACCCTCCATGGGCCGTGACGCATAGGGAATTTCTGTTCCCTAGCAAGCCTAACCAAAAATCTATGTAAAAACTGACGGAGTTTCCCCTAAAACTAGGACATTCCTAATCATACAAAATCTGCTAAAAATATCCAAACAATCCAGCACAGCTTAAACACAATTATATATAGAGAGAGAGAGTTTGAAAACCTTACATATATAAGGCTATCAAAAAGAGTTGTTTAGCTAAAGTAAGTTCAACAAAATAATACACATTTGCTTCACTAAGCCAAAATGAAAAACTAGATTGATACAACACAATTCTAATCCAACCCCGGACCCTGCCTGTAGTTCATGGAGCATTATATCATCACAAGCCATACATGGCTATACAAACAATAATCCAAAAGAGAAGTCAAGGCCCTTCCAATGGGCTCACCAAAATGGGACAAGCAGAAATCCTAGTGAGCAGGAGGAGCAGAACCCGCCTCAACGACTAAATCTGAAATAGTAAGGAAACCACAACGTGAGTTATAAAATTTAGTGAGAAATAATGTACTCATAGGTGGCATGAGACAAGCAAAAATATCCAAGCTATGCTTTCAATTATGAAGACAGAATACAAATATTTTCTCTTAACAAAAGAATCTCTGAAATATTGAGTTCATATCATGATAAAACTTCAAGGGAGAATCCTATTCCAGAAATAACTGCTTGATTGGGTGGCCCTGTGGCCTAACTCCAGCAATAAATAATAACTTCACGCCTGTGCGTGTCTATAACTTTCGGACATGTTGGCCGACATGCCAGGCTAGCAATCACCCTGCTAGCTGGGTTATATGAGGTGCACCAAGGCTAATGCTAATATCGTTAGCAAACAATTCTGATACAGTTTCCTCCCTTTTGGACAGCTTTACTCATAATAAAGTCCTTGTCAACAAGCTCTTCCTTTAATCTAACATATACGTTCTTACTATAGCATTAATGCATAATGAGAATTTAGAAAGCTTCCACATTCTAACACATGTAATTCTTAAGTCTTGTCTCATGCTCATAATATTTAACATCCACTGAATGAAAATTCTAATTTAGTAAACTAGAGTTTAACATTGTTTCATAAAGAATTAAATCCAAACTAAAAAACAATATAAATTTGAATCATTTTTCAAAGTGGTTAGCAACATGAACTTGTATTATACATGTATAACTTCATATAAAAATTTAACTATGAGTACACTATTCACTCACAACCAAGATCCCAAATCAAAAGCTTAAGTGGGTAATGCCTCTGAGCCAACCGGAGTCTCCCCGGAAGAGTCCAAAGCTACAAAACATATAAAACTAACATAATAAGCTTCTAGAAATCAAACTCAACCCCAATCAACACCCAAACATAAAATCTCTAATTTCAACCCTAACCTTCTTCACCCCAAAACCCATACTCTACTCCAAGCAACAAAAAAATAACCAATCTATGGCTAAAAGGAGGTAGAAAATATTGATAATTTACCTAAAGCCTTGAAAGGAGGAGTGGAGCAAGGGAGGAGTTTTGAGTCTCCTCCACCTTCCTCTTTCTCTCACTTCAAGAAGGTAGAGAGAGAGAGCTCAAGGAAGATGATGGTGATGGTGATGATGAAGAAGAAGATGTGAGAGGATGGATTTGTGAGGAAATCCAAAGGGAAAGATGATGGATTAATGAGGTAAGTGAGAGTGGAGGATTTTTAGAGAGAGGAACCTAAGAGAGAAAGAGTTTGAGTGAAAATGAGGGAGAGAAAGCCGAAACTCACTCAAAAAGTCGAACAGTGGGCACCTGGGCACCCAACAGCCTGAAACGCCTTCAATTATGCTGATAGCAGGCACCTGGGTAGTGGTTTCTAGTGCTTAGGTGCCCAAACCCCTAAAACCCAACATGCTGATAACATTGCTGGCGCCTAGGCACCCCAAGCTGGCACCCTGAAATTTTTTTTTTTTCAAATTTCACACACATTTCTAAACATATATCTAATCCAATAACTTCTAAATATACAAAAATACTAATCTAAAAGATTATATCAAATCCTAAGGCATGACATTCTCTCCTTCTCCTTGCAAAACCGCCACCAACACCTTTGGAGGAGCCATCATCTTCTTTGTCTCTCTCTCTAAAGAAGGTGCCATTTTCACTCTAGGTAGTGATCTCTACTCTTTTCTTTTTGTTACTCAAAGAGCTTGAAGCTTGGCTCTCACCATGGCCAAGATCTTCAATTGAGAACTTGAGAAAGTTTTCTATATTTGGAAAAAGTTTGCTTCTTGAACCTTGTTTATGAGTGTTCATGTGGATGTCTTGAGTTTTTTTTATGAATGGCCTAAAAGTTTCCATTTTTAGCAAAATATGTTCTTGATCTTGTTAATGAATTGTTTTTGTTTATTGAAAGTTTTTCCTCTTAAATGCTTTAAAGTTTCCATTTTTCTTTCTTGATGCATGAGCTCTTGATGATTCTTGGTGGTTTTGGTTTGAAGTTGATTTTTTTCCTTTTATGAGCTTAAGATTAGAAAAGTTCTCATCTTTACATCTTTCTTATGATTTTGATAAGACTATGAACATTCCAAAAGTATAAAGCTTTAAAAATTTGCTTCTTGATGCATAATGAGTGGCGCTATTTTTATGGGTGTCACAAGGTTTTATTTTGTTCTTTTTAAAGACAAGAATATATGTTAAAGTCTAAGCCTTTTAGAACATGAAGCTCTCTAAGTCATAAAAATGAGAACTTGTCACTTTATGTCTTAAAGATTGAATATTGAAAACAAAACCTTTCATAAAGTTTTAAATTTTAATAAAAAATGGAACTTTTAAGTCATAGAGATATAGATTTGCACTCGAATCTTGTAAAGGTTAAATCTTGAAATGAAAGTGTTGAGTAAAGTTCTAATCTTTCTTCAAGAAAGAATCTTTTAGACTTTAAAACAACTTTAAATCATAAAGTTGGAGCCTTGATGGTCTTATAATGATTAAAAGTGTCAACTTTCTTAAAGAATAATATTTTTTAGTCATAAAGCTAGCATCTTGTATCATTTTCCTTATAAAGGTTGAATATTTAAGATAAGGATATAATTTTAGAGACTCATACTTTCATAAAGGATCAAACTTTATAATCACTTTCATAAAGTATGCAACTTTATAATCATAAAGGTGAAATCTTGCTATTCCACTTACTAAAGTTTGAATCTTGTAACTTGTTGAAAATATAAACTATTTCTTGATGATTGGTGAGTATGGTGTTGTTAGGTTCATGAGTTTGGTTATGCGTTGTCATGACCCAAGGGACTAGAGGGATCTCAAAATTCTTTGGGAATAGAAGTATGATTAGGGCCTCTGAGCATACCATGAACCTAGGAATCACTAAGTGTACTCTCTCAAGATAAGAAAAGGAAATAATTGCTTAATTTAGCCAACTTGAACAAAGTGTTCCATAAGATATATACCTAAGTAAAGAGTAACTTCACTCATGCTTTGAGTAACTAAAAGACTGTACACACATTCATTTTAACTATGTAATTCTTTCATGAGTAAACATGGGAAATCATATAAAGGCTCATAAGACTTTTCACAAAGAATAACATAACTATAAACACCCTTTAGGGTATGAATGTATGATGCCATTAGGCATAATGTATGATAAGTTTGATTGAGCATTGTCTCATGATTAAATGATTGATATGATGATATGAGATAGATATATTTGATTATTGGTTGAAATTTCATGAATGGCATTTTGGGAAAGCTCCGATCTAGCTGTCATGTTACCGAATTTCTATCAAAATTATAGACTTAATCATACTATCACATGTGTGCATGTGTCTTGCTAATAATTGTAATGCATGTAAGATGAGGTCATAACAAAAGAAAAGAAAGAATGGGATATGACCCTTCAATTACTTCGATAAAGAAAGTGAGAGACGGTGATCCACGAAGACTCAAGGAACCTCTATGGGGTAGGTAAGGATGACATGGAGGACCCTCCAACTTAGAGATAACTATTATCAGCTTAGTTTGATTTGGTTTTGTACTACGTGACGATGGTCATAGAATGAGCTCACATCCATAAGCAGTCTATTTCAAAGGAAAAGTAGAGAATGTTAAGCACGTCCTAAATATGAAAGTAAAGTTAAAAAAAGGCTCTGGTCTAGTCTAAGAAGTTACATGAATGTGCATGCATCTTCATTCTCTCATTTTTATAGTCATGAATATTTATACTATGCTCTCACATGTATATGCTCTTATGTTATAGCTTTGAGTTTCTTTATATTATGTTTATATCAGAAAGATTAAAAGAAACCTGTTTCAGGAACCTATGTTTTCAAACCCTTTAAAAATAGAATCTATGCATGCTCACTATTTTCATAATTAAAGTCGAAGTGGCTGGGATAACTACGATGACACATTAATGGTCTAGTTAGGATCCTACTGAGAAATCTTATATTTCTCACTCATACGTTTCTGTGTCATCTTCAGACGAAGTTGATGGCATCCATGGTAGCATTTCCGGTGGTACTTGATTGGATAAGACGAGGAACTGTCATGTTACTTCACCTAGCTAAGGAGGATCGAGAGAGTAGCATAGTATTTTTGCTTTCTTAAGAGCCCTAGTTGGGCAGTTTATGTGTAATTAAGAGCATGTGAGAAGTCATGCTACTTAATTTGACATTTACATATGTGATAATTATTAAGTGTAATGATGACTCTTGATTATCTATGATTACATTATTGGCTTAAGGTATTGTGTTATGTTATTTCAATTTTGTCATATGTCTTTCTAGTAACTCTGTGATACGAGGAACAATGTCCATGTGTATGCAAGTAAGTAAGCACTTAAAGGCTTAATTTTCAAGCATAAAGATTTTTAAAAAAAAAAATTCACAAGCTATTTTCGTATATTACGCTAATTTTAACTATAAGAACTTCTGCTAGTTAAGAGTAACAACTAGTAATGCCATAAAATGACTTAAGCATAGTAAGATATTATTAGGATATTATAGAAAATAGCCACATCACCCATATTTTTTGGCCAAATCATGGCCATCCATTTGGAGAATTAACAACATTTAAAATGCCATTCATGTTCACCAATCATACTCTTTTTCCATTCTTCCAACTTTAGACATTAAGTCATCAAATTTTTCCATTCTTGCCCCCAGAATTTCGTCCCCTTCATCTTGCTTTCCTCCTCTATTTTTCTTCTTCATCCTTTCCATCTCCACCCAAAATTCTAAGTGATTTTGTCTTCTTTTACTCAAAATTTCCACTATTTCTTTATGTTCCTTAAGAAAAATTCAAGGCAACCTCATAAATTTCCTATCCTTGAATCATATAGCTTTAGCCCCAAGAAGAACAAGAGAAGCCATCATCATCTTGGAGCCTTATTGAAGAGAAATCGCCAAGAAACTCCAAAGTACAAGCTACAAGAGGTGTTTTTAGGTAGGATTTCTTAGATTATTTGATTTCTATGGTTTATATGACTATTAGGGTTTCTCATATAATCTTTTATTTAATGATATTTGATGTCAATATGACTTGTTTTGAGTGATTCAAGATAGGAATCATTGGTTTAGTTTGATGATTTGATCAAAAGACCAAAATAAGCTACAAACAAAAAGCTAAGAGAAAACCCCAAGGTAACTGTCCATATAGCAAATAGTGTTTCTCCACCTATAAGTATCAAATTTGAGCATAAAACTAGACTTCTAGAGCTTTCCAACCATATAAATTATAGGTTCATTAGATTTAAAATGAGAAAGTTATGATTTTTAGAGGGTGTTGAAATTCATTCATTGTCTAGACTGGTATGTGTTGTGAAGGGCATAACTCACCCTATACAACTTCAAACTAAGTGCAACCAATTTTATTAGGAAGAATTATGCCATAAAAATTTCAGAGTTAGATAATGAGTAGATTTCCCCCAATAATTCCTCAAATTTACGCTATGCTTTATTTAGGTTGATATAGGGCAGTCTACTTAAGGAGCTCATAACTTGAGCTCTACTTACTCGATGAGGATGAAACTTGTTGGGATTGAAAGATAATCCAATTAGCTACAATTTGGTATAAAATTCTAATAAAAATGATAAAAGATGGAATTTTAGCGATTTTCTAAAATTACCTACAATCAGGGCAGTCTTGAGTAAAATTTTAATAGCCAAACCAATACACATCAAAACTTAGTAGGACTAAAGAGATTTAAAAATAAACTAATAAAGCTACAACATACTAAATTTTCAAATTAAAATGACTTAAAATGAAATTATGGTGCAAGTTACAAGAACAGGACAAAATTGAAGAATTTAAGATAAATTGACAACTTTAAGAATTAGAAGCCCTATAAGCCATAAGAAGCCAATGGCTAAATTATGGATGCAATTTTTATGATATGAGGTGATATTGAGATATGAATTTGATGCTTCTATTTACTGTGATTGGCTGACTGAAATGATAATGTCTATATACTGGGAAGTTCTCTATTTTTAGTTGTTATGCTGCCGAATTTTCGGCAGAATTATATGTAGTATGCATCTTGAGGTATAAGTTCCTCAAGCATGTGCATCCATGAAAGAATATGAATAGACAAGATGTGGGTCCTTTCACTTAGAGGCAGTCATTTGGATCACTCCCTATGAAAGCAACTAAAATTATGAGATCCTTATACTTGGAAGCGTGTAGCCAAATAAGATCCCTCTAATTAGAGGCACATCTAAGATCATATCCTCAGGATAGTGATACATAATACTCAAGTATGCAAAAGGTTGCACTTGAGGATGATGGTACATAACGCTCAAGTGCAAATACATGTTGACAACCTAGGGACAACAATACGCAACGCCTAGGTGTGTTAAGTAAAGAAAAGATAAGTAAGGCTACATTCTGAGGACGACAATACATAACACTCAAGTGCAAACCCATGCAAACACTCTAGGGATAGCGATACATAACACCTAGGCATGTTAAGTAAAGAAAGTTAAATAAAGACAAGTATACTGGCATGATTACATGATGTTTGCATTTGCATATGCATAAATTATATTTTGTTTATTACTATCATGAAACTACTTTCTGAATTGTCAAGTTTGTAAATAAAATTAACCTGCTTCGGAAAACTTTCTAAAATGAAATTTATAGTTCATATGGCATGATTACTTTTTCATAATAAACCGAAGCAGCTGGAGATAATGATGATAACACTATGTGGTAGTCTAGGAAATCCTATTATTGAGAATTTATAATTCTCACCCCTGTGTATATTTCTCTATTATCTTCAGATAGCTCAAGAGATATTAAAGATAGTCATCCTGAACAGAGTTGATTGACATGATGAAGACATCCGAATGTTGCGGTTAGACAAGGTCCGATTATATAACAATAACAACTCCTAAATGTGGTACTATGAGTTAAGCATGGTACCATGCTTAGGAAGATGTTACAATGTACATTGAGCCTGCAATTTGGAATGGACCTTTGACTCAAATCATTTCTTACTTACTACTATGTGGAACTTTAGAGTAAAGCATAAATCGCCATTGGTCATCGGTTTATCCTCATGTAAAGAGTTTTTTATTTCTTCCATGCATACCGATATGGATTCCATTGCAACCTCAACCTTAGTGTCAACACCCAAATGTTTTCGCATTCAAGACTAATATGTCAGTAGGCCCCATGGAGCTTATAGGGAGGGTCCTTAGTGGGATCCATATCCCGCCCGATTCTCCATGGTGTAGTGGTATGTTAGGATATATGATCTATGTATAAGCAATTTGGAAACTCGTAGTCTTATACTTTGTTTATGAACTGAATGTGATGTAGTGATAACCAACTCGTACTTTCAAATTATATGGAAATATAAGAGTATGTTTATAAGGAAGTTTCTATCAAGTAGAGACTAAATCAGTAGTACGCGAGTTTTGGTTTTAAAAATTTGAGAAATTTAACGTTGAGCTTAAATTACCCATGATGTTTTCACAACTAGTATGACATAGAAATAGTGACAACTTATAGATAAAGAGTTATGACTATAGCATAACCCTTATATCTAAAAGGCTATTACATCAGCCATTGTCAACCATTATCATTCATCAAGCTTCAATATCTATAAACAAGGGTTCATATAGGCTGCTCTACCTCATTAGAGCCATAATAATGGGAAATAGGAGTCCTAATTATATGCTTGGCTAAACCTAACAAGGCAAAAATAGAAAAATAATCGAAACAATATCGAGAAGACTTTTTTGTAGGCCTGAAATGACTTTAACCAGGTAACCCTAGTTGCCACATCGACATTTCCGTCTAGGACTTTCTATGGATATGTAATAATAGTTATTCTAACCCCTAGGTCTCAACCGATGGCCAATTGAAGTTTAGCCGAGCATTTTGCCTTGATTAATTCAGGCCAAGTATTCTTCAACAACTCATTTCATGTCAATCGTCGATCATCACCTATTTTTCGGCTAACCAGTCTTGGTTGTTAACTGAATGTTGCCTTAACTATTTCTCCTCAACTATTGTCTACACTTGACTATCCGCAATTTTTGGGTGTTAATAAGGCCTTAATGAACTAATACCCACATATCACCTAGGATGCGCATTTCATCCAATCGTGTGTCGCAAAGATGATTAGGCCTCCTTCATAAGCTACCATAAATGGCCGATAATCCACCTACATTGCCCTATTTCTTTACAAATCAACCAAGTATTATTTGCATAACTTATGTCACTTAAGCCTGGTTTGGTAGTGTTATTTGAGGGGTACTTCTGTTTATGAAAAGTATAAGTTAATTTTTTTTATTTGGTATACAAAAAGGTTATGATGTTTTTACTCCTGGCTTTTAAAAAATTGGGAGATGTTCTTAGGAGCCCTCATGGGATGTTTTTTTGGAGCTGGCTTGTATTATCCACAATTTAAAGGATTAATATAACTTTACTCTCTTTAATAACAATGAAAGTAGAAATTATTTTCTTTAATATTTATGTCTATTATAGCTATTTTAGATTTTAAGAGTAACTTTATCAAATGCTCTCTTGTGGCTTCTGCTATTTAAAGTAACTTTTACATTATTTTATCAAATAATAGTACTAACTTTTTAAGAGCAGTTTTTACAAAGTCTAGAGAACTCGATAATTCTAAAAACGTAACAACAATATCAAACCAAGCCTTATTAGTGCTCTTTGAGGGGTGCTCCTGCTTATGAAAAATATAAACCAACTTTTTTTATTTAACAAATAAAAAAGTTGTGGTACTTTTACTTTTAACTTTTAAAAGCCAAGTGTGCTCTTAGGAGTATCTCATGAGATATTTTTTATAATTGACTTATACTCTTTAAGACTTAAAAGAGTAATATAATTTAAATAATAAAAATATAAATTATTCTCTTTAATATTTATATTTATTATAATTATTTTAAATTTTAAAAATAATTTTATAATATATTTACTAAATATTACCGATATAACTTCTTCTTATCGAAAGTATTTTTTATATTATTTTACTAAATAATACCATTCTAACTTGCAAGGAGCAGCTTTTAAAGTGCCTCACGAGCTTAACAAATTTGAAAAAGTAAGTGTTAGCAAACCAAGTCTCAGGCGTTACATGTCTCCTCCTAATAGGCCTAATCTTCGACCCCCATAAGAGCTCTCATTCAACAACTCCATGGCATGCTCAACCCTTCCCATCATCAACAATAAGCGGAGAGCTCAAGCTTTCACTGACTGGCCGACATCGGCACGACCCAAATCTAGCCAGAGTACAAGAAGATTGGCGACGTAGCGACTCACATTTTCACCCGGAAATGATTTGTGAGGGATCTTGTAGCCTACACTGAAAGCAAATAGAATGCGAATTGCTAGGTCTATACTATATAAGAAACCACTGAGACACCCATTTTTGATGAAATTACTTGGGGGAACGGGGGAGCCTGGTTTGGTTATTCACAGTTGTTACGCAGTAGATTGAAGTTCGTTCCAGCAATTTATATGAACACACGCAATTGAACCAAAGAAGATGCATAGAGTTTGAGGAGTGATCCATGTATACTTAACAGCAACCTGAGGTCACCATGTAATGTTTCTGCTGCCAAAGAAACTCAATAAAGATGTCTATGTCATACAAAACTTCAATTTGCAGCTAAATCAAAAGTCAGTTAAGTTTCATGTCTATTCTCTTGCTAAGAATTAGCAAAAAGAGCCGTGAAACTATGATGAGAAATCTCAAAAACTTTTTCTTAGTAAACATAAACATCAAGGAATTGAGGACACTAATTTTTCCCTTCAATATACTATGAGGGCGAACAACACACCATACAGTTGATTTTGCGAGGCAGAAAGCTCATCAATCTACCAAGCCATGTGTATAAAAACTTCAATCACATGGGCAAGAAATGATACAGGTCAAGAATTTCAAATTGTCGTCACACCAGTGCAAAATTTACAACAAGTTGTTATGGAATGATACATTTTTAATTGACTAAATTCGAATTAGAAGATCTTTTCTACCTCGCTATACCTCACGCTATGCTCTTGCAGACTAAGCATATGTACATCATATGACGCAGTGACTTTATTGGTTCTGAGATGGCCGTTCTGCAGATACTTGATCAAAGCCAAAAGTGCAACATTGCCTGTTCATATAAATTTGCTATCAATAACTAATATTTCAAAGGTCAGGAAAAGCACAAATAATCCAAGATTTCATCAAAAGCCACATGTAAACTAAAATACCATATGATAACCAGTGTCAACAAGAAATAGCCAAAGAAAAGATTCATGCAGGAAATAAAAATTTTCTTTTAACAAAAGAAAAGGAAATAAACACGAGTACAATATATTTACCTCTTGGAGAGGACCTAAAGGCACATCATCCTCTCGGGTGGCTTTTTTGGTTTTCCAACTTCTCATCTCTGACTGCATTAATTTGAGTTGACTTTCTATGTGCTTCAACAGCCTCAACTGCTCTTCACCATCCCCTTCATGGATAATCTCTTGCCTTGTGCTAATTCTCTCCCTCTCAAGCCGCTCAATTCTCTGATGCAGCTTTTGAAACTCTGCTTGAGTGTTTAATTCCACACCCAACCCTTCTTTTTTCTGGCCAATGATAGTCATCATGCGTTTAAGGCTATGTGTTTTGATTTCACGGTGTACACTAAGCTTGCCCTTTTGCTTGTCTATACCATGCTTAACATGTGACTTATCCATTCCCTCAGACAAAGAGTCTGGTTTTCTTAATCTGTTCTCTGCTTCAGATTTCCATTTCTCAAGCCATTTCTTCCCAAATTCACTGACCTTAAGTTTTTCACAACTTTGTGGGACTTCAAATACATCATGAACATTAAGCGAGGAAGAAGGATTAGCAACTCCCTTTCCATCGCGTTTACTTTCACCATGATTTACTTTATCTGAATTAATACAGAACGATAAGTCTGTTAGATCAGAGATCATCTCAGTGCAATCTTGTGGAGATATTGAACATGACCCCTCTCTTATACTACACAAGTTTGCACACTTTTCTCCTTCATTACAATCCGAAATCACTTTCACTTTTTCACCTAACTTTTTAATCTGGTTCCAGTAGGTATCAAGGGTACTTCCAGTTACAAAGTCTACTGACTTTCTTGTCAAATCCAAGCTTGGTGGAATAACTTCCTGGTCAGTGTCCTCCTCCACTACCTTAGGGATCACATCTGAAACCGGAACCGGACTAGCCGATCTTTCCCTCTTTCTAGCAACCCTTAATGAATTCTTAAACTGCATAGGGGGCATTGAATGCAGCCTTCTTACATTGCTAATTTGACCGTTTTCTGCATCTTGTTGATCACTTGTGTTCAACAGCAGATCCTCTGGGAATTCAAACTCACTGGCGTTGATATCACACCCCAAGCTCAGAAGCTTTTGCTTATAAGCCTGCACTTGGAACTCGAGAGACGCAATTTCCATTTCCTTCTGACATATAACTTCTTCAAGAGCTTCGAGAGTGGCCTCAGCATGGCCTATCTTCTCCTCTGCCATTCTCTTGTAGTGACTCGCTTCCATCTTCACCGCAGCCTTTTCTCCTTGTAAACGCAGTATCATTTCCAATGCTTCGCTAGCCGCGGTAGCCGAGGCTTCTCTTTCCTGATCCAACTCCTCGTACAGCTTTTGCAGAAGTTGCTGCTGGGCACGAAGTGTCTCCTTCATGGCTGTTGCATCACTTTGAGTTCGAGCAAGCACATGACACGTGCTGGTTTCTGCCATGCTTCGCGATTGAATGTTGAATTGAAACAGTCACGGATCTCTGAACACAGACCATAGCAATTTTATTTCAGACTTGAAATTGCAATCTTTTGAAGGACGGTAGGGTAGAAATATAAGTATATATTTTTTCTTTCAAAGAATAAAGAACAATTTCACTATTTTGAGATACAATATTAAAAGAACAAGTGTCGCTAAGGCATGTGAGCATAGTAAATAACTAAATGCGCAAAAGCCAACATAACCGACCAATGAGTATTTGGGGGAGAAGAAAGCTAGTTTTGAGAGTCCTAACATATGTGCTCTGTACAAGAAACGGATCATTGATATTTTGACATTAAAAAAAATGCATAATTGCCAAATTCCCAGGAAATCAATCAGAAGGATGGCTTTTCACAGCAAGAATAAAAAGGAAGACGGCAATTTATGTGGTGATCGCAAACAGATGCATGATCCTTAATGAAGATAAAAACAAAAGGTGACAGAAAGCAACGACTTACCAGTTACCACTAAAAAAGTCAAAATCTCAACCCGACCCGAATCAAAAATCCGTTTGAAAAAATGGAGAGAGTGAAGAAGAGAGTTGAGGCTTCAAGAAACGCCGATCAGGAATGGCGCAAACATTGGGGTCAAAAGAAAACGATGGGCAAACAACTGAGAAGATGATAGCCTGGCTCGCACAGGGGAATAAACAATTACGTACGAGACTGGAACGCGCTTTTCTTACAAGGAAAGAGTTGAGATCAAATCTAAGTGTTTATCTTCCTTCCCAAATGAGCGTGGATGGGTTCAAAGAGACACGCATGGAAAAGTGACTGTTTCTTTGTAAAGTAAGAGAACGACCAATCAGCAGCAACAATATTGGCTAAGAACGAACTGTGGTATGCACCGAATGGCCTTGACTCTGCGAGTGCTTAACAACGAAGAATTAAAAGAGGAAGGAAAAAGGAAAAACTTTGTGTTGGCTTTTGTACGCGAACTGCACCCAGCTAGAAGTGTAGAAGACACACGAGTAAAAGAACAGAGAGTGTCTTTCGGTTTCCAGTTACAGACAAAATCATGAATCGTTAACGTCTTTGCCTTGCTCTTTAAATCTTAGTTCTCAGGTTGTGTACTTGTGCTCAATTCTCGGCTATTTCTTTTATTTTTTGAAGTCTCGGGCGATGAGTAATTTCCTTGTAGGGCCCATACCTTCCATTTCCATCCACTCTCGAGCGTTCCTTAGTTTAGAAGATTTTTTTCAAAAAGTTATTTTCGTTCAATATTTTAATTACTAAATATTAATATTTAATCAAATATTTATATTTATAATATTTTAAAATAACAAATAATTAAATTAAATAATTTTATTAATATATTAATATATAATTAAATTTATCATTAAAAGATAAAGTTATTGAGATTTAAATATTTGTTTGCTATCGAAAATTACTTAGTTGCGTTGAGCGTAAATTACAATTTCCAACTTATTTTAACTATAATATAAGGTATTTGAATCTTAAAATTACTATTCTACATAAAATTTTATCTAATTACCACTCTAAATTCAAAATTCTATGATCAATTTCTTAGACTAAAATGTAATATTTATCCATTCTCTCAAATAAAAACACAACATACCACAAAAATCAAAAAATATCTCTTCATTCTCCCGTAACTCGCTAAGCGGTATAAGGAGTACTCCTTATTTTTCCACTTTCGGGGCAAGTTCATTTTAAATTAATTTTTTCTCCCAAAAAAATTTATTCACACTCTAACTTGCATATTAAATGACCTTTGACTTTTAACTTTTAAATTAAAGGTGAATTTTAATTAATTATATATTTATCATTTATTTATCAATTTTAATTAAAAATAAATTTTTAAAAGTATTTACTTTATTATAAGTGCAACTTGCTTGTATATTTACAAATTTTCTACTAATCAATAATTGCCAATAATAATAAATATAAGACTGTTGTATTAATTACATTAGTCTTACCGTCATCATCTAATTGCCATATGTAGTCATATTAATAAAGAGATTTGACTACATAATGTACGAATACATTATTTAATAATAAGTTAAAAGTTTTCCATTAACATTAAACTACGATATTCTTAAAAACGAATATAGTTATGTAAATTGAAATATGAATTTATAGCAGATGAAAAAACAAATTAATACTAGAGAACTTTATTTTATAGTGAGGCAATTCAATTTAAAATAAATTAATTATAATTAAATGAATTCTGAAAACTGACGGCACATATATGCATATACGTAGTTGATGGAGGGGAGGTATTCTTGTGCAAGGCATTGTTCCCACATGCTTGTAGGAGAAAGGTTTGTATGGTTTGAGAATATTATATAATTGCATTTTTAATTAATTATATAAATATATTTTATATAAAATTATATATTAATAATAAATTTTATATAAAATATATTTATATAATTAA
The DNA here is from genome assembly GCA_031439585.1 of Pterocarpus macrocarpus. Classification (NCBI taxonomy): domain Eukaryota; kingdom Viridiplantae; phylum Streptophyta; class Magnoliopsida; order Fabales; family Fabaceae; genus Pterocarpus; species Pterocarpus macrocarpus. The sequence continues at coordinate 32,164,135 of CM062522.1, read as the reverse complement.
TTGAAAATACAACAGATCATGCAGAAATTTCTCGGCTTCTAGGCTGTAGCACCGCCAGGACCGCGTATTGCCGACCACCTGATTGAGATTGCTTGGTAAAATACGCATGGTCAACTCCCACACATGCCTACATGAACCAATGAAGCTTCCGTTCGCTGTGCTAGCACATTCGATTCCCCCGGCCAGGTGTTTGAAGCAAAATTTGACAAATGGATCAGCACAAGTAAATGCCACTGATAACCTGGAATGAGAAAGAAAATAGGGGTAATTGGACACACCTTTTGACGTTTTAATGATGGGGATTTTGACTGTTTATCAAAAAGAAAAGCTTCTTAGACACTAGAAACGGACATTTTATCCTATCCTAGCGGGAGGGCCTTTCTTGATCGTCGAAAGTTACAGGACTTTCACATTTTTAGCGGAGTTGCAAATTTTATAAATTAACAGTTTTAATCAAATATAATCATGAATATGAGAACAAAAAATATTGCAGTAAATATAATGTAACATTTTGATGCAATAAATGTTAAATTAATTTATATTTTAAGATTGTTAACTTCCATTTTAATTTTAGATTAACAAAAAAAAAACTGAGTCTTCTTTATAAATAAATCTATAACACTAATAATTTAAGATCCATAATCTGAAAACATTTTGCATGTGTCATTCAATTAACCACTTTTAGTTCTACAGCCTAATTTTTTTTTCTATTGAAAAATTAATTTAATTATTAATAATATAGTCCACTTAGCTATTGTTACTGCCTTCACCATCCTTCAATAGAAAAAAACTTGAGCATTTATTAATATTGAACCAGAACCGGCTTTTGTTGAACCATATAAAAGGTCTCTCTCAATGTTTGCAAAAAAGTATATGATAATTACTATTCAAAAACATATTTTGATAATTTAAATCATTAAAAACTTATTAATATTTATTCTTTTTATTCATTTAAATTTAGCAATGTTAATCTGGATTTTTTTTAATTTTCAAAAGAATGTTGTTTGATTTAATTAAAATCAAATTAAGAGAGGTGAAATGATTAAAAAAATAAAAATTCACATGAATCGTAAAAATAATTAATTATGAAGTTACAGAAATATGAAAAGATATTTCAGGAACACATTTTGAAATTGATCTCTTTATTAAAATTGTGAATTAAATCCAATAAATAATTACTTTATTGATTATGATAGTTAAGATAAGTGTTTTGCTCAAATAGATATTTAGATAAATAATTTTTAATTTATTTAGATAAATAAAATAATAAAATAGATATTTAGATAAATAAAATATATTTTTATGAGTAGTTCAAATTTATAATATTCATATGTTAATATTTTACATTAATGATACTTTTGCTAGATTAGCTAACTTTTCATATTTATCTTTTTATTTTGGGTAATCAACAGTATTCTGAATTATAATTATATGTATATTCTGCAGTTGAAGCTCAATTCTTCTATAGTGGATATAAAAAATTATAAAAAAAAAAAAGTGTGTTATTAATGGAAAGAGAGCATATACTGCTATCGGGCAATATTGATAAAATTGATAATTAAATAAAACTATGATAAATAATTTTATAAATATCCTAAATCCTAAATCCTAAAATTTATATAAGTATTTTTATAAAATTATATTTATATGTATTTTTAATATTGTAATGAATAATTTTATAACTTTAATAAAAAAATATTCACAACCAACATTATTATTAATTAATTTTTTTAGTCTTATGACACTCCAATATTTATATTTACAAATTGCATTATATCTATTAGACTAGATACTTTAAGTTTTGATAAATAGTATTGATTAATAAAAATACCATGGGTTCAAGGTATGAAATTTCAATTAATAAATTATATTCACATATATTTTAAATTTTATAATAAATAATTTTTTTTAACTTTGATAAGATAATATAGATAATTTAAATTATATTAATTCATTCCTTTTATCATTACGGCACTCCAATTGTAGGTCTTAAAACTATATCTATAGATAAGATATCATAAGTTTTAGGATTGTTACATGCAATCATATTGGCAAAAAGGTTTACATTCTGGTTGGCACCAAAAAATTGCGGCTAGCCAAGAATGGATATCAGCCGAGAAGAAATAGTCGGACAAGGCAATATTTGGTTGGATTTAGCTGACAGTCGAAAGTAGCTGGTTGAGGAATGGGCTATGATCAATGATAGACATGAATTATGTTACTCAGCTTAAATTGATTGAAAGAGGTTGAAACGCACGACCAAACTTTAATTGGTCATCGGCTCAGATTCGAGTGTCGGTATAACTATTATTGCATATTTATGAAAAGCCCAAAACGAGAGCATCGATGTAACAGTTGGAGTCAGCACGATTGAGGCCGTTTTGGCCGTGAAAAAGGTCGTTTCGATATTGTTTCATCCATTTTTCTATTTTTGCCTTAGCTGATTTGCCTTGTCTTTTGTAATTAGAATTCTAACTAGGTGTAGTCACCTATAGGAACTCTTATTCACATATATTGAAGCTTGACAGCTGATATATTTTTTGATTGATAACTAACAGCTAATTTAGCTAACAACCGATAGCTGATGGCTGACAGCTGAATAGTGACCTAAGCTGTTAGTCGAGGACATGAGTTTCCTATTAGGCTTTGGGCCTTTTTTGACAGTTTATAACCCACGAACTAGTTTTGGGTCTTTGGTTAGAGAAAGAACGTGGTTTGCAATTGAGAACAAGAGTTTGACCAAGTTTATGAGTACTTCCTAGAAAGTAGGAGTAGTTGAGGAAGGTGGTTTCTAGTTCAAAAAATAGGAAAAATAGGTGAAATACTGTCATGCCTTAGGATTTGATATAATCTTTTAGATTAGTATTTTTGTGTATTTAGAAGTTATTGGTTTAGATATATGTTTAGAAATATGTGTGAATTTAAAAAAAAAAAAAAAATTTAGGGTGCCAGTGCCTAAGCGCCAGCAGTGTTATCAGCATGTTGGGTTTCAGGGGTTTAGGCACCTAGGTGCTAGAAACCGGCGCCCAGGCTCCCGCTGTCAGCACAATTGAAGGCGTTTCAAGCTATTGGGCGCCCAAGCGCTCGAAGATGGCTGCCTGGGTGCCCACTGTCCGACTTTTTGAGTGAGTTTCGGCTCTCTCTCCCTAATTTTCACTTAAACTCTCTCTCTCTTAGGTTCCTCTCTTTGAAAACCCTCCATCTCACTTACCTCATTAATCCATCATCTTTCCCTTTGGATTTCCTGACAAATCCATCCTCTCACATCTTCTTCTTCATCATCACCATCATCATCATCTTCCTTGAGCTCTTTCTCTCTCTACCTTCTTGAAGTGAGAGAAAAAGGAAGGTGGAGGAGATTTAAAACTCCTCCCTTGCTCCACTCCTCCTTCCAAGGCTTTAAGGTAAATTATCAATACTCTCTACCTCCTTTTAGCCATAGATTGGTTATTTTTTTGTTGCTTGGAGTGGAGTATGGGTTTTGGGGTGAAGAAGGTTAGGGCTCAAATTAGGGATTTTATGTTTGGGTGTTGATTGGGGTTGAGTTTGATTTTTAGAAGCTTATTATGTTAGTTTTATATGTCTTGTAGCTTTGGACTCTTCCGGGGAGAATCCGGTTGGCTCAGAGGCACCACCCACTTAAGCTCTTGATTTGGGATCTTGGTTATGAGTGAATAGTGTACTCATAGTTAAATTTTATATGAAGTTATACATGTATGATACAAGTTCATATTGCAAACCACTTTGAAAAATGATTCAAATTTATATTGTTCTTAGTTTGGAATTTAATTCTTTATGAAACTATGTTAAACTCTAGTTTACTAATTAGAATTTACATTTAGTCGATGTTAAATATTATGAGCATGAGAAAAGACTTAAGAATTACATGTGTTAGAATGTGGAAGTTTTCTAAATTCTCATTACGCATTAATGCTACAGTAGGAATGTATAAGTTAGATTAAAAGAAGAGCTTGTTGACAAGGATTTTATTATGAGTAAATTTTTCCAAAAGGGAGGAAATTGTAACAGAACTTTTTACTAATGACAGTAACATTAGCTTTGGTGCACCTCGTATAACCCAACAAGCAGGGTGATTGTTAGCCCGGCATGTCAGCCAACATGTCCGGAAGTTATAGACACGCACAGGCATGAAGTTATTATTTACTGTTGGAGTTAGGCCACAGGGCCACCCAGTCAGGTAGCTATTTCTGGAATAAAATTCTCCCTTGATGTTTTATCATGATATGAACTCAATATTTCAAAGATTCTTTTGTTGAGAGAAAATATTTGTATTCCATCTTCATAATTTAAAGTATAGCTTGGATGTTTTTGCTTGTCTCATGCCACCTATGAGTACATTATTTCTCACTGAGTTTTATAACTCACCCTGTGGTTTCCTTATCTATTTCAGATTTAGCATTTGAGGCAGGTTCTGCTCCTCCTGCTCACTAGGATTTCTGCTTGTCCCATTTTGGTGAGCCCACTGGAAGGGCCTTGACTTCTCTTTTGGATTATTGTTTGTATAGCCATGTATGGCTTGTGATGATATAGTGCTCCATGAACTACAGACAGGGTCCGGGGTTGGATTAGAATTGTGTTGTATCACTCTAGTTTTTCATTTTGGCTTAGTGAAGCAACTGTGTATTATTTTGCTGAACGTACTTTAGCTACATCTTTTTGATAGCCTTATGTATGTAAGGTTTCCAAACTATATATATGTGTATATACATAAATATGTATAATTTTGTTTAAGCTGTGCTAGATTGTTTGGATAATTTTTGCAGATTTTGTATAATTGGGAGTGTCCTAGTTTTAGGGAAAACTCCGTCAGTTTTTACGAAGATTTTTGGTTAGGCTTGTAACATCCCCGATTTCCGAGTTCCGACTTCATCTTCAAGTTTGATCAAATCTCATTCCTGACTTCATCTTCGAATTTCAAATAAATGGGATTATTTCCGAGTTCTGAGTTCGTCTTGCACAATTCCCAACTTCATGTCCTCCGACTTTCGATTTCATTTTCAATTTTGATTATTCCTTATTTCCGACTTCATGTTCTAGTTTCAAGTTAAATGGAATGGCTTCCGAGTCCCAATATCTGACTTCGAGTTAAAGTATATTGGGCATAATTTCCGACCTCTGATTTCAACTGGAATAATTTTCTACTTCTCGACTTAACCTTCAAGTCCAAACAACATGGACGTAATTGCTGATATCTGACTTTGGGTCTCGAAGAAAACAGACCCAATTTCCGACCTCGTAGTGTAACATCCACCAAAATTCTTTTATCATTTTTTGCCTAATTATTCGATTTTATCGAATAATTGAGAATAAATAGAATTCGGTTAAATAATTATTTAGAATTACTTGATTAGCAATTACTTGAGTTTAGATATGGGGAAGCTAAATTAGAAGTATAGGAGATTCCATAAAATTTTATTGAAAACCGATTTACCGATTTAAAGGAAATCGATAAGATTACGGTATTTTAAACTGTCGGAACCGAACCAATAAAATTCCAATTCTTTAACCCTACCTTGAGTGGCTGATAACTCAGCCACTTAATGCAAGAGAGTGGCGCCACTTTGGCCACAATACATGAAGAAACTTGGCTGAACTTCAGCCATACATGCTCAACCAATCACAACCTCTCATTCTAACTACTTCCATGCTTTTATAAACACAACTCCTCTCCTTCATTCAGCCATTTTTTGCGCCTCCTCTCCTCTGCTCCAGCCCTCTCCTTCTCTTCTTCACTCACATAACTCCATCAAACTCTCAAGTTCAACCAGGTTTTGCTCACCCAAGCCCCAAAAATCAAGCCAAATTACCTATAACCAAGGTAAAGGTTTAATTCTTGCATCAATTTTGTGATCTTGGCTGGCTGAGGGTGGATTATTTTCACAATCTTTGATAGATAAATTGAATGATTATGATGATATATGGCTGGTTATTGGCTGTTTGTTTGGTTAAAATCGAATTGGAAGCAAGAAAGAATGAAAATAGGAAGAGCTAAAGGGCTGGAGAACCAAAAACCCTCGGTAGTCCGTACGGCGGAGTGTACGGCTCCGTCTATCACCGATTAAATTTGATGAAACCATTTTTATATGAAACTAGACATCTAGGGCTTTCCACACATATATCATATAAGGCTTTTGGATTAGTATTGAAAGAGATATGAATTTTTTAATTTTGACCTAGGTTTCTAACTTTGATTCTGGGCAGACTGGGTTCCTCAGGATAGAACTCACCCTATACTACTTGAAATTTAATGAAACTAACTTTGTTAGAAAGCTTACATATATGAGAATGTCCCATAAGAATTTCAGAATTAGATAAGGTCCCGTTTGCTCCCAGTGATCCAAGAAAGTTGCCCTATGTCCAAACCGGGCTAGAATAGGGCAGTTCAGGAAGGTCAGAATTCGGGGCTTATAACTTGAGCCCTACTAAGTTAAATGGAATGGAACTTTTTGTAAATGAAACTTTTTCCTGTTAGCTTTAATATTAGACCAATTTCGTATGATTTGAATCAGTTTTCGATTTTTAGTGGATTTTTACTTTTAGGTGTCTGATTCTAGCTAGCCACTAGGCAGGCTGGGATGAAACCTAAATATCATGAGCTATAGTTATTCAAATTAGATGGGACCAAAGAGGTTAGAAAGTAGACACATAACACTTCAATATACCCAAAATTGAGGTCCAAATGAGTTAAATAGAAATTATGGCTTGATTTATAAAAATCAGGTTGACAGACCTTGTTGAGGCAGAAACTCTGCCTTAATGAGATTAATGTTATTATGAGTTCAATGTTAAAGTATGTATGCAATGTTGTGACCTCTATGATAAATTGGTGTTTTGGTGTACTGGTACTATTCATGGGGAAGCGGACATGTTCTGTTATGCTGCCGAAATTTCGATAAAATCTATGCATGAGTTATGATATGCATGTTAATACATGTACATTTTCAAGAAAGCTATGAAAGTTATGATAAAAATTGTGTTATTATGAAAGTTCCATGCTACTTGGGCCAGCCCCGAATAAAAAGTTAAGGGGAATAGATCGGGGGGAAGGTCGGGGAAAGCAAACCCGGTATTCCTGTATAGGAACGAGCTCGATCCTGATAAGCAGACTATTACCCAGGAGTCTAAAATAGCCAAGAACTCCCAGGGGACCAAGTGATGGAAAATGATGGAAAGTTATGGGAAAAGTTTATGAAGAAAGGTTCAAGAATAAGTTTTGCATGATTACATTAAATGCATGATTACCTTGAGCAGTTATTACATGTCGTTTACAGTTCGTCTGTTATGTTTATTTACTGCCGAATATGCATTTATTCTGTTTATTATTCTGTGTATCATTATTAGTAATTTATTATGTTTCTTATACTGTCTTAAGTAAAACTGGACCTTGCCTCGGACCAGACGTTTTCCTAAACTAATTAAATGTGAATAGTTAGGATTGATCTCATGTTTTTATAATTAAATAAAACCCGAGGCAACTGAGAATGAATGTGACGTCAACTAAACCCTGTACACGAGCCCTACTGAGAATTTCTTTAAATTCTCACCTCGTTTTGCATTTCCGCATCATTCTCAGACATTGACAATGGACTCAACGGCGACTCTGTTTATTGAGCTCCCTGACCTGTAGTTTCACCAGGACCCCGAGTTGCACTCGCTATGCTTAGCTGGTTTCCGCCATCTTCAGCCCTACTTTTTAGCAGCAGAAATTTAGCTATGCTTTTAGTTCACTCTGCTTTTTGAAGCATGTATATAAACTGAAGCGTAGGCTTCCGACTTATATATGTAAATATACAACTGATGCTATATTACACGTTATTATTCTATTCTGTGGTACCTTTGTTAAATTCTGTTACATTCTAAATTATTAATAGCACTCCGTCTCTTCTATTAAAAAAAAACAAAAAGTGACATGATAAAACGAAACATAAACAGATTATTAACACGGTAACACAATCTACTTAATTTCATGTTATGACTTAAGCATAACATTAAATTGATAGGGTGTTACACACAGTTTATCTCCAAGTTTCAACAAGATGTACCCGAGTTCCGACCTCTTACCTCATGTTCAAAATAGTGTGCCTGGTTTCCGACCTCCGAATTGATAGTTAAACACAATGATACAAGTACCAACCTTTGAGTTGAATGTAACGAGTTCCCGCCTTAGAGTTGAACTCAATGGACATGAGTTCAAATCTTTGAGTTGATTTCCAGTCATGCGCGAGTTCCGATATTTGAGATTATTCCCAGGAGCCTTCCATTTCGGTTGGTATTCCCGAGTTTGAATTTGGAGTTCCAAGATTATGTGATTGTAAGTTGTACGACTTCTGACATCCGACCTTGCTTTCAAGTCTCGAATAAACCAAACAAGATATCCGAGTTTACTTCCAAGTCTCAAATATGATGGGATGAGTTCCGACATCCGGTTTCAGCTCCAAGCTCAAATAAAATAGCACGAGTTCCGACTTTAAGGAAGTACGAGTTCCGATGTCATTTTCAGAATACAGTGGAAGTAAGTTCTATTTTTAGGACGACGTGGAGAGCAATTTGGCCACAAAAGAGGGAGACATGGCCGAACTTCAACCACAAAACTCCAACCAATCAACACCACAATTCCAACTACTCTCATATATTTAAATCAGACTCTTCTCTTCATTTTGATCTGATTTATGTCTCCCTTTCCCCTTGCTCCAGCCTTCTTCTTCCCTTCCTCTCTCAATCTACTCTATCAAATCTCTAAGTTTTGTGAAGGTTCCATTCAATCCAAATTCAAATTCAGCAAGATCACACTCCCAAAAGGTAGGATTCCATTTCTGTTCTTGAATTCCTTGCACTATGGCTGTATTAAATTGTACTCTTCTTCATATATTTGATAATATATTGGATGTATATAATAGATTATGATTGGATTAATATGAAATCTTGAGTTGGAATTGAAGTTAGAAGGAGAAAAACTAGAAGGAATGGAGGATTAGGATGCTATCTTAGTGAAGAGTCCACAGCAGTCTGGATGGCGGAGTGTACGGCACCACCTACAGCCAGTTAAATCTGATAGAACTATTTTTATATGAAAGTAGACATTCAGGGATTTTCATAGATATATAACATAAGATTATTGGATTAGTATTGAGAGATATATGAATTTTTGAAGTTTGACCTAGGAATCAGGACTTTCATCCGGGCAGGGTGACTTGAGGAGGGTATAACTCACCCTATATAACTCCAAATTGAGTGAAACCAATTTTGTTAGAAAGCTTACACATAGGGAAACATCCTAATATGAAATTCTGAGTTTGTTATGACCCTAATTGATCCCAGTGGTTCGAGGAAATTACCCTATGTCCAAACTGAGCCAAAACAAGATAGTTCAGGAAGGTCGAATTTCAGGACTTATAACTCGAGGTATACTTAAGAAAATCAAGTGAAACTTGTTGCAAATGAAAGTTTGTCCTATTAGCTTTGATATGGCACCAATTCCGTATGATTTGAGCTTAGTTTCAATTTTTAGTGAATTTATACTTCCAAGAGTGTAATTCAGGCCAGTGACCAAATAGGCTGAGGCAAAAGTTAAATATCTTGAGTTATATAAATCAAAATGATATGGGACCAAAGAGGTTAGAAAGTAGACACATAGAGCTATGACATATCCAAAGTTCAAGTTTAAATGAGTTGAATAGAAATAAAGGTGGATTATACAAAATTCGGGCAGAACTGAATAGATTGGCAGAAGTGACCCAATCAATGATTTCACAAGTGTTAGTGAACATATAAGGTTTAAGTTGATGGTTGCAAGTTTTACATGGATAGATATGTTAAATTGATTATATTGTTATGACTAAATTGTCTGTGAGAACTGGCACTATTCATGGGGAAACGGATCTGATCCATCATGCTGCCGAATTTACAGCAAAAGTCTATGAATGTTTATATGCAAGGATGAATCCAAGTGTGAATATGTATATGAAAACTCTATATTTAAGAATGACATAAGTATGATATGAGGTATATGAGGGTAAATGATGTAGCATATGTATGAGTGCCGGTAGAATGGTAAAGAGGCTACGGGCCTTTATATGTTATGAATATGTACGTGAAGATCATGTGTGCAATGATATATAAAAATAAATGAAGCATATGTACGAGTACATTCAGCATGACTATGCTTGAGTATGCATGAGAATGAAAGAATGTGAATATATTGAATGTGAGTCCCTTCACTAGGAGGCAATTATTTGAGGTCCCTCATTGTGAAGGTAGCTAAATAAGATACTATGTGGGTCCTTTCACTTGGAGGCAGTTATTTGAGATCCCTCCCTGTGAGGGCAGTTAAATGATAAAAATGTGGGTCCCTTCACCTGGAGGCAGTTGCACATTGAATCCCTCCTTGTGAAAGCAGCTAAAACTTGGGTCCCTTTATGTTGGAGGCAGTTGCACATTGAGTCCCTCCAACCTAGAGGCAGTGGGTCCCCTTGCGGGTGAGTCGGTGTGACGACAGTCACGGGTGGAGCTGACGAGCTCACTCCAAGGCCAGGCTACCCAAGGGCAGTAAAGGCTAAAAACTAAAGACTAAAGATTAAAGCATATGCAAGCACCCCACTCACATGAGGCATGGCATCAACCCAGCTAATGTGAGTATAAGGGATAAGACTTACATAAAGAATGACATGACCCAGCTAGTGTAAGTACCGAATGGAGATCCCATATTCCTAAGGAGCGTGACATGGCAATCACGCTCTGATGGGGTATGACATGGCAATTATACTCTGGAATGTGGCATGTAAAGATATGATGATGAGTCTATATTCCTAAGGAACGTGACATGACGATCACGCTTTGACGGGGTATGACATGGCAATCATACTCTGGAATATAGCATGATGATCCCACCCCTTAAGGAGTGTGACATGGCGATCACATTCTGATGGAGTATGACATGGCAATCATACTCTGGGATATGGCAGGAATAACATATTCCTAAGGAATGTGACATAGTGATCACATCCCGATAGAGTATGACATAGCAATCATACTCTGGAATATGTGTAAAAAGTAAAGGAAGATAAAGAAAGAAAAGTAAATTCTTATGTGTATGCATGCATTCAAGTTCAAGTAAAGTTATGTACAGATATTATGTCCCTAGTACATTGATGCTATGTGTATTTTAATAATTTGCAGTTATTATCCACGGTATCATTCATGATTTGATTGGTATGGGCTCTTCCAAATGCTAAGTGTATGAGTAAAAATGAATTTTGCTTTGGATAATATATTTTTCGAAATGTAAAAGTTAAACAGTTTGTATATCATGTTCACCTTTTTCATAATAAACCGAAGCAAACTGGAGATAACAACGATGACATTATGTATGATAATTAGAAAATCCTACTGAGAATTTATAATTCTCACTCCTATTTCCATGTTGTCTCTAGATAGTTTAAGAATTTCCGAAGACGGCTGAAGTTGCTGTCAGATAAGGTCCGTTCAGGTAACAGTAACAACTCCAGGATGTGGTATTATGACTTAAGCATAGTACTATACTTAAGAGGGTGTTACAAGGCTTGCTAGAGAATGGAAATTTCCTATGCACCGGTCACGGCCAATGGAGGGCCGTGATAAATACAGAGAACAATTTTAAGCGGTTACCATTATGCCAAGATGAGTGCACTCAAGGAAGATATTGAAGATAGTTACAAGGCAATTATTAAGACGAAATTTGCTGACCATGCTGTGTGAAGATGTGGTTAATAGGTGCCTTAGGATAACTATTAAGTTTTTTATGTGTACAAATAGCCTTGAGCACAGTTTGTAGAAGAGAACCCTCAACAAATCAATGGAACACAAGTTTCTTTTACATTTATCTTTATATTTTCTGTACTTTATATTCCTTGCCTTTACATTTAAGCATTTCTTTACTGCATGTCGTTTACAGTGTTTAATTTACTTTTAACCTTTTTAAGTTTCAACATCTTCTTCTTCTCTTTTAAGGACACCATTTTCAAGCTTAGGTAGTGATCTTTACTCATTTCTTTTGCTTACTCAAGACAGCTTGAAGCTTGATTCCTATCATGACCAAGATCTTTAAGTGAAAACTTGAGAAAAACTCTTATGCTCTTCATGAGCAAAAATTTCTATTTTTGGTAAAATATGTTCATATTCTTGTTCATGAGTTGTTCTTGATATTCTTGAAAGTTTCTTTCTTCAAATGCTTCAAAGCTTCCATTTTTCTTTCTTGATGCTTGAGATATTGATGTTTCTTGTGATTTGTTAGAGAAAGAATGATGTTCTTGGTGGTGTTGTTTTGAAAGTTGTTTGTTTTCTTATGATGATGCTTATGATTAGAAAAGTTTTCATCTTTACATGTTTTTTATGACTTGATAAGACTGGGAAGATTCCAAAAGTATAAAGCTTTAAAAGTTTGCTTCTTGATGCATAAAAAGTGGCGCTATTTTTACGGGTGTCACATAATTTCATTTTGTTCTTCTTTAAAACAAGAATATGTGTAAAAGTCTAAACTTTTTGGAACATGAAGCTTTTTAAGTCATAAAAATGAAAACTTGTCACCTCATGTCTTAAAAATGGAATCATGAAGACAATAAACTTTAATCAAGAGAGCAACCTTAAGTCATAAAGTTGCATCTTTGCACTTTAATCTTGCAAAGGTTGAACCTTGAAATGAAAATGTGGAGTAAAGTTCTAAGCTTTCATCAATAATATCACTTTTTAGTCATAAAAGTGTTAACCTTCAACTTTTAATTTATAAAGTTTGTATTTTGAGCCAAAATAATGCATAAAGTGTCAAACTTCCTTTTAGAAAAGATTCTTTTAAATCATGAAACCACTTTAACTCATAAAGTTGGGACATTGATGGTCTTAGAATAATTAAAAGTGTCAATTTTCATAAAGAGTAAGACTTTTAGTTCTAGACTTTTAGTTCTAAAAGCTAATGTCTTGTATCATTAATTCATAAAAATTGAATCTTTAAGACAAGAACATAATTTTAAAGGCATATATTTCCTTGAAGAATGAAACTTTAAAATTACTTTATAAAGAATGATAACTTTTATAACATTTAAGGTAAGATTTTGTTATGCTAATAATAAAAGCTTGAAACTTTGCAACTTGGATAAGTTAAAAATCACCCTTAGTGATCAGTGAACATGGTGTTGTTGGATTTATAAGTGTGGTTATGTGTTGTCATGACCCAAGAACTAGAAGGATCTTGAAATCCTTGGGAACAGAAGTATGATTAGGGCCTTTAAGCATACCATGAACCTAGGAATCATTAAGTGCACTATCTCAAGGAAAGCAAATAATTACCTAACTTAGTTAATTTGAAAAAGTGTTCCATAAGACATGTACACAAGTAAAGAATAATTTCACATAAGGACTAAGTAACTAAAAGACTATATATACATTTATTTTAACTATGTGATTCTCTCATGGGCAACCACGGGAAATTATATGATGGCTCATAAGACTTTCCACAAAGAATAACACAATTATGAACCCTTTTGGGTATGAATGTATGATGTCATTCGGTATGATATATGACAAGTTTGATTGAGCATTGTCTCATGATTGAATGCTTGGTGTCACGATATGAGATGGATATAATGAACTGTTGGTTGAAAGTTTTATGATTGACATTTTTGGGAAGCTCCGGTCTAGCTGTCATGTTGTCGGATTTCCGTCAAGATTATGGATTTAGTCATATCATTGCATGTGTCTTATCAGGAAGTACAATGCATGTAAAGTATAATGATAAGAAAAAAAAAAAAGAATAGGATATGACCCTTCAATCACTTCAGTAGGGGAAGTAAGAGACGGTGATCCACAAAGACTCAAGGAACCTCTATGGGGGAGACAGGGTGAGATAGAGGACCCTCCAACTTAGAGATAACCATTATTAGCTTAGTCTAATTTGGTTAATACTGCATGACGACGGTTATAGAATGAGCTCATATCCAAAAGCAGTGTATCTCAAAGGAAAAGTAAAGAAAGTCAAGCACATGCTAAGAATGAAAATAAAGTTGAAGTAAAATCATAGTTAAGTCTATGAGGTTGCATGTTAGTCCCTGTATCTATGTTCTCCATATGCATTATGAATGTTTACTCTATGCTTTTGTATGTATGTTTACTTACGATGATATGAATATGATGTTAAGTTAAAAGCAACCCGCTTTTGGATTTAGTTTTTCAAATCATTAAACTTGAACCTATGCATGTCCACTGCTTTTATAATTAAATCTGAAGTGGCTGGGATGATGATGATAACACAATGTTTGTCTAGTCGCGATCCTACTGAGAAATCTAGTATTTCTCACTCCTACGTTTTGGTGTCGTCTTCAAAGGATGTCGACGTCTAGCACAGTGGTGATCTTCATTGAGTTCCCGGTTTGGCACTGGCGCTTTGACCCAGTGCTAAATGCCTCTATGATGTCTACGAGTACAACTATGAGGATCTATATCTTCCATGACCGTCCATTTCAGGTACTAGTTATGAGCCCGTTTTCCCGCCCACATTAGCCGTACGGTGAGGTTACCTTGGATGATATTCGCCCCTACTTTCAGGTGCTGAGGTACCCTACTGATAGGGAGTCTAACTCGAATACCCATCTGACCTGGACCGTTTCCTTACATTTCAACCCTTCGGAGCCTTTCTACCCGAGCTACCATGCGGATTCCGACCCATCCGAGCCCTTTTATCCTTCAGTGATCCGTGGATATGGGCGTGCTCGAGGAGGAGGACGTGGCGATGTTGGCCCCGGTGGTTTTGGGAACAGTTTTCTCCCGCCTGATGAGTGATGTAGTGATTACATGCGGAGCCAAGCATGAGGATTGCCCTTTTTGTTTGTAGTTATAGGGTTATTATTTTATTGTATGACATGCTTGGGCAGTAAAAATTTCTGATGTATTTTCTTTTATGATATATTTGGTTAGGTTGCTTTTGTAGGGCCGACAGTAGATATCAGACCCATGGCTATTTATGTATGACTCTTGGCTTTAATATTGTGATATTAACTATGATGGCCATGGAATGAATGTTATATTTACCTAAGATATTGTTATTCTTATCGCCTCTATTTATTTTATTCGCACCACTTATTTGAGATAGAGAAATTTGACTTTATATTTTCACAATGCGTTCATGGCTCTTAGTTTTCAAAGTGATTTACTTATGTTCTTATCGTTCAAAAAGAAAACAAATTTACCCCTATGTTCATTTATACAGTAATTTCAAAAGGTAAAGTTAGTTCTGCGAGCAAAAGTTGTTACTAATAATTCCGTAATATGACATAAGCGTAGCATAGGTATATTAGGGTGTTACAGTAACAATTTATAAAACATTGGTGGACTAAATAATTAGTAAAGGATGCATCTTCAGAAGCAACAAAAGGAAAAGAAAGATAGAAGAATTAGGTATCTCTGGAAAATGCATCATTTCAGCTTCCTTGCTTGTCGCTCAACTAAACAATGTAAGGAGGCATTATGTTGGCACCAAAAAATTGTGGCCAAGGAGGCATTATGTTGGCACCAAAAAATTGTGGCCAAGGATGGATATCAGCCAAAGAGAAATAATCGGATAAGCCAATATTTGATCGAATTTAGCCAACAAGCGAAAGTAGTTGATTGAAGAATAGGCGATGATCAACGGCGGACACAGACTATTTTGCTCAGCTTGAATTGATTGAAAGAGCCTGCAACACTTGGCTAAACTTTAGTTAGCTACTGGCTGAGATCTGGTGTCAAAATAACTAGTATTGTATATCAACGAAAAGCCCAAGACAAAAGCATCAATGTGGCAATCGGGGTTGGCCCGATTGAGGTCATTTCGGCCTTAAGAAAGGCAGTTTAGATATTATTTCAACCATTTTTCTATTTTTTTTTCTCTACTGATTTGCCTTATCTTTTGTAATTAGGATTCTAACTAGGTGTAGTCACCTGTAAGAACTCTTATTCGTATATTTTGAAGCTTGACAGCTAATATGAGTTTCGATCGATAGCCGACGGTTGATTCAGCTAATAGCCAATAGCTGATGGTTGACAACTGAATAGTGACGATAGCAATTAGCCAAGGATGTGAATTTTCTATTAGACTTCAGGCTGTTTTTGACAATTTGTAACCCATGAACTAGTTTTGAGCTTTGGTTAGAGAAAGAACATGCTTTAGTAGCTGAGGACAAGAGTTTGACGAAGTCTATGACCACTTCGTGGAAAGTGGGAGTAATTGAGGAAGGTAGTTTCTTATTCAAAAAGTGGGGAAAATAGGTGAAATGCAGAGAATAATTTTAAACAGTTACCACAATGCATAGAGGAGTACACTGAAGGAAGATATGGGAGATGGTTATAAGGCAGTTACCAAGAGGAAGTCTGCTGACCATATTATATGAGGATGCGGTTAATAGATGCCTTAGTATAATTGTTAAGTTTGTAAGTGTATAAATAGCCTTGAGCACTGTCTGTAGACGGGACCCCCGAACAGATCAATGGAACACAAGTTTTGTTTACATTTATCTTTATATTTTATGCACTTTATATTCCTTGTCTTTACTTTTTAGCATTTCTTTACCGTATTTTGTCTATAGTGTTTCATTTAATTTCAGCCTTTTTAAGTTTCAATCCATTTTATTAGCCTTCAGTTGTTCGCCAATATCCCTTTTGGTGACCTAGTTTGTTGATCTGCCTACCAAATGCTCTTTGGAGTAGTTTAGGAACCCATTTGATGAGTGACAGAGTCCCTCTCTTGGTATTAATCGCTTGATTGTGGAATTGGTTGTGCTTTGCACTAGCCTCACCTCTCCTCTTAATCATCTTGGAATAATTTCCTAGTATGTCTTCAACTACATCTCATTTGGCTAGCCAATGATTTTGTGTGAAAGAATTCCTTATATAAATTTAATTCTCTTTGATCTAGTAATGCCTTTAAAGTTTTAAAGAAGGAAATTTCCAATAACTTAGGTCCGGTGGGCTTACTAAATCATAAAGATCTTCCAACGTGAGTTTTTTCTATTTACAAGACTCGAACTTAAGACCTCACTTAAGGGAAACAAATGGCAAATTATTTGAACCAACCAAACATAGGTGTCCATTTCATTATGTGTGTTGGGTAGTCGAGTTAGTTAATTTGACAAATGAGTAAAATTCGACTAGGAGATTAGAGAAATTGATGATTATAGTTTCGACATATAGGTTTTGGGTAGAGAAGGTGAATTTGGACTAGTAGATGGCTTGTCTATTGAAAGGTGCAGCAACTAAGTGTGTTAGAATCCTTGTGAAAATAGTTGACGAAGGCATGTCGAATTGAAGGACAAAGTCTTGTGAATATGGTTTGAGTTTTGTGACCAAAATTATGGTTGTTGAAGAAGGTTACTCAGACTTGTCAATGACATTGGCAAAAGGAAAATCGAAGTATAATTAAGAAGGTGTAGACTTATGGACTTAGCAAAATTTGAAGAAGCAGCTTGAAGCATCGGGACAACACTCAAAGGAGAAGTTTGATGCATCAAAGAATGTATGCAAGAGCCCACAACGAATGTCTTCGAGAATCTCAGAGTGGTTACCAAGTAGTGGGTTTACATGACAAGGGACACGGGTGTATACCGAAGCTAACTAAAGAGCGTTCCTTTCATGTCGAAGCAATCAAGGCATGACACATGTCAGAACAATTTATTCAAGCTAGATTTGTTTATAAATAAGCCCTCAAGTCATTTAGGTTGGGCATGATTAAACACTAATGGTACACCTTGGACTATGATATCCTAGTGACACTATGGAGCAACAGGGAATTTTTGAGTAACAATCATCACCCTTTTATTTTGTTTTCTTCTTTTATTTCAATTCTTGTATTTTCAATTTAGTTTGTAATTCATTTTACTTTGTTTCTGCTTTCATTTTAGTTATTGTATTTACATTTTGCCAGGGATAAATTTAAGTTATAAGGAGTGGGGGCACATGTCCCACTAAGATTTGAGAAAAAAAATTTAGAAATTATATAGGTATACATATATTTGTTTCCGTTATTTTATTTTGACTCCATACTAAAATGAAAATTATTTTACTAAATTATTTTATTTTGACCCAATACTAAGATAAAAAATAATAAACACACAACAACTCAGATATAATTATGTTAAATTTTTTTAGTTTTACTTTTGTATTGTCTTTGCCTCTACTACTTCAATTTTTTAGATCTATCATTATATTTCATCCATATCAGTAAAATTTTCTTTATTTTAAGCTCTTATCTGATGAATTAGTCGAGTGATATACTTCATTCGAAATCTTGTTACCCTTATTGAAAGGAAATGATTCTCTTTCTCGATCTAAGATGTGAAATCAAATTGTTTAATCTCAACGAGACTAACACTTCTACATTGAAAAATCTCACATATAAAATGTGGTCATAATATTACTATTTAAGGTAAGAATATATGTCTTACAATAAGTTAATAGTTTTACATTAATATCAAATTAAAATATTTTTAAGGAAACTATAGTTATAAACACTATGAATATGAAATCGAGAGGGCGATAACCTTCTTCAAGGCAACGTTCCCGTAGGCTCGTAGCACAGCCAGGACGGCCTACAGCCGACCACGTGATTTAGATTTACTACAATACGTCGAGTCAAATCCCGCACATTCCAGGATCAACCAGAGAAGTCTAATACGAACAAGTCCATATATATACCAAGTAAATTATTTCCTATAGCAGAAAAAATTATATTAAATAAAAATAAATTACGTGCTATAGCAAATATATTTGTACTGACTAAAAATAAATTACCTGCTACAAAAAAATAATTTACTTTGTATATACAAGCACTTGATATGTATTGAAAACGACGCTACATGACCCACTGAAGCTTCCTTCTGCGGTGCTAGCATTTTTGAGTCCCTCCTATGTCAGGTATTTAATGATAATTACATAAATGGATTGGGGTAAATAAATGCAATTGATTACTTGGACTGAAAAAAAAAAGGGTTTGACAAGCTTTTCTACGTTATAGTGATGGGGATTTGGACAGTTTATCAAAAAGAAAATCTTCTTACACACTAGACAGGGACATCCTATTGTAGCGGGAGAGACTCTCCTGATCGTCAAAAAATATATATTTATATAGGCGTTTCCCATTCATATAGAAAGTTACAAATTTAATAAATAAATGCGTTTTTAATCAAATATAATTACAAATATGTGTAGAAAAAGTATAATAATGAATATATTGCAATAAATGTTAAATTAATTTATAACTAGAGATAATATTCGTGTGTTACACGAGTTTATTAGTTTTTTTTATAATTACTTTTAGTAAAGAATACTTTTGAAAGAAAAACCCTAAAATGATTAAAAATTAGATATTGAAAGAATATATTGAATTTGTTTTCTTTAATTGTTCTACAAAATACAATTAAAAGAAAAATAAATACATTGAGAGTGTTAATTGAATACTTCGAAGTGTATAACATTTTTAGTATATAGTTTGTGTATTTCTCATCATTCTTAACAATAAGAACTCATAATTCTTTTGGCGAGGTTACTCTTGACAAAGTAACATGTAATTGTCCATGAACAAAAAATTGATTTTGGCAAATATAACTTGAATATATTTCTTATTGGATTTTCAAATTTTATGAATGAAAGTATAGACAATAAGTGTTATGGCATAGCTATAAGCAAAATGCTGGAGTAAAGATTAAGGTAAAGGTACAAGAAAAGTGAAGTAAAATAAAATGTTGGAGTCCTTATTTGGGGTGCGGATCCTTTGCAATGGCTGAATTTTGCTCTATTTATAGATAAGGCTTCTTCCAAATTTACCCTTTGATAACCGCCAAAGTGACTCCTTTTTGCCCTTTAGCCATATACTCCCTATGGTTGTGCTATAAGGGTGCTAGCACATGCTTTCAGTGTGGTATGATCTAAGTTTATATCCAAGCATTGCACCTAGAAGCCTTTCTCTAAGAATTCTTTTGGGCTCTTTCAGATCTACCATCTTATATTTCAAATTTGTTTCTCACCCTAGCTAACCAATCATCAGAACTTGTATTCGACTAATTGGTGCTGGCATCATGTCTTAGGCAATGATCTTCTCCAGCCATGTCAGCTTATGGCTCAGCTAGTGCTAAGGACAGAGTCAAAATCACTCTCGGCTAAATTTTGTCCTCCCCCAAGGGCCCTTATTAATTTTTTTGTGCCAACATCATGAGATTCAAGCATTGAGGTGAGATTTGCATCAGCTGCAACTTGCTCAAAACTGGGACTGCAACAAAACCAACAGATAGTTTTGGGCTCTGAGCCAATAGCTTACCTCCATCACCTCTGACATAAGAACTTTGGAGCCTATCATGCAGATGCAAACCCCTCTAAACCTTCTATCACAGCTACCCACTATACATCCAATGGCACCTACTAAACTTGACCCAAATTTTGCAGTGTAGGACCCCTCGGATGATGATGATGATTAAGAGAGTTTCTCTAACCTTCTCTTTGAGCCAATAGCAAATGCATGCATTTCTGCTTCATTTATATATTCATTACTATTTTTTCTTATTTTTTGCTATTTTCTATATATATAAGGATTTTCAATTTTAGGATTTTTTTTTGTGCATTTTAGTGTCTTTTAGTGTTGTTGATTCCATTCCCATTATATGACTGTTGTTCTGTTTCTTAACTCTTTAGCAGCTAGGAATTTTAATTTGAGGCTTGAAAATCCTTTTGTGCATCTATAATTATCTTGGGAAAGATCACATATTCATGCACTATGATAGGAGCTCACAACCTAGGGATGATGATCTTTATGCTTTAATACTTTGTTTAGGTTGAGACATGCATCCATTTTTACTTGAATCTGTCTTGAAATACTTGTGAGTGAATCCTAGCCTTAGAAGTGATTTAGGCCATGTTTGGAAGCCATGATTAAGCTTTATTTCCCACCCTATGACATTGATCCTAAGTGCCCCATTTGAGCCTTATAGCTTATTTCTTGGATTGAATCATATCATGAGCCTAATGCCCCTTTCTTTCCAATCTATCTTTGATCCTTAGATTACCCTCAAGTTTAGCTTCTAAATTCATTTGAATAGGATAATACCCTCACCACCACAAATTCATGCTTTCTAAAGTGATAAGTGTTGGGAGAAATTTAAGGTGAAAAATGAAAAAGAGAGAATGAAGAAGAGAAAGGAAGGAAAAGAACAGAATGACAAAGAAAAAGCCAAAGGTTCATCAAGAAAAGCAAGAGAGTTACAAAGCAATAAAGTTAAGGATATCCCAAGGAAAATGAGTTTAGGAGTGAGGGTTCCTTAAGTTGAGAGTATCACTAAGCTTAAATGACTATTTTATCATACCTTTAACCTTGGCATATCATTACAAGCTGGTAAAAGTCCTTTTAATCTTTGGCTAGTTAACACTCATGTAGAAATAGAAGGAAAGGATGGTGAGTATTATGATGATTTTGTCTTAGCCTAAATATTGCATAGGTTTAGGGTGAATCAACTCTTTGTTGTTGCACACACACATTTGCTCTATTCTTTTTACAATGCGGTTGAGCAATTGGATGGTTAGTGATGCTTAGATTTGGATTCTTGGTAGCATTTGGGTAAAGTTGTGGAGCAGTGATGAGGTTAAAATGGATCAATGCACCTTTTTACAGTAGTTCTAATCATTTCTTGAGTCGTTCTTTTATTTTCCTTTTCTTCTTTCTTTTGGTTAGTTTTTGTTTTTCTTAGGGACAATCAAAATCTTAATTTGGCGGTGTTGATAACTTTTCAATGGGAGTTATATTTGCTTGAATTTAGGAGTTTAAGTGTTTCATTAGCTAATTAATCAATTTTTGCTTGATTTAGAATAGTTACACCTGTTTTTGTTTCATATTTTTCAGGCACAGAGACCTAAATGAAGAAGAAGAGCTCAAAGGAACAAGTTATGGCAAGCTCAATCCTAGCAAAGTTTTAGCACCACGCTTGAGCATGATACATGGGCTCAAGCACAACCCAGGGACAAAAACGCACCCATTTTAAAGTTTTGGCATCGTAGACTTGGACAGAGAGCACAACCATTTTGCATTTTGGACTCGTGCCCAAGCGCAACGATGTTAATTCAAGAAAGTTTGTTTCAAAGTAGTGATGGAAAGAGAAGATATGCAGCAACATTTAAAGGATTTGTTTGACTTACTCTCAACCTTTTTTTTAACCGTCTTGAACCTTAACACAAAAAGGCAAACCATTGAGAATCCAGGGGCAAAGATTGAAGGTTCCAAGAGCTTAATGGGAACCAAAGAGATCCAAGTTCATCCACATCATACACTTACTCTGTTTTCTACAAATTCTTTCCTTGTTGTTTTACTTGTCTTTACTTTGTTTAAGTTCTCTTTTATCATGAATTAAGTCCCTTTTTGCTAGGGCACTATTGTAGCCACTCTTGATAATGTTATCTTTGTTTTGATGTTATCTAATTTTCTTTTCTTTTTTTATTAAATGTTTATGACTATACCTAATGCTTTCCGTGCCTGATCAACACTTAAGTGATATGATGTTTTACGATTACTCGAGAGAGAAGTTGTGAATGTAGCTTCTTGTCATAATCATCATAGCTTGAGCAAAATCTAGAGATAGGTAAATGCGACTTCTATGGTCTGTTTCGAATCCATAAGACTTATCTTGCCCTTGATTTAGGTTGTGCTAAGAGATTAGACGATCATATTAAGTAGGAGAGGATTACATGATCTCCAGAGGGACTTGTAGTTAATTTAGGGGTGCAACCATTAACCAAGAGAAATAAAGAGTGAATAATTGAAATTTATGGTAACGGAGTTAATAGTAGGTGAAACTAGTAGCCTTAGCATTTTTGCGACTGAGTCCAATCCTTAGTTGCTGTTGCTTTGTTTAATTCATCCTCTTTGCAATTTATTTTTGTTTTTGTTTCCATTTGAACTCTTTTACTCCAATTGCTCAACTTGACATCCAATTTGGTTAATCTCGGTAATTGAATAATCCTTGTGGGATGATACTTTTTCTCACTACTTTATTACTTGCATGACTTGGTATTCATGTCAAAGTTACATCATTAGCCTCCGAGCCTTACATAAACTTGCCTTCCAAGAAAACTTGGCCTCTAAGCTTTATATTTGTCAAACAAGCTAATTTTTCCACCAAGTAAATAGCTATGAAAATAAAACCAATAATTTTCTAATTAAGGAATTTCGACATAATCCAAAAAAACCAACAAATCTCCACCTTGGCAAATGTCTACCACCTTGGAAATTCATCACAACTCCACCTTAATTAACATCAAAGTCAGAATTAGCAACCTGCATGAAGAATCACCATACAAATCCTTGTTTGCTAACACCACAAACAAGTAACCATTGCCTCGTTTACCTGTACCAGCTACACATAACCCGAATCAGTAATAGTCCTTTGCTCCACCTGATTCAAAATACCTCTAGGAACATATGTAGCTGGGCCAATTGGAGTGAACAACGATCCAACTTTAGAGACCAGCCTCGAACAAAACTCTCTAACAACAAGACCTTTTCCCATACATCTGTTTGCAACTCGAACATACACGAGTTTTTGCACAACTCAACATAGATATCTATTGTTCCTTGCCCCATGTTTCCAATACCTCGAGGTCCCAACAAATGTACCTAGTAGATGATATATAGCATTGCTTACTTCTCCTTTCATTAGGATTGTTTCGTCGTGTGTGATTTCATAGTCTCCACCTTGAGTAGTGTCAACCCTACTACCAGCAGTGACTAACTGGCTACTGGAAATTTGATTCCTACATAAATTTGGGACATAAGCCACACCACCCTCGCACACCACTCCATCAAACATCTTGATTTTCACAATTCCAAAACCAATGATCTTGCACATAGATCCATTTGCCATAGACATAATTCCTCCATGACTCATTTGGAAAGAATCAAAATAATTTTTCTTAGAGCACACATGCAAAGCAAGACTGGAATCTAAAGTCCAATCTTGAGAATAAGAAATTTTACCTACAAAGATTGTGAAGAGATCTTCATAATCAATTATTGTATTTACATTACCAACATTATCATCTTCATTGTCCTTTGACTTGGAATGTAGATAATTTTTCTTCACACGACTAATTTTCTTGCAGTGATAACATCGAAAACCCTTTCCTTTGATCTTGGAAATAGTCTTGCCTTTTTCTGATCCCCCTTATCAGATGCATAACCTCTCTGATTCCCACCATGAGCAACCAACATAGATCTATGCCCATCTTTCTCTTTTTGCTTCTTTTGAGTTTCATGGGATAAAAGATTTGCCTGCACTTGCTCTAGGTTCACTATATCCTTTCCATACAGCATCGTGGTGACCAAACTATCATATGAATAAGAAGCAAAAAGGCTTTGTCTTCTTCCTCAATTTTAACATCAACCTTCTACATTTGATCAACAATGCCATTGAACATGTTCATGTGCTCCATGAGATTCCCATTGTCCACAATCTTCAGCTGATACAGTTGCCACTTCAAATGTAACTTGTTAGTCAAACTCTTAGCTAGATAGAGTTTTTCAACTTTTCCCAAATTCTAGGTGTTGAGTTTTTTTCATGACATTGTTAATGATGTTATCAGCAATACAGAGTCGAATAGTGGTCGCACACTTTTCTTCCAACTCTTCCTACTCATCATCATTTGTCATCTTCTCTAGCTTCACGTCCTTTCCTTTCAACGCTTGAGCCAAGCCTTGTTGAACAAGGATGTCCTTCACTTATCTTTACCACAAAATAAAGCTTCCCCTTCCATTAAATTTTTCAACAATGAACCTGCTTAGATTTGTCGACCTTGTGCTAGATATATTTTCTCCACAAAGTTGATCACAAGTAATGGCTTTGATGTCACTTGTTAGGAAAAACCACGCAGCGGATTGACGCCAAACGATCACAAGTGGTTACCGTGAAAATATAGTGCACAAATGATGGAAAGAAAATGAAAAAGGAATAGATAAGTTGATATGAACCCCACGTAGAAACACTGCATCCCATAAGAGATTTGAAACCATATGGGGCTCACAACCCTTATTCAACCTGTGAATAAGAACCTTAGGATAAATATTATAGGATTCTTAATCCATTGTTTATAAATGAAACAAAAAGTAAGAATATCAAGAACTCACAAAGTATGAGAGAATAAGGAATAAACCTCACAACAGGAGAAAACTATATAGTCTATAAGCCAATTTTCCAACTTAAAACATAAACCCTAAAATTAAATTAAAAGATTTGATCCTAGATTTAATCCTAAATAATATCTCTAAATAATATGCAAATATTTGATCTTAACTAAAATAATATCCAAACTGTAATTAATAATTAAGGGCCCAAAACTAATAACTAAAAAAAAATTGAAAAGCACCCAAATAAAATAAATCGCTCCAAACTAGTCCAGTCTTTCAATTACAGTGAAAGTTAACCACCTTAGCTCCATAGCTAGCTCAATCTCCTTAATGCAGTCCTTTAAAAGCACCCTTTCAACCAATCTTTGTATCCTAGGCATTAGGACTCCTAGCTTGGTGGTCCTATCATAAGTGCATGTAGAGATTAGCGTGGTTTAGCAAATTCCTGCCTACATCCACCAAGAAGAACCTATTTCACTAAGAAAAAATATTTTAACCATATAAGAATACTAAGAGTTTGATCCCAAATCCAATCCAGATCCCTTTTACACTCTTTCTCATAAATAAAAATAATATTTTTTTCACTTGCTAATAACCATAACACACTACAATGCTATATTGTCTTGACCCTTGGCCTTGGTCTTATTTATAGCCACCTAACCCTTGGCTACCAAGTTACTAGACTTGCCTACCAGGCAAATTTAGATTCCAAGCCTTAGACTAGACTTACTCATGAACCAAACTAGGCCTCCAAACCTTAGACTTGTCAAATAAGCTAATTTTTTCACCAAGTTAATAGCTATTAAAATAAAATTGATAATTTCCTAATTAAGGAATTTTGATATGAGCCAAAAAACCAACAAATCAAGCTTAGGTCTATGGACTAGACTAATTTCTTGAAGTCATAGCTTGGCCTAATGGCCTATACCTCAGACATATCTAGAAGGGGTTAGGCCAACCTATTGGAAATGGCTACAAAGCCACTAAGGCTATAAGGGAAGCATCTTTATTCGAATTCAAGAAGCTCCATATCCTTAGAAATTGCTCAACTATCACGGGATGCGACTAACATTTCTGCAAACAACTGCTATTCCTTTATATTTTAAATACAAATTGTCCCTTTGAGTAGGTAACACATCTATCCTATCTTCATTACTATTCCCTTGTTCACTCATTGTTAGCATGATAGCCCCTTCGAAGGTCCACATCGGAGTTGTCGAAAGCATAGATAAGGATTTGCCCAACCTCAAAATCACATGTCAAAACACGGCGCCATCTACAGTGCTCTTTGCTGGTCAAGGAGCATGGTACACATTACAATCTGATGGTGAATATTATAAGGTACATCGATACATCAATCACCTCTGATGTACTATAATAATATCTAATTTTAAGAAAATTTAAAAATATGATTAAACATATTTTTAAAATTAATTTTTATACACTGACATTATAAAATTACACTAACAAAGTAAAAGTACACTGACAAAATTTTTCTAAAATTTTATTGCTTGACAGTATAAAATTATTTTATACTGTCAATATAATTTTACATTATCAATATATGATAATTAATTTTAAAAATATATTTAATTATATTTTTAATTTTTTTTTAAAATTAAAATATTATTACAGTGCATTATAAATAATTGGTACATCAATGCATCTCACAATCTTGATCATCAGATTGCAAGGTATACTGTGCACCTTTGATCACGGGCCCCATTGAAGTCGAAGCCTCAAAACAAAATCAAATTTTTTAGTCAAAGAATAAAAACTTACATATCTGTATAATACATACAGAGAAATCCTACTTACGAAATTCTAAAAGAGCATTTTATCATGTAATAACTTTAAATGGCAATATATGTAAGGTTTTTTAAAAGTTTGTGAAAGTTAGGTAAGGGTACTTTTTTTTCTTATTTTAAGAGTATTCGTGGCTTCTTAAAAATTAAAATTAAATTATTTAAAGATTATCTAAATAATTATAGAAAATATATTTTAAATTTGAACTATAAGAAACAAAATTCATATCATTTTATATATTATCATAGCAAAAAATTCAATTAAGGACCAAAAATTAATAGAGTAAATATGCACTTTAGTTCTTGAAAGATTCGTGTGACATTAATTTAATTCTTGAAAGATTTTTCACTTTAAATAGTCCTTGAAAATTAAAATGTGATATCAAATTACTCCCTGAAAATTGTTTGATATCAAATATATCTTTGAAATTTAAAATATGACATTTAATCATTTTGAAAGTTATTTGGTATCAAATAGATCCCTAAAAACTCATACTTTATTGAAAATGGGGGATCAAATAGTCTCTTAGTCCTTTCCAAAGTTATTTGATATCAAATAGGTCATTGAAAACTTATACTTTATCCAAAAAGGAGATCAAGTAGTTCTTTGGATGGACTAAAATAATATCATATTTTAATTTTTAAAGACCTATTTATTGTTAAAAAAATGACTTTTAGGGATTAATATGATATCACATTTGACTTTTTAAAGGCCTGTTTGATGTCAAAAATCTTTCAAAAACTAAATTGAGGTCACATGAATTGCTCAAGGATAAAGATGCATGTTAACTCAAATTAATATATGACAAGAACTGTAATTTAAATTTTCAATAGATTAATGAATTATATATGTTCAATATTAATATTTCAAATGTTAATATATATATAAAGATAATAATTTTTTTATAAACGTAAAAATAATTTTGTAGTAAAATGTTACAATAATATGTTGTAATATGTCAAGATAAAATGATAATATATATAAAAAATTTTAAATCATGTAATGTAATAATAAAACGTCATAATGATATACTGCTACGGAACGAGTTACAATAATATAATATATAATTATATATATTAATTTTCAATCTTGTTGTTTAAATAATAAACTCTAATTATCTTTTAAATTTAATTTTAGTATATTATAAATATAAAATTTTTTACACTATTATCTAATCATATATTATCTTTTTAATAACTTCTAAAATAACTATTATAAAAGTCAAACACTTATAATAATGTCTCAATCACAATACACTATTAAATGATAGTGAAAAAAGATTTATACAGATAATAATTAAAATTAATCATTATATTTTTTATTTGATTTATAGGATATTAAGATTGCGATTTTTATAAAATTAATTTATTATTTCATATTTTTATGATAAGTCACACTATATATATATATATATATGAGTGACTGTTTGAATTAACATAAAATAATAAAAATAAAAATAAATTAGTACATATTATTTTTAAAATAATTCAGTGCATTGGCTTGTACTTAATTGCTAGTTAAAATGAATTTTAGAGGACTTTAGAGGATCAATCGTAATAATGAGCGAGTCTTACATGATTTTACGTCGTGAGTCGTGACAAATACGATTCAATACTCGAGCGTGATATTGCAAATTGCAAAATTCTTTTATTAAACTTGGAGCAAGCGAGGAGGACTTGAAATCAAAACCTCCCCTTTTCCAGTTTTTCTAATTTATCCACCATCCCAACGTACCCTATTGGCCTATTCGGAGTTGCTACCAACCGTCGAGGCTCGTCACCGTAACTTAACTACTTAAGATCACACCATGCATTTTCCTGCCTCCCTCCCAAAAATGTCAGATTCTGATCCATTTGTCAAGCATTTACGAACGTATAAAACAAGTTCCTAATACTGCTCTTTGTGACACATCAATTCTGGGTGAAACGTTAGTAGCTCGTGTTGAGATGAGACTCAGCATAAATTTATGGTTCACTGCCAATCTGTTGCTTTCTCTTAGAATTTCATCGAGGAATTCAGATATCAACCTCCAGACTACGCTCATGGGCTTGTCTAAAATAGTCATACAAGAGGTGAGAATTTCTATACTTCAAGTATTTTTTTTAGCCATTAATATAAAAATTTAATTTGTATATATTATCAGTACAAAAATGTTTCATATAAATATCTAATCATATATTTTCATATTAACAAAAATATTTAACTTAACCAATCACTATTTTAAAAGTCTTTTAAATACAAGTATTTGATTGAATGATGAATAAGAATTATACACTCTATATATTAATTAAAAATTCAATTTAATTTAAGAAAATTATTATCAATGGGCTTATATTTGATCTCTCCTTTTTTTTTTTCTTTAACGCTAACAAATGATAAGTAATAACTAAATTCCCATTCTTTCTGCTTTTCTTCAGATTTTATAATCAAATTACTATTAATTCTTTGAATTAATTTATATTTACTGATAATATTAAAAAAAACTGTATACTATTAACTAATAGAATTGCAAAGTAATATACCAAATTAGAGTGGATAACTTTCTACTATAATAACTGTTCACCTATAATTTGTCATTTTTTTCCAATTCTATTGACTAATATTTTTACACTATCAATTTATGGAAATTAATTTCTTAATTTTTTCCCAACGTATTTATGTCCTTTCCTTTGCTTAGATTTTCCGCGAAACCCAACCAAAACGTCACCTCCAGGTTAATGCCAACAAAATTGTCCCAGTTGAGCAAATCACCTATTTCTTTGGCTATTATACATTAGACGAGCAATCAAGTCACTTGCATGTACTTATTCTTTTAACCAATGTAGCTTGTCGGAGTAATGATAAGGTACGTAGTTTATCAAGTTAATCTCCATATAATATATTGATTTTTTTATTCAGGTGAAAAATGTAAAGAGCCTCGCACCAAAAGTTAGAAATGTAAAGGCTCTAATTAGTCATGGGATAATTGAGCAGCCCAAACAAAGAAAGAAAGGAACAAAAATGTAATGAGTCTAATTGATCATGGTCCATTGCTTATTTCTCCATCTATTTTCTAGAGATGTTAAAGTTGGCCCAATCCGACTACAGGTTAAGTTATATTCGAGCTAACAAAATGCTAGCCCAATCCAATTTTTTGCAGGCAATGGATTAGACATCGAGCCACCCTATTAATTTTTATTTTACAATCGGAAACTTACGAGCAGCATACAAAATCTCTTAGTGACAGGAAAACCAAAGAGAAGTAAAACCAAGAAAGGTGCTAACCTATACTTTTGTGGAGTTTCCAAATTACAGTTTCCACCATTTCTCCAATCAGCACCTTTGCCAAAATATGTCACAACAATTTAGTTTTTAAAGATTAATGACTGTATAAACAGTCTACAACATTATTCAAAAAACCATATCCAACTACACAATTCATTCAAGGAATAGAAAGAAAGAAAACCTGCTTCTTGCAAGGATGTGTGTCCGGTATACTATTCAACATTGTCTCGATAAACCTCTTATATGCATTTTCTACCTGCATTTCCATCTGAACTTCCATTCCTTCTTGAAAAGAATAACCCCTGAACAAATATAAAAAAATTTCAATACTATCTCACGGCAAAAGATAAATTTAGAGTTCGTTCATATTTAGCATCAACTTGTGTACAATAACTAATATCAATTTCAGCCGAAAGTCAGATGTGTTGACCATCATAATCCAATCAACAGAACTTCTGATTCAGCACAAAGGGCAAGGTAAGCAAGGTAAGCTGAACTCTTAAAGACCAATAGCATAAATTGAAAATAATAAATATAATATCACAAAAGTTATAGATATTTAGGATCTCATCAAGAGTGTTGGATTCATAGATGCCTCGAACTATAAAGTCAGAAAAGCACAGGTGAGATAAAACAAAAACAGAACTTCACAAGTACTAGTTGTATAGGAAGGCTATAGTAGTCAATTATGGATAGTAGTGCAAAGCAGTCAATCCTAAAAATGCTATAGCAGGATAGCGGATAGTGGGATGGCCGCTATTTGATAAAAAATATATAATTATCATGTAATTTATATAATATATTTAAATATTCAAAAACAAGAAATCATCCACAATTAAACTTATTCACATCAATGATGAAAATTCATAATCTATTCCATAATCTAAAAACATGCAATCACTAGAAGCTTAAGTTCATGATATTGTCATTGCTAAACCAAATAGAAAAGAAAAAAGAAGGGGAAAAATCGGTGAATAGGAGGGGATAAATAGAAAACAGATGAGAGTATGAGACAACAGAAGGAATAGGGGAAAAAAAATAGACGGTGGGAGAAGATAAAAGACAAGAAAGAAAAAAGACAGATCAAAGAGAGATGGAGGAAGGACCAACTACTGCCACCGCTAGAAACTCAGACCATCGCCACCGCCGCCAGTCTCGCAACTACTGACTTCTTTATTGCCGGAGGTTAAAGGATCGCTAAAGAGTAAGAAGAATGAGGGGAGAGAGACTAATTGAGAGACGAAAAGAATAGAAGAGAAAAACAAACCCTAATTTCACTTTCAAATTGAAGGAAAGAGGGTTTAGGGGAAGGATCGTGTAACACCCTACTAACTAGCTATTATCGGACCATTTATTTTGCCTCATTTAATTTTAATAATAATTAGCTAGTAGAATATTACTAACTTTCTACCTTAATTTTTTCGAGGTAAATTTTTTTGGCCAATTGTCATGTCTAATTTATTTTCTATTTATTAAATTTAAGTGGAAGAAAAATTCTACTGCATGCTAGTCAGTAATTCCTACAATTAAGGCAACCATCACAAACTAAAACATGTGTTAAAAATACCACGTCTCATAAGGGTTACATAGGTACCAATACAAAATATATAGGTAGATTACAATAAACCAACCATCCTATACAATAATAGCAGTACTAAGTATGCGATCTAAAATAACTAGACTGACTTTGTAAGTAACAAAGTTATATTCTAAGTCCGTATCCATCTCAATAGGCACCATGATCCGTGCCATCTGGAAACACAAAAGAAAAATGGGTGAGAGAAATTTTCCAACAGGGTGGTGTTTCCTACTTCATCCCAAAAACACTAAGAAAAAGGCAGGAGTGCAGCAACATGCATAATACATAATAAATCGATTCACATATAAAATCATTAGAATATTTAGTAGCAAAATAACACATAATGAGTCACGATCAATAGATAAGATAAATTATCATTCCCAATCATTTCATAGAGTCAAGCAAGATGGTAGTGCATACCAATAAGCAATAACAATAAAGAAGCAATACAAATACCACATTCATCTATATAACTCATAAATAATGGCAAATATACTATCCAATTCCTTCTTGTTGCTTTCTGATCTTTTTTGATAGCTAAAGTCTATAGGGTCTTTCATAGTAATTTTAAATCTGTGAGAGCTATTATTTCTAAGGCAGCCCCTAGTCAGATCGATAGATGCACCACTTGTCCACTGCGAGGTAGGGCCAATACACTACCATGGACCACTGCTAGATGGTGCACTTATCACTTGTCTACTACGAGGTGGGGCCAATATGTCACTTAGTGAATATACCACTTGTCCACTGCAAGGTGGGGTCGATATATTCATTTCACAGCTCCATTTTTCCACAGCACAGCCACAAGAAAAAATATAATATATATGTCGCATTTACACATAATCTTGCCATCAATTTATTAACATTAAACATATTGTGCACACATTCATTTCATAAAACTCATCATATATTAATCATCACATGCACATAATAAGATTAAAATCATAGAATCTCATTTCTCTGCAAGATCATGTGATCACCAAGTCCTTATTTGCCACAAGGCAGCACCCGAGATGTTGTTTATTGATATTTAATGTAGCAATCATTTCACATAAGTGCATACATATAGTTTCATTCTTAACATATAGTGCACATGATCTCATATTTATCTCATAATATCATCAATTAGGAACTCCAATTTCATCAAAGAGTACATGTTGTTGCAACACCCTCCCAAGTATGGTACTATGCTTAAGTCATAATACCTCGCATAGGAGTTGTTACTGTCACTTAATCGGACCTTGTTTGGCAGCAACCTTCAGCCATCTTCAATCTTACTAGTCAACTCTGCCTCGGAGGACCTTCTTCAGAACTTCGGAACTATCTGGAGATAACACGGAAATAAACATAGGAGTGACAATTATAAATTCTCAGTAGGATTTATTAAACTACCATATGCTGTGTCATCGTTATTATCTCCAGCTGCTTCGGTTTACTATGAAAAATATGAGCATGTCAAATAAACTATTTAGTTTTATAGTTTGAAAATATATTGTCCGAAGCAGAGTTCATTTTATTCACGCACTTGAGTCACATTGGCAATATTTCATATTTAGAATAATAATCACAGCATAAGTAGATAGAATAGTCTCAGCATCAATAAAACATGGGATATAATTATGCAAAAACTCATACTTGAATTCATGCAAGTGCACTAGTGTTTTTCTTTAACTTTCTTTGCTTTCTTTTCTTGGCACACTTAAGCATTACGTATCGCCGTCCCTAGGGTGCTTGCATATGTTTTAATCTTTAGTCTTTACTGCCCTTGGGTAGTCTGATCTAGGAGTGAGCTCAACTCGTGATCGTTATCACACAGTATTGACCCACGAGGGGACCCGCATTCTTCTAGGTTGGAGGGAATCAGTTGGCCATTTGCCTCCAACATAGAGGGACCTAAAAGTTTTAGCTACCTTCACAGGGAGGGACCCAATGTGCAACTGCCTCCGAGTGAAGGGATCTCATATATTCTTCCTTCATTCATATACAAATATGCATGCTCTCATAAGAATAATTCATGATCATATCACCATAATATATTCATAATTGTATAGCTGTTCATATCATAAATTTCTCGTAAAATAAACACTCATAGTTTCGTGGACTTTTGCCGAAAATTCGGTAGAATAACAGATCGAGTCCGCTTCCCTATGAATAGTGCCAGTGCTTAGGAAAACAATTTTTCAGAGAAATCATAACACTTCATTCACAATTCAAACATCAAATTCATGGGCACAATTGTTGCATTTAAAATATGGTTGCTGTCTCAACATTTTCATTCAACCCGATTTTTGTAAATCAAGCCACAATTCTATTCAACTCATATGGACCTAAATTTTGGGTATGTTAGAATGTTATGTGTCTATTTTCTAACCTCTTTAGTCCCATCTAATTTTGATAAATGTAGCTCAAGTTATTTAAGTTTTATCTCGGCCTGCCCTGTAGCTGGCCAGAATTACACACTTAAAAGTAAAAATCCACTAAAAATCGAAAACCAGTTCAAATCATTCGAAATTGGTATCATATTAAAGCTAACAAGACAAGCTTTCATTTGCAATAAGTTCCATTTCATTTTATTTAGTAGAGCTTGAATTATAAGCCCCGAAATTTGACCTTTCTGAACTACCCTATTCCAGCCTAGTTTGAACTTAAGGTAAATTCATTGATGTGCTGGGAATAATTGGCAATGAATTTGACTCTGAAATTTTTATGGGATATTCCTTTATATGTTAGCTTCCAAAAAATGTTAGTTTCACTTAATTTATAGTTGTGTAGGGTGAGTTACACCTTTCTCAACTCATACTAACTAGATGAGAATCCATATTTCTAGGTCAAACTTCAAAAATTCATAACTAACTCTATACTAATCCAATGGCCTTATATTTTATATGTATGGAAAGCCCTGAATGTCTAGCTTGATATAAAAATGGATTTATCAAATTTAAATGGCTGTAGGTGGAGCCATACACTCTGCCGTACGGACCACCGTAGGTTCTCCTAGGTTTTCAGATTCTAGTTTGCTCTCTATCTTATGTTCCATGTAAGATTCAATCTCAATCCCTCCAAATACTTAATAAACCAGCCATAAACCATCACACACATCGAGTATATCATCAAAAAAGTGAAGAGAGTTGAACTCTCATACAGCTTTAATCCATGAAAACAAGAAGCAAAAAATAGACATCCTATCTTTATTTTGATGCAACAACTAACTAGTCTTGAGTTCTAGTGAAGGATATGGGTGCAAGAAGCTTGAGGAAGGCTGAAAGTGGAAGAAGGAGATGAAGAAGATGAAGAGAAGAACAAGAAATTCTGCTGGAGGGGATGAATTTCTGCTGGGCAGAAAAGGAAAATAAGACAAGCAGAATTTGTGGGGTAGTTGGAATGAAAGCCTCCCATTAGTGTAGAACCTTGTGGCTTAATTTCAGCCAACCTTCCTCATTCTTTGTGGCTGTCTTGTGCCACTTTTTTTGGGGTTAAGTGGCTGAGTTTTCAGCCACTTGATGTAGAGTTTTGATTGTATAATTTTATTGATTCGGTTCTGACAGTTTAAAATACTGAATTCCTATCTATTTCCTTCAAATCGGTAAAATGGTTTTGAAGAATTTTGTGAGATTTTATATGTTTCTATTTTAATTCTTCTTAATCCTAATCTCTTTAATTAATATCTAATTAACTCCTAATTAATATTTAATGAACTTCTAATTGCCCTTACTTACTATTGAAATCGAATAAATAGATTAATGGCGTAAATTAGACATTTTCGCCAATTCGGAGCCTTTTTATTTTCTATTTTCTATAACTAATGACATTTCCATAATTTTGAGCAAGTCTAGGGACACCCCACGTTATTTCATACCAAACTGCCTCCATGGCCCAATCGGCAGAGATTTAAACTTCTACGGTTTCACCATGTGATTTTGCTCTGTTTAAAATCTCATTTTGCTAATTCTACAAATGTGGGGACATAAAGGTCATTTCATGAAAGGTTCTAGGGTTATTGTGGAAATAAGTCTTTGGGGTCAAAATATAATTTCTAAAATTTCTAGGCATCATTGCAATTAACAAAAGTTTACAGTATCACTTTTGTCATTTCTTAATTTTTAACATATGGCAATGCCATATTTTCAACGGCAGTGCTACAATACCCTATAATTCTGAGTGTGAAGATCGTTATGGCATAATGCTGCCTGAGGAATTCTCATACTGCCTAAGGGAAATAATTCAAAGTTTCTGTTACGTTATGTTTACGAAAGTAGGGATGTTACAGTTGTCAATTTTTAAATTCAAATCATAGCCATATCCATATGCGCACTTACATAATTTCACATTATATTCAATCCATGGCAATTATCACCATTTATCATAACATGCACAATTCCGAGGCATTTAAACATGGGGTATCTTTTGCTGATAACCCATATCACAAGTACACATATAATAACACATATTTCAAGCCAAATTTTCATGCCCATATTTGAAACATGCTTAAGACAAAATTAAACACATTTTTTATGCAAATTTAGGGATGCAAATATAGATCAAACAAAGAGCCTTAAAACCATTTCCAAATAATTTCTCAAGAGAAGCATTTGTTCATAAAGTAAGCTTTAGAAAACCATTTCAAGCATGAAACTAGCTAGCTTATGTTAAATTTCTAATGGGACCTTAACATTAATCCTCATATTAAGTGTTTATTAATGTGATTAAAGCTTTTATCAAGTCCAAATCCATAGAATAAGTACTCCAATGCATAGGTTAAGACCTTAAAGGCCTCAAATAAGTCCAAAGAGCCTCAAAGCTCAATATAGTCCAACATAGTCCAAAACTCCATATGCATAGGTCACAGTTCACTTGTCAAGTTTCAAATGTCTATTAAGAATTATCAAGTCTTAATGGTCCCAAAAGAAGCTATCACACGAACATAGCTAATGCAAACATGCTCAAAAGGTTTGAAAACACTTAGATTAAGAAATCTAAGAAAAGGAAGCTTCATGTGATATAAAGCTATATTGTCAAATCCTTTAAAATCCATATCTTGTCTATTTATTTCTAGATTTCATAAAACATGTATAAAACACTTATATCTTCCTCGTTAATCCCTTACACACAAGGAAATCATAATCCTCCATATATTTCACCATAAGCATAGCCATATGTATGGTACTAGGAGGATGAACTTCCAAGTGCTCTCTAACTCAGAATCCAACATTTTAAAGATATGAGTTATAAGACATTCTTATCAATAAATTAGGTTATCATATCCAATTTCTAGCCTTTGAAACTCATGAAAAGCACACACCATTGAGACCTTTTATAGGCACCATGCGGGGTTTGGTATAGTTCCTCATGACTTTAGGCTTTATTAGTAACAAAACTCAAGAAACAAATTTAAGAATCATGTCACCTTTTAAAGATGTTTGATATCATTATCTAGCCTTGTAAACATGTATAACCAATTCACCATCGAGATACTCATGTAGGCATGGCCATACTAATGTTGTTTGGTGTTGGTTTCCATGTATTAAGGCTTGAATCATCAAAGAAACTCAAAAACACTTAGCAACTTTGAAAACTTCAAACATCTTCTTTGTGAAAACTTGACTAAGTTTCTTTTAGGCATTTTATCAAACATTTGGTGTGCAACTTAATGGTTGTTCCTGTATAGAAAGTTTCATCTTTATAAAACATCACCAAAAACATGATTTTTCAAGCTTTTAAGTAACACAACTGAAGGTGTACTAATATGTATGGATCAAACACTTAAATTTCATCAAATATTATCCAAAAACCATTCAAAAATATGACCTAAAGGTGGCTGCCCATACATGGCCGAAAATTCAAGTATTGCACCAAACATGATGATTTTCAAGCTTTTAAACCTAAATGCCAAAGAAACTCAAAGACATACATAATAAGCTCTCAAATCAACATAGATACAACACCAAAAACTCCCAAAATAAACCCTCACCTTCAGCCCACATAGAGGCCGTGAGTTTCATAGGGTACATGGGTGAAGTTTTTTATGCTATTTTTTTTTTTATAAAAATTCATGAGAACTCAAGCTTACATACAAAGAGCTATCAATCACATACAGATGATGCCTTCAAGTTTCATAAAAACACAAAGTTCCCCACTACCCTCATGAAGGCCGTGAGCTTCATGGAGAAAAAGAAGAAGGTAGACATTCAATATATCCAAGAAAACAAGAATTACAAGCTTCGAAGAATCAAAGCAAGTAATTTAAGCTTTTAGAGCTCAAAAGAAAACATGATAAACCAATCTTTTCCCAAGCTTTAGAGAACTTCAAGAACCTTCAAAGTAAAGTTCAAAATCTGGAAATATGAATTAAAAGCTTCGATGAACATAAAAATCATAAAGAACACATGCATGAAGCGTAAAAATGAGAAAGAAAACCCTTCTTGGAGTAAGCTCTTGAAACTCAATATGAACGAAGGTTGGGCAGCAACTCAGCTCTTGTTCTTACTTCTTGTTGAGGGCTAGAATATGAGCTTTGATGGTGAGGATTGATGGTTTTTGAAGATGATGAGAAAGCGTGAGAACTAATTGAAGGTGTTTTGATGGAGTTTTAATGGAGTTTTTGAGAGAAATTGATGGTAGAAGTTGGATGAAGATGCTGCAGCTAAAGGGAAGAGTTTCGACAGAAGTGAAGTGTGTCTAAAGGGTGTGGAGCTCAATTAGTGAGGGTATATTTATAGGAAAAATGGTGATTTAGTCAGTGCTAATCATAGGATTAGTTTTATCTTAATTTAGGTAGTTTTGTTGGTTAATTATACCACTAATAATTAATTAATTTAACTATCAATTAAAATTGATTTAGATGTAATATGAACCTCATCTTATGTGTTGATTAAGGTTTAGGAAAAGATTAAGGTGGTTTAAGGCTTAATTAGTGCATAATTAGTAATTTTTCTCAAAACTATATTAGACAATTTAAGCTCTAATTAAAAAATTAATTAACAAACAATTAAATTTCTTTAATATATCATCAAATTAGAAGACATCTTTGAATTTTCAGAATTTTTTTCTATAAATTTTAGTATTTTTAGTGAATTTTTACCTTGATTATGATTATTTTGAGTTAATTAATATAATTAATTACCTATAAATTAAATAAATAAATTCTTGCTCTAGAACCATGAGCAACTGCACAGCTTCATCAGGTTTGAGGGGACAAAATCCTTCAAAATTTGATCTAAGTCAAAGAGTCATAGATTTTGGTAAAAACTAATTATTACAAAGCAACATGATAATGACTCTTAGTTAAAATTTGACTAATCCTTTTCACATTATGGTTAAAACTGATATCAAGGGCAAGAGGGCTATTGGGGGTGTCCTAGGGCTAAGGGTTAGGTTTAATTAATTTTTTATTTAATTTATTTTAAATTTTATAAGGTAATTATAGCCTTTTTGATGTATTTTGGCCCCAAATTATTTCAAAAACTATATGGTTCAATTTAGCAGCTGTCATGGCCCATTTAGAGGCCCAATCACATGGTCCATCAAGCCCAAGTTCGGAACTCTACTAATTCTTTGCGATATTGCAAGATAAAATGGTCATATAGGGTTTTTAGGGCCCATTTCGTACCCCAGTGATGTTATTTTTGTGTAATTATATAAATATTGCTCAATTTTACCAAAAATTGGTATTTATCTTCAAAATTATATTAAAAAATATATTTATAATTTTTTTGAAATATTTTGGGTTCTTTTGGATAGTTTTTGGCCTTCTATAAGCCCTTTAGTGTTTTCTATCAGAGTTTATACTATATTTTTTATTTTCTGTAACTAATGGCATTTTTATAATTTTGAGCAAGTCTAGGTGCATCTCATATCATTGCATATTTGGATATCTCTGTGGCTCAATTGGCTATGATTCGGGTTTCTACGGCTCTGCTATATTACTTTACTACATTTAAACTCCTATTCTACTAATTTTATTGATGTAGGGAGGATCTAAATATCATTTTCTAAAAGTTTTGTGGTTAAACTAGAAATAACTTCTGGGGTCTAAGTGTAATTACTAAAAATCATAGGGCAAATTCTATAAATAACAAAATTTTACATTATAAGAGCATTTTCATTATTTCCTAATTTAGCATACGGCAGTGCCATAATTTCAACCACAGTGTCATGTCGCTTAATAGTTCTCAGTGTGATGATCGTCATGACATAATGCTATTTGAAAAATTTTCACACGAGCTAAGTGAAATAAATCAGAGTTTTTATTATGCTATATTAGGAAAAACGAGGATGTTATAGATCGAAATGACCTTACAACCCCAATAGGCTTTTGGATGTCGACAGCAATAGTAACCATCACGGCTGCGATGAAAAAAAACATGATGCATGTAACACCTTACCAGACAAAATACTATGCTTAAGTGATAATAATTTATCTGATAAGTGATTACGTGTAATACTGGTTAAATTCTATTTTCTGTATTAGTATTAATCACTCGCATAAGAATACTTAATCGCATAACAAAATTTCCTGCGTGACGGCGGAGTAAATACTATTTAATCAGTATACTGTAAATAACGTAACATAAATAAAAATACAATAAGGATAGAACTACTGCAAAAGGCATCATAAACGTATACATAGATATCTGATTTTAAAGTCAAAATGATACAAGGTGACAAAATGAGGCCGCTAAATCAAAACGAAACGGCCAGTTTCTATGAACAGCATCCCAAGTGGTCCCCATGGGACATTTCATGTACATCTTCTAACATCTACCCATCCACCCATGACCCAGACTGCCAAAAGAGGGTCATTCTGTACATCTAACCCTACTAGAGTATGCACGCTATCTAAACAAAATCTGTTGAAAGGAACCCGTTCGCCATGGTGGCGTCCGTTGGAGGGTGTCCAGCACTAGGAGCAAAGGATAAGGAAGAAGAACTAGCCGCCTTGGATGGATCCTCCTCCGAGGTCGAGGCCGACGACATCGGTTGCGGTGATGAAGCAGGAGGGGCCATGGGAACTGGAGCTGCTGGTGCTGCTACTGGTGGTGGTCAAAATGGATGGGCCATATGGAGAGGTATGGCAATGTATGGGATAGCAGGATCAAAGAGAGGGTGCATAAGCGGGACTGCGAAATCTCGCTGGAAAAAGAAGTAGAGGTGGAACTGACATCGGCCGGAGATATATACAGAATCCAAAAATGGGTCAAGGTGTATATGTAGCTCAGGGAACTCAATGAATAGCACCCCGGTCGCTCATGCTCCATGGTCTGAGAATGACGCGGAACATACAATAGGGTGAAAAATAAATATTTCTCAGTAGAAATTCCTAGCTTCTATACATCTGTCATTGCTGTCATCCCCAGTTGTTTCGGTCATGCAATATTTTTCAAATAGTATCATAAAACGATAATATTCAACTTAAATACTTGTTTGTAAAGCATACACCGAAACAAATTCAATTTTAGTTAACAAATACACTAATGTACTCAAACAGTAATCATGGTGGAACAGTAGCATGTTAAGAATAATAAACAGGGATCTAGAATAATCAATAGGGGAATATTACACTATACATATGCATGTGCAATTAGAAAATGCATCTTATTCTTGGAGGCTTTCGCCTATTATGACTTACTTCCATCCTTGGTTCCCTGGGAGTCATTGGCCATATACTCTTGGGTAATAGTCTGATTTTCAGGATCGAGTTTATTCCTATACAAGATTGCTGGGTTTACTTTCCCCGACCTTACCACTGATCTATTCCCCTTAACTTATTCCGAGGCTAGCCCAAGTAAAATGGAATCCTTTACAATATCATGAATTGAATGCACATGTATCCTAATTCTTCAAGTATCATATATTCATGCCATTTTCAAATCACACAACACATGAATCTCTTACCGAGACTTTGGCAGAATAGTGGATCGAGTCCGCTTCCCCATGAATAGTGCCAGACAACCAGTACTTTTAAGTCAGATAATAAACTCCATATAAGACATCATATTCATATCAAGAATATAACAATGTTGATAAATACAAGATTTAAAGTCTAAAGTATCAATATAACTTGTAGGCTTTTAGTGTTTGTTAAGGTTCTCGAGTTCGACTTTCAATATCCAACGTGTTCCGAGTTCGGACCTTACCTAGGTTCCGATTTCCCCACACTATGCTCGGTCTCCCGAGGTTACATCATTTCCAATTTCCGGGTTGGTCGACTTCTGACTTTATTCCACCATTGGTCTTTTGAGACTTCGATAGGTGTGTTTCCTAAATCCCGAGCTCCCTAATTTACTGAATCCCGAGTTCAACATCAATATATCTGATCTAGCTCTCTACTGAGTTCCGAATACAGCCTTAAAACGTACCCGTTAGGGACTTCTATTCACTATGCCTGAGTTCAATCACTAAGTGAGCCTCTCCAAGTCCAACCTTAAGTATACACTTCCGGATTCATCCTTACCCACTCCTGACCTAGCTTTACATTTCTTGATTCTGACTTGATTTCGACATTCTCGACCTAGTCTCTTATTTATTAAGTCTAGAGTCCGATGCTGAGTGTACTGACCTAGCTTCTTATTCACTAAATCCCAACTTTCGACATTACTCAAATTCCTTTGAGACTTGTCTTGCTCCTAACCCGAGTTGCACTCTTACGGGAGAAAATTCACTAAAAATAGAAATGTGGGTGGAATCATGCGAAATTTATATCCATGTAAAGC
Source organism: Pterocarpus macrocarpus (assembly GCA_031439585.1). Classification (NCBI taxonomy): domain Eukaryota; kingdom Viridiplantae; phylum Streptophyta; class Magnoliopsida; order Fabales; family Fabaceae; genus Pterocarpus; species Pterocarpus macrocarpus. The sequence goes on along the minus strand of CM062522.1, from coordinate 32,121,603 downwards.
TAACAGAACAAGCTTTCAAATGAATTAAGTTTCATATCATTTGGATGAGTATAATTTGAGTTATAGCTTTAGAACTTGACCTTACTGGTCTACCCTGTTCTAACTCGAATTGGACATAGGGCAACTTTCTCGATTCACTAGTAACAAATGGGACCTTATCAAATTCGAAAATTCTTATGGAACATTCTCCTATGTGTTAGCTTTCAAACATCTTTGGTTGCACTCAATTTGGAGTTGTGTAGGGTGAGTTACACCCTTCTCAACCCATGCTGCCCGGATAGGAACCCAGATTTCTAGGTCTAACGTCAAAAATTCATAACTAACTCTATGCTAATCCAATGGCCTTATATTTTATATATATGGAAAGAATTGGATGTCTAGTTTCATATAAAAATGGTTTCATCAAATTTAAATGGCAGTAGGCAGAGCCGTACACTCTGCCGTACGGACTGCAGAGGGAAACCCTAACCTGCTTCTAGGTTTGTTCCCCTTCTTCAAGCTATTTGTTCTCAATTCCAATCTTAATCACAACATACATGGAAAATTAGTCATAAACCATCATCATCACTCTACATAACATTAGCATCTCATGTTAAACATAATCACCATGCAGTTCCAAATCAGAGAAATCAAGAAGAGAAGTAGGATTTCCTACCTTGTCTTATGAAATTTGTATTGATTTTGTGTCTTTGATGGTGGTGACTTGGGATGAGACTTGAAGATGGATGAGAATGGAGTAGAAATGAGAGCAAAGAGGATAGAAAGAGAAGAGCTCCAGCTACTGGAAGAGTAGCCGAAAATTGATGAGGAGAAAAGGAGAAAAAGGTGAAGATATTTGGAGATGCTTGGTTGTGATTGGTGGATTCAACCTTGGTCTTAATTTTAGTTGAGCTTCCCATCATCAAGGGCTGCCAAGGCGCCACTTGAGGGAGCTATTTGGCTAAATCTTAGCCGTTGATTCTAGGGCACTCATAGAAAAATTCTACTGGTCTGGTTTCGACAGTTTGAAATGTCGAAATTTTACCGATTTCCCTTAAATCGGTAAACTGGCTTGAAAATTTTCTGTGGGGTTTTCTATGCTCCTAATCTAATTCCATCAAGCCTAATCCGTCTAAATTACACTTAATTGGCTTTAAGTAAATGTTTAATCAAGTTCTGATTAAACTCACTTATTTGATATAACCGAATAACTCAGCTGTTAACGATAAATTTTTCGGACGTTACAATGCACTAGAAGCTGGATCGCGTCGAACCACCGCTCCATGCCACTATGTCACTATAGTGCCACGATCACGCGCGATTGACTATTATGAGAAAGGCATTCATAATCCAACAAGTACAAGCCACTATAGTTGTAAAGCAAAAATAGAAAAAAAAAATCTCTTAATCCAATGGGTACTACCCTGCACATTGACCATTTAACAATAGCTACATTAATTGATCAAAATAAGTAGTCACTTATGGTGTTCTTCTTTTTACAACATAAGTAGTCACTTGAGACAACAACCTATGTGAACTACATCACCTATAATGCTATACATCCCCTAAACCAAAAGTCAAAAGCTATTTGAGCTCCAATCCTACACAAATCAAAAGTATAGAGTTCCAATTCTCTCATCTATAGTGCTATAAATCTCTTGTTGTATCATAGAAAACCTAGATAGCAAGAGCTCATCACATCATAGCATATCATTTCAAAATTAACAAGTTTAAATCTTTACTTTATTTGTTCCATCTTCACCCTATTTTTTCCTCTTCATCTAAAAGAATGACATTGCAATATTAAGTAGGAAGATCTTTGCCAAAGTTTTTCTTCATGTCCTCAATCACATCTTTATCTCCAAATTGAACAAATGCATCTACAAATTAACATGCATAACACATAATTATAAAAAAATGTTAATGAATATTGTAACATATCTAAGGGTGAGAGCTTGACAAAATAATTTACCATTAGGAGAAAATCTAAGTAACCAATTGCGAGTGCATATAAGAGCTATTAAATTTTTGAAAATCATAGAACTTCTGTACTTGTTCAAAATTTGGCCACCAAGACTGAAAGCACATTCGGATTGCACATTAGTTATTATGATACTTAATATGTCACTAGCCATCCCATCAAGGGTAACAAATCTATTACTATGATCCTTCCAATATCCCAAAATACCTAAATCTGTATGACCCACTATAACATCCACCACGAGTTCTGATTTCCGACTTCATCTTTAAGTTTCAAATAGATTGGATTATTTCCGATTTCCAACTTCCTCTTCAAGTTTCAAATAAAATGGATTATTTCTGATTTCCGACTTCATCCCCAAGTTTCAAATGAAATGGCTATGATTTCCAACTTCCGACCTTTTGTTTCAAATAAAAAGGATACGAGTTCCGACCTTAGAGTTGATATCAACCAGAATGGACACGAAATCAGATCTCTAAGTTGGTCTCCAAGTTCGACCAAAATTTACACGAGTTCCGATCTCCTACTTTATTCCCAAGCTTCAAATAAAACGGACATGATTTCCGATATCCGAATTTATTTCCAAAAATTTCAAATAAGATGGGCACGAGTTCCGACATCCCACTTCAGCTCCAAGTTCAAATAAAATGGACCCGAGTTCCGATTTTACACAGAATAGAGATGAGTTCCGATTTCAGATAGAATGGAAGCGAGTTTCACTTTTAGTCAACGTGGAGAACAATTTAGCCACAAAAGAGGGAGACATGGCTGAACTTCACTCACAAAGTTTCAACCAATCAAAACTCACAAAGTCAACTACCTCTTCAATGCTTAAATAAGATTTTTCTCTCTTATTTGCGCCACTCTTTCCTCTAATTTCAGCCTCCTTTTTCTTTCCTTCTCTCAACCAACTCCATCAAACCTTCAAGCTCCACAAGGTTCTATCAATTCAAACTTCAACACCTAGCAAAGTCACACTCCAAAGAGGTAGGATTTAATTTTTGTCCTTAATTTCTCTAAATTGTGGCTGTATGAAATTTCACTCTTCTTCATGTATTTGATGATATATTGGATGTATATGATGGATTATGGTTGGAATAATATGAAATCTTGAGTTGGAATTAAAGTTAGAAGAAGAAAAATAGGAGAAGTGGAGGACTGGGATGCTGTCTAAGTGAGAAGCCCCACGGCAGTCCATACGGCGGAGTGTTTGGCTCTGCCTACAGCTATTAAAATTCGATGAAACCATTTTTATATGAAACTAGACATTAAATTCTTTCCATACATATATAATATAAGGCCATTGGATTAATATTGAGAGAGATATGAATTTTTGAAGTTTGACCTAGGAATTTGGACTTTCGTCCGGGCAGTGTGAATTGAGAAGTGTGTAACTCACCCTACACAACCTCAAATTGAGTGAGACCAACTTTGTTAGAAAGCTTACACATAGGGGAACATTTCATAATGAAATTTTGAGTTTGTTACGATCCCATTTGTTCCCAGTGGTTCAAGGAAATTGCCCTATGTCCAAACTAGGCCAAAACAGGATAGTTCAAGAAGGTCGAATTTCAAGACATATAACTCGAGTTCTACTAAAGCAAATGAAATGGAACTTGTTGCAAATGGAAGCTTATCCTGTTAGCTTTAATATGATACAATTTCATTTGATTTGAGTTGGATTTCAATTTTTAGTAGATTTTTACTTTTAGATGTGTAATTCTAGCCAGCCATAGGGCAGGCCGGGTTAAAACGTAAATAACTTGAGTTATATTTATCAAAACTAGATGGGACCAAAGAAGTTAGAAAATAGACACATAGCACTTCAATATATCCAAAATTCATGTCCAAATGAATTAAGATGAATTTAAGGCTTAATTTCTAAAAACGGGCAGAGTTGAAGAATATAAGCAGGATTCCCAAAGTTAAAGGATTTGGCACCTTAATTCACATATGAGTTCAAGTAAAGCCTAAGTGTTGCAACTCCATGTTGGTGCTTGAAAGATTAATACATTATATTTGATCTCTTACTGTGACTGACTGTCTACTAAAATTGGCACTATTCATGGGGAAGCAAACTCAATACATTATCTTTGCCAATTTTATTGAAACGATAAAAGCTATGAGCATTTATATGTTATGAATATTTATGATATGAATATGAAATTCTATATGCAAGGATACATGAAAATAAATGATGAAGCATATGTATGAGTGCATTCAGCATGTTTATGCATGATTATGTATGACAACGAAAGGATATGAACATATTAAATGTGAATCCCTTCACCTGGAGGCAGTTATGATATCCCTCCTTGTGAAGGCAATTAAATAAGATAAGATATGGGTCCCTTCACTTGGAGGCAGTTGCACATTGAATCCCTCCCTATGAAGGCAGTATAAAACTATGAGATCCTTCTACATTGAAAGCACATGGTCAGATGAGATCTCTCTACATTGAAAACACGTGATCAGATGAGATCCCTCTATTCTTGAGGCACATGACCATAAAAGATCCCTTCAATTTAGAGGCACGTGGCCAAAATGAGATCCCTCCAAGACTAGGCGCACGTGGGTCCCCTTGTGGGTCAATACTGTGTGACGACGGTCACGAGTTGAGCTGACGAGCTCACTCTTAGATCAAACTACCCAAGGACAGTAAAGACTAAAGATTAAAACATATGCAAGCACCCCACTCACATGAGGCATGGCATCGACCCAGCTAGTGTAAGTATAGGGGATAGGGCTTACATGAGGCATGGCATGACCTAGCTAGTGTAAGTACCATAAATTTATAATGATGAGTCCATATTCCTAAGAAACGTGACATGGCGATCACGCTCTAATGGGGTATGACATGGCGATCATACTCTGGAATGTGGTATGATGATCCCACACCCTAAGGAATGTGACATAGCGATCACATTTCGATGGAGTATGACATGGCGATCATACTTTGGAACGTGGCAGAAAGAACATATTCCTAAGGAGTGTAACATGGTGATCACACCCCGATGGAGTATGACATGGCGATCATACTCTGGAATATGTGTAACAAGTAAAGGAAGATAAAGGAAGAAAAGAAAATTTTGTGCATCTACATAAATTCAAGTACAAGTAAAGGCGTGTGCAGATTTTATGCTTTCAGTGTATTGGTGCTATTGTATTTTAATACGTTTCAATTATTATTCATAGTATAGTTCATGAGTTGACTTTGTATTGGCTCACCCAAATGACAAGTATATGAATAAAATGAACCTTGCTTCGGACAGTATGTTTTCGAACTATAAAATTAAACAGTTTGTATAACATGTTCACCTTTTTCATAATAAACCGAAGCAACTGGAGATGACAACAATGACATTATGTATAATAGTTAAAGAATCCTACTGAGAATTTTAAATTCTCACTCCTGTTTCCGTGTTATCTCCAGATAGTTCGAGAAGTCGCAGAGACAGCTGACGTTGCTGTCAGTTAAGGTCCGCTCAGGTAATAGTAACAAGTCCTGAGTATGGTACTATGACTTAAGCATAGTACTATATTTCGGGAGGATGTTACACCCACAAGCTTTGGCTCTTCTAAATAAATATTACACCCATAAGCTTTGGCTCTTCTAAATAAATATCAAGCTCATTTTTTCCAATTAAAAGTGTTCCCTAGCTCTTTTCCGCTTCAAAATCCTATCACATTCAATAAAATTAATATAATACATGAAATTAGCATAAAAGAATAACAATTTTAAGTAAAAATACAAAAAAGAAAGTTCTAAAATTTAAAATAACTAATTGAGCAAGAACTTACATCATAATTGGTTGGCAAATTCCTTGCAACCTTCATTCCAAAAGTTGAAATAGAACTATTTGCATTATTAGTAGAAAAATTGGTGCTCTATTATTAGGATATCCATTAAAAAGCTTATACAAAGCTTTACATTGCTCAACTTCTCATTATCCATAGCTACATCAGAATGATGTTTGAAATATGCATACTTCAAGAATTGAAACTTCATTCAAGGGTCACAAATACAACCAAATGCAAGAGTAATGCTAGAATTATTCCAATATTTGTCAAACTTGGCCATCATCTTTGAAGCCATATCTTTTATCACATAATCTTCACTTAACATGCTTCTTTTTCATTAAAAGTTGTATCTTCCAAATTTGCATGAAAAATGAATTGGATGTAGGATATGTGGATCTAGAAATTATATTGGTAATCTGATAAAAAAGCCTCTAAGATTTTAGACAACTTCTTTCTTCTTTTCCATTCTTCATTTGATAGATAGTGTTTGTAGTTCATGTCACTTCAACTCAAGCTTTCAAATGCAAGCCTATATTTCATTGTACTCTCAAGCATCAAATAAGTAGAGTTCCAATCGGTAGAGATATCCAAACACAAACCAACACTACTATCAATGCCACCAACTTTTTCAACACATTGACCAAATTGTTTCATTCTTGATTTTGACAACCTCATATATTTCACATTCTCTCTTAATTTGTGCAATGTATCACTTGCCACTTTAAGACCCTCTTGAGCTATAAGGATCAAAATATGTAAACTACATCTAATGTGAAAGAAGTCTACATAATACAATAAGCTATTTGACAAATAAAGTTGACTTTTCAATATTTTGCATGCTATCATTACAAGAAGCATTATCCAATGTAATGGAAAACATTTTTTTTTTATTCCCCACTCTTTCAAAATCTCAAGATCCTTTCTTGATAGCTCATGAGCAATGTGTTGAGCTTTCAAATGAGAAAAGTTCAACAGCTTACTATTTAACTTTCAATCAGCATTAATAAAATTGGCCGTTAAATGATATAACCATGAGTAGTGCAAGTAGTCCAATGATTGAAGGTTAAACATACTCTACCACTTGTTTTAGCCAACTGATTTTTCAATTCCTCTTTTCAACCAAGTAAATTTTCATCATATCAATAGTGATAGTAGTTCTTGAAATTGTTGTTTTATTAAAAGAAAGATGTGGGCATAATGTTTTGAAACCACTCCACTCAACACGTTGAAATGGAAGATCATGTAATGTGATCATTTAAGCTATCAACTCATGCATGACATTTCGGTCAAGCTTGCTAGACCTCATTTAGTAACACAATCAAAAGCATCATATTTCCCACATCATCAAATCTTCAAATCATTAGACACTTAGAAATATGATGATTTAGGTGAGATGCCCCTCCTTTACTTGAACAACAATATTCTTTTCCACAAGCTTTGCATTTGGACTTTTCTACTCCATCACTAGTCACACCAATTTTTTTCAAAATGTTTCCAATAATCTGATGTTCTAGCCTTTCTCTTTGGTGGGTTGATGTTTTCTTCAAGTGCACTTGGTTTTCTTTTTTCCAAAATTTGACAATCATTTTCAGTATTGGTAGGTATATTACTCATTCTAACTATTAAGAATATAAGAAAAATGACAAAATAACAAGTACATAATTAGAGCCACAAAATGAACAAACCAACTAGCAAATTAAAAAAGAATAGAGAACAAAATATGAGAATAAGCATAGTTTTCATTAATACATTGAATAAGTATATTAAAAAAAAAGCATTTTTGGGGGAAAAAAACAACAAAAGTGTATGTTATGTGTGTGCTAGAGTTAAAGGAAATATCTGAATGAACAAAAAAAAAATAAAGAGAGGAAGAAAAGTGACTTCTGCAATTGAAACTACTCTTCTTTGATGATTTGCAATATCAACAAGAAGAAAATACAAACAGTCTGAAAATGACGTAATGATAGATTAAAGTGCGCAGAAGAAGAACAAATGAGAGAACCTACTCGCTATTGCTACCAGGATTGCTAGTTGCTGCTGGCTCGCCGCTAATCACCAGAGGGTGGAAACACCATACCAATTTGTCGATGTTAAAGAATCGTGGCTCATAGAGTGATATGATGGATGATATAGTGTTGTCCATGTAACTATGCCTCAGGTGTGTATGGTGCCGTCATGGTGGTGGCATGGGACTATGGACTACTGGCTAGAAGTTAGAATGAAGTGAGTGGGATTTGGATTTGGGAACTAGGGTAAAATAGAAAGAAAGAACTATAGAAAAAGTTGAGAAGAGGTTAAGGTTTTTACTCTTCCTTTCACTTTTACTCTCTTTTCTTCTCTTGGTCTACTTTAATTTTAGTGATTTTTTTTTTTGGGGGATCAAAATATTGGCTTTATTTCAAAACAATTAAAACATGTACAATGGGCCAAAAATGGTCCACTTGAGTGCAATAAAAGGCCAAAATTGTATCCCTTTTTTTTTTCAAATTACAATAGTTAGGTTAAATTGAGTTGAGCTAAAATTCTTTTTAATACTATTTTTATAGCCTAACCCACACATTTTTTCAGGCCATTCGAGCCGGCCCATCAAGTTCAGCTCATTTCAATGGCTCTACTATTTTCTTGGTTTCTATTGTGATATTGTCTAATACTACTGCATTATATTGAGAGTCTCTTCTTGTCCTCTTTTCTTTGCATAAATTTAATAGAATAATACTTTACAAATCACTCTGTAACTTCTCTTGTACCTTATGTTTTCTAAGGGATACCATATCTACATACTCTTTTCTCAACATTAGTATCTTGAATAACTTCCATTACATTGATGCTTTCATTGATCCCACACAACTGAAGAATTTAAGGACACCAACCATGAGTGTGAGGAGTTTTAAGCTCTGCTAAGCAATCTCTCCCAAAAGATTGAACAAATGTATGATCGTGAAAAGGCATGCATAGATTAGTGGGAAAGAATTTTTGATAACATAGAAACACTAGTTAGTAAAGCAGAGCAATTGTGTTTTTCTACATATAGGAAGAGCTCAAGCATGAAGGAAGTTTCAATCAAAGCAGTTCATTCAGCTTTTCTCAAGGGAGTTGCAGATCCTATACTTAACATTGAGATTGGGGAATGGAAAGGATTGACATAATCGCCTCTCTAAGCCATTTGACCTTCCATGTTTCTTTTCAACAACCAATACCTATTTAGTGTGTTTGAATTGGTGTTTTGATTGCCAAAATCATGTTGAATATGAAACAAACATGATTTTGAAGTAAAAACTTATGTTTGGTTTTTAGTTGGCAAAGTCGATTGTGCTGCCAAACCTCCGTTCAAGCAAAAATAAGTAAGAGTTGCTTTTGCTTTCAATTTGTTGTGTTCACCATTCTTAAACAATTTTTTTTTTCTCTTTTCTCCTCTTGTGATTGCATCGTATACTCTTGTTTTCTAGGTACATAGCTGTATATCTTTTAAATAGAGTAAGCCCTCCAAAATGGTCCCTATCGATTTTCACATAGGACAAATTAGTCCCTAACAAAAATAAACTGATAAAATGGTCCCTAACCTTTTTAAATGTTGAACAAATTAGTCCTAAAAAAATAAACAGACAAATTGGTCCTTGATCTTTTCAAAATTAGACAATTTAGTCTTGTTGAATAAACTTGATAGAGGGACTAAATTATCTAATTTTGAAAAGATTAAAGACTGATTTGTTTGTTTATTTTTGTTAGGACTAATTTGTCTTATGTTTTAAAAGGATAGAGACCAATTTGTCAATTTATTTTTGTTAGGGACTAATTTATCCTACATGAAAATGGATAGGGACCATTTTGGGAGTTTATTCCTTTTAACTATATCTTCATTCAATGTGTACATGTGAAAAAGAGAGAATGCCAACGGAAAATCTATTACCATTTGAGTTCGTGCTTAGTTTCATATTTTATTATCAACTCAATTATCAATTCTATTATAATAATTTTTTATGAGTGTTTATTATATTTTTATTTATAATCATATTAATATAATTTTCTTTATAATATCTTAAAAATAATATTTATAAAATATCTTAAATAATATTTTTTAATATAATTTATTTGAATATATTAAAAACAAAATAAAATAATAAGATAATATTAAAAGTGTAATCAAAATTCATATCTATTTTATTAATTACACATCCAATAGTGATTTTGATTAGCATCACCTAAACAATATTCATTATTTCATAATAACTTTTGATATAAAAGTTTCCAAATGTAAATCATATTGGCACTAATTTACTTTTGATCAAAATTAATTTTATAGAATCAACTTGATACAAACCCCCATTTGTAAACTCTAATCCAAATACACACTAAAACTACGAAGCATAAAACTTGATCTAGGATACACTCAATTTAATTGTCATCTCCAGATTCAAAATTATGTAATCCCTAAATCCAGTACCAGGTAAGTAGGGTGATGTGGCAATCCTAACTTGAGATTCGAGTTCCTTCTATGATGTCGACAAAGGGGTTAGTGATTTTCTTTTTAATTAAAAAAAGGGAATATAGGGACTATTAGGAAGGTGTTCAATGACAAATGTGGCTTCTAGGAATTCTATATTATCTAAACTTCTCAATATCACATTGATAAAGGAGATAAAGATGTAATTTCAATTGTTTTATAGCTCAAAAAAGTTGCTAGTAGTGCATTTAAGAAAGGTGAAGGCACTCACTGAGTCAACATTCAAGGGCAACTGACAGTATTGAGTTCGATTTAGGGATCGTCTCTATTCCATGTTCTTTTTGTATCTGGTAGACGGATGAACTTAATTCTCCTCTTTGTTACTACCATAATAGTTTTTAACTTAGGCTCGTCTATGAAAAAATTATGTACATGAATGATAATATTGTAACCTATCTTGATACTTGAGAACTAGCCATTGGAAAGATTGGGAGATTGGTGGTATCACTTTTTATGTACATCAAACACTACTCAATTGCAACATGATTCTTGATTGCAAAAGGTGATGACCTAGATAATTCATTCCCCAATATTGAGATTATCTAACTCATACACTTCCACATTCTAAGTTGAAATATACTTGATAAAAATGTTTGAGTTTTCATTTTTGCAAAATCTTTCAAGGCACAATTCAATCCCCTTCTTGTACCAACTGTTATCCACAGCCATCATTGACTTCTTATTTGTTGGTTTATTACCAAGTTCCTTGCACTCATAACATACTGGCTCATTCTTGCTCAAGTCACTCTTCTCACTCTTCTTTTCTTTCATTTAGACAGATCATCTCTTGACATTGGATCTCTTTCTCCATAATTTGGCAATTCTTTTACCTAGGAAAGAGACTTCATCCTCATCATCATTGTCTTCAAGAATTTTTTCACGATCAGAATCTTTTGATGCCTTGAATGTCATGCTTGGTCCATCTATCTTCTAGAGGGATTTTAATGCAACACTTTTCCCTTTCCTAGACACATTTTCATGTGCTTCTATTTGTTAAATCTATTGAGTCTTAAGAGACCTAATGGAAGCATCAAGGCTTAAGGCATTAAGGTCCTTGGCCTCTTCTATGGCCGTCACCTTTGGTCACCATACCTTAGGCAAGCTTCAGAGGATCTTTCTAACCATCTTTACATTGTTGTGCAGTTTGCCCAGAGCCTTAAGTTGATTGATTATGTGCATGAAGCGTGTGGTTATCTCGTTAATCAATTCATTATCATTCATCTTGAACATCTCATATTGATGTACAAATGTAACATTCCCCTTTTTTTAAATATAGTATAATAAGAAATTTAATTTATTTCATTTAGACAATGTGAGAATTTCTTAAACAACACTATGTTATGATGATCTTTACACTAAGAACTATAGGGTGGTATGATACTGCCATTGAAATTACGGTACTATCGTATACTAAATATTTAGGAAAGACAAAAATACACCCTATAGTAGAAACTTTTATTATTTATAAAATTATCCCAAGATTTTCAGTAATTACACTTAGATCCCAGAAACTATTTCTATTTCGACCCCATAACTTTTAAAAAATGATATTTAGCTCCCTGCACTATTAAAATTAACAAAATAGGTATTTAAGTAGAACTGAGTAACATAGCAGAGCCATAAAATGCCAAATCTCTACCAATCGGCTCAGAGGTATCCAAGTGTTAAATGATATGGGATACTCCTAAGCTTGCCCATCATTACAAAAATGTCATTAGCTACAAAAAGTAGAAAATATAGTAAAAACTTTGATAGGAAACAGACAAAAAATATTAAAGAGTTTACGGAAAACCAAAAACTACCCGAAAGATCCCAAAAACTTTTAGCAAAAATTATAAAGCCATTTTTAATATAATTTTTGAGATAAACACAAATTTTTAGCAAATTTGAGCAATATTTGCATTGTAACACAAAAATAATATTGTTAGGGTGCAAATACAAGCCCCGAAAACCCTATAAGACTACTCTAACTTGTAGTACGACAAGGAATCTATGGTGTTCCAGGACTAAGCTTGATGGGCCATGTGATTGGACATCTAAATGGGCCATGGAAGTGGCTAAAATGGGCCTTGCCATTTTTGAAACTATTGTGACTCAAATTATACAAAAATGGCCATAATTACTTCATAAAACCTGAATAAATTAAATAAAAATTAACAAAACCCTAACCCTTACTCTATGGACACCACAACTAACCCTTCTAACCCCTTGGTTCAATTTTAAATAAATGGGGATGAGACTTAGTTGAAATCTAACCAAAGAGTCAACATCAAGTTACTTTCATATTAAGTATCTTTTACTAAATCAATTAATTTTTAACTAAACCTTTTACCAAGTGATTTTGTCCCCCAAATCTAATGAAAGAAGTGCAGCAAGCACATGGGCATAAGTAGATGGAAAATCCTCTAAAATCAGGTACACAAACACTCCCAATACATTCATATCTCTTGCACTCCGTGACTTGAGCGTCGAAGTCCTTGCAAGTACTCATCCCACCATCATGAAGAGTGAGCTTCCACTACCATCAGCAGAGTTCTGACGACTTCAGAATCCCAATCCCATTCGAAGCGTCTCAGCTTTTGAGATCCGTTAACCCACCTTTGAACAAAAGTAAATGTTATTATTTAGATATTTATTATTTATAATTTTAATTAATTTAATATTTATTATTATATATATATATATATATATATATATATATATATATATATATATATATATATATATATATCAAATTTTAATGTTTATTTTAAATTTTTTAAAAAAATAAAGAGTTGAAAAGAGAAAGAATGAGAGAGAAACTTTACATTTTAAAATACCAATCAAACCTAGTTTTATCTCTCAAAATCCAATTAAGCTACAAATATTTGAAGTATAAAATTTTAATATATAAACTTATAAACTTATATAATATATTATTTGTTCCAAACAATTAATAAAGTTATAATGTAATGTATTGACTTATTCTATTATGTCTTATATAATATGCTAAACAAGCTCTTAAAACTTACCAATATCTATAAAAAAATATGAATTAATAAGTCAACCTATATAATCAAACAACTAATTAATTATAATATATTATATTGATTTATTCTATCAGACAAAACTATAGGATACTAATCAAGCACTTAATAGGCTTATAAAATACTCAATTAATAAAAACATATCAATTGATCTTAAAAAATTGTCATCAAACGAATAAAATTTTAGAGTAGCGATGGGAAGCTTTACCCCATAATAAGCCAATCTGATGCAAGCTAAATTATTTAGAGCCCGATAGACTTCAAATATTGGTGGTTTTAAAAAAATTAGTTAAATTCATCCTAATGTATTAAAATAGTGATTTAGTTTAGGCTATTTTTTATTAGCGTTAAGTTGTGGAGTGGAATGGAATGGAATAAGAAGAAGTGGAATAGAATAAAGTGGAGTGATATAATTGTTCCACTCCATTGTTTGAATATTTTAGTAATGAAATAGAATAATATTTCATTCTATTGTTTGGACATTCTAGTGAAGTCGACTAGAATGATGATAATTATAAGCTTTAATTCCTATAATACCCTTATATCAAAATATGATAATTATAAGCTTTTGGTTTAGAATGGTAAAATAGGTAATTAGTTATTGTAATTATTTTCTATTAATAAACTTAAACGGGACTCTATCCCATTCCCCCTAAATTGGGAGGGAATAAAAATTAAAGGTCTTAGTGGAATAGTCCATCATATACTACTTCACTCCATCGTAAATTTGTCAATACAAACAATGGAACCTAATTCCATTCTATTGGAACCTCATTCCATGCCCTTAAGGATTTAATGAATTTCAAACTAAAATAAAGCTCAAATATATTTTTAGTTCCTATAAATATGGGTCATTTTTATTCTGATCCCTAAAATTTTTTGCTTTGGTTATGATCCCTCTTTTTTTTCTTTTTTTTTTTTGTTTTAAACATTTGCGTTTTAAATTTTGATCCTTATACGTGTTTTTGAATATGCGTTTAGTCCTTATAAATATCACAATTTAATGCTGCGTCTAATGGTAGGAACCAAAAAATCTAATAATGGAAAAAGAAAAGGATCAAAACGAAAGTAAAAAATTTTAAAGGGACCAAAACTAAAATAACTCATATTTATAGGGACTAGAAATATATTTAGACCCAAAAATAATTTTTTTTAAATGTAAACAACAATTTTTTATGCACAATTTTTATTGCGACTAATTTTCATCATCCGAACAAAGGACATTAATTAGGTGTTGGAGCAAGTGCTAGAAGGCCTGTGACTAACCAGTTTAGCTTAAGAGCGGTTACGTGATGGAGTGAGAATACCTTGTAAGAATCTAATACTACCAAAATTTACCAAATCCCAGGTACAAATCCTAGTTCTCGACCTTGTTTGCAAATTTCCATGTTGTTAGGTTTCTAATTTTCTCCCCATCCCAAACTTGCTTCAAATTCAAACCCATAATTCATGTTGTCAATTCAAATTATTTTCTTAAACTAAACTTTAATGTCTTCACAGAGTTCCCTATTACGTAAACACTCAAGCCACTAAACACTATTATTCTTTTAACTCTACAAATTTCTGCAGTTTTGTGGACTGATACTGTAACGTCCTCCGTGGTACCGTACTATGCTTAAGCCATAGTACCATACTCAGGAGTTGTTATTATTACCTGAGCGGGCCTTTTCTGATAGCAACTTCAACCGTCTTCAAAACTTCTCGAGCTATCTGGAGATAACACGGAAATAGGAGTGAGGATTTTAAATTCTCAGTAGAATTGACTAAGAAATTTCTTGCCGTGTCATCATTATTATCTCCAGCTGCTTCAGTTTATTAAAAAAAGTGAACATGTTATATGAACGGTTCCGTTTTATAGTTTGAAAACATATGGTCCAAAGCAAAGTTAATTTTATTCATGCACTTGTTAAATAGAGTAAGGATTCAAGCATGAGTACAACAATATTTCATAATAATAATAATAATATTGATAATAAGAGCCTACTTGCAATGTCATAATGATGATAATAACAAACATTATTTGTTTGTATGCACCGTTTGTCATAAAATTATGCATATGCTTTTGTATTTCCTTTGCTTTCTTTACTTGACACACCTAGGCATTATGTATCGTCGTCCCTAGAATGTCTGCATACATATGTCCTTGCCTTTAATCTTTGCTGCCCTTGGGCAGCCTGAGCTAGGAGTGAGCTCATCTCGTGACCATCGTCACATAGTACTAACCCGCAAGGGAACCCACATGCCTTTAGGTCGGAGGGACTCAATTAGCCAACTGCCTCCAACATAGAGGGACCCAAAAGTTTTTGCTGCCTTCACAGGGAGGGACCTAATGTGCAACTGCCTCCGAGTAAAGGGACCCACATCTTTATCTTTTAACTACCTTCACCTGGAGGGACCCAAATAACTGCTCCAAGTGAAGGGATCTCATATATTCTTCCTTCATTCATATGCAAATATACATGCGCTCATAAGAACAATTCATGATCATATCACTATAACATATTCATATTTATATAGTTGTTCATATCATAAATTTCTAAAAAAATAGATACTCATAGTTTCATAGACTTCTGCCAAAAATTTGGCAGCATAATAGATCGAGTTCACTTCCTCGTGAATAGTGCTAGTACTCAGACAGTCAATTATCCAGAAAAATTGGAACAGTGCATTCACATATCAATCTCATAGAAATAATATTTGCACTTGGATTTAAGTTGCGTCTAAGTACCTTTATTCTTCCCAGTTTTTGTAAAATAAGCCATAATTTCTATTTAATTCATTTGGACCTAAAGTTTAAATATGTTAGAGTGTTGTGTGTCTATTTTTTAATCTCTTTGGTGCCATTTAATTTTGATAAGTGTAGCTTAAGTTATTAGGGTTCTATCTTAGCCTGCCCTATAGCTAGCCAGAATTACACACTCAAAAGTAAAAATTCACTAAAAGTCAAAAACTAGTTGAAATCATATGAAATTTGTATCATATTAAATCTAACAGGACAATATTTCATTTACAATAAGTCCCATTTTATTTGCTTGAGTAGAGCTTGAGTTATACGCTCCAAAATTTGACCCCTATGGATTGCCTTATTTTAGCCCGGTTTGGACTTAGGGCGACTTCCTTGAACTACTGGGAGCAATTGGGATCTAATATAACTCTAAAATTTTTATGGGACTTTTATCTATGTCTTAGATTTCTAATAAAATTGGTTTCACTCAATTTGAAGGAGTATAGGGCAAGTTATGCCCCTCGAATTCCAGTCTGTTCAGAATCAGGGTTAGAATTCTAGGGTAATCTTCCAAAATTCATATCTCCCTCAATACTAATCCAATGGCCTTATAATTTATATGGTTGGAAATATCTAGATATCTAGTTTCACATAAAAATAGTTTCATTAAATTTAAACAGCTGTAGGCGAAGCTGTACACTCCGCCGTACGGACTGCTGTAGGGTTTCTTACCTAGACAGCATCCTGATTCTCCACTTTTTTTAGTTTTCTCCTTCTAACTTCAATTCTAACTCAAAATTTCATGATAATCCAATCATAAACCATCAAATACATCCAATATATCACCAAATGAATGAAGCAAAGTAGAATTTCAGATAACCATAATCCATAAAAATCAAGAATAAAAGTTGAATCCTACCTCAAAACTTGGGTTGTAGTGGAAAGGAAGCAAAGTTTGGTGAAGGCATAGAAGTGGGGTGAAGAAATGAGGATGAGGAGATGAAGAAGAAGAAGAAAAAGGGAGAGAAAGAGGGCTGCTGAAGGGAGCATGAAAAATGGGAGGAGAAAGAAGGAAAAATCTTATTTGATGGTGGTGGTAGTTGGCTCCTTTGATTCATATTGGTTGCTACCTCAATTGGCTCATAAGTGAGCCAACAATGCTTATGTTGTTGTGGTATGTATGATGCCACTTGAGGGCTGAGGTGGCTGAATTCTTAGCCACAAAACCTTAGGGTCTTTGATGTGTAATTTTATTGATTTGATTTCGGTGATTTAAAATACCAAATCTCTACCGATTTCCTTCAAACCGGTAAAACATTACTAAATAATTTTGTAAGAGTTTCTATATGTCTATTTTAATTCTTCTTAATCCTAATCTCTCTAATTAACTTCTAATTAACTCCTAGTTAACCTTTAATTAACTTTACAAACTCAATAAAATTGAATAAATCGATTAACGGTGTAACTTAAATGTTTTGCAAATTTAGGGCCTTCTATTTTCTGTTTTCCATGGCTAATGGTATTTTCGTAATTTTAAACAAGCCTAGGGCATCCCACGTCATTTCACATGTGGATACCTCCGTGGCCCAATTGGCCAAGAATTGGGTTTCTACGTTTCTGCTACGTGGTTCTGCTTCGTTTAAAACCTTATTCTGCTAATTCAATTGATATAAGGACCTAAATATCATTTTCAAAAATGTTCAGGGGCAAGGATGTAAATAATAAAAGTTTACCCAATGACGTTTTCATTATTTCCTATAACGTTATATGGGAATGTTACAGATACACTAGAAATTTTTTTTATGAATGAGAATAATCACGAGCATAAGAAAATGGTACATGCATCACTTTTCTTTTGAGTCACTATGATTCATGCCTATCAATTGACTTTTGAGTGGCTTGGGTGCAAGCAAATTCAATTTTGAATGCATGTATGATTTTGGAGAATGATGATACAGTTTGAGCTATGGAATCCTTAACTAGCATGTTTGGACACCCCTAACTGGGGTTTAGGAGTGTACAAACTTAACTTCATTCACACATGTCTAACAAAGTCATGATTCATTTGTGTTCCGGCATTTTTTTTTATCTTCAAGTGAAAACAGTTACTTTTCTATTGGGCCAAATCATGTTTTACAAAATGTAAACTCTAATCCAAACACATGAAGGTGCATTGGCTAAAAACTACATTAATGCATTGTTATTTATTAGAGAGTGGCAGTGAAATTTTGCAATGAAGTATGGCTCTAGTTTAACTTTTAAGAATTGGATTATAGAGCTTGTTTTGAATTCAATCCAAGGAAAGTAAGGGAAAGTCGTAGGCATTGTTACGAAAGACAATGAGTTGTTCTTTTCTTTTTATATTAATAGGCTAAGAAGAGTAAAACAACAACTAAGTCTTTTTCCATTAGGTGAAGTTGTTACATAGATTTTTTCTTAGGGGGGTTTACTGGAGAGGGAGACTTTGAGATGGGGATTTGAACTTAGGGTGTGGAGCATTCAAGGTGTACAGATAACCACTCCATCCCAAGCCTTGTCCGCAGGACTGTGGCTACATCCTATCATAAATCATGTCTACAAACAAGCCATTAAAATTTAAGTCCTTTTTAATATTTTCATCTGTAGTTTTTCAAGGTCTTTCCCTCCCCTTACCTATTAATTAGGTTGCAAAGAGTAAAAGAGTAAAGTAATTGGAAAACAAGTCTCTTTGCTATGCCATGGTTCTAGAGTCAAACAACCCTCATTTAATCCGATAGTGATAGAGCCTTGTAAAATTTTATTGTGGAGCATGATATAATTTTATTTCACATTTTAACACAATTTTTTGGTAGTGATGATGTTAGGTGATATTGATGATATTAATAGTGATTTCAGGCGACCATGAAGCTGTTTATAGCTTATTTGAGTTTTGTTTGAAGTTTACTTTTCTTGACAATAAGAGTTGTATTAGCTTGGTTGAACTATTACTACATAGTGTAACATCTCGAGGAACAGTGTATCCAACTAATACTGTTAACTGATTTATTTCAATGTATTATAGATATATGAGTGTTCCCTATTGAAATGCATTTATTAGGGTTAGATGAATTCGAGTGTCTTTATAGAAAAATTTCATGTAGATAATTAGCAATATTTTCCTAATTTGGAGGAAATTGGTTTGTTTGTAATATTTCGTAATGCAAGAATCGAGTTGATATGAATTTATATTGTAGGATGACATGAGTACTAGTTTAAAACCCTAAAACATGTGCTTAGAGCTAGCCACTTCACCCATATTTGTTAGCTAAATTATGGCCACACACTTGAAGACTTAACAAAAATTAAAATGCCATTAAAGTCCACCAATCATACAACTTTCTAAATCTTCCAACTTAGGACACAAGGTACAAAATTTTTCCTCCCTTGCCCATGAGAATTTCAGCCACCCCATTAAACCACACACTCTCCATTTCTTTCTTCAACTTCACTCCTTTCTCTATTCTCTCCGTCTCCGCCTAAGTTTCCAAGTGAATCTTACTTTCATCTTCCTAAATTTTTCTCTTTTTCTCTATATTCCCTCAAGAAACCTCAACATAATCTTATAATCTTCCTATCTTTGAATCATTTAGCTTCAGGCTCAAGAAGAAAAGAGAGAAGCCATCACCATCTTGGAGCTTTATTTAAGAGAAATCACCAAGAAACTCTAAGTTACAAGTCGCAAGTGGTGTTTTTAGGAAAGATTTCTTAGATTATTTGATTCCTATAGTTTTATATGATTGCTAGGATTTCATATGGTTTCTTATGCCATCCTTTCTTTGATGATATTTGATGTTAATATGATGTGTTTTGAATGATTTAAGATAGGAATGAGTGATTTAGGTTGAAGATTTGATCAAAATACCAAAAAAACACAAACAGAAAAATTGCGAGAAAATCCTAGGGTAACCATTTGTACATCGATCAATGTTCCTCTACCTATAGGTATCAAAATCAAATGAAACTAATTTTACATGAAACTAGACTTTTAGAGCTTTTCAACCATGTAAATTATAGGTTCATTGGATTTAAAATAAGAGAATTATGAATTTTAGAAGTAAGGCATTGAAATCCACTTACTATCCTAACTAGTACATGTTGTGAAGGGCATAACTCTCCCTATTCAACTTCAAATTAAATGCAACCAATTTTTTTGCGAAGCTAACACATAGATAACTATGCCATAAATACGGTTTATTCAGGATGAAACAAAGTAGTCTAATTGAGGAGCTCATAACCTAAGCTTTACTTGGCCAATTAAGATGAAACTTCTTGAGATTAAAAGATAATTCAATTAGCTACAATTTGGTATAAAATTTGAATAAAAATGATGAAATATGAAATTTTAGTGATTTTCTAAAGTTAGGTGCACAAATCTATTTTGAAATAGGGCAATCTTGAGTAAAATTTTAATAACTCAACTTGTACACCTCAAAATTTAATGAGACCAAGGAGGTTTGAAATTAGACTAATAAGGCTACAATATGAAAATTTCAAATTAAAATAAGTTAAAATGAAATTTTGGTGCAAATTACAAAAATAAGGCAGAATTGAAGAATTTAAGATTAGTTGACAATTTTAAAGGTTAGAAACCTTATAAGTCATAAAAAGCCAACGGCTAAACTTTTGATATAATTCCTTGTTATACTAATGTGATATGGATGTATTGATCATATGATTCTGCTCATTATGACTAGCTGGTTGAAATGATATTGTCTATATATGGAATAGTCTCGTGCTTTAGCCATTATACTACCAGATTTTCAATAGGAATATATGAATCCAGCATTATGATTGTAAGTTCTTCAAACATATGATATGTACATATGAATATGAACCTAGATAGTATTTGAATACATAAGATAAGATCCCTTCACATAGAGATAGTTATGAGCTCCCTCCATATGAAGGCAGTCATATGAAAACTATGATATCCCTCTACTTTGGAGGTAGTTAGCCAAAATGAGATCCCTCCAAATTTAGACGCACGTAGATCCCTTATAGGTTAGTATTGTGTGACAACGATTACGAGTTAAGCTCACTCCCTGATCAGGCTACCCAAGGGCAGTAAAGATTAAAGGCATATGCAAAGTAAAAAAGAAAGAAAAATAAGAAAGTACGTCACATCATACAATCATGAGCATGTAGCATATTTATTTATATTTGATAGTTTGATGTGTCTGGAAAAATGCATGCTTAGCAATTATGTAATTATCTCCATGTTATTCCCAAGTGTATGAATTAAAATGAATATGCTTCAGGGAGATATATTTCCTAAACTTAATAACCGAACCTTACCACTATATATGAGATAACCTTTTTATAATAAACTGAAGCAGTTGGAATGACAATAATGACTTGGATTGCCAAGTAGTCTAGAAATCCTACTGAGAATAATTCTCATTCCTATATGTGTTTCCGTGTTATTTTCAGATAGCTTAGAAGCACTTGAAGAAGGCCAACCCAGAGGATTGTAAACAAAACTAGACTAGTATATGATAGCTATTCTGCCTAGTTCGAAACTCTTAGTAAAGTTTTTCATTGTAAATTGAAAAGCTCTTTTGTAATACTAACTATTTGTAGAATATAACGAAATATTGTATTATTTTCATGGAAAGTAAAGCGAATCATGAATCAAGGTTCGTTTAATTAATTGTAACAACTCCTAATATGATGTTTTGACTTAAGCATAGTATTACATTTAGGAAGGTGTTACACATAGTAATTATTTTGTTTAACATTTGAAAAGGATTGTTGTTTATTTTCTTTCAAACTCAGCATGGTTTGTTTAACATTATTATGTTGAATTATAAAACTGCTACTCTGAGCCATGATATGTGATTAGTGCTATGTTGATGTGTCTTACTTATAAATGCATATTTACTGCCATGTATAACATTGAAATCCATCCTATCTACTCAAATTATTATTATTATCATTATTATTATTTGGGAAGGAAAATGAAATATTATTAGATAAGGTTGTGAAATTATAAGAGAGGATAAGGTATTGTCCAAAACAAACCACAATGCTAAAGGGAAACAAAAAAGAAAACTACCAATCAGGCTCCACAAAACACATATCTAAACGAGAAAATAGAGAAAGGAATAGATACAACTGACAAATGCCCCAAAACCCTCCTGGTAAACCCCCTCAGCAAAACATGAATAGAAGGGGAAAAACTATAATAGAATAAACACAAAATAAAAACACCTTTTTTTTCCTTCAAAGCTTCTGAAAAAAAATGTAATTAAGCCTTCTAAATCCTTTACTCCCTCCATAACTTATTGTTGTTACTAATGTTTGAGTTAAATTTCTACTTCTTTATACTCTAGGTACTTGGCTTTCTTATTCTTTTACTATAGTTATCTAGTGAGAAAACCACCTTTATATTCTTACCCAATGGATTCAGCAACTTCATCCTCATCGAGTTAGTAAGTGATTTGGATCATCCAAACCACTTTGATAACTCCTCATAGTGAGTTATTTCTATTTAATTTTATTTAGATTTAGGCTTTAGTTATTCAAATTTATTTAATATTTTAGTTATTTTTAGTTAGTTATTTTGATTTATTTTTTTTGGTTTGATTGTCATATTTATCATGTTTTTAGATACTTATTTATCTTTTTGGTATATTTGTTATTAGGTAGAAGCACTCAAGTTGGAATTTGGAGCCATGAGAGAGCTTATCTTGCATAAAATCAAGATATTTCAGTATTGAAATTTCAATATCTAGCTCTCTAGAAGTCAGATTATAATGATTCAAGATTCTTTGGAAAGAAGGGAAGAAGATATTCAACTTTGTTATTGAACACTTTTTCCAGTTCTCAAGTCTTCTAGGAGAAAAAGGCGAAACAAGATTGAAGCTTCATCTTGTTTCTGATGCTATCAAGTCTAACCTTTTATCACCCTTTCACTTGTATCTTGAGTCATAGAACTCCGATTGAGGTGATTCTTGTTGCGTTCGAAAGCTTACTCAAAGATTTACAATTTCTATTTCTACTTCCGTGGCCAAATTCCAACTATTCTGACTACTACAGAGCTTGGAAGTGTGCAAAAATGGTTAGCATTGTAATGCGCCTGCCGTTTGGCTCCAGGTATTTTAGTTGCGCTATAGCGCGACCTCGTCTGCAACAATTTGCTGGTTCAGGCCAAAATTCAAGAAAAGGGATCCGCAGACTATAAAAAGCAACATGTAAGTTTAGAAAAAAATATCCCTAGACACTCTACACACTTTCCAAGATAGAAAACTTCTCAAGAGAGATTGAAAGCGAAGATTCAAGGATTCCAGAGCTCAACTAGAACATGGAGAAATCCACACCTTCTGAATCTTTTGTCTCTAGCTTCAATACTTTATGGTCTTTGTTTCTTCTGTCTTCTCATCTACATATTCTTCCGTTGTTTTCTTTTCTTCAGTTATGAACTAAGTTTCTCTTGCTAGGGCGTTAATGGACCCTTTTTGTTTAACATTTTTATTTATGAATTAATGTTAATCTTGTTTCTATCTTAATTGCTTAGTGTTTTTGTTTGTGTGTAAAGCCTTTAATTGCTTGATCACCAATTAATTGATTTGGGGATTTACAATAACTCGAGAAAGGGTTTGTGAATAAAGCCTTTTAACATAAACACCGTGAGCTAAGCGAAAACTAGAGATAGACAAATGCGGTTCATGCAGTTATCATAGGGAACCCATAGACCTTCAACCTTTACCTAGATTAGTTTGTACTAAGAGATTAGGCAATCAGTTTAGGATACAGAGTATTGCTTGACCTAGAGAGAGGCTAGGAATAAATTAAAGGAAACTGACCATGAGTCAGTTAGAATAAGAATTGATTAGCAGAAATTCATAGTAAATGCGTCTACAATAGGTGAAATTAATTAGCTCTAGCATCCATTCCATTGCATTTGTTTACCCAGTTAGCATCCATCTATATTATTATTTTTCTTATTTATTTCATTTTATTTAAATTTTAATTTCTTTATCCGTGAATTCATTCCATCCAAATAGTCATCCCTTAGACTATCCGGCATTTGATCTATCCTAGTGAAAATGATATTTTACTTATCACTTTATTACTTGTATGATCCGGTATACTTGCCAGAGCCACATCACACTTGCATTGCCAAAATGCCTAGTTGAAATTACTTCCTTATCAAATGCCCTTATCACTCAACTTTTTGACAACTGGACAAGATAGAATTTTCTTTTCAAAACCAACATTAATCTATTCTAGTCACACCCCAAACATGAAATGTTGTTACCCTCTAGATTTTGTTGTTGAAAAGCTCCTTCACTTCCATTAAATTCAAGACACTCTTTGTCACACCCAGCCTGGGTCGTGACCGGCACATAAGGGACAAGTCCCCTAGAAAACTTTAATCATACAATTTTCACAAAAATTGGATAGAATCCCCTTCATATTTAGGATAATTCCCAAATACAGGTCTTCTACCTGCACAATTAAATAATCACACTCATCCATCGGGGATCCAGGCATTCTGAGAATGCACTCTTAAACACACAACATAACAAAATATACTTTCAAATCAGAATCAAACATATAAGTTCACAAACATGTATTCTTCAAATATCTTAACACGATTACATAATTTCCATCCTCTAAAAATCCAGCAATTTTTCATACACATAAATACCACTACACAAACGATAACATAATCCAACAATGATTAGACCTTGCCTGTAGTATCATGAAGCTACATCGATAACTAAATGTTTGCATGATGCCTTATTCATGAGGGCTCACCAAAGAAGTGAAAGATCATGGTTGAGAGGCAGGAGGGTCAATTCCCAAGTCTGCACTTGTATCCAAAAAAGGGAGAGAAATAATGGAGTGAGTTTACACAACTTAGTGAGAGACAGAATCCCCTTAACCCCCATGAGTTAATATACAAGAGCAATAAATGAATTTCAGAAAGGAATGAAATTTAATTCTATTATAACCCATAGGAACTATCTACATAGGATAATCTTTCAGGATCACACTAAGGTGGTCTTTCCTTTGTGTTGAACCCGTAATGCATCATGCACCAATCCTTGAGTGGTTGTGTAATTTCATAGGCAAAGTTGCACCAGGGCTAACATCTACTACCATTACCAAATAGATCCTATTATAAACTTTTCTAAATCTTTTCTTAACCATCATACATAACCTTTACATAATTTCTCATAATACAATTCATCAACTCATGTGTACAGTTTTAAAACAATGTCATTAAAGGAAAATACTTAAACATCATAATTTATCAAAAATTCATGGAAATAAAATTATTTGAAATAGAAATCATGTTAAGGGGGTTCCCTCCACTCACAATACACAAGCCCAAAAAGGAAGGATCTTAACTCTTCGGAGCCACGGAGCTAGCAGAGCATTCTTTAGGTTAATCTAACACCATATCCACAGCAAATTAACTAAATATTAGCCGTTAACATGAAGGATTAACACTAATACTCTTAGATTCAAAATTTTCCAATTCTTTAACCTAGGGTTTAGAAAGAACACCCAATCTATGCAAAAATTGAAATTTCTAGAAAGATGTTAAGAGTTACCCTTAGGAAGTAAATGAGGATGATAATTAGGGTAAATTCCATAATTTTTCCTTCTCCAAGCTCCAAGCTCAACAATGGTGGAGGTAGAGAGAGAAGGAGGCAGATTTGATGATGATTTGGAGTAACAAGGAGTATTTAATGTGTGTTTAGGTAGATTTTGATGAAAAGATTGAAGATGGAGGTGCAGGATGAGGAAGAGAGTGATTTTAGAGAGAGGGGAGAGTGTTTTCGGGTTTAGAGAGAGAGAAATTCGTAAAATAAAGAAAGAGAATGCATTCATATGCATATAGGCTTCTGGTAATCGATTACAATTCTGTGTAATTGATTACAATTATGAAAATTTCAACTTGAGAGCATCTAGAATGGTTGGGAACATGTTTCAGACAATTGTAATCGATTACAAGATAGACTTAGAACAAACTCACAGCTTGGGGGCATGGGTATTATACGCTTATTTACATTTTACTCTCCATTACCTTTAAAATATAAATGTAAATAAGGGAATACCCCTCATTTAGGTTCAATAAAAATGTCAAACAAATCAAAATCTTTAAGAGTCAAAATCCAATATTTGGGTTTTAGTATAATCTTTTGAAAACTTACGTTTTTATAAACTCTTGGATTAAAAATGAAGGGGTTATTCATCCTCTAAAATTCGTTAAAAATCACTCTTTAACTCATTGATGTCTAGGGAACTATTACTGGGACTTTTGATCTTATAAAAATATCTTAATCCTATGGCCCTCCAGGGAGGCATAAGGTTTAGACTTAGAATTTATTAGAATTTAATATTGACAGACAGTTGCAACCGAAACAAGGATATTACACTTTTTGTGAACTATTTGTGGATCAAGAATCTCTGTAAACCATTTTGATGTAGACTTCTCATCATTTTCGCAAATCATCTCACTTTTTCTAGAGCCTTGAACACCTAGACTAACAGTTTCTTTAACCTCATCAATTTCTTGTTGAAAAAGGTCCTGCAATCCTTGCAGGTCATTATCAAATTCAAAACTCCCTACTTGAACATTCTACTCATCATGTTCAACCATTAATACATCCAAAAGCATACCTTCATTATTTTCATGAAAAGAATCAAGATTACAAAAAATCGCCATCCACCTTTATGCTTGCAAAAGAATAATCTTCTTCAATGGAATTTAAATATTAAATTACATGGGCAATGTTTTCAGCAATATTGATTCGCAACTTTGATTTTCAGCAATAATCCAACTTTGAGTTGAAAGGATTCTATAAGCCTCCACAACTGTAGTAAAAGCTTTAGTGTCTATCACTTTCTCATCAGAATTTTGAATCTTGTCACCTTTTTTTAGGAAATAAGATGAACTTCAACAATGTGACCAGACGTTGCTAGAATTGGAATGACTAACACTAAGCATTTGCCAAATCTGAGGCACATCTCCATTGTTAACTGTATCCTGCAACTTAATCTGTGATGCTTGACCTATCAATAGTGCTTCCTTTCTCAAAATAGGGGGTTGAGTTCTAGAGTTGTTTTGAGCTTCAACTATTTTCTTAACCACCTTATCTTCTTTCTTAAAATTGGGTTTATTAGTGTGGATGGGCCCAAGTCTTTCAAAAACACTTTGTTTGCCTTTTCTAGGGCCAATCTCTCATAAACAAGAATAGATTTGATCACTATTAGATGTTAATCTAGGAAACAAATGCTTATCTCTCAAATTAGTTTTCGATATCTATTATGTGTTATCTAAGATTATGAGTGAACTAAACTATTATTTCATGATTGAATAATTACATTCATGTTAAATGTAGTAAGATGACATACTTCATCTAGTGCAAGCCAACTAATGAAATTTTTAACACAAAGCAAAAGTTGGAAGAACTCATTGATTAGGCTACTAATAATCAAAGGTTGATTCTACTTGGTATCGGTGAAGTATTAGAGGACTTTAGGGTACTCTTGTAGATCAAAAGGTACTATAGTGTCATGCTTTATGGAATTTTTAATTTTTTCAAATGTTAGCATTCAGCATTTATCTAACTCTTGGATCTATTGTTTACATATATTCTTAATCTTTATCTAGCCTAGATGTTTCTACATGCTCATCTCATATGACTTATGTGTCATAGATGTTGACAATTTTCTATAATTTATTTTACTTTTCAAATTGAAAATGATGCAGCTGTTGCAGTGACTGTAACATCCCGATTTCCGAGATCCAACTTCGCCCTCAGGACTGATCAATTTCAATTCCCGACTTCATCTTCGAATTCTACACAAAGTGGGATAAATTCCGAGTTCCGAGTTCGTCTTACGTAAGTACATGATTTCCGACTTCATCTTATGATATTCACCGATTTCCGAGTTCGTCTCACCTATGTCCACGACTTCCGACTTCATCTGGATTATTTCTACGACTTCCGAGTTTAACATTCGAGTCTGAACAACGTGAGGTGATTTTCGATGTCCGATTTCACATCAGAGGAAAACGGACCCATTTCCGATCTAATAACTTATCTCCAAGTTTCAAGTAAAATACATGCGAGCTCCGACTTCATGTTTCAAGGACAAATATACCCGGTTTCTGATCTCATCAACCACTTGCATAAATCCACTTAGGGTTTAAGTACTTGGGTTTGGCCATGTGATTCGACTGAGCTCAGATCTCCTATTTTACATCCAGCATTGACATTCCAGTTCAAATAGGAGTTAGAGATTTTATGATTGTCAGCTGCATGACTTCCGACTTCCGAGTTTGATTCCAAGACTCAAAGTAAACAAGATTTCCTCAAGTTACAAACAACATGGTACGAGTTCCGACATCCGGCTTCGACTTCAAGCAGTGTAAAATAGCACGAGCTCCGACTTTAGGCAAAAAAGAGACGAGTTCCGATTTCAGAATGCAGTGGAAATGAGTTCCACTTTTAGGCGACGTGGAAGCGATTTGTGTACAAAGTGAAACATGGCCGAACTTCAACCACAAAACTTCAGCCAATCAACACCACAACTTTCATCTATTTAAGTCAGACTTCTCTCTTCATTCCCAGCTGATTTATGTCTCCCTCTCCTCTTTGCTCCAGCCTTCGTCTTCCCTTCTTCTCTCAAATCCAACTCCATCAAATCTCCAAGCTTTGGCAAAGTTCCATCAATCCAAACTCAAATTCAGCAAAGTCATACTCCAAAGAGGTAGGATTCAATCTCTAATCTTGATTTCTCTAAACTGAGGATGCATGGAAGATTACTCTTTTATGATTGTTTGATGATATATGGAATGTATATGATGGATTATGATAGGATTAATATGGAATATTGAGTTGAAATTAGAGTTAGAAGAAGAAAATCAGGAGGAACCAAGGGTTAGGATGCTGTCTGGATGAAGAGTTCCACGGCAGTCCATACGGCGGAGTGTACGGCTCCACCTATAATCAGTCAAATCTGATGAAACCATTTTTAGATGAGAGTAGACATCCAGGGCTTTTCATAGATATATCATATAAGGTTATTGGATTAGTATTGAAGGAGATACGAATTTTTGAAGTTTGACCTAGGGTTCAGGATTTTCATCCGGGCAGGGTGACATGAGGAGGGTATAACTCACTCTATACAACTCCAAATTGAGTGAAACTAATTTTGTTAGAAAGCTTACACATTGGGGAACATCCCAATATGAAATTCCGAGTTTATTATGGTCCCAATAGTTCCCAGTGATTTGAGGAAGTTGTTCTATGTCCAATCCAGGCCAAAACAGAGTAGTTCAGGAAGGTCGATTTTCAAGACTTATAACTCGAGGTATACTTATGAAAATGGAATGAAACTTTGGCAAATGAAAGATTGTCCTGTTAGCTTCAATATGAGACCAATTTCGTATGATTTGAACTTAGTTTCGATTTTTAGTGAATTTATACTTTCAGGAGTGTAATTCGGGCTAGTGACTGAATAGGTTGAGGTAAGATTTGAATATCTTGAGTTATATGGATCAAAATGATATGGGACCAAAGAGGTTAGAAAGTAGACATATAGAGCTATGACATATCCAAATTTCAGTTTTAAATGTGTTGAATAGAGATAAAGGTGGATTATACAAAGTTCAGGCAGAACCGAATAGAATTGGTAGGATGGCCAAAATGATAATTTTACAAGTATTAGTAAAATATATAAGGTTTGAATTGAGGATTGCCAGTTTTACATTGATCCGTATATGAATAGATTGATTATATTGTTATGACTGAGCTGTCTATGAGGACTAGCACTATTCATGGGAGAGGCTTTAATCGATCCATCTTTATAAATTCTCGTAAGTCTAGGAAACTAGGAAATGTGTACAAGCAAGGAAGAATTTGAAGATGATATGGGTTATCAAGGATAAATTAGAGTAAGAATGGGTATATAGAAACCCTATATTCAAGAATGACATAAGTGTGAGATGAGGTATATGAAAGTAAAGGACAAAGCATATGTATGAGTGCCAATAGAATGGCAAAGAGGCTACGGGCCTTTATATATGTCACTTACTTAAATGATTTGAAGATCATGTATGCAATGACGTATGAAAATAAATGAAGTATAGGTACATTCAGTGTGACTATGCATGACCTTGTATGAGAATGAAAAGAAATGAGTATAAAGATATGAATCCTTTCACTTGGAGGCAGTTGCACTTGAATCCCTCCTTGGCGCAGATACCTACCTTGGAGGCCGCATTGGTCGAGATGAGATCCTCAATTTTGAGGCACGTAAGATATCCCTTCACTTAGAGGCACGTGACTGCAGAATAGAGATCCTCCAAGACTAGAGGCACGTGGATCCCCTTGCAGTGAGTCGGTGTGACGGCGATCACTGGTGTGAAGGCGAGCTCACTCCAAGGCCGCTACCCAAGGCGATCAGTAAAGCTAAAGATTAGAAACTAAAGACTAAAGATTAAGGCATGTCAGACACCCAACTCACATGAGGCATGGTTTCACTCCAAGTGGCGTGAAGCATGGTGGCTAGAACCATGAGACATGGCATGACCCACTAGTGTAAGTACCAAAGAAGATCCCATATTCTAGGACGACATGGCGATCACGCTCACGTATGACATGGCGATCATACTGACGCAGATGATGCCACACTTGAGGGCGATCGTGAACGCTCAAGGTAGACAGATGAGCACCCTAGGGATGGCGATACGTAGCGCTTTAGGTGTGTCGAATAAAAGAAAAGTAAAATTTTATGTATATGTATGAATTCAAGTGCAAGTTAAGTTATGTACAGAGGTTATGTTCCCAGTAGATTAATGCTATGTGCGTTTTATATGTTGAAGTTATTATCCATGGTATTATTCATGAATTAATCTTGTGTAGACTTCCCCAAATGACAAGTATATGAGTAAAAATGAACTTTGCTTCGGATAAGACATTTTTTTGAAATGTAAAATTAAACAAGCAGGCAAGATGTTCACCTTTTCATAATAAACCAAGCAAATCGAGATGACAATGATGACATTACATGTGTATCATAGAGAATCCTACTGAGAATTTATAATTCTCACTCCTATTTTTCCGTGTTGTCTCCAGAAAGATCAAGAGGTATTAGAGTTGCGTAGCGGAAGTTCTTTGTCGAGATAAGGTCTGTTTCGGTGTAACCGTAACAACTCCAGGGTGTGGTACTATGACTTAAGCATAGTACTGTACTTGGGAGGGTGTTACAGTGACCTTGAGAAAAGGTAGTGTATTATATACATATTATCATTCTTCAAGTATTATTGAATAAATTCTTGAAATTCTTCTTTATGACAATTTTTTGATCTATTTAACTTTAGATTTGGGTTTGAGCGGTGGTCTTCCCCACCCCCCTTTCGGGAAAGACAGATGTATGGTTTGTCATTGTATCTTTGAGATGATCTTCCCCCTGTCTCTCCTCTTTAGTTGTTGTAGAAGGCAAATAGTATTGGAACTTACATTTGACCTCACTACCTATTGTGGATGATAATTTTGCATGTGCTTGCACTATTACCTTTTACAAATATTTCATAATGTCCATCTGTTGCTTCCATATGATACTGAGTTTGAGGAGGTCAACATTATTCAACCAAATGATTTTTACTAGGACAGGATGTAGATGGTGCCAATCGGTAAAGCCATGCTCTAGCCAAGGGTGGCTCACACCAACTAGTAGCTCTGTGCTGATAGAATCGGTTAACTATTTTGTTAAATAAACATTTTATGTTGTGAACTTGAAGTTTTATGCTTTTAATTTATCAGGTTAGTTTGATGAAATTCATAGTGGTTTAGGAAACTCTTGAAATTATTGACCAATTGTGTGGTTAATGATGTACCTATTAGTGTAACATTGCTATTACTATCCGGAAAAAAAAAAAAACTATGGCACTTTCTGAGTGTGATGATTTTATTAAGGTGAATCAAATTTGTGAAGGTTTAGAATGGCCTTATACTAGTGTGATTTTAAAGGACTTATCATATGATGCTTAGGTCATCACGAAGACTTGAACCATGTACTTATTTTTGAGACAAATAATATTTAGTAATTATTGGCAAAATTTTCAATATATGCTTAATCACTATTTGAATATTATTATTTGCTTGTATGATTTTTATACGAAACTACCTAAGCTACTAATAGAGAGAAGATAGAGAGGGCTAAAGAATAATATACCTTTCACGCTTTGTACTTCTAGATGTTTATAGACATCCCTAGGTTTGTTAAACCTATTCTATTCACAACATTTATTCTACTGACTTCTCTAACCAACTCTAATTAATTGATTAATTTCTTTACATGCCATTCTTATAAGTTTTATTGCTCTTAGTCTAAACAAGTATTTGATAGAAAGTTCAACATTGTAATATTTCATTTTTATTTTCTTATACAAAGAGTGGAAAAGAAACAACAAAAAACCCTATGATACTCAGTAGTGGTGCGGGAAGTATTGGTTCCTCATGGTGCAAAAACATTTTTGGCATGAAAATGGGAGTGAGGATATTGGTGTAAATTTTTGGGGATAAAATCACTTTGTTTTCTATAAATTCCTTGCTTCATACTCTTTCATATTAGGGATTCAAGTAGTAATCTATGGAAATTGTAAGTGTGTTGATTAGGATTAAAAATTTTCTCCCTAAGGATTGATATTGTAAGGAATCCAAGTGTTGATTTTTGGGATTTCAATATGCTTAATAAGGATCTCACAAGTGTAAGGATACATGAAAAGGTATAGAGGGGTGATTCACTTTTTCAATCGATACACTAAAATCTTCATAATTTTACATATAGTTCTCCAATAAATAATTGTACAGGATGAAAAAGTTGAAGAGAGAAGAGTTTTACATTTGGGATTTCCCATATGAGTTCAAATATCAGGAAACCAGTTTTGTAGACTTATGTCCATTATGCTTCCCCACTTGAATGAAAATTACTCTTATAAGTGCTTAATCACATGGGGATAAACTTAATGAGCTCACGAAAGAAAAAAAAAGTAAAAATACTTTTTACACTAATATTGTACAATAATAACAAATCATTTTCTTGTTAGGCATGGTCAATTACAATTAATCAAACAATACTATTGTATCTTGTTGTAAATCATATCTACAGATAAAACCATTTATATCTAAGTCCTTTTTAATGATTTTGTCTATAGTTAACACCATTGAATACTTGGAAAGGCTTATGTTGACTAGGCAATATGTAACACCCTCCTTAGTACAGTACTATGCTTAAGTCATAGTGCCACACCCTAGAGTTGTTACGGTTACCTGAACGGACCTTATCTGACAGCAACTTCCGCTACGCCACTCTGATACCTCTTGAACTTTCTGGAGACAACACGGAAAAGAGGAGTAAGAATTATAAATTCTCAATAGGATTCTCTATGATACACATGTAATGTCATCGTTGTCATCTCCAGTTTGCTTCGGTTTATTATGAAAAAGGTGAACATGCTGCACATACTGTTTAATTTTACGTTTTGAAAAATATCTTATCCGAAGCAAAGTTCATTTTAATCATACACTTAGCATTTGGGAGAACCCATAAAATTCATTCAAATATAATGCCATAAATAATAACTGTAGCATATTAAAACACACATAACATCAATATCTTTGAGAACATAACATCTACACATAAAATTACTCGTACTTAAATTTATGCCTATACATGTAACTTGCTTTTCTTTCTTCATCTTCCTTTTCATCATAAAATCTTTACATGCCACATTCCAGAGTATGATGGCTATGTCATACCCCCATCGAGGCGTGATCATGTCCGTTCACCAGGAATATGGGACCTTCATTCGCACTTACACTATCATGCCATGCCTCATGTAAGTTCCAGACCAAGACATATGCTTTAAATCTTTAATCTTTAATGCCTTTAATCTTTTACTTGGCACACCCTAGTCCGTGACGCTCTCTAGATGGTGTCATTTGCCTTTGGCCTTCGAGTGAGCTCTCGCTTACCAGTCGACTGGCTGCCACACTCACTCACCCGCAAGACCCATTTGCTTCTAGGTTGGAGAGGGAGCCAATGTGCAAGCCGTCATGGTGAGGACCCAGTCTTTAGCCGCCACGAGGAGGGACCCAGTGTGCAATCGCTTCGTGGAGGGACCTATGTCTTTTATCATTTAACCGCCCAGGAGGGATTTCAAATACTGTATAAAGTGAAGGGCCATCTTATCTTGTTATTTAGTCGCTTTCAAGGAGGGACCTCAAATAATCGCCTCCAAGTAAGGACTTACATTCAATATATTTACATTCTTTCATTTTCATGCATAATCCATAAACATGCGGATGTACTCATGTCGTGATTTATGTCGTTTCTATATGCTTCATAATTTATTCTCATATAACTCGTATCATACTTATGTCATTCTCGCATATAGAATTTCCACATACATACTCATAATTGTGTGGCTATTCATATCATAAATTCCTTGTAATCGAGACACCTATAGTCTCCTAGACTTCAGAATTGAAGATAACGGATCAGATCCGCTTCCCATGAATAGTGCCGTTCTCGACATAATTCAATCATAGCAATATAATCAATTTAACACATATATATCAATGTCAAACTGGCAATTCTCAACTCATACCTTATTTGTTTTACTAATACTTGTGAAATCATCAATTGGGTCACTTTTGCCCATCTATTCAGTTCTGCCCGAATTTCATATGATCCACCTTTATTTCTACTCAACTCATTTAAATCTGAAATTTGGATATGTCATAGCTCTATATGTCTACTTTCTAACCTCTTTAGTTCCATATCATTTTGATTTATATAACTCAAGATATTCTACCCTTGCCTCAGCTTGTTCGGTCACTAGCCCGAATTACACTCCTAGAAGTATAAATTCACTAAAAATCGAAAATAAGCTCAATTCATACGAAACTGGTCCATATTGAAGCTAATAGGACAAACTTTCATTTGCCACAAGTTTCACTGCATTTGCTTAAGTACACTTCGAGTTATAAGTCCTGAAAGTTGACCTTTCTGAACTACTCTGTTTTGGCCTGGATTGAACATAGGACAATTTCTTCAAATCACTAGGAACAATTTGGACCATAACAAACTCGAAATTTTATATTGGTTACTCCCCTATGTGTAAGCTTTCTAACAAAATTGGTTTCACTCAATTTGGAGTTGTATAGGGTGAGTTATACCCTCCTCAAGTCATCCTGCCCGGATGAAAACCCTGAATCCTAGGTCAAACTTCAAAAATTCATATCTCTCTCAATACTAATCCAATAACCTTATATAATATATCTATGAAAAGCCCTGAATGTCTACTTTCATCTAAAAATGGTTTCATCGGATTTAACCGGTTGTAGGCGGAGCCGTACACCCCGCCGTACGGACTGCCGTGGAATTCTTCATCTAGACAGCATCCTGGTTCTTCTCTCCTTCTAATTTTCTCTTCTAACCATAATTTTAACTCAAGATTTCCTATTAATCCTATCATAAACATCCAATATGTCAACAAATAATCATAAAAAAAGTAATCTTTCATGCATCCTTAGTTTAGAGAAATTAAGATTAGAGATTGAATCCTACCTCTTTGGAGTATGATTTTCTTTGTCAATTTGAGTTTGGATTGATGGAACCTTGACCAAGCTTAGAAATTTGATGGAGTTGGATTGAGAGAAGAAGGGAAGAAAAAGAAGGTTGGAGCAAGGAAGGGGGAACGTAAATCAGATCATAAATGGAGAGAAGAGTCTAATTTAAATACATGAAAGTTGTGGTGTTGATTGGTTGCAATTTTGTGGTTGAAGTTCGGCCATGTCTCTCACTTTTGTGGCCAATTTGCTCTCCACGTCGTCTAAAAACTGGGATACGTTTTCGTTCCTGCTGAAATCAGAACTCGTCCCTATAATACTTGAAGTTGGAACTCGTGACCTTTTTACATTGCTTGAAGTCAAGTCCATGTCTAACTCGTACCATGTTGTTGGTGACTTGAGGAAATCTTGTTTATTCTGATACTTGGAATCAAGGTCGGATATCGGAAGTCATGCAGCTGACAATCATATAATATCGGAACTTCCTATTTTAACTCGGGAATATGAGTGCTGGATATAAACTCGGAGACCGGAACTCATGTAAGACTGGAATCAACTCAAGGATTTGAACTCATGTCCATTGAGTTCAACTCTAACAAAGGCCTAACTCGTTACATTTAACTTCGGAGGGTCGGCTTGCATCCTTGTATTAACACAGCAACTTCAAGCTAAACCGTAAGTTATTTTTGAAAGTATTAGGTCGGAACTCAAACCTCTTTCTCGAACTTGACACAGTGTAAGGAAATCGGGTACACTCTCTTTGAAACATGAAGTCGGATAGAATAAGCAAGGTCGAAACTCGGTAATTCGGAATGCATCAAACCCAAATGCTTGAACTCGTAAGTCGGAAGTGGTACACTTTATGTGAAATTCGATGATGTAATGAGGTAAAGTCGGAAGTCGTCAAGACAGGCATATGAACTCGGAAATCGGGGATTATACATACGTGAAATTCGAAGATGAAGTCGGAAATCAGGAAGAGTCAAAATTAGATGAAATCGGAAATCGGAGGTCATGAAATCGGAAATTATGCAGGACGAACTCGGAACTCGGAAATAATCCCTCATTTGAAATTCAAGATCGAGTCTGGGAATAGGATTTGATCAAACTTGAAGGTGAGGCGACGTCCATTGTTGGTTGGAATAACGCTTCAAGTCGGAAGATGTGTGTAAGGAAGTCAGAAATCGGGAAGATGTGTGTAAGAAAGTCGGAAATCGGGACGTTACACAATATGCCATATTGGGCCTCACACTTGAAGGGAGAAAATGTTGAAATTTCAAATGCGACTAGTGAAATCTCATGTTGGTTAAAAATGGACTAAGTAAATAATATATAATATAAAATACCCATAGACTCATTGTTTTAAAGTTTTTGGCCAAAATATGGTGTTCGAGCCACTATTGTAATTTTTCACTTAGTCTATTGATTTAAATCTCCCTTATTTTGAGCTTTTCCAACAAAAGCACCTACGCTAGATACATCCTGCAAGAAGTAAAAAAGATGCATCTCATGTGGAGGCATGTCCTAGATCTCAAAGTGATGCCAGCCCTTGTGTCCATATTTGGCCAACCAATCTGCATTTTAAAGTAATAATATACCTACTTGGGTCTCTATATTGGACATCGACTGGGATGTAGAACTGTACTGTTAGAGTTAGACTCTATCTGTGTGCATTCTTTTATTACACAGGAGGTGCAAAGATCGCATGCTTATTCCCTTATAGTTGAGGCAATTAGGGGCTTATTTGAGGAGCTTGATTGGAATATGAATATTTGACTGATAAGGGTTGATATACTTGGTAAGGAATGAGCTTGTATCCCATAAGGACATAAGTTCAATTCTCGTTGCTAATGTGAGGACTCTATTGGTAAACAATCTTGCAAGTTCCTCCCCGGGACTATGGCCTAAGCTTGGTATAATGACCAATACCAAATCCACCTAAACTTATATTTATTAAAAAAAGGAATGTGGTTGTCCAATATGTGTATAGAGAAGCTATTGCCTATGTAGATATGCTAGCTAAGTATCGTCATAGTCTCCTTGTGGGTGTTGTAATGGTTAACAGGCATCCCCTAGTATCTCTATTGAGTCCTTTGCAAATTCAAATGGTCACTTGTGTCTTCAAATAGTGTACGCTCATTTTCTTTTGGATTTTGGCTAGTAGTGTATTAAGAAAAAAAAAACACTTTAAGATATTGGTACCATCAAATAAAATAAGGATATCAAACAAATCATCAAAAAAATATACAAATTTACTTGATAGAGAATGAAATGTATTTTCCTTTTTTGCCCACTCAAAGTCAACAATTTCATTTGTGGATTGAACCCAAAATGAGAATAAATCTTTTTAAGTGAAAATTTCACTTAGTTTTGTCCTATATAAATTTTACCATTAATTAGATTATCCCCTGCAACACATCACTAATGTGGAATATCCATTCCAATTCAAAATACCATTAGCCAAACCCCCCCCCCCCTCCTCTCTCCCCGAATAACAAAAACAAGGATACAACCGTTATTATTTAATAACAGGCACTGTGAAGCCCTCTTATCCAAATGAATCGCAAACTCAGTCACCAGTCACCATGTTGCTCGTTCCTTCCTCTTCCTTGTCCTACTCCAAGCTTCACACTGTTTTCAGCTTTAACGGTCTCAGCTATCCAGGCACAAGAGGAGTCCCTTATACCCGAAACCAAACGCACTGCATCTTGTGTGCTAAGAGAACCGGCAAACAGAGGTACCCATCCGAGAAGAAGAAGCTGAAAACAAAGCACAAAGAGCTCCTATCCGATTCCAAGGACAAGAACAAGTTCGAGGGCACTTGGAGGCTCTTCAAGCTCGCCGTTCCACTCGATCAAGACCCTGGCAAGGACTTTCTCGACATTTCCGATGGCCTCCTCCAAGAAATTGCCAAGGTTCTCAAGTTCCCGGTAATTTCTCTTTTTCTCTTTTAATTCTAAAAGAACTTTTGGAATGAAAAAAAAAAATGTGAAGCCTTGTTGATAACGAAAGTATGAGTTCTCTTTTAACCTTTAATTTCCAAATGCCGTGTCAGGTTGCTTCGCTGTTGCCACGAGAAGCTTTCTCAGTT
Source organism: Pterocarpus macrocarpus (assembly GCA_031439585.1). Lineage (NCBI taxonomy): Eukaryota > Viridiplantae > Streptophyta > Magnoliopsida > Fabales > Fabaceae > Pterocarpus > Pterocarpus macrocarpus. The sequence goes on along the minus strand of CM062522.1, from coordinate 32,082,877 downwards.
GTTAGGAAGTCCTTTGATGCTAGGAAGGTATGTTCCGTTAGAAATTAAAATTGAGTAATCAATTTGTTTATTCGTTCCATTTTTCATGTTAAAATAAATAATGCTAGTAATAATAAAGTTGGGGTTTTCAATTACTTAATATTTGGCGTGGCTAAGTACAATCTTGAATTCTTATGTCAAAAATTAGATTGATTAGTTCATTGGTTTATATTTCTATTATTTGGTTTTGACTTATAAGTTTGTGTACCAGAAAATATATGAAATGTGTGTGTGACTTGGTTGCCAAATGGACATAATGAAACATGCATCCATTCATGTATAGATGTATAGAACTTTTGAGGTAGTTCATTGGTCTTAATTCTGCTTGTTATAAGTGAAACAACATTTTAAATTGCCACAGGTTCAGCTATCACTGCATCCTCTTATTTTGTTTTGCTGATGGTTTTTAGAGATTAAAGGAGCCCAAATTTGTGCATACTGTTGACGTGGATGTTGAAAGACTCGTCAGTTTGGAGCCTCGAACTCGGGACTTTATTTCTCGGCTGGAGCCTGCAGTTGGCCTTGTGGAACACATGCATGATGAAAGAGATTTTGGTGATTTGATGAGTATCATACGTGACTGTAAAGAAAATAAGGAGGCTGCAGTGAAAGGGGAAAATGGACATAGCATTTTCTCAAGGGAGTTGTACCAGACCAAGGTTTCTGGAAAGCCAAGAATTGCGGTAGTGGGTAGTGGGCCTTCTGGCCTATTTGCAGCTCTTGTTCTTGCAGAGCTTGGTGCAGATGTTACATTAATTGAAAGAGGACAGCCGGTAGAAAAAAGAGGACGTGATATTGGTGCTCTTGTAGTTCGTCAAATTTTAGAGTTGGAAAGTAACTTCTGCTTTGGCGAGGTTGTTCTATGCATTTTGATTTATTTCTTTAAATTATGATTTATTGTCTCAGTAAAATAGATGCTTAATTCATAATTGCACCATTCTCACTTTTGACTTAAAGGAGTTTACTTTACAAGGTTGTGCTTTTGCAACCTTGCTGCTACAGTTTGTTTTTTTTCTCCAGAACAGCCATAGGCAAGGAGTTTGTTGTGACATTTTATTGGTGTTAATGGAATTATGTGCACCTTTTTAATGCTCATCTAGGCTTCCATTCTAAGATGTTAAAAAATACTTTTGAAAATCATAATTGGGATTATATATTTACTGATACTTGGTCACCTCTGTTTTGATTCTCAAGTTGCTTTCGATATTCAGCCAGTCTTTCTACCATGTGATTTTCTTGTTTAGTTACTTTTTCATTTATTAAGCACTTATGTTTGGCAGGGTGGTGCAGGTACCTGGAGTGATGGAAAGTTGGTAACTAGAATTGGACGTAACAGTGGCAGCGTTCTTGCGGTTAGTTTCCTTACTATGTACTTTTGAAATAGTTATGCGCATTCCATGTATGTGTCCAGCTGATCCTTTTTCTTAGAGTTAACCAAACATTACTAAATGGTTTTCTTGTACCGAATATTGGTAAAATGATGATATTGTAATAATTGGTGATTACTTCAGTATATAAAAACTCATAAATTCATGCTGTTGTCTTTGTCTCTAATTCTTTGATCAGATGTACAACTGTAAATAAATCACTCCAGAATTTCTTTATCTTCTTATTGATTAGTAAAGTGTAGTATATGAACTTTGAGAAGAACTTGAACACTTATACAAGTACTAATTTCATTATCAGGTAGTATTTTTCCTCTTAAGTTACCTTTTTACTGAAAGAAGGCAAAAGTGTTTGTTCATAATATTAGAGTAAACCCCCCAAATTAGCCCCTGACAATATTTTCAGTGGACAAATTGGTCCATGACAAAAATAAATTAGTTTGGATGTCCCCAACAATTACAAAAATTAGACACCAAATATGCAACCAAGGAAAAAAAATTAGGTTTGTTTATTCTCCTCCTTGAGTTCCTTGATTGATTTTGCCATCTGGCTGTTACAATCACAATAGAGAAGGCACAAGACATTAAAGTTTAGATGGGGTTTGATTTTTTGCTGTTGATAGCCAACAGTGAGTTATCACAATTGTAGAGGAGATGGGGTTTAGTGCTATGTCTTCCTGTTATGGGTCAATGTGTTAGGGTTTCTTTTTTTTCTTTTTTTCTTTTTTTTTTTTTTGGGGGTTGGATGTTTGGGGAAATTTAAAGAGATGTCACATGGGATGGGATTAGGATGTTCTAGTCAGCATGCAACCTATCACACTTTTTACCAGTTGCAAGTGAGTCAGTGACTAAAGTGTCTAATTTTTACAATTGTCAGGGACCTCGAGACCAATTTATTTTTGTCAGGGACCAATTTGTCTATCGAGGATATTGTTAGGGACTAATTTGGGGGTTTACTCTTGAAATTAAGCAATGCTTTTAGAAAACACAATATAACTTTTAAATTTGTGTGCCAACAAATCCCCTATTCTCATGATATTATTAAGATTAAGAAAACATGAAGGGAACCTCCTTCAAGTACAGAACCTTTTGTTTGCTTTTTACCCCTAGAAGACCCCTGAATATTAGGAAATTTGTTGTTACATGTACAAAAAATGACAAGAACAACAACAACCAAGCTTTTTTCCACTAGGGAAGGTTATATTGGTCAAACAATGCCATTTTGTTGTATCATAAATCATTTCTATAAACATACCATTTAAATCTAAGTTTTTTTTTTTTAATGGTTTTGACTATAATCATTCTCGGCCTCTCTTTACGTTTAACTATTGGGCTACTTTCCATTTGATCTAGGGTGTGTTTGTTTCACTTTTAAAAAAAGTGATGATGAGACTTAAATTTTATATATAATTGAAAAAGTTGAAAATTGATTTTTTTTAAAGGCTACTCTTTTCAGCTTTTACAAAAAAACTGAAAAAGGATTTTTTTGAGATTCTGATTATTTTTTAAAAATTATCCAAATATACAAAAAGTGATTTTTTCCAATAAAAAAAGTGATTTTTGACCCAAAAAATCCCAAACAAACGCACCCCTACTTTTGTTACTAGGACTTTTACAGACCTCCTCCTCACATGACCAAACCATCTAAGACGAGATTCTTCCATCTTTTCCCTAGTAGGTTCAACCCTTACTTTCTCTCGTGCTTTCATTCTTAAACCTCTGTTGTCAAGTGTGCCCACTTATTCAACACAACATTCTCATCTCTGTAACATGAACTTGTTCGCTTGTTGCCTTTTTACCACCCATCATTCTGTCTTATACAAATTGTAAGTCTTATAGTGACTCTTTTTTATCACAAATAAAATCCAAAACACTCTTGCATTTTATCCATTTGGCTTGAATCCTGTCTATCTCTATTTTCCTAATATTTTGTATGATAGACTCAAGATACTTAAATCACATGACTTGTGATATGTTATGGTCTGCAATAGTCACTTGTAAGCTAGAATTTGTGCATATCTTGTTAACTTGCATTCCATATATTTTGTCGTACTTCTATTTTAGTGAAAGCCATATACTTCCAAAACTTGTTTGCACAGCTGTAACTTCCCATTTATTTCCTCCTTGACACTCCAAGCAGGAGTATATCATCTGCAAAATGTACATATATGATATCAGAAAATATAATAATTGGGAAAAACCTTTCACTTCTTTCTCTATCACCTTAAAATGTAGATGTTCTAATCCAAATATTGATTTTCTATTTGGGAAGGTTTTGTTAGCACATAGGAGAAGTATAACTACAAGTGCATTTGTATAAGCTATAAAAAAAGTGCTTTTATGATATAGTCTTCTTTGGTGCTTCATTGCAAAAGTTATTCTTATAGTTTATGAACAAAACATTAAAACAGCTCCCTCTCTCTCTCTCTCTCATTAAAATAGCTTTTTTGGGTTTTAGCTTTTTCTCAAAAAAGATTTATTCAATTGTCTTAAAATTTTTAAAGATGTCTTTTAATTAAATAAGTGTTCTTTTTTTTTTTTTCTTGAAAAAATGCTCAAACAAATGGGTCCTAAAACTAACCTGATTTTGAGTAGTTTTACCTGTTGTGTCCTTTTTTCCCAACTTGTATGCCATAAGTTACTGAATACTTGACTTGATTTCTTCATTCCAGGTTATGAGAACTCTAGTGCAGTTTGGAGCTCCAAAACAAATATTGATTGATGGAAAGCCTCACTTAGGAACAGATAGGTTGGTTCCACTACTTCGGAACTTTAGGAGACATCTGCAAGATTTGGGTGTGAGTTCCTCCAACTTCTTTTTATTGAGAATAAATCCTTATATCAGTGTAGCTTCCCTTTCTGAAGTTGTCTTCATTTTGTCCAAATAACACTGCTGCTTTTTCATTATAGGTTACCATCAAGTTTGGAAAAAGAGTAGATGATCTAGTTGTAAAAGATGGACATGTTCTGGGGGTTACAGTATCAGAATCAGCTGATAAATTACGGATAAGAAGCCAGAAGATGGAATATGATGCAGTTATTCTGGCTGTTGGTCATTCTGCTCGTGATATATATCAAATGCTTCTTTCTCATAACATGGAATTGGCACCAAAAGATTTTTCTGTGAGTTTATGTAGAAATCCTCTTTTACTTTTTATTTTAATTTATTAAAATTGTGATAGTAATTTGTTATATTCCTGATGCTTCTCTGTTTGCATATCCTTGTGTAAGTTTTGTGTATACAATATACCTCTAACAGTTCCAAATCGTTGTCTTCTTAACTGGCAAACGTTGTGTAAAACTTATGCCTCATTTATGCGGATTTATTTTCATAAGACAGCTGTTCATGATTTTTCCACATTTAAGAGTGGTCATTCAGAATTATATGGTACTCTCCATAGTCAGCAGTGCTTTGTTTGTCTCTTACCTGTTTAAGCAGCTATTTTTGACAGTAAAAAAGAATTGAAAATATCTGCTGACAGTGCTTGTTGTGGTATTTCAATAGTGAGCATTCTTCACAAATCCTTTGGTGGCTAGTGGGATGGCCTGCTTTAAGCTGCCTTTTAGCAGGCTTATATGTATGATCACTTCTAATGAATAATTGTTTTGTTTATTTCAGAGAGTTAAATTGTAAATACACTAGACTTTTCAATTCCCTTTGGATGGAGATGGGGCATTTAGCACAATGATGAAGGCACCATTAGATTGACCAAATTCTTGTTTGTCATTGTTGTAACATGATGCACCCTGTTGTGGCCCATTTGAGGTTGTCTTTCCAGTGGGATAAAATGATCATATAATTTGATATTTGCTTTGACATTCATTTTGTCATGATTTTCTTAATTTAATTTCCTCTTACGTTGGTAACAGGTAGGGCTACGGATTGAGCATCCTCAAGAACTAATAAACAGCATACAGGTTTGTATCTGGTCAAAATTGTTTTGGCACCCTTGTTTTTTGTTCAATTCCTTTGTTCGTCAGATCAATTTGCAATATAATATTATAATTTACATTGATTTGGTCTAGTGAAATGGGTGTAACAAAGTTTGCCAAACTACGACATTGATGTGTTAGAGATGTAAAACCATTCTGTGGCTTTCACCCAATAGCCTAATCCTTTAGGAAAGTTTCTTGTTGACATGGTATCCGAGATTCCATGAGCACGTACTTAGGAATTTGATACTTTTGGTCCCCATGCTTCATAATTAAAATATTTTTGGTCCCCATTTTTTGGCTCAGTCTCTTGAAGAACATTGGAAGGTAGTTAAATTCTCATGTTTGATGTTTCTAAAGGGAACTCATCATTGGCTACTATTGCAATGGGCCACATCTGGTTCATGTAGAATCTTGGGCCCAACCTCATTTCATTGTGGTCTGAGAAACAACCTCTTGTTGCATGATCAAGTGCAAGAGTAGAGTACAAAAGTCTTGGAAACACTGCAGCTGAACTTTTATGGATTCAAACTCTACTCAGAGACTTTTCTTGCTGAAAAAGTCCTGAAAGACACAATGAGAATGGAAGCAAGTTGCTGCACAATTTTATCTTTGGTAAGTCTATGAAGGGAAATAAGGTTATTGGAGAGTTGGAGAACATGAAGCACATTATTTAAGTGTAGGGTAGGATGGAAAGTAATAGTACTAGAACCTGCTATTGAGGTAAGAGAGCCAATAGTTTCAATTATATGATGTTTACCTGAAAAGGGAGAGTAAGAAAATATGGAGGGAATTAAAGGTCATATGATCAGTCACACCAGAGTCAGTTATCCATAAATTGAAAAGGAAGGGGGTTTGGATCACAAAAATTTGGTGTCTAAAAATATTGCCTTGACAGCTAAATGGTTATGTCGTTTTCCTCTTGAGCCACTATCCTTATGGCTGGCTTCAGGTGATTTGAAATAAGTATGGCCTTGACAAGGACGAGTGGGATGCTATGCTAATATAAATTATCATGCTACTCATTCTAGTCCCTAGAAATTCATTTCCCAAGGTTACTCTACCTTTAAGACTTCACTTGCCTTGAAAGTAGGCAATGGCTCCTATGTCAACTTGTGGGAAGACCGTTGGATAGGAGACTCCTCTTTTAGTATAGCCTTTCCGCATCTTTATCGTTTCTTCTGTCCACAACTCCCCAATCCAGAAATTTTATTATGTACAGGACTCCACTTACACTTGAAACTTCCATTTTTTCAGAAACTTAAATGATAGAGAGTCTTCAAATTTAGTAACCCTTTTGGATCTTCTTGACTCTATCACTCTGTCTCCTTGTCCAGATAGTAGGTCTTGATCTTTTGAATCCTTTGGAGTTTTTTCTTGTAACTTAATCTCAATTGCTAACCCATCCTTTGGATATGACTCCTTTTTGCCTTGATAAGCCCATTTGGAAATTCAAAGCACCCTTCAAGGTCAAATCCTTTATTTGGTCTCCTTAATAGAATTAACACCAATGATATGTTGAAAGTTCAAAGACCATAGAAGGCGATTTCCCCTGATATGTGTCTTATGTGTGGTGCTACTTCGGAATTGAATACACCCCTTTTTTTTCATTGTCATATGGCTGATTTTCTGTGGAATGCATTGTTTGGTATCTTTGGTGAGTGTTGGGTCATGGGTATGTCGTAAAGCTTTGGATCGGATCTTGTTGACTAGCTTTGTTGGTTTTGGGAAGAAGAAGGAAGCCAAATCTTTGTGATAGTGTGCTGTCTATGCCATTATTTGGTACATTTGGTTGCGTAACTCTTGCATTTTTAATGGTAGGCATCCAGACAAGCAAGTCTTGTGGGATAGTATTAGGTGTCTTGCTTCTACTTGGTGCAAGGCACATGATATTTCCAGAGGGTTGTCTGTCTCAAATATGCAGAGAAATTGAAAAGCATTCCTCTTTTTTTTCTTTTTTTTTGTCTATTCCTAGTTTTTGTGTTGAGGATCTCTTGTCCTCCAAGCTCTTGTGATATTCTTCTCTTTTTGTTAATAATATTTCTTCTTTTATCAAAATAAAATAAAATAATCCATAAATCCTCGGGAACAGTACTAGATGCATTAAAGGATTGAGAACTGTTAAGAGAGTGGTTTTGATGAATTGCTTGAGGAAAAACTCCTCAACCACAGAATATTATATATACTAATAATCAAATCTTTGCACATAATTACAATCTCTAATAAAGGAAACAATCTACCCTAATTGATACTTTCAGATATTTACATATCCCTAATGGATGTCTATATTATAAACAAATCTGACACGATCTCAACACTCCCCCTTAAGTTGGAGCATATAAATCATATGCACCAAGCTTGCCACAAATATAATCACTCTGAGAACCTCTGAGAGACTTTGTGAAAATATCAGCCAATTGATCACTGGAGTTAACAAACTCAGTGACTATCTCCTTGGATATAACCTTCTCTTTGATGAAATGACAATCAACTTCTATGTGTTTAGTTCTCTCATGGAGCACTGGATTGGAAGCAATATGAAGTGCCGCTTGATTGTCACAATACCAACTTCATTTGTGCAATCGTCCCAAACTTTAACTTTAGGAGTAACTGTTTAATCCATATTAGTTCACAAGTGGCTGCTGCCTTTGACCGATACTCTACCTTTGCACTAGATCAAGCAACAACATTTTGTTTCTTGCTCTTCCAAGATACAAAATTTCCACCAATAAAGACACAATAACCAGAGGTAGATCGCTTGTCAACGGGGGACCCAGCCCAATCTGCATCACAATACCCAATTACCTGTGTATTCCCCTTATCTTCATATAACAATCCTTGACCAGGTGCCTTCTTGATATATCTCAAGATCCGCATCACTGCATCCCAATGATCATTCCATGGGGACTGCGTAAACTGACTCACTACACTAACAGAATATGAAATATCAGGTCTAGCAATAGTGAGATAGTTTAGCTTCCCTATAAGTCTCCGATATCTACCTGGATCAAGACATGACTCCTTGATCTGGCAACAAATTTGTTGTTAGGATCCATTGGACTGTCAACAGGTTTGCAATTTAGCATTCCTGTCTCTTCCAATATATCAAGAGAATACTTCCTTTGTGATATAGCAACACCACTCTTGGACTGAGCCACCTCAATACCAACAAAGTACTTGAGCTTGCCCAAATTCTTAGTCTGAAAGTGATGAAACAAATGGTTCTTCAGCCGAGATATCCCCTCATGATCACTACCAGTAATGACTATGTCATCCACATAAACTACCAAGTAAATATATTGACTAGGTGAAGTATGCTGATAAAACAATGAATGATCAGCTTCACTTCGTTTCAGGCCAAACTCTTGAACAACAGCACTGAATTTGCCAAACCAAGCTCTTGGGGATTGTTTTAGTCCATAAAGTAAACGTCGTAGTCTGCAAACCAATCTTGAATCCCCCTAAGCAACAAACACAGATGGTTGCTCCATGTATATTTCTTAATCAAGGTCCCCATGAAGGAAGGCATTTTTAATATCCAGCTAAAAGAGCAGCCAATGACTCATGGCTGCCATGGAAAGAAAAATGTAGACATAAGCAATTTTAGCCACTGGAGAAAAAGTATCACTGTAATCATGACCATAAGTCTAAGTGTAACCCTTAGCAACCAATCGGGCTTTGAGGCGGTCAATATTACCATCAGGGCCAACTTTAATAGCATACACCCATCGACATCCAACAACAATTTTCCCAGGAGAAAGCGAAACCAATTCCCATGTACCACTGTGCTCGAGAGCAAGCATCTCGTCAATCATAGCTTGTCACCATCCTGGATGAGAGAGTGCCTCATTGACACTTCGGAATGGAAACAGAAGACAAGGTGGAAACAAAAGGCATAATATGGTGGGGATAAATGATGAAACCTCAAGAAATTATGGATTGGATGAGGATTTCTAGTGGAACGGGTACCTTTGCGAAGAGCAATAAGACGGTCATCAACAGGCATTGACAAGTCCGTAGTGGGAGACTCCAACGGAGTAGGACGGTCATCAACGGTGATAGGTGATCTAAGGTCGTTCTGGCGGGCTATGAGAAATGGTATCAGGTAAGACAACTGAGGACTCTGTGGTTCCTACTGATGGTTCCTGCAAAGATAACATGGGTTGACCAAAACATGGAACAAGAAGGGCTTTCGAGACAATATTAGACTCAAGTCCCATACCTTGCAATTGGGTCCTAACATCCCATCGCAGCCCTGGCACCCACACAGGCTAGCTGTGCACTAGCTCCTTTTGACTAGTCCCGGGTGAACACTACAACACCGGCGTCACCAGCCGCGCCGCTCGATTGCAGCTGAGAGACATGGTGGAAGGCTCTGATACCAGTTGCTAGCACTGGATCAGAAAATGGAAGAAAATCAAAGAATGATGTATTATTCACTGAGTCTTGGTTAATGTGGCTCAAGAACTCTTACAAAGTACAAGAGAGATCCCTAATTCGAGAATGGGAACTCAGACTCTCCTACTGACTTGTCCACAAGCTAGACCCCCCTCTAACTAACCAACTTCCTATTTATTTTGTTTTCCTACTAACTAACTTTCCCACTTCCTTTCCTTTTCCCTAACCGTTTCTGTTAGCTGCCCCTGCTAGGTTCCTTGGCCCACATCCTCTTGGCCCTTTCTAGACCTTCTAACATATACCTTCCTGACTAATGGACCTAACATTTTGTCATGGTGAAAGAAGAGTTAGTGGCGACTAGAGGGCGGTTAGTGGTGGATAGAGGTGAAAGGGTGGCTGGAGAGTTCACGCACACCGACACACAATGAAGAAGTGATGGGTGTGTGAAGCTACTCACAAAGGATGGTGGTGGTGCTTGAGGGCACGTCCAGCTGCAGTTCTAATTGGGTCTCGGTTGGTTGGATGGTCGAAGGGTGGCAAGTCTACTGGTGCGTTAGCAATTGGAAAAGTAGTTGGAAAGTGGAGCAATGGCAGAGATCAAGGAAAAAGGGAAGAAAAATGGGAAAAGTGGGAGGGAAAAAGGTAGAGGGGCTTAGGGATAAATAAGGGTGAGGAAAAGACTCTCTAATCTGTAATACTTTCACTAGGTTGAGCAATGAAGGCTGGGAGGAGATGTTGTGAAGATGACGGAAGTTGTACAGGCTCTCAGATAGGGAGCTCTGATACCAATTTGGAAAGAAAATTGAATATTATTCTTTGATAGCAATGTTGTCCAATAGTTTTCAATATATAGATTTTTCTGCCTAAATTAAGTTACAAATATCAGTAAAATATCTATCCTAATAAATAAAAAAACCTATAAAAAATAATGTATGGTATCTCAACACTATTAATTGGGGGAAAAATGAGATGATCATCATAACGACAAAGACGTGATGGATTAATTACCTTGTTTTTTATAGGTACAAGGTAGACAGTTTTCATTTGTTTATAGTAAAAGCTGTTTATTATCACTTATTTATTTATTTGTCATGATTATGATCCGTGCAAATTTATTCATTTAAATTTGTAGTATTCTGAATTGGCATCTGAGGTTTGTCGTGGACGTGGTAAAGTTCCAGTGGCTGATTACAAAGTTGCCAACTACATTGACAAAGAGGATTTCTATGAATCATCTGATTCAAGAGTGGCAAATCGCAGTTGCTACTCTTTTTGCATGTGTCCGGGTGGGCAGGTATGCATTCTCCTTTAAATTGCATATCATATTAATTAGAATATGACCCCTTTGCTGCATTGATTCCATGCAAATAAAGGTGCTTGACATGGCATATTTGTTCCCTTTTAGTAATGGCTTGACAAAAATTAACCGATTAATTTGCAAAGGATAGGGGACAGCTCATTTGGTTGCATTGGTAGGGTTAGTTGGTAGTAGCATTAAACTATTACTGTGTTTGAGTTTACCTTAATTATTATGTGATGTAGCAAACTGTTAGTAAACTATGGAACATTGGAACTTATAGGTAGTTCTCACTAGTACAAATCCATCAGAAATGTGCATCAATGGCATGTCATTTTCTCGGCGGGCATCTAGGTGGGCAAATGCTGCGCTTGTGGTGACAGTCACAATGAAGGATTTTGAAGCTTTGAATTACTATGGTCCTCTTGCAGGGGTTGAATTTCAGGTGGGTATATATTTCTGAATGCTTATTTCTTTATTTATTTCTTTCATCTGTTATAATTATCAAAAGCAACTGTTCTTCCTTGCCCATTTTTTCGTAACAAATATAATCCCTAGAACCATGTTTTAACTATTTAATTATTAAATAATAGAATATATCTATATTCTATTTCCCTGGCCTTTGAAGTAAAGTGTCATAAGAAATGGACCAATATTGCATCAAAATTTCACTAAACTAGGTTGTCCATGTTCTTAATCGATACATCATGATGTTACAAATTTGGCAGTATCTCTTTTTAATCTAATACTTTTTATTATTTAGAGAGAGTTTGAACAGAAAGCTGCTACGATGGGAGGAGGAAATTTTATAGTGCCTGTCCAGACAGTTACAGACTTTCTCAACAACAAGTTGTCAGGTAAAATTATCATTATTACCGTTTATTTATTACTCTCAAGCTGTCAGCTCTTAGATTAGCTTAGCTTGACTTGTTTGTGCTAGTATCATCTTTACCCCCATCAAGCTATCGTTTGGGCGTAAAGGCAGCAAATCTCCATCAGCTATTTCCCATTCATGTAACTGAAGCTTTGCAACGTTCGCTAGCAAAATTTGACAAGGAGGTTTGTGACTTCCATGCCCTTATTAATCTAGTATCCACCGGCTTTTATAAAATTATCTAACAGAATTACTTTGTGCTCTTTCTTCCCCTCCCCCCCCCCCCCCAAAAAATAAAACTTGCGAACTGTTCAGTTACCAGGATTTATCTGCAATGAGGCTCTACTTCATGGTGTAGAGGTAATAAATAATATGATTTCATTTTGGGTTTGGTGTAATATGTTCCCATTCATTTTTATATAATAACATTACGTATAGTATTCCCGAACACCTGGTTGAGTCTGTAGTCATCAATTAAAACTTCTGTATAAAGCGAGTTGCTATCGTGACTTTACTTAATTGTTACTCATTTGTGCTTAGCAATGTTTTGTTCCAGACTAGGACCAGTTCTCCAATCCAGATTCCACGCGATGTCAACTCCTATGAAAGCACTTCAGTAAAAGGACTTTATCCAGTTGGTGAAGGAGCAGGTTATGCTGGTGGGATTATTAGTGCAGCAGTTGATGGAATGCATGCTGGTTTTGCTGTGGCAAAAAAATTTGGCTTATTTCGTGGAGATGTTGAGTCTGTTCTTGGCAAGGCTCAAAATTTTGGGTTTGTCAAGTACTAGGGGAGATCTAATTTTTTCAGAGTTTAACCATTCTTTGTTCCAGGCACACCAACTCAAATGCGTGATCTGTCACATGTTAGTTATATAATGGTGGAAGTGGAATAGGTAGGCAGTGATGCAGTGTGTTAATTCTCCTTTTGTTCTTGTCTCTCTTCAGAGAGTTCAGTTTGTCATGGAAGAAATATTGATATAACTTATATCTCTCATGGTTATAATTTCACAGCTGACAATGTCTTCCGGACTTATGGCCGAGACACGATGATCACATTCAGCATTCATTAAGGTTGCTGTTTTTTTCCACAATGATCATGACATAAGTTCTAAAGCGTACCATATGTATGCATGCTGCTTCGAAGTTGGAACTTATAACGAGGACCTGTGCACATTTGACTTGGCAGCTGCAATTTTGGGTGATAACAAGCTTCGCAAACCATTTATGTAGCTACCCATAATATCTAGAAACATCGTAGTACTCCCTAAATATTATTTGGAGACGATGACGTCAAACGCCTGTTGTATGGTCAAGTTTTCAGTGATGCTATATGCACACTCTTTTCTTCTTTAAAAGAACAACGCACAAAGAAGTAGCGACTATAGTCTGTTTTGTGCATCTCTACAATATAGTCATACTTCTCCATGTAAATAAATAACTTGTTTAAGATCTGCCTTTACGCGGATCTAACAAATATCCTATTTCTTTATAATAAATCAATTGTGACTTGGAAAGCTAAAATAACCTTATTTCAATCATTCCACAAAAGTATCAAAAGATATATTTAATTTCACTTAAGTACATGCCTTTTAGTTGAAGAGGAACTATACCTTGGTAATCCGCTCATAGAAAATGCTATATCAAATCGTGTATTATTTGCAAGAAGTCTAAATGTTCTTATGGAATTAAGATATGGTACTTTAGGATAAAAAAATTTATTATTACTAACAAAATTGATTTCTTTTCATGTTTTGCGATTTTACAATCATTGGGTACTCAATGGTTCATTCTTTATTAAAAAAATGAAATTTTAAAATCATCAAGATGAAATCTTGTTATTTTATTTTAAATAAGATTGAATCTTATAATTTGTTGGAATAAAGATCTCTTCTTGATGACTAGCAAACACATGGTATTGTTGGGTTTATGAATGTGGTTATGCATTGTCATGACCCAAGAGACTAAAGGGATCTCGAAATCCTTTGGGAACAGAAGTATGATTAGGGCCTCTGAACATACCATGAACTTAGGAATCACTAGTGTGCTATCTCAAGGAAACTAAAAGATTGGAATGCAAAATGTGGGCTAAAACACCAAATTAGGCTTTGGCCACATTAAGGAGGAAAAGCAAAATAAGTGTCAACTTTGTTAACTTTAACACATTATTCCATAAGATGTATACATAAGAATGTTATGAAATTATTAGGGGGAAATGAATCCCTAAGGCAAAAGGTGACTTCACTCAAGAGTCAAGTAACTAAAAGTTTACAACACACATTCATAGTAAACTACGCGGTTCTCTCATGAGTAAGCATGAAGAATCACATGATGATTCATAAGAATTTTCGCAAAGGGAAAATGCAACCATAGACACCCATTAGATTATGAATGTATGGTGCTATTAAGCATGATGTATGGAAAGTTTGATTGATGAGTTGACTCATGATTAAATGATTGTGATGATTTATATGATGATAGGAGATGAAAACAAAAGGTTATTGGTAGAAAATTCTGTGTTTGGCATTTTGGAGAAATTCTGGTCTAGTCGTCATGCTGCTAGATTTCGTCAAAATTATGGACTTAATCATATCATTGCAAGTCCACATATATTTTGTTAGCAAGTATAATGCATGTAAGATATAACAATAAGAAAAGAAATAATTGGACATAATCCTTCGTTTACTTCAATAAGGGAAGTAAGAGAAGGTGGTCCACAAAGATAAGATAAGTGGATATGATCCTTCAATAAGGGAATGTGACCTATAAAAGACCCCTCTACTTTGCAGGAAAGAGGGCCGCTGAACTCTCTAAAACTAGAGGAATCTTTGTCAGTTTAGTCTGATTTTAAATTAATACTGTTTGGCGACGGTCACGGAATGAGCTCATGTCTAATAGTAGTCTATTCCAAGGGAGTGTAAGGAATGTTAAGCACATGCTAAAAATGAAAGTAAATTTAATGAAAGACTCTGGTCAAGTCCATACGGTTACATGAAAGTGCATGTATCTTTATTTCCTCATATGCATGGTCGTGACTGTTGGTGTTATGCTTAGTTCATATGGTTCTATCCAATGTTTTTATATTGCTTATGCCATATTTATGAGATTAAACCTAAAAGAAACCCACTTCAAAAACTTATGTTTTCAAAACCATTAAAATTGAATCTATGAATGTCCACCATTTTTATAAATAAATTTGAAGTGGCTGGGATGACGATAATGACATAGTAATTGTCTAGTCGCAATCTTATTGAGAAATCTTGTATTTCTCACTCCTTATGTTTTCGTGTCATCTTTAGGAGATGCCGACGTCAGGCAACGTGGTGATTTACATCGAGTTCCCAGTCTGGCATTGGCACTTTGACCTAGTATTGAATGCCTCTATAATGACTGTGAGAACAACAATGAGGGTCTACATCTTTCCTAGCCTTCAATTTCATGCACTTATTATGAGTCCGTTCTTTCATCCCCATGAGCCATTCGATGATGTCACCCTAGATCATATATGTCCACATTTCCACCCTGACTTGGACACCCGGTTGACACCGACTATCTCTGTGGAGTTCGATCCCTTGGAGTCATCCTACCTGACCTATTCTGTGGATTTCGACCCTTCGGAGTTGTCTTACCCCTCAATGATTCGCTTGACTTTGGACTCCTCCACTTCTTTTGCTAATCCAGCTCCATCCCCGATTCAAGGACGTGGATTCATTTGTACTCATGCCATACCCTGTGGGCATGGGCGTGGGCATGCCGTGGAGAAGGACAAAGAGATTATGCACCTAATGAATTCAGGAACGAATATCTCCTGTTTGATGGATGACACCTGCTAAGTTGGAGCGAGGATAACCCTTTTTGGTTGTAGTTTATAGGGTTATCATTTCTTGTATGGCATGTATGGGCGGTAGAGATTTTTGATATATTTCTTTTTTATGTTGTATCTAGTTAGGTTTATCTTGTAGGGCCGACAGTAGATATCGGACCCATGGTTTATTATGTAGAACATGCTATGTTACTATTAACTATGTTTAACTACGATGACTGTGGAATGATATTATGTTTATCCCGAGAATGATGCTTTTTATGATGTCATTATTTATTTTACCACACCGCATGTATGAGGTAACAGCGTTCGATATTATACGTTCACGATGCACTCATGGGTCTCATTGTTTTCAAAAGGTTTATTTCATCATTGTTCAAAAAAAAAAAATTTTACCCTTATTTTTAGTATAAAGTAATTTCAAGTAGTAAAGTTAGTTCCGTGAGTAAAAGTATTAACTAATAATTCCATAATATGACTTAAGTATAGTATGAGAATATTAGGCTGTTACATTTAATCCTTTGGGATTTCAATGGAAATATCATTATCTAATAAACCATATAGATAAGCCGTAACAACATCCGTTAGATGCATATTTAGCTTGTTATATGCTAATATACTAATCAAATATCAACATATAATTGCATTCAATATTGGGGAATATGTTTCACTATAATCTATACCAAATCTTTGTGAGAAAGTTTGTGCCATACGCCAAGCCTTATATCTCACAACTTCATTTTTCTCTTTGTTTTCTTACAAATATCCCCCATAGGTTTTACACCTTTTAGTATTTGGACTACAGATTCAAAGAATTCACATTTTTCAAGTGAGTTTAGTTCAATCAAAATGGCTTCTTTCCTTTTTGGCTAACCATTTCTATGTTAACACTTTCAATGGTTCTTTGTCCAAGATCCTCATTTCCATGCACAATGTTTAACTTCACATTATATGCAAATATAGTATCGACAATAATTTCTTTTTGGTTCCATCCTTTTCTTGTAGAGATATGGTGTATTGAGATCTCATCATTTCAATATCTTAAATATTTTTAGATAATTAAATGTCTTCTAGCATTTCAATTATGCCAAAAGTTTGGAGTACACTAAGAATTCTTAGTATGTCTTTATCCTCTTCAATAGGAAGATTATCCCTTTTAGAATCACTTGCATCCATAAAACCATTTTGCCCTCTTCTTTTTCGAGGATTTTTATCTTTCGAATTGACTGGTCTACCACTCTTCTAATGTGTGGTTGATTCATTGAATAATAGTCTAATGAGGAATCAATGCAAATTGAGGCATTTTCAACTGGTATATAGGATTTATTTATCCTTTTGTATTAGAAAATATATCCGGCAATTCATTTCTTTTTTTTTTTTTTTTGTAAATGTATAATCTTTTAAACTTCTAGTTTACATTGTGTTGTTAAAGGATCTAAATAGAGTAAGAATGATGCATCCTAATTTAGTTCTTTTCTAGCTATTTATTTTCTCTTTCTAATGTTGGAAACATTGTTTCATCAAAATGACAATCTACAAATTGTGCCTTAAAGACATCTCTTGTTCGTATTTCAAGATACTTTATTATGGAGAGGGAACCATATCCAACATATGTCCCTAATTTTTTTTGGGGCGAGATGTAACATCCGCAACGAGTTCCGAGTTCCGACTTCACCTTCAAGTTTCCATTATTTCCGACTTCATTTTCGAATTTCACATAAAATGGGATAATTTCCGACTTTCGAGTTCGTCTTCAAATTTCAGCATAATTTCTGACTTCCGACTTCATCTGGCATAATTTTCTACTTCCCGACTTAACCTTCAAATTCAAGCAACATGGAGTGATTCCCGATGTCCGACTTTATGTCTCAAAGAAAACGGACCCTATTTCCGATCTCATAATTTATTTCCAAGTTTCAAAAGTAAGATGTACGCGAGTTCTGACCTCATACTTCATGTTCAAAATAGTGTACATAGTTTCCGACCTCCGAATTGATAGTTTAACATAATGGTTACAAGTACCGACCTCCGAGTTTAATGTAATAAGGTCCGACCTTAGAGTTGAACTCAACTAGAATGGACACGAGTTCAGATCTTTAAGTTGATTTCCAAGCTGTATACGATTTCCGATCTGCGAGTTTATTCCCAGGATCTTTCCATCTGTTGGTGTTCCCGAGTTTGAATTGGGAGTTCCAAGATTATGTGATTGTGTGCTGTATGATTTTCGACATCCGACTTTGCTTCCAAGTTTCTATTAAACCAAACAATATTTCCGATATCCGATTTCATCTCCGAGTGTCAAATAAATGGCATGAGTTCTGACTTTAAGCAGAATCGGGGCGAGTTCCGATTTCAGATAGAATGGGAGCGAGTTTCACTTTTGGGACGACGTGGAGAGCAATTTAGCCACAAAAGTGGGAGATATGGCCGAACTTCAATCACAAAATTTGAACCAATCAACACTCACAATTCCAACTACCCTCATGTATTTAAGTCAGACTCTCCTTCTCATTTTTGGCTGATTTATGCCTCCCGCTCCCTCTTGTTCCAGCCTTCTTCTTCTCTTCTCCCAACCAACTCTATCACTCCTTCAAGCTTAACAAGGTTCTAGCAATTCAAGCTTCAACACCTAGCAAAATCACACTTCAAAGAGGTAGGATTCCATTTCTATTCTTGAATTCTTTGCACTATAACTGTATGAAATTCTATTCTTTTTCATATATTTGATGATATATTGGATGTATGTGATAGATTGTGGTTGGATTAATATGAAATCTTGAGTTAGAATTAGAGTTAGAAGAAGAAAACTAGGAGAAGTGGAGGATTAGGATGTTGCCTAAGTGAGGAATCCCACGGCAGTCCATATGGCGGAGTGTACGGCCCCGCCTACAACCTATTAAATCTGATGAAACTATTTTTATATAAAAGTAGACATTCAGAGCTTTCCATACATATATAATATAAGGCCATTGGATTAGTATTAAGATAAATATGAATTTTTGAAGTTTGACCTATGAATCAGGACTTTCATCCGGGCAGTGTGACTTGAGGAGGGTGTAACTCACCCTACACAACTCCAAATTGAGTGAAACCAACTTTATTAGAAAGCTTACACATAAGGGAACATCCCACAATAAAATTTCGAGTTTATTATGATCCCAATTGTTTCCAGTGGTTCAAGGAAATTACCCTATGTCCAAACCAAGCCAAAATAGGGTAGTTCAGGAAAGTCGAATTTCAGGACTTATAACTCGAGCTATACTAAAGCAAATGGAATGAAACTTGTTGCAAATGAAATGTTGTCCTGTTAGCTTTGATTAATTTCGTATGATTTGGATTTGCTTTCCATTTTTAGTGAATTTTTACTTCTAAGAGTATAATTCAGACCAATGACTGAATAGGTTGAGGCAAAATTTAAATATCTTAAGCTACACATATCAAAATGAGATGGGACTAAAAGGGTTGAAAACTAGACACATAGAGCTATGACATATCCAAAATTCAAGTTTAAATGAGTTGAATAGAAGTAAAGGTGGATTATACAAAGTTCGGGCAGAACTGAATAGAATTGACAGAAATGACCAAATTGATGATTTCACAAGTGTTGGTGAATATGTAAGGCTTGAGTTGATAGTTGCAAGTTTTACATTGATAGATATGTTAGATTGATTATACTGCTATGACTGATTTATCCGTGAGAACTGGCACTATTCATGAGGAAACGGATCTAATCCGTTATGCTGCCGAATTTATGGCAGAAGTCTATGAAACTATGAATGTTTATATTATAAGAAATTTATGATATGAACGGCTATATAATTACGAATATGCATGTGGAAATTCTATATGCAAGAATGATATAAGTATGATATGAGGTATGTGAAAATAACTGACGAAGCATATGTATGAGTGTATTCAGTATATCTATGCTTGATTATGCACAAGAATGAAAGGACATAAATATATTAAATGTGAATCCCTTCACTTGGAGGCAATTGCACTTTGAATCCCTCCCTATGAAGGCAGTTAAATAAGATAAAATGTGAATCCCTTCACTTGGAGGCAGTTACACATTGAATCCCTCCTTGTGAAGGCAGTTAAAAGATAAAGATGAGGATCCCTTCACTTGGAGTCAGTTGCACTTTGAATCCCTCCCTGTGAAGGCAGATAAAACTATGAGATCCCTCTATCTTGGAGGCACGTGGTCAGATGAGATCCCTCTATATTAAAGGCACGTCGTCAAATGAGATCCCTCAATTTTGAGGCACGTGACCAAAAGAGATCCCTTCAATTAGAAGCACGTAACCAAAATAAGATCCCTCCAAGACTAGAGGCACGTGAATCCCCTTGTGGGTTAGTCGATATGACGACAGTCACGAGTTGAGCTGATGAGCTCACTCCTAGATCAGACTACCCAAGGGTAGTAAAGGCTAAAGACTAAAGACTAAAGATTAAAACATATGCAAGCACCCCACTCACATGAGGCATGGCATCGACCCAGCTAGTATAAGTATAGGGGATAGGACTTACATGAGGCATGGCATGACCCAGCTAGTGTAAGTACCGAATGAAGGTCCCATATTTCTAAGGATCGTGACATGGCGATCACGCTCTGATGGGGTATGACATGGCAATCATACTCTGGAATGTGGCATGTAAAGACTTTATGAAGAAAAGGAAGGTAAAGAAAGAAAAGTAAATTTTATGTATCTGTATAAATTCAAGTACAAGTAAAGTCATGTGTAGATGTTATGTCTCCAGTGTATTGATACTATTGCATTTTATTATGTTTCAGTTATTATTCATAATATAATTCATGAATTGATTTTGTATGGGCTCTCCCAAATGCCAAGTGTGTGAGTAAAATAAACTTTGCTTCGGATAATATATTTTCGAACTATAAAATTAAACAGCTTGTATAATATGGTCACCTTTTTCATAATAAAACCGAAGCAACTGGAAATGACAACGATGACATTATGTATGATACTTAAGGAATCCTACTGAGAATTCAAAATTCTCACTCCTATTTCCGTGTTATCTCCAGATAGTTCAAGAAGTTCCGAAGACGGCTGAAGTTGCTGTCAGATAAGGTCCGCTCAAGTAATAGTAACAATTCTAGGGTGTGGTACTATGACGTAAGCATAGTATTGTACTTGAGAGGGTGTTACATGAGAAAAAGGTGGCAATTGGTAGATATATTGTGCTTCCAAAAATTTTTAAATGAGAAATATTTGAGTACTAGGTAAAATCTATTTGTAAGGGGGAGAGTTAATGGCAACCTATTGGCCTTGTATAAAGAAGTGCTGTAACATGTAAAATAGCATGCCCTCAAGTACAAATTGAGAGATTTGTTCTAATAAGCAATGGTCTAGTAATAAAATAGAGACATTTTATAAATGATTCTAATAGCTTATTACATGTATGAATGTGAGCAACTAGATATTCAACATTTATCTTCTAACTATACAATAAATCTTAAAAGCTTGAGAAGTAAATTCACCAGTATTATCAAGACAAGTTATTTTGATTGGATTATCTAGAAACTGTGCTCTTACTCGAATAATTTGTACAAGTAATCTCCCAAATGCTAGGTTGCGAGATGATAATAGACACACGAGGCCATCTTGTATATGCATCTATTAAGACTATAATATATCATAATGGTCCACATACGATGGGAGCTACAAGGCAGGAGATCAGACTACAAAGTTGCAAGGACTAGTTGAACAAGCATTTTGGAAGGAGTCAACCATTGAGACTAACCAAGTTTTGCAAGAATATCCAAGATGGTTAACTTTGAACACTATTGAAGATTTGGGCTAATTAGCATGATCTAATATTATGTGGGCTCCATTTATATTAATGATTATTATCAATGTTTGGGCCCTTGTTAGTACTTATTACTAAGTTGAGTCAAATGATATGGGCTTGCCTAACTCCACCACAAAAGTTAGCTCAAAAGTAGAGGCATGCAAACCAATATATATAACACCCAAGACCTCCTTACCTAATCAATGTGGGACTTACATCATTCCCAATCCCTTTAGACAATATGTCCACGTACAGAGAACCAAGACCTGGTATTGTTCCTAATCATTCTTGACCCTTTTTGACTCTGTATATGGAACAAAGAACCGAGACCTAGCAAATTCCCAAACATTCCCGACTTTTTTACATTGCATATATGGAACAGAGAACCAGGAAGAGGATCCATTGACCAGTGCAAAGATAAGCTCTAATATCACATGATATGGATCCGCTTTAATCCACCACAAAAGCTAGCTCAAGAATAGAGGTTTGCAAACCTATATATATGACACTCAAGACCTCCTTGCTAAATCGATATTGAACTTCTTTTAGCATATATCATCTTAAATTCATTCTAGGAATTTAGGAGATTTAAATCCAATCTTTACTAGTGATGGCCTTAAAATTAATTTATTTTGAGAATATGTAGCACAAGAAAATTCATTAGATTGAAGAATTTTTCGGTTCTTCAATGAATGCTTATGTGAGTTCTCGATAATTCTTCATATCAGTATTGCTCTAGGGTGTCCTAACCAATTATGCCAAAAGATACAATCATTTGGGCTAGTAAACTTTTGGTTTACGATAGTTTGTGATTCAATTACACTAAATAGTGTACACAAATCGAAACAAAGTGCGGATAATTTTTCTACTACAATTTTCTTACCTGAAGCACAAGTTCTAATATGAAGGTACTCATTATTTCCCTCATTCATTGTCTCAATATGATATCCATTTTGACGAATATATTTAAAACTCAGTAAGTTTCTTTTTGACTTGATAAATTGTAATGCATCATTTATAAAGAATTTGTTCTTCTAGGACAAAAATTAGTAGCACTTCTGAAGCCTTCAATCATCTTGATAGTAACAATGGTATTAACAGTTTCTTTTCCCATTACCAGATCAGTAAAGTATGCATTGTTTTTAAGAGTAGTGTGCATTGTCGCACTATCTACAAGATAGATATCTACACTGTTTATCTTGATTATTTATTTAAACTATAAAATATAAAATATACCATAATATGTCATAAAAGTGTTAACATATCATGTAATTAAAAAAAAAAAAACTTGTGATATATATATATATATATATAATCATTTCACAAAGTAAATCATTAATTAGCATGATATAATCCTAATGTAGTAGTGAGATAAATATCGCAAGAGAATCATGAAAGTATCAATATTATGCCATATTCTGAAAACCAGATCGGATTGGTTGGTCCGACCGATTGGACCACAAACTAATCCTTAGGCCAGTCTGGTCATAATACAAAAATTGGATTTTGAAAAACTAGTCAAAATTGTTGTGAATCGGTTAAAAACTAGTGAATAGGCAAAAAACTGACCGATTCATTCGTCAGACTAGTGAAGATTTTTTTTACTTCCCCAAATTCAATTTTTTTCAAATTTTAATCACCAGTGATAAGGTTAACAACCCTATTATGGTAAAAGGCGACAAACGATGCACCTTAGC
The DNA here is from genome assembly GCA_031439585.1 of Pterocarpus macrocarpus. Lineage (NCBI taxonomy): Eukaryota > Viridiplantae > Streptophyta > Magnoliopsida > Fabales > Fabaceae > Pterocarpus > Pterocarpus macrocarpus. The sequence continues at coordinate 32,059,618 of CM062522.1, read as the reverse complement.
TGGCCAAGCCTACGACTACTACATCACTTACTCTTTTAAAAAGAATCTAGAGCCAAGTATAAAGCAATGTGACACATAAATATTATAATTGTCTTAAGAGTAAAATGCTCCTACTCTATGTAATGTGGGACTTGAACTTTTTTATAGTAGTTTTAACTGTAAAAAGTTTGTAGCCAAAACAGCAAGGGACTTGAGTGTTTCATATTGAACTAGTGAATCAATAAATCTTTGAACCAAGATCCTATCTGCTTCGATACCTAGTCTGATTTTAGGACCTTGATATTATGTATTGTTATTTTGTGATATATTAATCATAAAAGAAGATAAGATTATTTCATAATATATTATTATCTTGTGATATATTGACTCTATAAACTAAAACAATATATTAAATCTCAAGAATATCATTAAAAAATAATTAATAATTATAGAATATGTCATACATAGCGTAATTATTGGAGTCTAGGTGGAAGGGGCTTAGCTCCCTTGAGCATGGGATCCTAGTTTTAATTCTAGGATTTCTGTGTGTAGAAAAAATACTATTGGGAGTGGTCCCTGCTTAGACGTTTGACCTCACTTGTTGGGTAAGGGAATACTCTGAGAAATCAAAGCTTAATTATTTTTACTGAATAATGAGATTACAAATTTAGAAGTTCCTAAATAAAATAAAAGAATCCTAAAACAAAATAGTATCATTAAAAAATCATAGTTTGTCACAATTGTACCGGATGGAGTATTTATAATATAAGAGTGAGGCATATAAAACCATAACAAATCTCTATCATTTTAAGATAAGATAATAATTTTTATCTAATCAAATACTAATCAAATCAAGATAATAACATATTATATTATCTTTTGAACATCCATTTTCCGGTAGTATTTCATAACAGTTCTATATATTATAAAATTGAAAAATTGTCTTTAGAGCAAGTATTACTACTATTAACTGCATAATTAACGATAACATATTATTCCCCATATAAAGAACGTAACATATTATTATTATTATTAGGGTAATAGAATTATATTAGGGTAAAAATGATTATATCATTATATCATAGGATGAGAATATTGATAATAGAAAAATTGTTAAATAAAGTGATACTTAATATTCTATGTATTTACAGTTAACAATTTCATTAAAGCAATATATTCTGTGAATTTAACTTTTTAAAATAATAATTAAGCATAAAGCTTCTTATAAATATATATTATAAACTAATTAATGGTATATACAAGCAACAAATAAAAGTAATAATATATAATAGAATTTTCATACTCAATTTAATTCTGTTTAAATGTTTTTATAAAATATCTTGTGTACATTTTCAAATCTTAAACTTTGTGAACTTAATTTATTCCAATAATGATTATACACAATAATTTTTTAGCATGAGATTACTGAAATATAATATATGAAGAACTACTATTTGGACCCTTAAAATATCAATATACTTATAAATTAGTCTTTAAAAGATATTTAATTAGTTCACGGTATGTCAATGATCTACCTATTGATAAATTAGTCCTTAAAAAAATTAAGAGAAATATTTGATGTACTCATTTCTTATGAGACATTGTACTAACTCACATTCCATCCTGTGAGTCAGTACGGTGTCTCATAAGAAATGAGTACCCCTATTATTACTTAAAAATCAATACGTTGACAAAATAATCTCTAAAAAATCAATATATTAACAAATTAATTTTTAAAATATTTTTTTTGTTAATATTAATAAAACTTATTAGTAATAACAGAATTTATTATTAGAGTACTACAAACAAATAAAATATTATTTACGAAATAATTTGTCATTAAATTGATTTTTTTAAAGGCCAAAATAGTGGGCCTCCCGTAATAATATAAAATAACCTGTGCGTAACATCCATAGGAGAGCTAGTTGAATTCAATATTACCGTGTGTGAGTATAGAGCAGGCGCGCAGCATGACTTATTATTTCATTTATTTTTAAACAGCACCACTATTTTGTTGCCCTTTTTTACATCCATACAGCACAACTCTACAAAGTAACCAGTACTCTGAAGTTTTTTTTTTTTTTTTGGATTCTTTTGGTCACTTGTGCACTGAAGTTTAGGGGATTATTTTTTTATCTGTTTTTTTTTTTTCCGAAGTTTTGGGGATTAAAACATTCACCCAGAAACACTAGTCTGGGCCTGTATAAGATTTGGCCCGGAGCACTGTTTTTTGTCATATGATTCTTATATGTGCAGCAGCTTATGCCTTTTGGTGACAAGGAAAATAGTGTAAACTGTGTATCAATAGAGACTAAGCTTAGTGGAATCAGTCCTTCAAAACATGACGAAATATAGTTCGAATTTTATTTGAGAAAAGTGCCTGTATTTAATATTTGATGGTGTTTTGAGCAAAATTTTCTCCAATAAATATCGTCTATGGAGAAAAAAATAAAAAATAATGTAAAGTGTGCAGCAAAAGCATTGAAAAAGTACAATTAAAGGTTGTAAGTTCGTGGAAAGGAATAAAATCCCTTCCAGAATCATCTGACTTAAAGGCCAAAGCACTGAATGGTATTAGTCCCCCACTGCATAACATGAAGATTTTTCACCCCATTTGACTCTTTTCTGTAATGTTAGAAAGTAAGCCTGAGTACCTTCTATTGAAATTTATTTGCGGAAATTATAGATCATCAATTCTTACTCAATTTTTTTTATATTAATTGTGCATATAAATTAAATTTAATAATAAATATTTATAATGATTACAATTAAAAATAATAGGTATTTGAATAATTATATTTATTTTTTAATTTATAATTATTTAATTGATAAAAATATTATTTATTTTTTATTAATTTTTATAATTAAAAATATGTTAAAGGCATGCCTTATACAAATATGTCATAATATTAAAATTTTAATATGCCTTATATTATTAAGCTTTATACTATTAGATCATATACTATCAAGCCTTATATTATTATATGTATCGAATGAACTCGACCCTTTTGTAGTATACAATGTTATATATAATTATTATATTTTTAAATTTGGACTGTTCTCTTTTTTTTTTTTTTCTAATTCTAAATCAAACTATTAAATTAACACAAAGTAATTAAAAGTAAATAGATTACAATGGTCTAGAAGATGGGATGACTACCTTATAACTCACAATTAACTATGATTGACTTTGTGGGATAAAGTGCAATATTGGTGTGAGATTGAGATTTTGCATTATTTTAATAAACCTCAAATGTGGTTTTTTGCATTTTAACCTAATAATGATAATAGTAACTATTCACTTCAACAAGATTTGTAAAGTAGTTCGGTCTGTGCTCACCGTTTGAGTCTTTGATATTTTATCCATCGAACCATCTATCGAAATGAAAAAATGTATAAGATTTGTATCATGTCTACCTATACATATACATATACATATACATATAATATTTAGGAACCTTAAACAAGGAAAACTTTGCCACTTGTCAACTTCCCGTTAAATTTTTTTCAGCTTAAAATCTGAAGTTACTACTTTTAGAAATTCTACAGTTAAAAGAAAAATTGTGGATTAAATTTAATTATTTTGTTTTTAATTAATTAATAATGATTATTAATTGGTTGGGGGATATTAGCTATGCACGGGCCAATAATTAACATCCCATGGTATTGTAACCTGAACCCATTATCTCACTTCTTTTTGGATTTATCAACATGTAGCCCATTTAAACTAATAAAATTTTAGACTTTTAATTATAAATTAAATTGAAATTACTAATCATATACCCTAACATGAAACGAGGAGTCATGATAGGTCCAATAACGGTGGATTTCTTTAATACTTTTGTAGATAAAAGCTAGAACTTATTTTTTAAAGACACTCAAAGTTAATTGATAGGTCCAATAACGTGTGCGTGCATATATATATATATATATATATATATATAGACATAAAATATAAAATTTTGATAATTTAAATAGTTATGCATAAATTATAATTGATAACATAACAGCACTATTGTATAAATTTGAGATAAAGCTTTTTGGAATATTTAATGCTAAAGTCAAGCAGGGCTTTGAGATAAAAATTATGGAATTAGAGTTTATTAATGTAATTCTTTATTCAAGTATTGAATTTCTATTTGTCAAATAGGACTTTTCAATAATATATATATATATATATATATATATATATATATATATATATTTTATTTGAAATAAATTTAAGTTTAAAAATGCAAAGTAACTCTGGTTAAAAATTTAATAAAATATTTCAAAAGTGAGGAATAAAATTTTTTTAATAATTTAATTCTCACTTAAAAATTGAAAATATATATTCTTATAAAATTAATTATACTTTTTATAATAAGTTGTCAAGTTGAATGGTTTTATTTTTCTGTTTAAAACTACTTTGCAAGGAGACCAAGTTAAAGGTAAAGAGAAATTGACTATTTATTAAATTTATATTTTGCAGTCCAAATCTAATAATAAATTATTGTATTGAATTATAGTTAATTATTAAATCTACTACTATAATAATTCAGAAGCTTAAACTGGATACTTTTGCCAAGTAACACTTTTTTATACTTCCTATTTCCTTCAACATTTAAAAATTTTCTTTTTTAAGTCAATATTCAATGATTAGTCCATTACTTCACTATTCCATTATAAAATTATTACTATCATTCACTGTCCTCCAATAAAAATGAAATATTTATTACACACTATCTCACTATCTCACTATCTCCATCCACCAGTAGAATAAGATAATATATTAAATAAATCATATAAAAAATTGAATTTTTTTTATCTAATCACTTATTTTAAGAAGTTAAAATTTGAATATAAAATTAAATTAAATATTTCTCATCTTTTTATTGAAATTATTCTTTAATATTGTTAATCTTAATATTATAAATCATTATAATTCACATAATATTCTTATTATTGCTAGAGAATATAAGGGATGTAAATAAATTTTTCAATGAAATAATCTTTAGAGTATGAAAATGCTTCTCCAAGATCAACACTAACCTAGGTGGTATTATGCTTTTCTTTTTCTTTACTTATTAAATATTTTGTTCTTTATCTTTTTTTTTTCAAAAAAATAATAAGAGAGACTTTAAGAAAATTAGTAATGAGATTTTTCACATGCAATTATTATTACTAGATTGGAAACTTTAAGAAATCAATGTAAGGACATTGAAGAAAAAGGAGAAAGAGGAAAACAAATAGCTTTTTTAAGTTATGAAATTTTCAATTAAATACTGAAAGAAAATATCTTAAATTAACTTTTATTTTTTATGTTCTATATATTCCCCTCAGTTTGGTTTTGGTTTTAAGAAATGGTTATTAAAAAAGTTGAAAAAAAGAGAGGGAAATAAATAAGAGTGATTTTTTAATTATGTGATCTTCACTTAAAAACTGAAATTAGACATTCTTATAACTGAAATTATATTTTTAATAATGAGTCATTATATAAAATGAATCTGTGAAATTTTTTTTTTAAAATTACTTTATTAGGAGGCTAAAGAAAAAGAATAAGAAGAAAATGAAATTATTTTTTTTTTTTGGAATTGTTTGATTCTCGATTAAAAATTAGAGGTAGTTATCATTACAAAATTAATTACACTTTTAATAATGAGTTATTATATTACATAATTCTTTTAGAATATTACTTTACTAGGCTGTTGAAGTAATGAAATGATGGTTTTTCAAAAAATCTATCTTTATAATACAAGTTGCACTTTTAACAATCATTAGTTTATGAAATGGTTATATATATATATATATATATATATATATATATATATATATATATATATATATATATATATATATATATATATATACACTAGAGATGAAAATGGAATAGTTCAATATAATTTATTTTTACAAAAAAATTATTTTATTATGAGCCTGAAGAAAGACAAGGGTAAGATAAATGAAATGAATTTGTTTTCAGAGTTTATTGATCCTCACTCACTTATACAATAAATTACAATTTAAATAAAAAATAGTTATGCAAAATGATTTTATAGATTTTTATCTTTAAAATTGCTTTACTAAAAGTGAAAGGAAAGGAAAATAGAATAAATTTTTCAATTGTTATTGATCATCATTTAAAAATTATTAGAATTTATTTTTTTCAATTACACTTGCAATAACAAATTGTTATATGAAATGAATTTAATAAATTAAATTATATTTTCATCATTGCTAATATTTCTTTTATTTTAATTGTAATTTCACAAATAGTGATTAATATTGCTAAAAATCACCACACATAAAGGTTCCTTTGTATCTTTTTTTTTTTAATTCACCCTCATTTTTGTATTATTTATCTTCTCTTATTTTATTTTTGTTAATTTTTACACTAATTTAATATCAAACACATTAATTTTTCATTTTGATTTTTTTGGCCCTGTACATTGCACGGATTCCTATACTAGTTAAATATATTGCACATAACTTAGTCTGTGTACTGCATGCGTTTCAACACTAATATTACTAAAAATTAAAATATGTGAATTTTATTTTGAGATTGTGTGGACAATTATAATTATCGTCCTCCAGCCATGGTTACCCCGTCAATGATCCGTGGTCAAACATTTGAACAAATTTAAGCCCTTCTTGAAGAGTTCAAACTAATTGAGTACGATAACTGTCACTCATTTGACAATTCCAGGGTACCAAGTTTGGTAATAAAGAAATATTATTTGTATTAAATTTTTGGATCCATATTTAAAGGTATCGCTTGAGTTATTTTTTAAATATTAATTAAAAATAAATTTTAATTTTTTTTTACCAATATTTAAAGAATATTACAGGATATCTCCTAAAAAATATTTTTAAAAATAATATAAATAATATTACTCAAGTTAATAAAAAAATGATCAAAATTTTTTATGTGACCAGCTTCACACGATATTACGATGAGACATCGTGATCATGTCAAGCGGGAAAGAAAAGTTTAGAAAAAATAATTTAAGGTTATTTTTTTTTTAATGTACAAACCTGTATGACTAATTTTAAGAAATTATTGAACTGGCTACGATAATGATAAATTAAGACACGCCAAAAGTGAATGAAATTAAGGAAACATCAATAAAGTGGTTGAGGCATAGTGAGTGGTGGCAGATGCGATTAAGTAACCCACCTAGCAAGAATAGCTTTTGCTCAAAAGGATAGATATAGCTGAATATGGGTACGATGTGATGATTTCTGGATATCTTCTCATTTGACAATAAATAGGAGTATTTGATGTTCAACTTAATAATATACACTAAGATAGTACAAAGCGAGATCAAATCAGTACTTTTGTAGCTTAAGATTGACATTTATATTGATGGCGTTGCTTAGGGTGGAAGTACTGATTAAGAAGATTCACATTTATATTAAGAATTTTCTTTTTTCTAGAATTGATATATCATAGAAGATGGAAGGGTAATCTAACCCTTTATGAATGAGTGGGCCAATTGTGCTGCACTATCAGCTGCAATCCAAAATTCAGCTTCCAGTAAAAAGAATTAAACAGGTAAACGTAGACAATAAATTAGCTTTGTCCAGGAAACTTTGATTGATGTTTTCGAACAAGAGCAAACTGACAAATTGAATAACTTCTACGAGGGGAAAAAAATATTTACAATCGTTGATAGTGACCTATTTTGACGTGGAAATCCATCGTATTTCCTAAGATTTTTCAGCCTCGATGAATCTGCCCTAAAGCAATGGAGTCTTTTGATGTTGAAAGATAAACAGAAAAAGAAAAAGATATCATGTTTTTTAACCTTGTGGAAATTTGAGTTCATCCCTTTATTTTATTTTATTTTATTTCATTTTCAATTTTTTTTTGTAAGACTACAAAATCAACTAAACTTTATTTTATTATTAAAGGTTGGCTATATGGATCTGATGTGTAATACCCCAGCGTGAGATTCCTATTGTTTGTCAATATCAGATCCTGAAAACTCTAAGTCTGAACCATATGCCAACTTCTAAGATTTAAAATCCCGGTAATAGTTCCTTGGAGATCAATGAGTTGAAGATGGATTTTTAATGAATTTTAGATAATGAAAAATCCCTTCGTTTTTAACCCAAGAGTTTATTAAAATATATAGTTTTGAAAAATTATACTATAACCCAAAAGTTGAATTATGATTCTTAAGGATTTTAAATTTTTAGATATTTTTGTTGAGTCCAAATGGGGGATAGTCCCTTATTTATATTTAAGTTAATAGAAAGTAAATTTAAAGAGGACAATAAGTATATGCAAATCCTGGACCTGGGAAAGGACTGCAAAAGGAGGAAATCAAGTTTTTGAAGTTGATAATTGATTACAAAGGACCTGTAATCGATTACAAGTCTCTTTGTACGCCTTCATGCTAAGTTTTTCCCTATTGTAATCGATTACATGGAGTGATAATCGATTACAACAATTTGGGTTTGTGATAATCGATTACCAGACTGGGTAATTGATTATCCAAGGCCTATATAAGGCCGTGGACGTGTCTCCTCCATTTTTCGCGAATTTCACTTTCTCTCTCCAGCCCTAAACTCTCTCCCTTCTCTCCAAAACTCCTTCCCTTTCATTCTTTAACTCAATCCTTCAAACCTTTCCATCAAATTACACTCTTTTCACTCACATAACCTCATATTCTTCCTTTAATTTCCATTCTTTTCTCCTTCTAATATCAATTTTGTTGGGTTTTGGAGCTTGAAGGAGGTGACACCAAGACTCCCAATCCTTCCTTCTCTCCTTTTCTTTTCCAATGGTAATCTTTAAACTCCCATCCTATTATGAATTGTGGATTATTTCTCCAATAGTGAGTTCTTGGAGAACCCTAAGCAAGAAGAATTGGAAATTTTGTTATCTGAGAGTAATTTAGGTTAATCCTAGTCTCAGTGACTAACGTTGAATTAAATTGCCATGTTATTGATAGTAGATACCATTGGAGCACTGACTGCCTCTCTAAAGTCATGGGATTAGGATTCGGCTATTGGCGTTAAGTCCGTGAGTAGATAGTTTATTGGTTTTCTGATAGTTTATTGATCACATGAGACAATGACTTGATTTCCAAAAAAGTATGGTAAATATTTATTATATTGGTTTTCTGATAAGCTTTGGAATTGTACTTGTTTGAAAGGAAAGAAAGTAATTCCTTGAGGATTTTATATGAGACTGGATTGAAAGGTTTTCTGGAGAAAGCTATGGACTTTATTTATTTTCGAAGTATTAAGATATGTTGGTATGTTTTATGAGAATCCTTATTAAATGTTATGTATAATGGAAATGAAAGACTTAGGAAAGTCTAGGCCAGGATCTGTAGGCTAACGGCAGTAGGTGTTAGCCTTGGATGCACCTAGGATGAGGTATTACACAGCCACATATATAGTGTGGTGAGTGAATTACATGGCCACTCGAGAAAGTGGTGGGTGACGGATTACAAGGTCACACAAAGGAAGGGCCACCTAAGTGTGATTCCTAACGGATTATCCTGGAATAGATAGTTTTCCATGAGTTTTAGTAAATTAAATGATAATTGGAACTAAGATTTCTATTTGATTTTTATCTATATGATTTAGTTTAATATTTAAAAGTTTGTACATTGTTTCATGTGGGTTAGGGATAGCTTATCTCTCACTAAGTTGTAAAACTTACCCATTATTCTTCCTTTCCTCTCAGATACAAGTACCATTTTGGGATTCAATTTCCTTGTTCCTTGTAGCCAGTTCTGCTTCTTCGGTGAACTCTCATGATTTAGGGCATTTGGAATTTTAAGTTTTTTGTTTATTGTATTCCCTAGAGTAATGTAGCTTCATGGTACTACAGGTAGGGTCTGACCTTTGCTGGATTATGTTTATGTTTATGTAATGATTATGTGTATTAGGATGATTAAATTTATAAAGGAAGGAAAATTTGTATTTGGATTAAATATCTTGAAATGATATATTCTTGTGTTTATATAGATTTGGATATATTCTGAAAATTTATTATGTTGCATGTTGAGGGATGCATTCTGAGAATGTCTGGATCACTAATGGATAAGTGTGATTGTTTGAATGTGTAGGATGAGGACCCGTATTTAGGAATTATCCTAAATACAAAGGGGACTCTGTCCGATTTCTATCAAGAAGAAATTGCATGATGAAAGGCTTGCTTAGGGAATTGTCCCTTATGTGCCGATCACGGCTCAGGTTGGGTCGTGACAAGATGATACCAAAGTGTTTTGTCATAAATTATGTTTACATCCAAATCATTGAACTATAAAGAGCAAAATCCCAAATTGGTTCTCAAAAGAGTTGCAAATATCAATTTGGTCTTTGAGAGATTAGTATTTATTTCACATTAGTCGAAATATTAGCCTTCATAAATAAAAAGTTGACTAGTGTTTGATATGTCACACTATCTACTAGCACAGACCCTAAATTGGTTCTCAAAAAAGTTGCAAGATATCAATTTTGTCTCCAAAAGATTTATGACATTAATTTGATTCTTGAAAAATTAATTTTCATTTCACATTTGTCCAAATGTTAGTTCAATGAATAATTGTTAATTGGTGTCTGATAGGTGATGTTATTTGTTGATGGGCCACGATATCCACTAAGATGCTTTTTTCTTTTTTAATGATCTAATATGATGTCTATGAAAGAGACACATCTATTGTTAGTTTTGACATGGTTTTGAGTGCTTTTAATAATAGAATTAGCCATTAATATTTTAATTTGTTAGAAATTGGTTCAATCCTTGGGATTTATGTTTATTTGACAATTTTCAGGTGTATAATGAGGATTTGAGGTCAAATTTGCACAATTTTGGAAAATGGAGATTAAGGGAGCTAAATTCAAGTTGTTCAGGAGTTGTGCTTGCATGAAATCAGAACATATTTGTGAAGAAATCTCCATAACTCCCTCTCAAGAAACTTCAAATTAGGTGATTTAAAATGCTGTTGAAAGAAGAGAGAGAGCTACAACTTCATTGTTAGGCATTTTCTCAAATTCCCAAGCCTTTCAGGAGAAAAAGTGGAAACAAGCCAGAAGATGCAATTTGTCATGGATCCTATCAACCTTGACCTGACTACACTAAATCATATATATCTTGAGCTATAAGGCACCAATTGCGGTGGTTCTAAAAGCATTGGAAAGCTAAGATGTAGAACTACAACATTCATGAAGATGGCCAAGCCTGATTCCCACTGTAAAAAGCTAAACAGATGCAAGAAGCCACCAAATTGCATGCAAGCAGTGTAAAAGAGCATTAAATCAACTTTGGCAGTGTGTCCCATGGTCCCTTGGGAATTCCCACAAGGACAACCATGTAATTTGTTGTGATATAATGTGGAAATAGCCAATCTGAGTTGTTTTAGACCTCTGGGTTGCGCAATCACATGTTTTAGGCCTATTCTTGATAATTAAGATTTACTCAAACCTTAAAACATGAGAAAGGCTATAAATTCACATCTTGAGATCATTCATGGAGGTCTTTTGATAGGCTTTTGTAGTCTTTGGCCAAGGGCTCTACTAGGGTTTTGTGACTACATCAAGAAGAAGAGATTCATGCATTTGATCTCATCTATCTCTCTTGTCTTCTCTTGATTCATGTTTAAGATATTCTTTCTTTCATTAGATTTGGATGTTTTAAACATGTTTAGTGGCTAAATTCCTTTGTATGTTAGGGTGATGATGTAACCTATGTTAGGATGATGATGTATTGAGTTTTCTTTCAATCTAATAAATGTTCTTCTTTTCAATTGAGTTTTTATCTTTGTGCTTAATGCTTATGTACCATGAATTGATATCGTGAGTTATGTAGATAATTGAAAAATTGATACATAGCTTAGACCTAGGGATAAAAACCATGATTATTGATTGTTTAGGAATATAGATTGATAATTGTGTGGGATTAATTAGGGATTTCATAGAATAGTAAAGCCTTTGACCTTATGATCCAAGCTAAGGAATTAATTGGGTTTTAGGGATTAAAAAGGATTGATATGCCAAGGAATTGGGTATTGACTAAAATAGAAAACCTCTTATCAATTGAACAGATAGATCTTCATTAGATTATGAGCTCAATAGCTTATAAGAACAACTTGGTGAAATCATAATCATAGCATTTCTTTTCTCTTGACTATGTCTATTGCAACCTGTTTACTTGCATCCCAAGTTAATTAGCAATCAATTTAGATTTGATTTGATTTGTTTTGATTATCTTGTTAATTAGCTAGTTTTGATTTGATTTGATTTGCTTCTAAATTTGAATTTGAATTTGTGTTCTTAAATTTGGTGCCTAGATAGTGTTTGGATTAGGGAATTGGTGCTTGGTCACGTCAATCTCCTTAGGAAAGATACTCTACTTATCACTTTATTACTTGTAGGACATGATATACTTGCCAGAGTTTGCTATTAAGTTTTTGGCATTGTTGCTAGGGATTGAGTTGTTGAATTATAACATTAGAACTAAAGGACACTAATCTAAGCAAAATTTCTTTTATTTTTCATTTCTTCGATTTTTTTATGTTTATTTTCTTTCATTTATTTTTCTTTTATCCTTAATCTTTGTTTCTACTTGAGGTACTTTAAATAAAAGCTGTGCATGATTACTTCAGAGCCTTTTGTCAGATGTAGTGGGCAGTTGTAAATCATCCTCCATTGGTTTGTGATATCTGTAGAGGAAATAATTTGAATGGGCACTACATGCCTGAAACTCCTAATCCAGGCCCAGTGATCTATTTAGGTGATTCCCTTCCATGGATGTGTGATTTTTGTGTGGCAACCATCCAAATTAACACTTTACAACTAGTGATCCCGTATCTTATGAGTAGATTAGTTATATGAGTATTCCTCCAAGGTCCTACAATAATCTATATCATTACACCTATAATCTAAGATGGATGAATCACCCTAAATTCTCATGGAACAACTAAGGCTTATATCAGCACAACCAACATAGTTATCAGCTTGATGAGATCTCATTATTAGATGCCACATTTGAAAAGTTTAACCAAGCCTATAAAAAGTTTAAGCTTGAGTCAAGAGCTTCATCTTCGAAGGCCACCCTTAAGAAGTTCAAGCAGCGAACTGAGGATTATATGCAATAGATTGAGGAGGATTTTAAAAAACAAGAAGCCTATCTTGAAAACTTAGAGATATAACTTGAAGAAATTTTGAGATTGTTGGCAAAAAAACCAAAAAGTGCACTCCCAAGTAACATAATTAACAACCTAAAGGAGCAATGCAATATTATCACTTTAGAGGATGCTGAATTATATGATAAATTGAGATTATAAGATAAGTCTATGATGGATGAGGAGGCCTCCCACAAAATTTAGTCAATAAATGATTCATCATCTAAGGTAGCATCCAATGAGGCTTCCATACAGAGAGAAAGATCAAATGGAAAAAAGGAAAAAGGTTTAGGGAATACACCATGCAAACCTTCACCATTGGATTAGGTTTTATATCGAACATTACTCAAGAAACATCATCAGGAGGAACAACCTGACAAACTTCTTGAAGTAGCTAAAATGCTGTTAAACAACATCCCTTTTCTACGGGAGCCTTCAGGTGTTCATGCTCATATGAAATATTATTGAAAGAGAGAGGGATTAAGATATGGAATCTGGGCATTATTTGAACCACTTGAGCAGCAGTGTAGTCAAGCTTAGGACTATAAAAAAGCGCTTCTTAAAAGGCAACCCAAGTAATTTTAGTTTTTATTTTCAATTGTTTATTTCTATTTCATTTTTTTTATGTGTCATGTCATTTAGAACCTATTATTTTTCTAGCAATTGATTTGATGTTTTATGTGTTTATTCTAGGGACTTGAGTAGAAACATGGAGAAGGAGCAAGTGCCATCGAGGACATTGCTATATTTTAAGTTTGGGGGTGAATACCCTATGGGTTTTTTTCTAGGTGACATCTCCTATGCATTGGACTTTCCAAGGTGCACCACACTCCCCTTCATTAAATGATGAAGATATGAAGGTTTATGGTGCAATTAAAGACATGTGATGCACTATAATTTCTTTCTCTCTCTCTCACCCCCTCCACTCCCAATTCATGCCTCCCAACATTGCCGGCGGCATCAAGGCTTTGATAAAGGTATACATTGATGATATGCTCATGAAGACATCGAAAAGGGAAATGTTGATCTCCAACCTAGAAACCATTTTCGACAACCTATGCAAGCCCAAGATAAGGTTAAATTCTCAAAAGTGTGCCTTTATCGTCGAAGCTAGGAAATTCTTAAGGTTTATGCTCACACACCAGGGAATTGAGACAAACCCCAACAAGTGTCAAGCAATCATGGAAATAAAAGCCCAACCTCCATGAAGGAGGTAAAATGCCTAGTGGGCATAGTTGCATCCTTGTCCTGCTTTGTAGCAGCATCAGTGTAACACCTTCCAAGGCACAATACTATGCTTAAATCATAGTACCATGTCTAGGAGTTGTTACTGTTACATAAATGGAGCTTGTCTGATAGCAACCCTCAACTCTCTTCTAATCTTAAACAACTTTGCCCAGTATGACCATCTTCTATATCTCCTGAGCTATCTGGAGACAATGTGGAAATATATATAGGGGTGAGAATTACAAATTCTCAGTAGGATTCCCTAGACTACTATAAATAGAGTTATCATCATTATCTCCAGTTGCTTCGGTTTATTTCACAAAAGTATGAACAATATAAAGTATAGAGCAAATATTCCAATTTTATAGTTTGAAACTATATTATTTAAAGCAAAGTTCATCTTATTTGTACACTTGTTAAACAGAGAAAGAATCTAAATATAAGTACAATAGATTAAAGAACAAATAAATAATATGTATATATGAATGTAACTAGACTCTTAGTGCCAGCGCTCCTGTCTCTCTTTAACTTTTTATACTTTACTTAATTGGCACACTTAGGTGTTATGTATCGCCGTCCTTAGGGTGCTTACAGGGGTCTGCACTTGAGCATTACGTATAACTGTCCTCAAGTGCATCGTTTACTTATCTTTTCTTTACTTGTATCTTGCTTCTCTGTACTTGGTCTTTCAGAGGTGAATGGCCCTTCTCACCCCTGGGTAATAGCCTACTTCTTAGGTCCAAGCTCATATCTATACATGAGTGACGGGTTTTCTTTTCCTAACCCTCACATCAGTCTATTCCCCTTAAATCTACTCACATCGGTCTATTCCCCTTAAATCTAGTCGAGGGTTGGCCCAAGTATTAGATAATGCTGCCTTGACCCATTATGAAGTAGAGGCTTGGTATGTCTCATTGCAAGTTTCTATTGTCTTTTCTTTTTCATACATGATCATGTATGCAAATGCTTTAAATTCATGCATATATCTCATATCATATCTCATCATACTTGCATGCATGATTATCATGGACATATATATATATATATATATTTGCCAAAAATTCGGCAGTATAATTGTTGTATCGCAATACTTCCAAAAATGCAAACAAAATATTTTCAGCTAGCTAATTAGATACCAGAACCATTATAATCATATATCAACATTCACATCAATCCAATAGAGAATTTTCAACAATAATCTCATCCATTGACTATTTACGGTTCAAGAGCTTTCAACTAGGTGAGATCTATCAATATACTTCAAAACTTCTAAATCTATCTTGTTTCATAATTTCATTTAACTCATTTAAATCTAAAAATTTAGTAGGTTATGGCATTATTAGTGTATTTTTAGTTCTCTTTAGCCCTACTACGTTTTAATGAATATAAATTGAGTTATTGAAATTTTACTTAGAGCTACCCGGATGCTGAGCAGATTTGGGCACTTAAATGTAAAAATTCACTAAAAATACAATTTTCATTACGTTTATCCGAAATTTATATCTAAATTGAATCATCTTTCATTCCACAAATTTCATTTTGAATGGATGATTAGAGCTCAAGTTATGGGATCCTAAAGTATAGTGCTCTATAATGCCCTTTCTCAACTCGAGCAGGAGATAGGGTAATTTTGAAGAATTTCTGGGAGCAATGTACTTAAGATATGAATCTAAAATTTTTATGACATGAACATCTATGTGTTAGCTTTCTAAAAAATTTAGTTTCACTAAATTTGAAGTTGTATAAGATGAGTTATACCCATCACAACCCATACTAGTCAGAATAGTGGACAAGATTCAAGGGTTTGTTTTAAAAATTCATAACTTTCTTATTTCAGATCCAATGGTCTTAATTTATATAGTTGGAAAGCTTTGAATGTCTAGTTTCATTAAAAATAGTTTCATAAGCTTTTAACCTTTGTAGGTCAAAATGTATCATACATAGTACAAGGAGGTCTTAGGGTTTCAAGTTCCAGTAGATCCTGTATGAGTTCCTCCTTGAGTTTTTAATAAATTTTCCAACCCAAACCAAGAATTTCTATGTTAATTCATTGAGAACAAGCTGTATAATCATCATACTACATCATAGGGAAAAGAAACAAAGAAATCCTAATAAATCACATAACCCTAATATCCAACAAAACTCAAGAATCCTACCTCAAATCTCAAGTTTGAGCTAAAAGGAAGCAAGTTTAGGTATACATGTAGAAGTAGGATGAAGAAATGAGGATGGAGAGATGAAGTTGAGGAAAAAAAATGGAAGGGAAAGGGTTGATGGTGGCTGCACAAAATTTTGGGGAGAAATTTGGAAAATTTTGTGTATTGAGTCATAAAGGAAGGATGACTCATGGAGGTGTGATTGGCGGAGTTCAATGTGTGCTAAATTTTGGTTGAGTTTCCCTTTTTTGTGGCTAGCATGGCACCACTAAAAGGGGTGTAGATGGTTGAATTGTGGCTACCTAATTTAGGGTTTTGACTAATATTCCTGTGATCTACAGTATAAATTTCCACTAATTTAGTTCTTGTATTACAAAACACCGCAATTCAACTTATTTACTCCAAACTAGCAAAACAATGCTAAATGGCTACATGAAATTTTTCTACGAGGAAACTTGAATTTTTTTCTAACCCTTTAACCCAATCATTCACATTTTGATATTGACTCCCTATATATCTCTAATGCACTATAATAAATTAGTTAACAATGCTAGTTGGACGCATTATTTTTGGGATGCTACAATTAGCCCGGAAGGCACTTCCTTTCTTGTCCCTACTCAAGAAGGAAAGCGTATTTGAATGGATGCTGAAATGTGAAGAGGCATTTCAAGACTTCAAGAGGGACCTTTCATCGCTTCCGATTATGAGCAAGCTAGATCTCGGCTCACCACTATACCTATACTTGTCAATAAACAATGAATCCTTTGCCAGCACCTTAGTTCAGGAGGATGGACAAGAACAACACCGTGTCTACTTTGTTAGCAAAGCACTGCAAGGGCCCGAGATCCGATATCCAAAATCTGGAGAAAATTGCCTTTTCCTTTGTAATTATCGCCCGACATCTCCGTCATTATTTTTAGGCATATCCAATAATAGTTAGAACTTACTAGCCAGTCTGGCAAATACTACAGAAGCTGGACTTGGGGGGTAGGAT
This sequence comes from Pterocarpus macrocarpus, assembly GCA_031439585.1. Classification (NCBI taxonomy): domain Eukaryota; kingdom Viridiplantae; phylum Streptophyta; class Magnoliopsida; order Fabales; family Fabaceae; genus Pterocarpus; species Pterocarpus macrocarpus. Next base: position 32,042,138 of record CM062522.1, on the reverse strand, counting down.
GTTGGCCTAGTTGATTGAGTTATTGGAATATGAGATCTGATATGAGCCTATAATTGCTATAAAGATGCAGGTATTGGCAAACTTTTTAGTAGAAATGGTGGATAAAGGAAAAGAAGGAGAAACCCTGGCCTAGACGCTCCACGTGGATGAAGCCTCAAGTGCCAAGGATAGTAGGGTTAGGGTGATACTAAAAGGGAAGAAGAGATCGTAACCGAATTATCTGTGAAGTCTGATTTCTTGGTGTCTAATAATCAGGTCGAATATGAGACACTGATAGTGGGGTTTCAACTGACTGTAGACATTGGAGCAATATAGCTTACAATATGCAGTGATTTCTAGACCGTAACACCACAAGTAATGGGGGCATATCGAGCAAAGTACATGTTGCAACAAAAATAGCCGACTAAGGTGAAAGAGTTAATGGTGAAATTTGAATTCTTCAAGATCAACACATCCACAGAAAGGAAAATGCCCAAGCTAACATATTCTTTAAACTTGCCAAACCAAGCCGAGAGGAAGCAATAAAATCCTAAGTCAAGAAACGTTGAAGTTGTCATCTCCAATCATCCAGTATCTTTGAATCAGAACCCGACCAAAGACCCTATGGAAGCAAGGAGGATGGTGAACAAAGCATCCTACTACACTATCATTTAAGGACAACTATATAGAAGAAGTTTATCTCAGCCACTGCTAAGTGTTTAAGCCCAGATCGAACCATTTTCGCGCTCAAAGAGGTCCACAAAGGATCCTATGGCCACTTCGAAGGAAAAGCTTTGGCATTGAAGGTCTTGTGAGTGGGCTACCATTGACCCAGATCAAAGATGCTGTCGATTTTTTGAAGAAATGTTGGAAATGCTAGTAACATGCTCACTTTCATGCTACCCCAGTTGAGGAACTATCCATAATCATGCCCTCCTAGCCATTTGGTAAGTGGGGGATCGACTTCCTAGGTCTTTTCCGACTTGCCTCGGGACAAATGAAGTATATGATTGTAGCAATTGATTACTTCACCAAACGAGTAGAAGTAGAGCCCCTATCCACCATCACGGCAGTACAAGCTCGGAATTTCATCAAGAGGAATATCTTCACCTGCTTCGAAATATCGGATCCCATGGTGATTGATAATGAGACCTAATTCATTTACCAGAAATTCCAAAGTTTCCTTGCCAGTTACAAGGTAAAGCATTATTTCAACTCGGTCGAGCATCTTCAACCCAAGTTGAAACAACCAATAAGGTAGTGCTTCAAGGTTTGAGGAAAAGGCTCGACGAAGCGAAGGGGGCATGGGCTGATAAACTCGGTAATGTCTTATGATCCTATCAAACAACCCCACAATTAACTTTTGGCGAGACCCCTTTCAAGCTCACTTATGGGGTAGATGCCATGATGCCAGTTGAGGTCGAAGAGCCCAATCCAAGGGTTGTGTTTCAATCTACGAGTTCACAAGCCCTTTAAAGGAAGCCAATCTTGCCAATGAAGCTAGAGAGATGACACATATATGAGAAAAGGCATTGATGTAGCGGGTAACCTACAGATACAACTTCACTATTATTCCTTAGAAGTCCCAAGAAGGAGACTTGGTACTCTAATATGCTAACATCGAGCCACCACCTCCCGGACAATGAAAGCCCGTGGCCAATTGGGAAGGCCCATACAGGATAATAGAAGTCTTGGGAAAGGGAGCTTATAAGCTTTTCACATTGCCGGGATCCGAGGTTCTGAGATCATGGAATACCTTGAACCTTAGGAAATTTTATATATAATGTAAACTATGCTAAGTTGTCGCACTCTTTTTCGTATCTTGGGTTTTGTCCTACTGGGTTTTCCGAAGGAGGCTTTAACGAGGCAGGACTTTCACAAGCTGAGCGGTATCCACACACCCCCATTCGATTTTCTATTTTCTAACTTGTGAGTTCATGTCATTTGTATTCTCCAAATTATTATGAATAAAGTTATTTTTCCTCTAATTGATTGTTGTTCAAATTATTACTTAATCAAGTTGATAATCCTCCAATTCCTTATTGTTTAGTATATTTAATCCTACGGGAGTAATCACCCCTTAGTTGAGATATATGAAACCCAAGTCCATTGCCTTGGGCCTAATCGTGAATAAAATCTAAGTTTGTGAACAACTTGGATAAATATTACACAACCCTTAAGTAACCTACTTAAGCATAAATTAATGCAAGTTTTTACCTTTAACCTATTTTAATCATTAAGTTCTAACTTAAGTGAATTGATAAGCCAATTGGAATGTCATTAAAATTGCTTTCAATTTATTTAACTTAGGAGAAAAGAAAAACAAAAAAGGCACATATAATTGGCAAAGTCAGTTTCATTAGTAATAAGCCTAGAAGCGGGAACAAAGTTCACTACAAAAGCCCATACAAGGGAAAATACAAAATATACAAAAGAAAGAAAGAAAATCTTCAGGGTCAGCAAAACAAAGTTGGTCGGTTTGATTCCAGGTTGCCATCCTCATCGTCCATTTCCTTAGGGATATCTTGAATACGCTCATTGACAACATCGATGCAACCTAACTTTGCTAAAGTTGACATCAGGACAGACACCTTGGCACTGCACCAAGATACTATCCTTAACCTCTTTAGTAGTAACGGCCCACTATTTCTCCACATGCTTAACTTTCTTTTGGAGATTGGAAATCTTCTTTTCCTTGGTGGAGTAATCTTTTTCGAATTCCTCCAACTGAGTTTTCAACTCCTCCATCCACTAGTCCTTAGTCTTGACTTGCTTCTTCAACTCCTCGACCTCGAACATTTGATCTTACTTGACTTTTTCCAAGGCCACCTTCTCTTTTCAAAGGAGGGCTATACTCTCCTCCAAGTCCTTTTAGGTCCAGACCTCAGAAGATATCTTTGACTTCGAATACTGGCATAAAGCTGCCGACTTCAAGAGAGTGTAACTAGCCTACTAGCGTTTCTCGAGTAGGTCATCCGAGCTTCCTCGAAGTCGTTCCAAGCAGGTCAGGATTATTAACTCCATATCCATCAATTGTTGATAAGGAAAGCTTTTCTCCATGATGTTGATCTCTGGATTGTTCAAAGAAGTTAGAAAAATGCTGTTGTCGACATGAATGACCTTTTTTTGCTTAGCTACCTTTTTCCTCTTCTATTTCTTCGAAGGCTGGACCTCGGGTACCAAGGACTCTGGAGCTAAGGTAAACTTTATTTCACCAAATCCAGTGGACCTAGGACTATTGTTGTCACTTTTCCTATGTGGCCTTTTTAGGACCTTGTGGTGAAGCTCGGCCAAAGCATTCTTAGGAGCCATCCAGTTTGCAAAGAGGTCGGAAGTCAAAAATACACACACACACACACATACACACAATGAAACGCGTGAAAAAAAATGCTAAGTTAAAAAGGGAAAAACCTATATGCCTCCTAGTAGCCTTGACGTCTACACCGACTATTCCCTTCAAGTTTAGATGCTTTTTTCGTAAAGCTCTGAAGAAGGAACTTCGTGATGCCCGTTTCCTCGAGAGTAAGGTTATCCCCATCTACCGAAGGTGCTTCAAAGTTCTTATTCCAATAAACATTAACCTTGGTAAGTTCCTCCTTAGCAGTATCCCAAAAAAAGGTCAACCCAGAGGCATGAATATCTTAAAATATACAGGCTTGAAGTTGTGGAAAGATTCCTTGTAATTGTTGACATGGTCATGGAAAGAAAGCTGGCCCGAGGTCAGTCCCCCTTTGCTAAGATAGGTGAGGGTAAAGAGATAGAAGAAACTATTACGGGAAGGTGGGACTCCAAGATATTCGTAGATGATCTTGAAATCTCAAATTATTGCCCAACTATTTGGATGAAGTTGGGAGGGGCCAGTTAAGGTCCGTTCTAAAATAGAGAATTGGAAGTTGGTGAATGGAATCTAGATGCTAAGCTTCGAGATAAGGACATCGTACATCTACGTTTAGTTTGGGCCACGTCTATGATTAATGTTACACACCTTCTTGTTTTCGCCAGGGACCCCCAAGGCATAGTCTTCTTTGTATTCACCCTCTAGGGTGATTAGATTCTCCTCTCGCAGAGAATGAAGGAGCTCAGAAGTCACGACTGAGGGAGTTCCTAAGCCTTAGGTTCCACCCAGCAGTGGATCCAATAAATCGAGGGCAGATATATGAGAACCTTTTGTGCTTGCCATTTACCCAATTCTAAAGCCAGGGAGACCTACGCAAGGAAACCACCTCTAATTACTAATCTTAGAAAATGGAGGTCAAAAAGCACAAAAAAAGAGGAGAAAACAAAAGCGCCTACGATAGTTTCCTTTACTGGGGAGCAAAAATAGCCAGTAAGCGACGGAGGATAAAAAGGAAAAATGAAAGGCCATGGGTGAAAAGCACCCCCAACAATGTTGAGTCACTAGAACAAAATGGTGGATTGCCATGCCAATCACTGTAAAATCATATTCTCCTTAAGGAAACATAGATACAAAAAAAGAAGGAAGCGAAATGGAAGGAAAACATATCTTTGGTAGTGGCAAAAGTTTGGGAACTTGAAGGAAAATGGAATGCTCTACGAAATCCCTTGCAAAATCTTCTCTTTCGACCAATTCTCTCACACACACAATTTGCACAATAAAGTCGTAAGAAGCAGAAAGTGAAGAAGAAGAAGAAAGGGGGAATTTATGTGGACTATGGTGTCTCTTATCGTTCAACCAAGAGTTGCAAAGGGTAAGAAACATCTTTTAACGATGTAAATAGGGGGCAAAGTGGTAAAGATGCACTAGTTCAAATCATGATGGCCTCAAAAACGAGGCACCAAAATCACACATGTATCCTCAAGGTGGAGAAATACAACTTGTGATGTGACCTAGCATAAAAAAGGGGAGGGGTGCTTCCTTAGGAAAAAGTCGATTTAGACTCGAGGTAAACATTCGCTCTCCGAGGTCTTAACTAAGAGCAAAAGGAGTGAAATGAAACTCGGCACCCAAGGCAGTCACCTGGAAAGCCGAGTTAGGGGCACTATTTTGGACTAGAGCTAAGAGGCCTAAGCCTTAGTTCTTTTGATAAAGCTCAACTCTAAGACAAGGTCTAAGTGGCCTAATTTGGATTCTAGAAGTTGAGTGGTCGTGCGCCGTGAGATAAACCCGCAAATCTTAACCACCATGCAATATGCAAATCCGTTACGAGGGTGAGCTAACCTCCTCGAATCACAGAGCTCAACGACATTCACTCTTACCCACCATTATCTGTAAATGAGTGGTTAATCTCTGAAATCAGGTACGCATAATACACCTTGAATCTAGTATCTCTTACACGTCTTGACTTGAGCGATAGAGTCCTTGCAGGTACATCTTCCTCCATCATGGAATGTCAATCTTAGCTTTCAACCACCAAGTCCGAGTAGCCTTGGAATCCTTATCATATTCGAAGTTCTACCAATTCCCAGAATCCGGCAACCCACTTCCGAACACATATTCTTCTATTTACATGATTATTCAAATAGTGAATATAAGGCTTAATTATATTTGTTGATATAATAAGATATGATTATATAAATTAAAAAAGAGTTTTATACTGTCAATACAAAAAAATAAATAAATTTTGTATATATTATTTTTGATACATTGATAACACTATCAGTATAAAAAAGAAAAATTAATTTAAAAAAGCTATATTTAATCATCATTTACATTGTAAAAATTTGTACATATTTAGATAATAAAGTAATAATAGACCCATTTGTTCAATTAATTTTTTTAAAAGTTCATTTTAATTACATCATATATATAAATATTTTTTAAGAAGCTAAAACTATTTTTTTAAATCTAAAAAATGACTTCAAAAGGGAACTTTAAGAAAAAGGATATTATAAAATAATAAGAATTTAATTTTGATGAACTGACAGTATAAAATTATTTGACATTGTTATCCAATAATATTTTGGCATATCAATAACTATAGTTAAGTCTCACCCACTATTTGAATTGCTATACAACATAGAAGCATATGATTGGTTAATTGTATAAAAATCTTTTACACTATCAGTGCATCAAAATTAAACTCAAATGATAACTTTTTTAAGTTAACAAAAGCACCAAATAGCTATTATGTATAAGAAAATTAACAAACATAACACATTTTTCTAAAAATATTTAATAAAAATTTATTTCTCTAACACTTTTTAAATTAAAATTTAATGTTGATGTATTATTATTATAAAAAAATTTATAAAGATATCTAATTCTATATTTTTATATTAATAAAAATAATTGACTTAACAATTCACTATTTTAAAAATTTTACAAATAAAAACATGTAATCAGATGATAAAATAAAATTTTTTTGTACTAATAATATATCAAAATTAATCTTTTTAAAATATATAAAAAGGTTAGCTAAATTAAAATGATTACAACTAATAATTATTACTTAACTACTTAAAGACCACGACTAACTTAAGGACAGTAGGTGGCGCGAAAACACTGTCCCTACTTCTCCCTCCACTCTCAACTGAAACCGTTTTCTCGTATTTCATTTTAACTAATTAATTAATTAATTATTAATTATTTTTTACTTTATTTCAAAATATAAATTTTCTAGGGAAACTGTCCTCTGCTGACGAGACAGAAATCGTCCATATTGCTCTCCTTTTTAATTGTCTTCCTTTACCGTTCCTTCTCCCCGCTTCAAAATTACAAAGCCAAGTCTCGCCGGAAAACTTCTCTCCGACGACCGGCCGTTCTCCCTCAGTTCATCTCCGGCCGCCGACACGTCATTTCCTTGTCCGATATTTTGGCAGAATCCGAGGTTTCTAGATTCTCTCTTCGCTTTTCTCGGAGGAAAGAGGACTAAACAATCGCTCTTCCATTTGAAGTCCCCGCTCGGATTTTCCTTCAGTGTCAGAAAGCTTTGAGTTTCAGTTCACTTTCATCTGACAGTAGGTGTGATATATTTCTCATAATTTGAAAAATTATGTTCTGATTAATTGATTTCCGTTTCAGATTTTCTATTTCTTTAATGAAATAATTTTGCTCGAAGTTGATCACTTATTTACTGTCACATTATGCGCGATTACTTTGGTTTTACTTCGTCCTTGTGCTGTTATTATTATTTTTTTTTCTGCGGTTGAATTTTCAAATTTCAAAATTCGAAGCAAGTTTATGTCCATTTTCATTCATTCATGATCTAATAGTTCAGTTTCTTGATTGGACAAAAGAATTTAGAGTAAAATTCAATTCAATGAACTAGCGTTTTTTGTAGTGTTCCTGCGAGATCTCATTACATGATCAGTGAAAATACTGAACGTGTCTTCAGTAAGAGAGACCTGAACCTTTGTCCATTTCTCTATCCGGACATCTGTCAAGTCACGAATCCCTCTTCCGAACCATTTGTTTCTTCCTATATTTGCCGACAAAGTTTTTTCCCCCCTTGAAATTCATCGATATTTGTTCATGTTGATCTGCAAAACAATGCGGGTGGTTTAAAAAATTGCCATTCTACGTCTTTTCCCCCCCTCAATTATTAGTTTTTATGCAAGAAACGATGTTCTGAAGTTTACTTCTTTTTAACCTCGACGCTAATAATATTTTCGAATCATGTACTAGTTTTATAGGGATGGACAATGGTCGTCCCAGCGCGTGGAGCTCGATGTCTTTATCCATCTCTTCGAGAGCATTACCACCTCCGAATCCAACCTTCGATTATATAATAAGAAAATTAGACAATAATTGTGCACAGCATACAAACAAAGCAAAAGACATAATTTAAGGGAAACTCATAAATTAACAGTTACCATATTATGGTAATTGCTAATTACTTAGTGTGTGGTTCATTTTAGCAAACCATACAATATTGATTAAAGTGAAGTGTTTGTTTTCTTTTGGGTAGGAGAGTGTTGTTTGCAAAATAGGTAGTTTTGGTTTCGCTATCATTTGGCATTGAATTTTTCCCTCTCATGAAAAAGGGTTGAGATAGAAGAAGAAGCAGAAGAAGACGAAGAAGAAGAAGAAGGGAAGATAGTGCGTTTTTAAGTGGAGTGAACCAATTGCCAGCACATACACCAAACCATGGCACTCCCGTGAGAGAAAACAAGACGGGGAAAAATATTTACAGCCTATATGCCTTACCCTACGCACTTCCTCTCTCTTATCCTACACCCTCCATTATCTAAGTCCACTCTCCCCACTCCTCAGTATCCCCCAATTTCCAAGGGGATCCCTTCCCCTGGAATTTGAATCCTTTTTAGTTTTTGTTCTGTTAAGCCCATAACCATAACCAACTTCTAATGTTAATAAACGTTAAATGCACGTCGAGACAGTTTCGGCAAGTTTCTCTCTCCCATTACTCCAAATGTTGTTTACCCTCTCGCCGTTCTTGCTGCAGTGTCCTGATCTGGTTGGATTTGGGCCTTATTTGATGAGAAAAACATACCCACTTGCGTTTATTGGGTGTGAATGTGATTGTCAAATTCGTTCACCAACAGATCCGAGTCTCTGTAAATATGTGCGCTTTTTCCATTTTTTTTTTTCTTTCCCTTTTCCATTTTAATGGTTTGGTTTGATTCTTTGTTATTTCTTTCTTTCTTTCTCCCTTTCTTTTTTAACAACTATGTTGAATCACTTCTTTATGCTGTGCATTTGTGGCAGATTTACTGCACAGAAAAGGATCTCCTTTCTGGATAATTTGCCAAGGCCGCTGAATCTGGCTTAGTTTTATGAAAGCTTCTATCAATGTGGTCTAGTTGGGACAGGGTGGATGGATGTATGTGAATCAGAGCAAGCATCAGGGAAAAACAAAGCCGTGGAGACCCCAAGAGCACCTTTTGTTCTGGCAGAAAAGAACAATGCAGCAGCCATCACTGCCACACGGCGTTCTAGAACTAGAGAAGTTAGTTCTCGGTATAAGTCGCCTACTCCGGCCACCCCATCTCGTAGATGCCCTTCACCAAGCCTCACAAGAACAGTGCCTGCTTCATCCCAGTTGTTACCAAAGAGAGCCCAATCTGCAGAGAGGAAGAGGCCTTCAACTCCTCCTTCCCCGCCACCACCAAGACCTTCTACACCCGTCCGCGATTCGTCTTTAGATGTTAAGTTATCATCCAGAAGGGCAGCAGGTAGCCGTTTACCAGACAGTCTATGGCCTTCCACAATGCGGAGTCTGACTGTTTCTTTCCAGTCAGACTCCATTTCCATACCTGTTAGCAAGAAAGAGAAGCTAATTACCAGTTCTTCTGATCGAATGCTGCGGCCGGCTTCAAATGTGGCAAACAAGCAGGCTGAAACTCCAGTGGTGAGGAAGCCTACGCTGGAGAGAAAGAGGAGCCCTCTCAAAGGGAAGAATGCCCCTGATCAGTCTGAGAATTCTAAGCCAGTTGATAGTTTGCCTTCTAGATTGCTAGATCAGCATCGGTGGCCGAGTAGGATAGGTGGGAAGGTATCTTCCAGTTCATTAAATAGAAGTGTTGATCTTGCTGATACCAGAACTATGAACACTCCGGTTCCAAGAACTGGTTTTTCATCACTGAGAAGATTGTCTATGTCAGGAGAAGCTAGCAAACCCTTGCAAAGGACTTCTAGTGATGCTGTAAGTCTATTATCGCTTGTTGGAAGTGGTAGAATAGGGAGCGAGGTGAAATCAGTTGATGACTGCTCACTACAGATATTAAGATCACACAAATCTGTTCCTGCAACTCCGACAGATAAAGCAAGATCAGTAATTGCTGGAGTCAGATATCAGTCCTTGTCAGTTTCAGGATCGCGTCCACCCTCACCTAGTAGGACCTCAGTGTTATCATCTTCTAGTTCAAGAGGAGTCAGTCCATCTAGATCAAGGCCATCAACTCCTCCCCCTAGAGGAGTTAGTCCGCCTCGATCAAGGTCAACTAATTCATCCATTCAATCCAGCAATTCAAATTCAGTGCTCAGCTTTATTGCTGATTTTAAAAAAGGGAAAAAGGGTGCAGCCTACGTAGAAGATGCTCACCAATTACGGCTTCTCTACAACAGATACTTGCAATGGAGATTTGCCAATGCAAGAGCTGAGGCTGTGCTTTACATCAAAAATGCAATTGTAGAGGTATTACTGACTATCTTTGACAAACTTGTATACTCTTTTTAATGTAGTTCTACTGCTATGGAAATGATTCCATATACCAAATCATTTGCCGAAATCCTTCTTACAAGAACTTTTTCATTGCAGAGAACACTATATAATGTATGGAGCACTACTTTATCTTTGTTGGAGTCCGTTATGAGGAAGAGGATTGATCTCCAGCAGCTGAAGCTTGAGCTTAAGCTGAATTCTGTTTTGAATGATCAAGTAATACTTCTTTCTTCACTGGAATATATTATTTACAGGCTAGCTTTTATTGTTGATGGTTCAGAGATTGGCCGTATATATTTAACAATTATTGTTCCTATATATTTCTGATTATAGGTTATTCATATTATAGTTTATATCAGTCATTTAAATAATTAAAAATAAATAAATAAATAAAGCTTCTGCTTTTTTTTTGAGCTTGGAGTTTCAGAAGAAGGGATATGGTTAGAAGATTTTTTATAGTTTCGGAGGGGGCTAACATTTTGGTTTAGATACTGGTATTTTGTGGAATCTTCTACAATGAAGGTTTTAATTTTCTTGCTAGAAATGTGTAATGTTATTTTCTTTCCTTCATTGATTATTTCAAGTTTCAACACTTAGTGATACACCTTTAAAATCCTCACCTTTTAAAATGACTGAAGCAGATGGCCTACCTTGATGATTGGGCTGTACTTGAAAGAGATCATGTTGATGCTTTATCTGGAGCTGTAGAAGACTTGGAGGCAAGCACTCTTCGCCTTCCAGTAACAGGAGGAGCAAAGGTATGTATGCTGGTATGCTGTCTTTTTTATCTGATAATGGGAAAGAGGCACTGACTTCATTACCATGTTTGCACTTTTACAGGCACATAATGAACATTTGAAGGTTGCTATCTGTCAAGCTGTTGACGTTATGCAAGCGATGGGATCTGCAATCTGCTCTTTGCTATCACAGGTGGGTTGATTGTTCATTGAATTCTATTCATATGTTACATATCGACATCGATGTGGATAGATATGATGAATTAAGGTTTCTAACAATTTGCTTCATCACCTGGTCTGCTATTTTGTGGGCCAAATTGCATTTACTATCAAAGTTGTGTTTTTCACTGGTTGCATTTTATCTTTTTCTTCCTTTTGATTTCCAAATCTATAACATTGAAACTTTGGATTCAGTGGTAAAGGGCCATACTATCAGTTTATTTATCTTCGTCCAATCAAATGGTCTAGTCTAGGTGCTGACACCATGTTATTTTTGTGTATGAAGGTGGAGGGCTTGAATAATTTAATTTCTGAAGTTGCTGTTGTAGCAGCAAAGGAAAAAGCCAAACTTGATGAATGTGAAATGCTACTGGCTTCAGTAGCAGCTATGCAGGTGAGAGTTATGATTGTGGTTTAAGAACATGAATAATGCACAACAAATCTCTCAAGCTTGTCTTCCATGAACATGAATTAGTAGTAAATAATTTCGAATTTCACTTGTCAGTTATCACAGTATGCAGCTATTTATACTGCCTTCTTTTCGTCTATGATGATGTCAGCAGCATATGTTAAGGATAGTGACTAGTGAGAACTGGGATTATGGAAACTTTGGCATGTCATTATGTAAATTGTATATGCGTGAGGCAGGGGTATGCTGAATACGCCTTTTAAAGGGTTTAGGGATTTGGTGACCTGGTTGGAGTATATCCCACCTTCCCCTTTCCTCATTGATCTATCAATGGGGTTTGTTTTGTCTGTCATTGTTTCTTAAATGGCGCTAATTTGTCTACCTTTTTTCCATAAACCGTGCCTATCTATTCAGGGTCAGCTCAATATCTAAATGCAAATTCAGTTAACGTTTCATTCCCATGTTTCTTACATCATGACCTCAAGATGTGTTACTTGTGTTCCTTTCAGTTCCGCTGAGCTTTATCTCATCTGGCTGTCTGATAAAGTTTAGGACAAGAACTTTTTCAGTTTAGGAATGTTTACTGCGAAGTAGCTATAATGGTTCCAACTTGACAGCAGATAAATTCTGAAAGGACAGTTAAGTGCATAGGGAAAGCTGGATATTTCATTCTCATTTCTGTTTGGAAATCTTATGTAACATAAGGAAAGGGTGTTTTGAGTTCCACATTGAGCAAATAACCACACTCAATGTGGTACTTAAGTCATGAAGCTCTCCGACCTGGTAGACTAATTTTTTGGGTTTGAGTCTTTTTACAAGCTTGAGTAATAATAATTGGTACTTTGATTGAGAATGGGGTTATGGAAAGGGCTATCTATCTATATGCTAGATTAGAGGGAAATGGTCAATAGAGTGTGCCCATTGTTGACATCCACTATTAAAGGAGTGGCAATGTCTCACATTGAGTAAATAACTATGCTCAATATGATACTTAAGCCATAAAATTCTTTCACTTACTAGGCTAATCTTTTGGATTAATCTATTTTTATAGGGTTGAGTCACAACAAAGGGCCCTCGGTAGCTCTATGAAACTGTTCTTCTTCAATTGAAACATAAATAGTTGATGCCTTCACGACCCCCAATAAATAAATAAATAAATAAATAGATAGATAGAATATAATGCATTGCTTCATAGCGATCATTGTCCTTGCGTTAGTTTCTAATTATTCTTGGCAAAAACAGGTCGAAGAAAGTAGCCTTCGAACGCATCTCATGCAAATCAAGCAAGCTTTGGGGATAAGCAAGTAGCCGGTTTCAGAAGCAAGAAGCCGATTTTGGAAATCTAAACACAACGGAACTTGACCCGCTGCTAAGCTAACTTATATCTTGAGGTTTCAGCCAAAGCATTGGTATTTAATATCTCTCAGGTTCTTTACCATTGTAAATTTTCAAATAGGTTTTCTTTTTTCCCACTTAATTATATTGGAATCGATATTGTTTGATTACCTTTTTCTTCTTTTTCTTTTCCCCAATACTAGGGGCCGGGGCCTTCCATTTGTAATTTTAAATCAGGCAAAGGAAAAGAAATGAAAAGCAATGGAGCAAATATTGATACCTGTCCAAATTTTCATTTTGCTTAAGGCCGACAAAATTTTGCTTAAGGCCGACGTTATAGACAGACAGGCTTATTGCAAGTGATCTGAAAATAGTATTATTAAAGAAGTCCTTGAGGGAGACGAGTGAGAAGTGAGAAGTTAGAAGCATAGTTTTTCTTAACCTTTCACTTAAAATATTAAAATTTTAAAGGATTTAATTTGAATGCACTGTCAGCATAAAAATTTACAGATATCCAATTATATATTGCCACATCAGTAAAATTCTTTAACATAATTATCCATTACTTGAATAGTCATACAAATAGAATGTTTTAATTAGATGACAGTACAAAAAAATTTTATATTGTCAATGCACTTAAATTAAACTCAATTTTAAAGCAGAATAATTTTATTTAAATTATTTTTACTATAGTAATTATTATTTGTACTGGAATATAGTATATATTATTCACAACATCACATGTCGAATATGACCATTTCTCCATTTTTCTTAGACTGAGTATTAGGCCTGGATCCAGAAATGAAAACGCTACGTAACACATAATGACCACCCCAGCAATAAATAAATAAACAAGTATCATTAATGACAAAAAACAAAAAAACGGATAAAACGAAGTTTGAATATTTTTAATAATGCAGCTTAAAGAACCTTTTTTTTCCCTTTTCAAATTTAATTACTTTTTTAGAGCTTTCTCTAACAATATTAGCACAATTTTTGTAACAAAAAGATATTACCACAAATTTACAGGCTTTATTTATTAGGATTTTTATTTAATTTAATTTAATTTAGTTTAGGTTTATTTTCATATAATTATTATTAAGTTTTCAATTATCTTTATCTTTTCAATTAAATTTATGATATTATTTATTTTCACGTACATTATAAAATATTTTTTTTATCATTTTTAGAGTTATTTCAAAATATAAGTTGTAAAGTGCTGATTATTGCTCGATAACTCAATAATCGTGATTGCACCATAGTAAAAAAATTCATATGTTCAAAGTAATTATCATAATGGAATATTATTAATGTAAAAAGAGAATAAAAGTAATCAATCAAGGAATCAAACTGTTAAGGTTCCTAAAATAGTATATCTTCAAACATCAACCAAGAGCAATGTAGCTATTAAACATTTTATGCATGAAGAGTATGTGGAGAACAATTTTTAAGAGTATCTTCACCATCTAAACATCCACCTAGAAAAAGAATATGATAGTCAATATCCACACCACAATTTAAACAAACTTTATTTAAGAAAGATAAGAATAGGGAGAAGTTCTCTTCCCTCTTTGGTCTTCTGTTGTGTGAGTGTTTTTAAGGGGGACTGCTATCTTTCTTCTTTGGTGGCTGCTCCATCATTTTCTTTGTATTTTCATTATTAGAGTTTTGTATCTTTTATTTTGTTTTTATTTTCCCCTCTATGAGTGCTTTTTGTTGTCCCTTTTATGAGTGTTTTGTTTTCGCTTTGTGAATGTTTTGGTTGTAGGTATTTATATTTTAATAGTCTTACAGACGACAGAGATGTTCAAATCTATTTTGATTGGAGGAGCAAAGAAGATCTAACCATGTTGGGCTTAGAGGACCACAGATGATCTCAGTTGTAAACTACAACTCAGCCAAGGAGTACGTTTGGGAGGAGCCTATAGTGCAGGTAGATATAGTGGCAATCGAGTTTATACTTGGCAAGCCATATATCTGCCCTACTTTGACACCTTCCGGGGGTAAAGAGGTGGTTAATCCCAATAAGAAGGCTTATTTGTTTAGCATTTCCAAGGCAGACTAGATATTTAATTGCCTTGTGAAATACAAGCAAATTAAGCTCCCAAAAGGCCACACGATCTCTCCAGCCGATGAATTGAAAGGGAAAAGATATTGTAAATGGCACTGTTCTTGGACTTACACTACCAACAACTGACTATCTTCCGAAATTCTATTCAAAAAGCTTTGAAGGAACGTAGGCTCAAATTGGCTGAGAAAGAAGACATGATTATAGACACCAATCCATTTGACTTGTCTATAAACATGGTATCTGTGTCCATCACCCGGAAGAAGTGGAAGGAAGGAGAGGTCCCTAGATAGAAAAAGAAGCTCAAAGAGAAGGATGAGGCTAGGCCTTCTCAGAAGATAGTGTAGAAACCAAAAACTGTAAAACCAAAAGGGACTGGAAGGCAAAACACTAGCCAGAAGGTCAGTGTCTTCCAGAGACTACAATACCTAGGGTAATTTCAGGGGACAATTGGATACCATCCTAGTCCAAAAAAGAATCTAGCCCAAGAAGCTAAAAATAAGAAAGGTAAAAAGCCAAAACAAGTTATAGCACCCAAAATCACTAATCATCCATTGCCGAAAGAGTTTAAGCGTACTGTAGAGTTTCATTTTGAGAAAGGGACTCCTTTCTTCAAGACCACAATTCTAGACAATTAATAATCCTAGACAAGAAAGATGATTAAGCCAAAAAAAGAGGTCAGAATAGAAGAATAGGTGGTGAACTGACAACCAGAAAAGCTAAAAATGAAGGAAGCATAGAAACCACCATTGACCAGGACTCAAAAGAGGAGACTGCAGCAAAAAAGGACCAAAGAGAAGACAAAAGGCATAATGGCTATGCTCGAGCAATCTAAGAAACTTGAGAAAGAGTCGATCCCCGATTACCACTCCCAAGCTAGATTGGGCCATTGAATTATCCGAGGATTTAGACAAAATGGTTGCCGAGCTAACAGAGGAGTTACCAAGCTGACCAAATGATAATTTGATTATAATTTTTCTAGAGTTATTTCTTAGCTTTTGGATGCTTTTACCCCTAAAAAGCTCAAAGCGTCAGTCAATTTTACCCCCATAATGTTCCTTATTTAACTAGCTGTTAGTTAGTAGAGATTCTTCCCACAACTACTTGAATTAAATCGAGGTCGAGAGTTATTATATTAAATGCATTTTTGTTTTAATAAGGCTATAATTTGCTGTTAATAATTTTTAAGAAAATTTATTTACTTTTACTTAGTAAAATAAGGGACTATTTATTTTTTATTGACTTGGTTTGACATTTTTTTTGGACACTTTTGCCCTTACTTTAGGTGTAAAAATACTATTTTCCCATTGCCTTTCACAATGATGCTTTAGTTCAAGATTTCTATTTTCTTTGTCTTATTGCTACTAATTGATAGAAAAATTGGGGTATAATAATTTTATTTAATTCAATCAGAGTTAGTGAATTTTAAACTAGTTTTGACTAATTATTTACTCAATATTATTTGCACAGGATGTTACACATTTGAATAAGCTTGGCCAGATCTAGAATTGCTCAACCATTTCTAGAAGTACTACTTCTATTGGGAGGTGCTTAAATAGCTGTCCTATAATGTACTGGATAAGCTCAGACATATCACTATACAAGAAGTATTACCTTTACAGGTGATTCCTAGGAAGTTCACCCTTGACTCCATAAATAAGCTCAGCTTGGCTTAGATAAGCTCGGCTAGGTCTAACCATATCTCCTTTTGAATGTCATAGGATATGGTTAAGTAGAAGTTCGCTTACAATGCAAACTCAAGACTTATAAGATAACCTTGCCTGATGATTTCGTGGTCCATCAAGGCTTTTTAAGTTTGTCATCATAGTTTAGTCAAATCAAAACAACTTACAAAACCTATAACCATACTTGGGATTTGAATGAATTGATTTCAAAATATGTTGTCAAAGAAGAAAAGTCGGAAAGGGATAAGAATGAGTTTGCATATATAACTTCCCAAAATAAGGCCAATTCTAGTATTAATAAAGGTATGCACAAGAAATTTGTTGATACTAAGAAAACTCAAAATTTTAATAAGTATGGAAAAGGCCATACATTTAGATAAGAGAATGGCAGTGACAAAGTCACAAACATTAAGTGTTTCTTTTGTAAAGATAGAGGTCATAAGAAAATTGCTTGATTCAAATATAAGGCTTGGTTAGACAAAAGAAGCAATGATTAAGAGGATGAGAAATCAAAGGAAAACAAGTCAAAAGGAATAAGCATTAAAGTTAGAGAGGATATCAAGATTAAAGTAGCTCCTATAGCATATTTGGTTTTACTATTAGATATAGGATTTAAACCTGTCAAGGAAAATATTTTTTATATTCTTAGTTTTAAGAGAAGTTTAAAGTCTGTTTTATTGTTGGACATTTTTTAATATTGTGTTAACTTTGGCTACAATTAAGTTAACTTTATATTATTTTAAAGTTTTCTTAACTTACAATCTAATTGATGGTTTATATAATTAGCAGTGATAAAATGTTGCTGAAAGGGTATTCATTACAGAAAACCTTAGTTATTGTGGCAAAAATAATTTTGCTATATCTTTGGGAAAATAATAAATACATTAATCATAGACAAAAACGGTAAAGAGCATATGGTGTGTAAGTTGAATAAACCGATTTATGGTTTAAAGAAAGCCTCTAAAGAGTTGTATCTTAAGTTTGATAGTGTTTCAACATTATTTGGATTTGTTGAAAACTAGTTTGACCAAAAGCATCCACATAAAAATCAGTGGGAGCCTAGATTTAACTGTAAATGTTGTGAAAGTCATTAGGTTGTAGTCAAAAAGGTAATGGGATATATACTTGCAGTGCACAAAATATTTTATGCTCACGTATAGAAGAGCTGATAATTTAGGGGTGGCTGGATACTCGAATGCATACCTTGATAGTTGTTAGGATAATTTAAAATCCACATCGAGATATATCTTCATGCTAGGTAAAGATGTTATCTCCTTAAAAATGTCAAGCAAACTCTAACTCTATCTTTCAAAAGAGTCATTTTTAATTTTTTAAAATAAATTCAAAACTTATTAATATAGTCCAAATAGGACAATGTGAGAAAAAATTTTATGTGAGCTTATAATAATAAATTTATTTTATATTATTTTCACAAAATGGATTGATAGAATAGTCTATAAATAATTAGCCCTAATGTGATGGAAGGATTTAGTAACCATATATACAGTGCTAGGTCCCATTGTAACCCTACGACAAAAATGTGAAAACCAAAGCGATATGGCCAATAGTCGTGTCCTTTCGTTTTCTCTAGTTTCCGCCATTGAATCAACCATGGCACAAATAGGTATGCTTCCGTTCATCACTACTATATGGATTGGTGCTGTACTATGATATATTGAAGATCTTGCGATTAAAAGTCTATCGATGTAAAATTTTCTAACAAGAAAGTCACCATGTTTCATCTTCTATACGGTTGGTTATCAAGGATCCTCGATATTTACTTTATTCTATTTCCTTTTTATGGTGCTTTATGCAGTATCTTCCGTAGATTTCAGTCTGTCTAATAACTGTATGTGCTATTTGAAGCTTCAGTTGAATCAATTAAGTGATCTGCACCTCATTAGCAGCCAAAGGGTTTCACAAGTAACACATCTGTTCCTACTGACAAAATTAAGTATATTGCGCTCGGCTTTCTCCTTTCATTTCATGAAAATTCGAAAATAATTTAAAATTAAAAAAAAAAAAGGGCGTGCTGCATGTTGCATGTCACTTTTTTTTTCTCTAGCGTCGTTCATTTCGTTGCATCTAGGCTCTCATATTCGTTTAATACTTGTAAGACATGCATCTTCAGAAGATGTGAGCAAATGGGTTCAGCAACTGATTCCACATTGTTTGACGTCTGGTCCCTTTGTTTTCAACACAAAAGGGTCAATTCTAACCCAAACCAATGAGAAGATAGAAGCCAAAAGCACGGACCATATGACTATAAGAGTTGGTGTTCGGTTCTGCCTACCCATAAGACCTTTAAGGAATGGGTAAAGATGGACAATAACCCAAAAAGAAAAGAAGAGCTTCCCAAGCAGTGCTCCCCAAGAATGTTCACCACTGTTTATGGCATCCGTGAAACCCGCTACAATACCAATAAGGTTGATTATTGTGATAGTGGTTGGAGGTATCAGAAGTGCAGTCCATTTAATGGTGTAGAGTTCACGAAACTGCCCATCATCCGGTGCCTTCGATACAACGCTGAAGTTGATGTTGCTTCTAGCAAGGGGCAGGGCTTTCATGAGGCGATGTACAATGGCAAAGAGATGCGCAGACACGCTTCCAATGACCCAGAATTGCTGATTCCTCCACCATTCCTCGAGGCTGACCCCACTCCATCTCAATTCAAGAATAGCCGAAGCAAATATTGTGATGAACAGACTAATAAAGATTAAACTTGCGAAAGTGCCGACCTGGACAATGAACAAACGAACAATGGCTTTATCTTAGTGAATAACACCGCAACAGCTTTATAAGCATTTAAAAGATCTCAAGAAACTAGATTGCAAGAAAGAAGAAGAACCTTAAAGAAATTAGATTTATGTTTCTGTTTTCATTTTATGGGAATGCATGCAATACTTTTGTTCATTCATTTTGCTTGAGTGATATTTAACATTTGGATCGTGCATTACCATTTATTTAATCTAGCATGCAGATTTTATATGTAACTGACAAACTAGCATGATAGATCATCCAACGGTATTTCGTCTGGCATTTTTTATAGCTAGCAGTCTAATATTTACTCCAATTAATTATACATCACCATATGTGACTTGAAGTAGTTCACTCAAAACACTTTCCTTTTTTTTTTTTTTTTTTTGGGCAGTACTCAAATACTTTCAATTATATGAAAAATGTACAATTGGATGAAACTAAATTTTTTTTTTTTTCAAAAAAAAGGGAAATTTGTTAGTTAGTGTAAGAGGTAAACACTTTTAATAGCTTTGCAATACATGATTAGATAATAATGAAAATAAAAAAATTGCTAGCGTAACAAGATAACAAAATTAAATTGAAAGAAAACAAAAGAAATTTGTTACCGAAGGTGTGATGAATTTATCAGTGAGCAAGCAGATGGCAGGAATGAGACAATATATGAGAAGGGGCATGGAGCTGAAGGGGTAGACAGTGCTGTTAATATAGGCAATCCTCTGGAGCCCCTTGAGCCTTCCTTCCTTGAAGCCATACCAAAGTGGGCAATGGCGGCTGAAGAGGATCTCAAGTGATCCCACTGCCCATCTAAGCACCTGGTTAAGTCGATCTGTAAGGTTGAGAGGAGCTGTACCCTTGAATGCAGGCCTTTTTGGCATGCAGTATACTGATCTCCAACCGCGAGTATGCAGCTTGAAACTCGTTAGAGTATCTGCTGCTATAGATCCATAGCTCAAGCCAACCTGTTTAAGGCCAAAGTGGTCAATAATGTTTCAGTTTGTATATCCACAATCTCATTTGGCAAAAAGATTTGAGGAAGAGGAACATGGAAAAAGAGGTTTCTGTAATACCTCGTATCCCCAGAGAGTCCTGTCTTCATATCTGCAGCTCATAACATGAATGGCCCCTTTAAGCAGGGCTGCCTGACCTGAAGAAGCATCAATGCCACCTTCTTCTGTTAATGAAGAATTCACAAATAGTGAAGACTTTCCAAACTTATTCTCAAAATTCATCTGTGATTTCAATAGCTGCTTCTCGTCGTCTGTTATGCCTGCATCCTCTCCGTCTTCATCCTGTTTTGAGTGCACCTGTACTATTCGTGGGCGTTTTGAGGCCTTTGGAGGATCAAAGCCATATAAAGCTTTCCTTCTGAAGATACATCCTGAACCAACATAAGCAGGTCCTTGAAGTCCATCTAGGCACCTCAAGTTAATCTGCAGAGAAACAAACAGAACGAGCACCAAATTAAATTGCACTCACTCAATCAAGGAAACAAAAGTGAACCAAGCCAACAAATGGAAGATAATTTAATGCTAAAACTGTTGCACACGGACTTACATCAAATAAAACAGTGTTTTTGTTGGCATAACGATCATGCCTATCGAGGCTGTCAAATCGTAGTGGAAACTGGACAAAGCCAATGGTGTTCCCAAGTTGTATGTCCATAAAGAAACACATGGCCTCACGCACGACTTTGCTGTTATTAACATAATGATTGCAATCCAAGTTCATCAGGTAAGGAGCATTGCTTAGCACCGCTGATACGCGAAGCTGGAAATTAAGGAACAGTTGGGCGAAAAAGAACCTTATTTTAGATTTATGAAGATAAGCAAATATAATCTGAAAGATGAGTGGCGGTGCTTGAAATGTTTACCAGGGCGTTTATTGCACCAGCTTTGCTGTGGTGTTGAAATGCAGGCCTTTTCTCACGAGATATGTAGACAAGACAGGGAAGTTGGTTACCTTCATCGCCTCCACCGCGAGCAAGAAGGACTTGTATCATACTTGGATGATCGTTGGTGTTGTTTCCTGGCCATGGTGTCTCATCTTTCATAGTCCACCCTTCTGGGGAAACTCTCATGGATTTAGCCACAAGTGCATTAACCCTCACCTTAAATTCTTCATATTCTCTCTGTTAAACAAGCTCCAAATATCAGTGAAACTTTGTTCTTCACAACTTTAGCAATATAATATTCTAAGATAAGCCAGTAAGAGGGTTCATACTAACCTTCATAGTACGACGCTCTTTTACATATGTCGACTGAAGTTTATCCTTTATATAGTCTATCTTCTCAGAGAAGTACTTCTCTGGTGCTCGAGGTTCAGCAGAGAATTTTTTGCAGAAAGGTACCCACTTTCGCGCAAATTCAGCAGTTTCTTGAAGAGCTTCAAAGGTGAGCATGGAAGCTCCATCATCAGAAACGTAGCATGAGATTTTGTCAGGAGGGTAATCCAGGGCCAAGATTGAAAGAACAGTATTGGCTGTAACTAGAGGAGGCTCCTTGATTGGATCCACCGTAGTGACAAAAATATCTATTGGAGAAAGCATACTGGGCTTGTCCTCCGGTTCAAACCTGCATTACAAGTTCTAGACATTTAGCTTATTAATTCAGATGTCAGCTCTTACAAAATGTAGAATCATCCTTATTAGTGTTTAATACTATTTAATTCTATAATTTGGGCTTCATCAGTGGCTGTGAACTTAGACAAAATAATATGTCAGGAACGCTTATAATATGTTTCCAATGGCTCAATTGTTGTGATAGCACAAGTTATCTTGTAATATTAGTTACTTGGTATGTTATATGAATATGAAATCAGCTCCATTTGGATCTCATCTGATAGAGAAGCTCAGGACACCTGATTGAAAGACGGTCGAGGTATGTCTCACGATCGATGGGAAACCATTTGGGAACCTGATCAACCAACCATGACAATGCAAGCCAGATTTCACATACTACGGATGTGAACCAGAGTCCAACTGCATCAGGTACTGGATGGAAGATTCTGTACTGACAGAAGAGTAACAGAACGAGGAGCCGAGCCACAACCATCATTCTATAAGGGCTGAGTTTGCCTGATGGTATTGGTACTTTCCTTGAGAGTGGCTGTCTACTTTCATCTTTTCTGCATCATATTATATGACAGCGCACAAAGCATTAATTAGTACAAAATTGTTCTTGAGTTCAGGACTCATGGTTGTCAAAATAGTATAATAAATTTTCTAATTTGGGGATTAGGGAATGATGTCATGGTGCATACATGGCTTTTTCAGGATCAACTGAGGCATCAGTTTCAGGCCATAGATTGCCTTGGTTCAACTTCCAGTCATCTGTTCCCTCCTTATCATCCAATTTTGCATAGCCTGCTTCACGAAGACGTGCTAATTACAAATTTATAATAAGCAAGTGTTATAACTTTATTTGTGTCTCTTTTTCCTATACAAATTTTAGCAAGAAGAGAAAGTTACGGCTTCTTCCTGAACAGACCCATAATTTCAAATTACAAACTAGGGGAACAAAAAATTAAAGGTGATTTTGAAGCCTAAATCTTTTTAACTTGAAAGACAATGTATCAGCCAATTATGTGCTTTAGCTTTTAAGTTTTGTCTCATCAGGTCACCGCACACTTCATTGTATCCTTATGCAGTGAAAGGAAGAAGGACAATAGGAAGTGTAGCAGATTGCTTCAACTGATAAAGGAGAAGGCAAAAACATACCGGGATCTCCAGTACTGTGAGATGATATAGGCAGCTCCCCATTCACCTGCATGTTTGCATACAAAAAATCTAAACCACTTTAGTAAGGAATACTTCATCCAAAATAAAAATGAAAACCTCAAAAACAGAAATTTTAATCTAAAATAAACTCGTGAGAATTACGTTCCCTTATATCAGGAATAGACTGACCTCTGCCGATTTAGCATTCTCATCATCATCGCCACTGCTCTTCTTCCTTTGCCGCATCTCTTCATTCTTGAGCTTGTCCTTTTCATCTAACATTTTGAATTCGTGTTCAATATCATCCACATCGTCTTCATCTTCATCTCCCTCCACTCTCGGGCTTCCTTTGCACATCAAGAAATTCCAATTAAAAATAGGAGTTACAAATAGAAAGGATTGAATATCTCTTCCCCATTTTCGATTTTCGTTCATTTTTACACATAATCGACATATACTTATGCATGTTGTCACTTAAATGGGAAAAAGGAATCCTAAGTGCCACTGTTTATATGTGTTTGACAATGCATATCTGATGTGTTTTCCAATTACCTTTGATACGCTTGTATCTTGTATGGCACTGCGGGCAAACTTGAGTTCCCTCCCTTCGTTCATACTCATAGCATGGCCTGCACACTGGGAAACCGCATTCTTCACAAGCTACAAATAAGTCTCCATCCACAGTAAGTCCCACTGAGTCTCCACATATCTCACAGAGCTGACCATCTAAGTTCTTCACAGGCTTAGGCTGCAGCAAAGTTAGGTATAAGTTAGTCACATATATGGAAAATGTCTCAAAAAATATAATTATAATTCAAAGAAGTTCTCGTCCTTGTTTATCTATATGGTTTACCTCGTCGTGTCCTTGAATGACCACAAGCTCGTTGTTGTCATGAGACGCTGCAAAAAGTCCAGTACTAGCTTCCATGTTGAGTGGGGAGTGGAAGCGGTGCAAGTGTGGGTGAGTGACGTTGGGGGTTACATATATAATTCTTCTCATCAATTAAGGTAGAGCAAAAGAGGTGCCTGTTTTTCATGTGTCCACATAAGGTTACTGTTGTTGGGTGAGAGGTTCCTATTGACTTGAAGCGTTGAAGTTATACTGCAACTAAATTTATATTCAGACCAGGTGCTGAGTTTGCTTTTAATAAATATAGCTTAATGCAGAGATAACATCTTTCTGTAGAGGGCATGTTCATCTGTGGAGAATTGTTCGTGAAAGTTCTCCCCTTGTTAAGGTACGTAGGTGGAATAAGCTTCTCAGTTTCAGCTTCATAATGTTTATACAACAACTTTAGAAACTGGACGTTCTTCCTAAAATGCCGGATTTAGCTGCTTAGTATGAAACTCAATCTTTTTCAGGATACTGAGATGCTCTATGTTGATGTTGCCTCACACATGAAGTGATGTGTTTTGTTGTTTTAACACGACCCCGAAAAAAATGACTATAGGGAACAGAAGGTTAGGATGTCGCCACCTTGTTTCTTCACCTAAAAGACATAAGCTCCCACCTTTTACATTCAATTAACATCACATTTAGCGTGAGTTCAGCCATTTATTTATTGAATTTGACGTGATAGCAATGTCAAGAGATTCTACTTGAAGATATGCAGTACTATTTTTCATGTCCTGCCACGTGAGGAAACGAAGGACTAAAGTATAAATTAATTCTATTCCCCTGCCTCTTCTTCCTCCTTTATATTGCGTACATGAATGAAAAATCCTGACCTGTAAATGGTTGGATTGAATTCCAACAAGCAGGTTTTATGAACCAAAAATAGATTATCAGATACAAATGTATTATTGATCGAGTAGATTCTATCAGCGCTGCTATTTTAATATTTGGGTCATTGTTGAAAAGTAGTGTGGAATTTTAATGGAGTGGATCAAAAGAAAACCTTTGATTCTCTTCACGTGACTTCTTTGGTGTTTTTGTTTTATGTGAAAAAAGATTTCCCTTTTTTTATGTCCCCGTTTATCGCAATCCATTCTCTTGGATGATTTTGAACAAACACCTTTGGCCTTACGTTATGTGAAGTAAACTTGCTTAGACAACGCTTGCTTTATAATTCTTTATTCTATTGGTTTAATTATTCTTGGGGACTGAACCATGGCATATGTATATTCTTTTTTATTCTAGAGAGACTAAAGTATACTAAGGTTATGTCCTATGTTTAGACGGAAGATTTTTAAAGAAAAAAAGAAGGAAAGTTATAATTTTTATTTTTTTTATAGGAAGCATATTTTTAAGTTGAAAAATTAAACAACTTTGATAAATGTAAAAGTAAGCCTCTAAGATAATGTTAGTGGTGAGGGATTTTGGTAGTTTGATAAAGTTACAGATTCAAATCTCATTGTCATCAATGTATCAAAAATAAAGATAAATCTAAAAGTAAAATAATAGCAAGATCATGTAATAATTTATTATTTTAAAAAGTTCTGGAATTAAAAGACTTTTTAAAAAAATAAAAAAACTTACCCTTTTTTTCTCTAGTTCTCTCCAAAACCCTCACTCTCATAGATAATGTGACTAGACATTGCTAGAACTAATGCTGAATACAATGCATCTTAATAATTTTTTTTTTTTTTTGCTCTTATAAGGTATTTTTATTGTTGAGCATTGTCATGATTAAAAAGTTCTCATAACAATTGCTTTCTCAAAGATTAAAACCTTTATCCTCTTATTCATAGTGTGAAACCTTTAGAGCCTCTTAACAAGTTGCCCATGTAAATAGGTTCTTGAAATATATTGCATTTTTTGCTATTCGAAGTAGGGGTGTCCATCGGATGGGCTAACTTAAGAACCCATGGGTTTTGACCTAACCCAACCAACAAAATATGCATTAGGTTAGGCTACAAGTTGAGTTGGGTTAAAATATTTCTAACTCACAAGATACAGAATGGGTTGTGGGTTTACAAATTATCAACCCACCCAACCTAACCCAAGGCATCTTATTTTTTAAGGTGTCTTAAATTTGTATGAAGATGTTTAAAATAAAAGTTCTTCCTTTCCTCCTGGTAGGAGCCTTTCTTTCCTGTGAGTGAAAATTTCCCTAGTAGTAAGAATAGTTGTCTAGTTCTTGCCTTAACTGTTGGCTAGTGGTTAGCCTAAGGCTTACTCATCGTTAAAGTAGTAGAGAGTCGCTAGAGTTGTCATGGAAGAGAACTTGCAGGGGCAGGAACAACTCACCGAGGGACTAGAAAAGATGGAATGGTAGGTGCCTCTAGAAGGGGATGTAGTTCCTTTGGAAGATTGTGGAGAGAGTGACAAGTCTATTATTGCAGCCACTTTGGTGGGGAAAATCATTTGTAAGAAAGCTTTAAACAAGGGTGCTGTGAAGACTATTATCTCAAAAGCTTGTGGCTATCCAGAATCGGTCTCTATAGTGGATCTAGGAGTCAACAGATTCATGTTTAACTTCAAAGATGAGGCCTTGCCAAGGAAAATCATGGAGGAAAGTCCATGGCACATTATAAGTCACCTGTTAAGCCTACAATGGTGGTGGCCTCGGACTTTCATAGATGAGATAACATACAATCTTGTTCCTTTTTGGATTCAAATACATGGAATTCCTTTAGAAGGACTCATTGCAAGATTAGCAAAGAAGATAAGGAACAAGTTAGGTGGGGTTATGTACAGGAGCTAACAGTGGATGGACAAATTCTTCGTTCCTATCTGAGAATGAAGGTCAATATTAACATTAACTGCCCACTCACTACTAGGCTTTGGGTTCCCAGAAAAGAGAAAGGTAATGTGTAACACCGTACTGCTAACATTATCATACCACTTTTAATTTCCTTTGCCTACTACTAACTATTATCATACCACTTTTAATTTCCTTTGCTTAATTCTAATAATAATTAGCCAATAAGGTATTACTAAACTTACTACTTTAATTTTTGCATGGGTAATTTTTTTTACCAGGTCAGATTGAGTGTGGCTTTAAATGTTTACCAGGCATTTAGATGATGGATTTACTTGAAAAGGAAGGAGAAAATCCCAATGGTGATGTGGATAGTGATAAGAATGGGAAGGTGACCTAACAAGATAGTAGGGAGTAGGGAGACAATGTCAAAAAAGGCCCACTAAATGACCAAGATTTGTCTGATGGGCCACAGGTTCATGGTTATAAGAGAAGTCAAAATAAAGAATGGGTCAATAAAGAGAGAGAAGGAGAAGCAACACTTGTACAAAGTTCAAGGCCAATTGAAGAACCTCATGTCCAAAGTAGAGGTGGACCAGAGAGGGGACAATTGGAAGGGGCCGGTTAAAATTGGGCCGTGAAGCAACTATTAAATATGAAAGTCAAGAAGGGCCTTAGATGTTGGGCTATTAGCTGGGTACTAAACTAGGGAGATACATCAGGATAGAGGGTGGTGAAGGAAAGCTTTGGGGAAATTACTCAAAAAGAATAAGTTGAACCTAGTGGCAATGCCAATAGCTTTTATTTCGTTCAACTACCTGAAGAGAAGGAAGGTTGATGGGAATTTGCAAGGAGTACATATTCAAAGGCATTGGAAGCTAGTCTTATCAAAGGCTTTTCCACCTTCCTAAGCCTAAAAAGAGGAAGGGAAACACTATCATCTCTTTACTTAGAGAATAGAAGTGAAGCCGAGGAAGAATTGGAGGAAAAGGGTAAACCGAGGAAAACTAGTGAGAATGATACGGAAGCTAGAGGATTGGCGAAGCACATGGCTGAGAAGGCGGGCCTTGTCATCCTCCTCTTGAGCCATGATTATCCTAAGTTGGAACTGCCGAGGGGCTGTAGGGGCCTCAATAGTTTAAGAGCTTCTTAGCCTATGTAATCAAGTTAAGCTTGCAATCTTGTTTCTTATGGAAATAAAAGCCCACAAGAATAGATTGGAAGAGTTGAGATAGTGATTAAGATTTGATGAGCTGTTTTGTGTGGAAGCAGAGGGTCTCTCTGGAGGCTTGGGTTTGTTGTGGAAGAAAGATGTAGTAATTCAAGTGTTAAAAGTGAATCAAAATTTTATCCATACTTGTTGTTGCAAGAATAATGGAGGCTCATTTAGGATGGCACTTTTGTTTATGGAAATCCCAATTTTCAAGAAAGGAGGTTCCTTTGGGACCAAATTCAAAGGCTGTAATTAGACCAGGCAGCACCATGGATGTGTATTAGAGACTTTAACTAGGTTCTATCGCAAGATGAAAAGCTAGGATTATGGCCTTGTAGTCAGGGGTAAATTGATCTATTCGAGGAGTTCCTTCATTCTATAGGGCTAATGGATTTTGATGTGAAGGGCTAAAAAGTACACCTGGTTTAGTAATCCAAGGGAGGGATTTGTGATTATGGAAAGAATTGACAAATGTTTGGCCTCTTGGGAATGGAGGAGATTGTTCCCAAATGCTGTAGTTTCTGTGGTACCAACTATTTCCTCATATCATTACCTTCTTATTTTGTGATGCAAGTCAAAGTTGGGAGATGAAGAGTGTTTTAAGTTTGAGGCTTTCTAGGGGGATCATGAACAATGTTTGGAAGTTATTACAGCTAATTGGGCCAAAGGTTTTTCATATGAAGGGGTTTGGCAGAATTTACTGGAGAAGACAAAGGCTTGCAAGAAGGAACTAGAAGCTTAGAATCAATCTACTTTTAAGAATGCTACGAAGGAGATAGGCAAATTGAAAAGGAGCTTAACTACGTTATTGAATAGAGATGTTGAAGAAGTGGATTGGAAGTAGGTGTGTTTGATAAAAGAGGTGATTAAAAAGATATAGAGCTAAGAGGAGACGTTTTGGAGGCAGTGATCTAGGTTGAAATGGGGGGATAGAAATACAAAGGTTTTCCATGCTACAATAGTTCAAAGAAGGGAGAGAAATAAAATTTAGAGATTGAGGATAGACATGGTGAATGGCAAGAAAGGCAAGAGAAGATGTTTAAAGTGGTGATGGATTATTTTGGGGATATTTATACATCATTGGGGACCCAATATTTAGGGGAATGTATTGTTGCCATTCCCAAATGTGTTAAAAATAAGGAGAATGTGGAGCTATGCAGGTAGATCATAGATGAGGAAATAAGAAGAGTTGCATTTTTCTCTAGGTGCATTGAGAGCTTTGGGAGGAGATGGATTAAATGGCCTCTCCTTTCAAAGACATTCGAATGATGTGGGCTCTAACGTTTGCTTAGTAGTGACGAATTTTTTTCAAAGTGAAGAACTCCCTAAGGAGGTAAATGACACTCAGGTTGTGCTTATTCCAAAAATCCCCAGGCTAGAACAGGCTAGTGAGTTCAGGCCTAGTAGTTGTTGCAATTTTATTTATAAAATTATATCTAGAATTATTATCGAGAGAATGAAAAAATTCATGAGTAACTATATTTCTCATAACTAAAGTGCTTTTGCGAGGGGTAGATTAATCCAAAATAACATAATCATTGTGCAAAAAAAATTTCATAGTCTTAAAATAAGGAATGGAAAAATTGCTTTGTAGCAAAGCTGGATGTGAACAAAGCATATGATAAGCTCAAGTGGGACTTTCAAGAGCACTGTTGTTGGCCTTTGACTTTAATTTGGATTGGATAAAGCTACTTATGAGGTGTGTTAGAGGAGTGACATATAGGTACAAGATTAATAGGATCCCTTTAAGGGTGCTCTTCCCTTAAAAAGAATTAAGGCAAAGGGACTCGTTGTCCCTGTATCTCTTCATCCTAACTATGGAGGCTCTATCCAACATGCTACGACAAGCGGAGTTGTAGGGGAAAATCAGTGGAATCTGAATTACTCTTACTTCTCCACCTTTATTTCATTTATTCTTTGCTAATAATATCATCTTATTCTCGAAGGTTAAGAAGGAGGAGACCTATAAGCTTATCTCTATTTTGAACAAGTTTATAGCAGCTTCATGTCAATTAATTAACATCCAAAAATTAGGTCTTATTTTTGGGAGGTCTGTTCCAACTGACAAATAGATGAAGATTTGCAAAATTTTGAATATACAATGTTGAGATTCTCTAGGAAGATATTTAGGCCTCCCAACGCAATATGGGAGATCTAAAAATTCCTCTCTAGCCTGGATTAAAGAGGCAATGATGGGCAAACTTGAAGGGTGGAAGGAGAAATTGTTAAATCCAGCAAGAAAAGAAGTGCTAATTAAAGTTGTTATTCAGGTTATTCCTAGGTTTGCAATGTCAATTTTAAAGTTCCCTAAAGGTTTTTATGAGGCCCTTTGTGCTAGAGTGGCCCAATTTTGGTGGCTGAGAAATGGGAAGGATAAAAGTATATATTGGAAGGACTAGGACTTCCTAATGCATAGTAAGAAGTTAGGTGGATTGGGTTTCAGGGATTTCTATAAGATGAATCTTGGCCACTTAGCAGAGCGAGCTTGGAGGATTCTCAAGGAATCTCATGCACTTTGGGTTAAAATTCTGAGATCGCTGTATTTCCCGCAAGAATATTTTCTTAAGGCTAAGAAAGGAAGAGCAGCTTCTTGGGTGTAGGATAGCATCTTGCAAGCTAGGGATCTTCTTTTAAAGGGTGGTAAATAAATTGTAGGTGATGGTGGCAAAATTCGGGTATGGAGAGATAAATGGTTAGGGGACAGCTTTATTACTAATCAAACTAAACAAAACCAAGAGATATTAGTTGGTAATCTTATTAATAAAGCTAATAAAAGATGGGATGTTCAAAAAGTTAAATCTCTTTTTGCTCCTAATCTAGCTATGCAAGTGCTACAAGTCCCTATAAGCTATGCTAGTGCAAAAGATAGATTTGTTTGGCCGCACTCATCTGATCAGAATTATACGGTCAAATTTGGATATTATATAGCAAAACATATGCACAGCAGAGTCGCAGATAGGCCGTCTACATCACTTGAACTAGATCAAGATATTTGGAGTTACATATGGGAATTACATGTCCCTCAGAAAATTAAGTTGTTCCTCTTAAGGTGCTATCACAATGCGATCTTAGTTAGAGATAATCTTTTCAAGAGGAATATCATCAATTCAGTGCTTTGTCCTCTCTATTATCAAGATTGAGAAATGATTGAACATGCCTTGCTATTATGCCTATGGACCTCCCCAATTTGGTATGGATCTTAAGTCCATATTAAGCCATCACCAAATAATGACAAGATTAGACAGCTAGTTAGTCAAGATTTTGGGAGATATTCATAAAGCAAAGGAAAATGCTAAGTTTAGAAGTGGGTTGTTGGTTACCTTGTTTGTAAGCTCTAATACCCTTCAGAAGCCATTAAGTGATCTAAGCTATATCGAGCTAAGGGTTTTAATAAACAACAAATCACTTCTTAAAATCTTTTATATATATTAACTGTTTGTTCAAGTGTTTGTTCTCATTTGCACTAGATCATGACATATGCATGCTAATGAGATTGGAATCATACAAATTTAAAAGTTCGTATATATCTCACATATATAATCCAAAGAAAAGAATTTTTTTCTTACAAGATAGTCTATGATTCTAAAATTTCTCTGACAAGAAAGCATATCAGAAGGATTAGAAGGAAATATCTATGTCATCAGAAGGATACCAAGCCATCAGAAGGATCTCGAGCACATTAGAAGGATGATCTGTACAGAAGGCTTTGACCAAAAGGGTGGTTTTCAGAAAAATGATCTTCATGAAGTACCTCACTCTCAAAGCTTGCTCTACATGATTCATAGATCGTTCTCAAAGATCAAACTTGAAATGATAAGATCCAAAAGAGTCACTGACAATTTTGAAAAGCTAGTGGACCTAAACTGCTAGTTTTCTTCTCTAGTGATGTACTTGCTTGTTGAGAAAGAAAGCAACCTACTTCTCTCTCAAGTCTTAGACTAATAGATTAAAAAGCTCTAAGCTCAATGTCTGAAGTCTCAACAGCTAGATTTTGAAGTCTATATATAAACCTAGAAGATGATAAAGAAGATGTTGGAACTCTACATATTTGAATATTATCAAGCTTTCATCTTTCTCAACCTTTTGAACTTCTAGAAAATTACTTGTTGTAACTTCTCATGAAGAAAATCTTCTCATTTACTTTGTAATAGCCAATATCTTGTCAATGTGATTATTGAGAAGTCATTACACACTGAACTTGATTATTTCATACACCTTTGAGTGATTTCATGTGAGTGTTGTTCAAACACAAACCATTCAAACTTATCATTGTAACCTGACCCAGTAATGGTCATTGTAAGTTTGGAGAGACTAGGATAAAATGCTACTCGTTTGTTAGCTTGGAGAGGCTTTGTAAAAACTACTCGATTGTAAGCTTGGAAAAGCTTAGACAAAGAATACTCGAGTTTATAAAATCTCAACTAATTTGTTGGAAACTGGATGTGAGCGAGTGGTTTGATCGAACAAGTATAAAAACTTATTTGTGTGATCTTCTATCATTTTCACTCTTTATAGTTTTCATATCATGTGTATTATTCTGTACGCTTATTTTATTCACTGCCTAACAAAGTTATTGTGAAAACAATAACTTCTATTTGTAACTCTAAACGCTTACTCATTCTAAGTCTAAAGACTTGAGAAGGTTTGTTTAAAGTTTCAGGATTAAAAGGTTTTTAAGAAATACGATTCAATCCCCCCTTCGTGTGTTACTTCCACCTTCATTGTTATGGTTAATTTATAAGACTAGGGACAAATTTATCTTTGACCACAGCACTCCTCAACCAATTGCGATTCTTAATCAAGCCTTGATGCTAGCTGGCGAATATGCATTAGTTGTCTCAACGGGTAATCAAAGGCAAGGAATCTCTTGTTTAGTAACACCAGTGAAGCGATTAAATGATTAAAGAATTAGATTGATGAATTTCACTACTTATGAAATGTTAGGAAGTCTACAAAACCTACTTTTGAAATTGTTGGAGAATGCACATGTGTTTAAGAAGCAAGTTCTTTTTTTTTTTTTTTGTCCAAGGGTGGGGGCGGAGAGAGACATGGGAGCTCTAATCCCTAGGAGTTGAACAAGCTCCCTTAGGATCTCGGTGCACTGTAGCTAAGGCACCTCTGCCTTATACCATCTAAGCTAGGCCTTGTGTGCAGAAATAAGTTCCACATTAAATAAGTTGAAGGAAAAAAAAAGGGTTTATAAGATGTGAATTGAGTCCAATAGAAATAATTGAGCCCAATAATTGAGTCCAACACTTCTAATGCCGACTCTAATATAAAAGCCCAAATCATTTAAGTCAAACCATCTAAATGTCCAACAGAAATAGGTGAATCTATTTTGTATTTCAGCGTAGTTGTATGCAAATTATTTTCTAAGTTAGATTTCCCAGGTCTACAAAGAAAAGTAGGATCTCAAAAAAGCTGCCCAGGTACAGCGTACAGGTCACACGATCCTTCCCTCAATTGATGCCAATAAGACTACGATTTGAAGTTGCTGCCGTTAATGACATTGTTTTAGTCTAATTTTTTTTTTTCTTGTGTTTTTTAAATCCTATCTTTCTTGTTACAGTATTTTTTTCCTTGTGCTAGTTTTATATATGCCATTGAATTTGACATCTTGAGCAAGACTCCAGTGAAGCAACATTGTCAGTATACTAATCTTGCAACAGTGAATAGATAAAACTGTAATTTGGATTTACTTTACAATCCTTGTTCAGTTTGGGCCAGAGCATATGGTAACCAAGATGTCGTTTTATAACATTTACAAAAAATGAGAACACTGCATTTATACTACGCAAAAATTTTCACTCTTTCCTTATTCATCCTTGTGCATAGCTACTTTGTTGGTTTGCCACCATCATACTGTAAAATCAAGAATGCACGTATATCTTCTAATGATGTTCCTCAAATAATACTATAGGAAAACCAGTCTTTTCAGCAGTTGATTCCACATAGCTTGGTATCAGGTCCCTTAGTCTTGAGGACGAATGGATCAATTCTCACCCACAGCAAGGAGAAAATAGAAGCCAGTAGCACAGACCATATCACAACAATGGTGGGTGTGCGGTTTTGCCGACCCATCAAACCTTTGAGGAATGGATACAGATGGACAATCACCCAGAAGGAAAAGAAAAGCTTCCCAAAAAGAGGCCCCCAGGATTGATAACCATTGTTTATGGCATCTGAGATTCCAGCAACAACCCCAACAATGTTGATGATTAAGATAGTGGTTGGAGGAATTAGGAGAGTAGTCCACTTGAAGGTGTATAATTCTCCAAACTCCTCATCATCTGCTGCCTTGGATGTAACAGTGAAGTTGGTGTCAATTCCAGCCAAAACCTTCAGAAGGCCTTGCACAACAGCAAAGAGGTGTGCTGATACACCACCAATGACCCAGAATTGCTCATTTCTCCACCATTCCTCAATGCTCACTCCACTCCATTTCAATTCAAGGATACCAGTTGCAATGATTGAAGAGAAGAGAGCAACGAAGTACAAACCGGCAAAAGTGCTTATCTGAAATCAGCAACCCAAAATTAGCAATATGAGCAAAGAGGCTTGGCATGCATTCTATAAGCACCCTGAATCAGGATTGAAGGACATGGTATATTTTGCTATAAAGGATTAACGGATTAAAAGGTTAAGTCCCAGACCTACTACATAAGAAAGATGATTAGCATTCACTTCATCTCTTGTGATTTTGAATGTTATTATCGAAAAGTGGCATATTAGAATTTCATAATCACATAACTCACTACCTAACAGGAAGGGAATATAATATAATTATTACCGGTGGCATGATGAATTTGTCAGTGAGTAAGCAAATTGCAGGAAGAATACAGTAGGCAACTAGAGGAATGGAGGTGAATGGGTAGACAGTTGTGTTGGCATAGGCAAATCGCTCAAGCCACTTTAGCTTCCCCTCCTTGAAGCCATACCATAGAGGGCAATGATGACTGAAGAAGATCTCAATGGATCCAAGCGCCCATCGAAGAACCTGGTTGAGTCGATCGGACAAGTTGATAGGTGCAGTACCCTTGAATGCATCTCTCTCTGGCATACAGTATATGGACCTCCAACCACGGCAGTGCATCTTAAAACCTGTTAGAATATCCTCTGTGATAGATCCATAGATCCAACCAAGCTGCACATTTGCATAGCAAAAGCATAGATGAATTAACTGTCCTAAATAGAACAAATAAGATATATCAAGGAGTCCTAAGGCATGTGTGGTTTGGTTTACCTCAAGTCCCCATTCAGTTTTATCTTCATAGCCGCAGCTGATTACATGAATGGCTTCTTTAAGCAAAGCTGCAGGACTTGAGGAAGGAGGCACACCACCCTCTTCCATCAATGTTGAAGTCACAAAAATTGAAGACTGCCCAAATTTCTTCTCAAAATTCATCTGGGACATCAGCTGCTCTTTGTCATCATCCATTCCTATTTAGACAAGTGGCAGAAGGGTTAGAATAGGTGAAAAAGGGAATCAATTTGGATGTAAGTTCATGCCAAGAAAAGGCTAATTATTTAGAAAAAGAACAAATTGAGAACCTTTTAGGCTTGCAGCCCCTCCATTTGCGTCACTCTTTGCATGCTTATGCTTCCTGCGGCTTCCGAAACATGGGCAGCAGTCACAGCTCACCATTTTCGGACGCTTGGGACCCTTTGGAGGATTATAGCCATACAAAGCTTGCCTCCTGAAAACACAACCTGTGCCAACATATACTGGACCCTGAATTCCATCTAGACCCTTCATGTTAATCTGCAGAAAGGCACAAGGAAGAGGAAGTAACCAAAATATTCTGCTTATGAAACCAAAAGAAAATCAAGTGTATTCAAAAGGTCATGCTAATGCCAAGTTTCTTGCAGTGACTTACATCGAAGAAAACTGTGTTTCTGTTGGCATATCGGTCATGTCTGTCAATGCCATCGAATCTCTGAGGAAACTGGACATAGCATACCTTCTTCCCGGTTTGCGGATCCATCAAGAAGCACATGGCTTCTCGGACAGCCTTGCTGTTATTGACATAATGGTCACAATCCAAGTTCAGCATGAAAGGAGCATTTGTTAGCACAGCAGAGACCCGGACCTGGAAATTATAGCAATTATTAGCATATTCAAATAACCGTGACTCATAAAGATGATGCAAGTAACAATAGCTGCTAAAAAAATTCTACCAGAGCATTCATTGCACCGGCTTTCTTGTGATGTTGAAAACCAGGCCTCTTCTCACGGGAAACATAAACAAGGCGAGGAAGCTGGTTTCCTTCAGTGTCAAGGCCTCCACTGTTACCAAGAAAGACTTGAATCATACCCGGATGATCCTTAGTGTTGTTCCCAGGCCATGGTGTGCCATCCTGCATGATCCACCCTCCTGGGGGAACTTTCTGTGCTTTTGCAACAAGGGCATTAATCCTAACCTTGAACTCTTCATATTCTCTCTGTCAAGCACCCAACTAACAGTGAATCCATGTTCCAAATTGATATCAAAATTTCAGATATCTAAACATTGTGGTAGACTTAACACAAACCTTCATAGCTCGACGCTCCTTAACAAAGGTGGGTTGGACTTTGTCCTTTAGGTAGTCAATCTTCTCAGAGAAATACATCTCAGGTGCTCTAGGTTCTATGGTAAATTTCTTACAGAATGGTACCCATTTCCTAGCAAACTCTGCAGTTTCTGACAGGGCTTCAAATGTACACATTGAAGCTCCATCATCCGAAATGTAGCATGATATCTTATCAACTGGGTAATCCATGGCCAAGATTGAAAGAATAGTGTTTGCTGTAACCAGAGGAGGTTCCTTCATGGGATCCACAGTACTAACAAAGACATCCACAGGTGCAAGCATATTGGGTTCACCTTCACGCTCATACCTGAAAAAACAACATTTTGGCTAGCAATAAAAGTTTAAACTTTGGGATCTCAACAGTATCAGCAAAATGACACTATAAACCAATATTATAAACTTTTTCACACCCAATTACATAAACCCAATGGGAGCATCCCTGATTGGCCTCCCTTGGCATAAGTAAGAAGCTTATCGAAAATGAGATGAATATTGCATAAGGGAGTTCTCCCTTTAATATGGATTTTGAAGAGTTTAAGGATGTTAGCCGAAAGCTTTAATATGCATATAGACTTGTTTAACATTCCTTAATAAATCTGTTCTCAGGGTGCAAAATTAGAATAAAGAATGTTTTTCCCTTGTGCTTTGTCTCCTAATTACTCTAGCTATCGAATTAATCCTTCAACATGAAGGAACTATGCCAAATGAAACCTTTACCTGATGGAAAGGCGATCAAGGTAGGTCTCTCGATCAATGGGAAACCATTTGGGAAACTGATCAAGAATCCAAGAGAATGCAAACCAGATTTCACATATAATAGAGGTTAGCCAGAGCCCCAGTGCATCATGCACTGGGTTCAAAATTCTGTACCGGAGGAAGAAAGCAAGAATAACAAGCCGTGCCACAATCACCATCCTGTATGGATTGATTTTGCTGGAAGCTATTGGTACTTTCCTTGACAGTGGCTGCCTCGCTTCATCTAACCTGCACCAATTTATATTTACAGCATAACAAAAATATCACTAGAGGGCTATAATTTCATTATAGCCAACTATGAAGAACTGCATGACAATTTCCTAATTACGGTGCTGGATGCATACATGGCTGCATCTAGATCTTCATCGGGTTCGGCCCCAAATTTCCTTGCTGCAATTTCCAGTCATCCATTCTGTCTTTCCATCCATCCTCTTTCTTTTCATCCCATCTTGCACTTCCTGCATTGATCATACCGTGCCACACATTGTAAATAAAGCTCACCACATTGAAATAGACTAAGAAAAACATATCAAGGTTGTATTCAAGTTCCAAAACTTTCAACTGATGAAAGAGGGATGGCAAATTCTTTCAATCACTCTCATCAAATCTCAAGATCACAAATTAAACTAGCCTACATCTTACCAGGTTCAGACACTGGATATGGATGCACTCGTTTATGCAGTGAGGTAGATAATATCTGCTCCCCGTAACCATGAGCTACTGTCATTGGTAACTCCCCACTTACCTGCATGCATGCATGAAAATTGTTTAGTTCTGCTGAGTATAATAAGTTAATAACAAACAAGTTCTTGAGGGTAAAAGCAGGCCTGAAAGTGGTGCAAATCTTACAGGTCGAGAACGACCACTAGCAATAACACCTGGGAATTGGGCATTCCCATCATCTTCAGGACCTCTTCCATAGCTCATCTTCCCATGAAGCATGGCTTCTGCAGCATGGCCATGCTTGTTCTTTTCATCATCAATGTTAAATTCGTGCTCAATGTCATCCACATCCTCCTCATCTTCATCTCCCTCCACCCGCGGGCTCCCTTAAAACAATTAGACATTTAAAAAAATTGATCATATCAGTTCCCTCCTTGTTTACCATTTGAATTCAAACCAATTTAACTTGCTAGAAAATTTGAGTTCCAACGCTAGTAAATTGTAAAAGTAAAACTATATCGTAGCTGCATCATAAAGTATATGACTAAAATGGGTGAACATTTATGGAAACTAAATTCATCAAGACCAATGCAACTGCATGAACCTTCTAAAAAACATGGCTATGATATATGCTTAATCATACCTTTGAGACGCTTGTATCTGGTCTTGCACTGTGGACAAAGCTGGCTCCCTTCTCTCCTTTCATACTCATAACATGGCCGGCACACCGGAAAGCCACACTCATTACAGGCCACAAACAAGTCTCCATCCACCGTGAGTCCCACGCCATCGCCACAAATCTCACAGACTTGGCCATCCAAGTTCTTCAAAGGCTTGGGCTGCACAAAAACCACACACCATTAGTACATATCAATCAGCATGTTAGATGAAAACGTACCAACACTTTGTCTGCGTTTTTTTTCTGTTATAGTAGCTTTCATGGTTGCTACATTACCTCTTCATGGCCATGAATGACCACGAGCTCGTTGCGGTTGTGAGATCCAGCGACCAGTCCAGCGCTGGCTTCCATGTCTTGGTGGTGACTTGATGAATGGGACAATGGGGTGTGATCAGAATCAGACACAACACAAGGGTGTGGTGTGTGGTGTTGAGGTTGAGATCATCAAAGGTTTGTGTTTTATGAAGGAAGATTGGTGCTGTTACGGTGCTTGGTGATGTCCTCACCTAATGTGTCCGCATAAGGAGGGGCTAGCTAGCTGGTGTTGGTTGCAGAGTCACCATTGCCTTAAAGCTAAGCCAAGCTTCGTCTATTTTTCAACCACCATGGTCTTTGAAGACTTCTCCAACAGCTACGTTGGTGTAAATCTTGCGCTTCCTTCCTTAATATATATATATATTTTTTTTCCTTTTCAATCTTCCAAGAATTAACTAGGTTCCAAAAAGTGGCCTGTGTATAATATATTTCCCTGGTTGAACTCTTTTTAAATTTATTTTGCATACTGTTGTTGGTTGTTCATAAATCATATTACAACCTTAATTACTAGTGGGTATGATGTGATAAAGAGCCAAATCAGCCTAATATTGAAAGCTAGACCGATGTGAAAGGATGGTTTATAAGTATCAATCAAATTAAGTTTCTGCACTGAGGTTCGGTTAGTTATGGAAAAAGTTATCTGGAGGATTTAAGCAAACTGACCAAACGAAAATAATTAAAGGTGGAGGTCAACAAGTTAACTATAGAAATGAAAAGAAGGCACTGCAGATAGTCATAAAACATTGTTTTCCGACAATTCTTGGTCATTAATATACTATTATAGCCAAACGCTTTTTCTTGACATTGGATGAAGGACATTCATATTTATCTCATGCAAATGTGATATATAAGTATGTCCTGTGAAAAAGATGCTCGAAGATTAAAAGTTGAATCTCACAAGGCCATGTATATAAGAGGGTTTTTTTTTTTTTTTTTTTTTTTGGGTTCATAGCCTTAGACACTCAAATCGAATAGTGATTCGTATACAAATATGTGCAAATTTCAGATATTTAAATGTTGAATATGATATTAATTAATAAATATCTTTTACTAAAAGTAATATATCAATTCATCATATCCAATATTTATTTGAACTATAATCATCATATATTGATTTTGACATCTAAATCACTATGTTCAAATGATGAAATTGGGTAAATAAATAGTTAAGGCGATCTTGGACTAGGTGGTTAAGGCACATACATTAATTACTTAAGTTAGAACTTTAGGCCATCACTTAGAAAATTTAATTAATTATTGTCTTAAGTTCACTTGGTCGATATGAAGGTTTACTCTTGAGATTGCTTGATAAAATTGATTTCATTATTTATTCTGTTTTTCCCATACTTTTTTTTGTTTTTTTTAGTGATATTAATTCTCTTCAGACATATATTAAAGTTGAGGAGGGATCCATTGTTGCTAACGTATGATTTATTATATTTACACCTTTAATAATTTTTTATAGAATATAATTTTTATCAATTTAACAGTTGAATTTTAACTATATATCATTTGAGCCAAATTTTAAAAAAATTAGATATTTGTAAGAATGTTATCAAATAGTTCTTTTTATATATATTTAAGAAATATTTATTATATTAATTTAGATGTATATAAAAAGTGTAATAAAGATTTTGAATTTATGTAAAATTTTATAAACATGATCTATAGCATATGAATTTTCAATCCGACGAATAGTTTTGAAAAAAGTTTCTTAATAAAAAATTATTTAATAATATAGCAAATGAGTTTAATTTATATTTATATAAGTTGATACTCTCCTATTAAAGTTACCCTTCTCTTAAGTGCTTTACCACATTCAAATTATGTTGTGAAAACCCCTATTGTAGGTAAGCTAAAATTGATTTACGAAAATTAATATATCACATAAAAAATAGCAATAAAAACAATATCACGTTGATATTGAAATTACTTTTTTTTCTTTAATCCAAAAGTTGAGTGATTATTAAAACACAATTCTAAAGCCAACACCAATATACAGCGTCTGATTTAGACTACGGCAAACTTTAAATAATTACAATTGATTATCTTTTACTTTAAAGAAAGATTATTTAGGTCCAAAGGAAAAGTAATACTTATTTAAAATGCTTACTAGGAACTGTACTTTAATAACTTACTTATCTTACGTTTTGTCATCTTGATCATGATCTTATCCTATTTTATATTATTAGGTAAATTATATTGACCTTTTGACATAACACGATATTATATATAACATGTCTTAATTTGCCATATTTATACTCACATATTTCACAATGGTATTTAACGTAATTTTATAGAAATACTTAATGTCATATTCTATAAAATATAAAGATATCAAATATAATATTATTTAAATCTCTAAAGAAATTAGTGTATATTTACACAAATGATAGATATTGTGTGTAATGTCTTGTATCCTCAAGAGATGGCCTGTAATTTACCTTTTTATATTTAGGTTGAATGTTTGTCCTCTTCCAATACAGGCAATTGTACATTATTTGAACATGCTCAGCCAATGTTTTAGTGCGAGAAGCATCCGTAAGCTACCAATAAAAACAACCTACTAATTGGACCCATCTTGTAATTTTCACCTTCCCCTTTTTCAATAATAGCAAAGCTCAGGCAGAAAGTATGTTATAATATCTATCAATTATTGTATAAATTACTGATATTAGAAAGTACGCGGGCAGCATGGATTTAGTCCATCCAATGTCCGCCATCTCTCGCAGAAAGTATTATAATATAATATATATCAATTATTAGATAAATAACTTATATTTTATAAAAAATAAATATGTTTACAGATTAAAGTAAAAAAATAACCTATTACTATTACAAAAGAGTTTTTTTTTTTATTTGATTCCAACTTTTACTTCTCTTAAAATACTATTATTATTATTCATTTAAAAATATCAAATAATTAACAAAAGAATAAAATAGTAAATATATCTCATTAATGATTTAAAAATTAAAAAATAAACAAGATAAAATAAAAATTCTTTTCAATAATTACATATTTCAAGGATTCAAAATTAACAATAAGTATTTAAGTAACTTATTATTATTATCTTTAAATAATTATTATTTTGACAATATAATTATAATTTATTAAAAAATGTTGACTTTTATACTTTATATTAACAAAATAAAATATATGGAAACCAAATTAATAATTGCTTAATGACCTTCAATTTCATACCAATAATATAATACTATTATAAAATATTTTATTCAATCACTTTATCATGTACTAGAAAATCATTAAACTTATAAAAATATATTGTACTCTCTAAATGTTTTTTCCTGTAAAAATAAATTGAAATTGACCTCCATAAACTTTAACCACAAGGGAATTATGTGAAAAGAGTCTTAATCAAGTAATAGAAAAACTTTATTTTGGTAACAATATTGTAACATGATGCGTAACATATTTTTATTTCATTTTTTTTTAGCTCTAGATATTGCTGTGGGGCGTGAAATAAAACTCTCAAACACTATCTCAAATAGGAGTTTACTTCAATCAAGTAAAATATAATTTACGTTTAAAATAATTTGACTTTTTAAGTAATTACTAGTATAATTAGTTTTTTCAATAATATAATAGTGTATACAAAAATAATACATCAACTGTAAATCAAATTAAGTACAAAAATATATAGAAAATATCTCATTAATTTTGTGTTTTGCGTGTTTGTAATAGAGTGGATGACATTATTTACGTCAAAATTCCGCGCGGTGGCCACATGTCTAATTGTGGCTGCAAACTCATGGCAATGTTTAGTGCATGGAGTGTACAGAGAGTGTCAGATTGACCTCGAATTTATCGGATCCTTCTTGAAATAATCACAAAATATTATATAAGCAATGCTATCCGAAAACAAAAATTGTTATTAGATAAAATAAAATAGTATGACCTATTTATACTTCAAAAATCAACTAATATTTTACTTTATTTTAACAATTAAATTTTAATAAAATTTTTTATTCTCTAATATAGTTCTAAATAAAATTAATATATAATAGGCACATATAGGTAATTATCCACCAAATACAAGTCAAGCTCTACTTATAGTCGAATTTTATTTTATTTTTTTGTCTAAATAACTAACATTTAATATTTACCAGACTTCTCCTTATTTGACTTAGTGAAAAATCTGTTTAATACAGGGATAAAGTTTTTTATCATTAATTTTTTTTATTCTCAATTTAAATTTAAAATCTTATTTAAAAAAAATAAATATTAAATTATTTGAACAAATAAATTCATTTTTAACATACCTACACTCGCCTTATTACAAAGAAAACGACATTAAAAATGCAACTTTTATGCAGATGCACCATTTTTTCTGCACAAATTCACATGTGCAACAGTATCTTGCATGTTATTTGTGTTTTCTAATACCAATGAGGTCTTCTGGTACAATGATATTTCAGAGTTAGCTAAATCCTATTGTATAAGAAGTGCACCGACATCTCTAAAGATTTGGACATAATAACGGAAGGTTAGGAACGAAAATTACACAAACCCATCCCAACTTCGATAGGTGCACTCATCAAGAAAAGGGTTTCACGTCATAGCTATAAAACTGCTCTAAATTTGACTGGCCCATGCTAAACTCATGTGAAATTACATAGTTATCGAACCCACCGAAAAACAACAAAAAAGAAGAATACATTAGCATTATTTTAGGAAAAAGAATATATATAGAATCTTCTTTCCGAAGATTCCATTCTACGCAAGTTCAAAACATGTCAGCAATCTTCGAATATAAGCACTTAAAAACCAAGATATCTTCAAATCGTTTGGTACATAAGTTGCAGCTTCTACATCTCGCGATAGAGTAGCCACTCCGACTCCGAGACCAGGATATATAGCATTAATCAGCCCCCTGAACAGGTAAGCGTGTTCAAGTTACCCCATCAAGCACGCACATTCACCATAATTAATTGATGGTTTTCCCTGCCAATTCGTATGTTGCTAGGACAGTAT
Organism: Pterocarpus macrocarpus; assembly: GCA_031439585.1. Classification (NCBI taxonomy): domain Eukaryota; kingdom Viridiplantae; phylum Streptophyta; class Magnoliopsida; order Fabales; family Fabaceae; genus Pterocarpus; species Pterocarpus macrocarpus. Next base: position 31,998,315 of record CM062522.1, on the reverse strand, counting down.
CCTCCTTTAATTTTGAAGTTATGGAGCCTCGCATCAGTCACTGACTCGCCAACTTTACGTGGATAGGATTGCAATAGGAGTGGATATTAGTGTCAACTTCAACCATTCAATGATAATGAACTTAGATTAAAGATTGATTAATGATTAGGCTAGTGGGATTCCTATATTCGTTGAAGATACTATCACTTAGGAAATTATGCGTACGCTCTACAACGCCTAGAAATCAAATCACAACCTTGATGAATAGGTTATTACCGAAAATCTATTCTACCATTAGAAACTTGCATGAAAGTCTTCAGCCATGCTTGGACACCAGCGGAGATTTCATCTGCTGCTGACTTTCCTTTGGTAGTTGTTCTTGAGATATGTGTAGAGGCTTTGTTTGGAACCATAACTATGAAGGTGTTCCCGTCACGGAAGCTTTTAGTCTTCTCTGTTGCAAGCTGCAATTAAATCAAGTGTGATTTGAATAAAAAATTCAAATAGTTCATAGGATGATCCCTTGATTCGAATTCCAGTCTGCAACTGTAATTGCGGCCACAACATTGTGGCTACGATGCCCCTCTCGATCACATTGCAGCGGCCCACAATTTTTCACATCACGACGCAATCGCAACTGCGACGGTAATCACAATTTAAAACCATGGGATAATCAGAATGCAAATTGTCATATCGTCAAGTTTTCCAATGCTTAATAACTATGATTGGGCTCAATCATAATAAGGCGAAGTGGAATCAGATACCTCCCCAACGACACTCTAGAAACGTTTAATAAGATCCATAGCAATATTCCTAAATTCATTTTCTCGGCCCTTAACCTACATTAATTGATCCAAAACATCTCCACACTAGTGTGTAAAAGAATTCATTAAATTGTTTAATCTTGATGCACTGACAATTTTATTTAATTATATCCCTTTATTTGCACAATTATTTAAATAGTGAGTGTGAAAATTAACTACTCTTACTAATATAAGAATATGTAATTGGATATCTGTGTAAAAGTTTTTTATATTAATAGTATATTAAATTTTAAATTCTTAACCAAATTATTTAATAAATTATTTAAAAAAATTCACAGAATATTAAAAAAAATTAGTTAAAAGTATAATACTATAGAAGTCAAGAAAAATCTTTTAATAATAGTAAAACACATTGTTGATATAACACACGAATTATGAGGATCGTTTGAATAAAAACATTAAATTTACCTAAGATATTTAGATTAAGTCATAGGAAATTGAGGCGCGTTCTATTGTGCACCGGGCTAACTATAGTGCACCACACACTAGATGATCTAATGGTTGAGATATGTGGTGTATTGATACACAAATCCTCATTGGATACATGTTAAATCCCCCCAAAAACTAATTCCACATCTTCTTTCCCTCAATCCAGTGCATTACGTCATCGCCACTGTCAGGAGAGAAAGAAGACTTGGCTGGCCATAGGGAGCGCCGCCATCATCGACTCGGCGACTGACGATGTGACAGCGGCGATGTGAGGGATGAGGTGGAGGGCAGGGAACGAAGAGTAAGGCACGGTGGAGGAAGGCTACATGATGGTCGGCATTTGTGGTTCAAGGCTATGGGTGGCAAAGGGTGAGACGATGATGGTGATGGTGTTCCTAGTTAGTGGTGGCGCTAAGGAGGGTGGTGGTTTCCAGTGGCCCTTTTTGAGTGGTTCTAGTTTGGGCAACAAATGGTGGCGTGGTTGGTAGGGAAGGCAATGGTGGTGGACGGAGGTCAAGGCTATGGGTGTGAAGGGCAAGATAACGATGGTGGCTCGGGGTGGAGGTGAGACGACGTTGGATGGTGGTGGTTCTGTTTCTTTTCTTCTATGGAAAACACATGGAGAAGAGAGAAAGAGAGTTAATGGAAAAACATTATGGTGCAAAGGTGGTGGTTGGTTGTATATATGCATCATCCTTACCATCAAATTCGCCTAGTGTGTGGTGCACCATAGTTAGCCCGGTGCACCACCAAATGCGCCTAGGAATTGATTATATAGAATAAATAACAAAAAGATATTTCATTTTGATTATGTGTATTTTATTAACTGTATTTATGTTTTGGCAATAACTTCATTCTAAATGCATATGAGAAACTTAAAGTAAAAAGCGATTATTAAAAACCAATTAACAAATAAAATTATCAATTATATAGTATAATATAATCATATTATTAAACTTCTATTGTTGAAGAAAAATATATTAACTGATATTGGTAAATCCTAATTATCATTTATCAATTTAAATAGAGTATTATAATCAAATTTCAGTTTTTGCCTATTGTTGTTTGTTACCTAAATGACAATAATACCTAGTCGAACGTTATGGTTAAAAATTGAAAATAATATACAAATTAATAACAACGAATTAAGTATTATACATAAAACGCATTGGGTGTGAATGCAGCAGTAACTCAGTTAATGTTGTCATTCATTTATTAAAACCAATTGAAAGATATTTGAACAAAAAAAAAACACTCTTAAAACATATAAAAGAGTAGAAAATTATGTTAATTGAACATGTAGAACAGAAGTCTCATAGAGAGCATAGTTTTTTTTTTGGGGTGCATCATAAAGACCATAGTTGTAGATGAAAGAAAAAGAAGTTCAAATTAAACTTAAATTATAAGATAGCCAAAATGAAATGAAAACTAAACAATAGGTCATGTAATAGGATATCAGAATTTTTCACACACACACACGCACACACACGCAAATTAATAAAAAAAAAAAGAATTTTTCACACAAAACTAAAGGATCCACTATAAAAAATGAAGCAAAAAACAGGGTTTTTAAAGGAAAATGCAGTGGCTCACAACCCCCGTCTTTTCCTATAACGACGCTTCATAAACTCACCGCCTTATATGTCGCCATTAGGGAAAAATGGCAGTTTTTAAATAATTGCCGTTATTCCACATACATTTTAAAATTAATGGTGGCTATTTGTATTGGATAAAACGACTGTTTAACTATCCTAACTTCAACTGTATAATGTAGAATCTAGTAAATACGAATGTTACGTTGCTTTTTTCCAAAATATAAATGAAGTTATGGCGATTTAACTGCCTTAATGTTGTTTCTTTTTTTTTTTTTTATAGATCCAATTTTGGTATTTTCTGGTTGGTTACAAAGAATAATTTAATCTCTAATTCACCTTAAACCTACCACAATAGTTATCCCAATCCTATTAGGAAAGCTTACATAAATAGCAACATCATTAAGAAATCACATCCAATAGGATAAAAATTCATTAATCTCATTTAGAATTAGGAAATTTGATGCACAATTATCTAAATGTCATTAAGTAATATTTAATATTTAAATCCAAACATCATATGTATCATAACAACTTGAAGGATAAATCTAAATCTTAACATTGTAACTAAAATCAAGTTCATGTTTGACTGCACAATTTCCTTGATTGCTACCACTAGATGATCTCCTTGCATTCATAGGTGACTCTGGTTCACTTCCTATATCTCCAGGCTACAAATATTAATAGAATAAAGTTAGAATCAATAAGGCACAATTCTATTGAGTAACAAGGGAACTTATAAAATAATCACACAAGTAACCAAAAGGTAATATCAGAGAAGGATAAAGATATGGTTGCAACACACATAGCGGAATATAACATATAACATGAAATGTCAACGATAACATAAGTTAGTTCAATGAAAAGTCCCTAACACAAAAATGTTGACTATATCAATGTTATTATTACTCATCTTATTGACTTATTTTAAGCAACATGCACCAGCAAAAATAAATAATATAAGTAAGAAGTTCCCTAATACAAAGTAACCAAAATTTAAAGGCCACCAATCAAAATATTCAAGGGCAACATGTGGCATATGATCCACACAAGGACAAAACAAACTTTAGAAAGATATCGAAAAGAGCTTAAGTGGCTAGAGGATTATATGCACTAGGAGAAACTAAGGGAAGGCAATGTGTATTGTGAGTCTTCTATCTCTTCTCCTTACTGAACCCCTCTGTCTATACCTCTTTGAACTTCTAATTTTTTATTTGTTCTGATTCTTCTTCCTATTACTTGAATCAGGTGATTTCAATTAGAACCCCCTTGAAGCATCAATGTCCCTCAACTGATCTACATAATTTTGCACTCCAACTAGTTGTAGAAATTTAGTTGCTCGTTGTCACAAAACCTTATACTAATTTTCTTTCTTTTATATCAAATAGTTACCATACTAGTATTTATGCTTGTTGATAAACTCATCAAACCAGATTACTACCTTGTTGATAATTTTCACATACTCAAATCATTTTCTTCCCTGTGGTTATATTACCCATATCATTCCAATTTCCTTAAAACATGAAGTTATGAACTTACTAACAATATATCATTTCTCATGTATTTCATTGTCTACAAACTGAAAATGATCTTTGGGAGTTTAGGATGTTAGAGAATAATTTACTTATGATGTCTCTTCATTGAGACCAAGCATGTAATTTATCAAATATATACTCTTAACACACATTGAACCAGCACAAAAAAAAACATTAACCCTGAATGCTCAAAAAAATTCCACAATAGGAAAAAGAAGCACAAACATAAAAAAATATGTTCAAAAGAAACACAAAGATCAAAACAACAAATAAAATTTGGATGCCTAATGTCTTGTTAATTTAGAAAAATTTATTACCTATGAAGAAGTTTGACTAAAGATAGTAGCAAATTCTTCGCAAATCCTCCTTTCTTTCATCTATATGTAGGAAAGAAAAGCATTTTGCAGTTGCCTATGACTTTCTTAGGCTTCTTTCAACTCATTTCTCAAAGATATTGTACAGTATTATCCAACTCAGAAGCAGCTCTACTAGATTCACCCATTGAAGACAAGTGCTTATCATCTAAGTGCCTAGTGGAATGTCTAAAAGCACGAGGGGGGATGGCACCCATGCCCCCATGCACCCATGCTTAAGGATTGAACCCTTCTAGGGTGTTCTTTCCTAAGCACCTTACCAACAGGATCATGAGGTGAGATTTCAAAAGCACTAGCTGAATCTAACGTTAGCTCTCTTGAATTTTCTCCTATATATATAATATTAAAATATCAACAATGCAGTGGCATACATTTCAGTTTCCATCAAATGCAAAAACATATTATGAAAGAGATAAAGAATATGCAACAACTCAAACTCATTGGGTTTAACTTATGCCTATATGCTTAGCCTTAGGATTCACAAAGTTACCATCTTTTTTTTTGTGAGTCATAAGATACATAAGTCCTCAACTTACTCACTATCTTGTCTCCTCAAACCAAAACATCCACAAATTATATAATTACATACTTTATTCCATTTGGTGAAAATATAACAATTAATGTTATTATAAATAAAAATAATCCACCATCTCATGCATTCTTTTAGACAAACTTTTGGCAACACAAGTCCGTGGAATAGTTTGCTTCTTCTTGTTCTCAGTATTTCTCTTACACATTTCCTAAAACAAAGTTATTTGTAATGAAATTTGTTAATATCTTTGTGTAATAGCAAATAAAAAAAGTTAAATACATATTACATTTGTTTTCTCATTCAAATGATAATCAACAAAGGTTGCTCATTGATCTCTTGTAACTTCAGAAAGTACTTTAGACATTATAGTATTCCTGCTCATGGTAGGATTATAAATAGCATTCCACATCTTTCCCCTATTCTCCCTCCACTTCTTGGAGATTGAGAGACTAACAAAATGCTTAGCGATCATCTTAGATGGCTTAAAATAAAATCAAGGCTAAACAATAAATAAGTTTCATTAGTTAAGGAAACTTCTACATAGTTATCCAAGTTGAAAAAAGCATAATTTTACCTCAAATAAAATCACTCCAACAATCCTTAAAATAATCATCAAGCATATTAGACCACTTTGTAAAGCAAATAGGAAGTGCATCAATTTTAATTGCCATCATCCTACATATTCCTGCAAGTAGACTAGCAGCTTCACCATAAGGAGCTAATTGTTCACCAAACTCAACTACTACACATAGTCCGTGCTCTAAGTTTAAGATGTTTGACACTTTTAACTTGAGCATTCTAGTTGCTCCTTCTGCATATGTAGATAGTGACAATCAAAGAAATCACTCACAAATTGAACTACCATCCTCCCACATACTCCTACAAGTAGACTAGTAGCTTCACCATAAGGAGCTAACTGTTCACCAAACTAAATTGCTACACATAATCCTTGCTCTAAGTTTAAGATGTTTGACACTTTTAACTTGAGTGTTATGGTTGCTCCTTTACATATGTAGATAGTGACAACCAAAGAAATCACTTACAAACCGAATGCATATTGTAATAATGATATAGGACTTGTTTGAAATTGTTTTTGTTTTTATGTTTTTCAAAACAGTTTTAAAAAACAAGTTTAAAACCAATTTTAAAAAATAAAAGAACAAAAAAACCTGTTTGGCAACTTTATTCTCAAAATAGTTTTTTAATGATAAAAAACAAAAATTTTGTTTGGATAATTATTTTTAAAAATAAGTTTTAAAAATAGTAAAACAAAAAACTTGTTTGGCAAAAGTTTTTTTAAAAGTAGCAAATAAATATAATATAGATACATTATCATAAATAAAATTTAACATAATATTAAGTTTGATACATAATATTTTTATATAGTTTCAATAATCAAATTCCGAATACAACTTGATGCATTCAAATATTCATAAATCTATTTATTTTTTCTCAATCGGGTGGCAAACACTTTTTTTTTTTTTTAGAAGTAGCAAATCTATAGCTATACGCAAAAAGAATAACACTTTGTAACTCCTTTTTAATCTCTATTAGTTGGATTAAAATTATTTTTTTTTTCAAGTCCATAAACATATTCTCATCAACCAAATGCAAATTTAAAAAGGATAATAAAATTGTAAAAAATAGCTTTTTATTGATGAATATAAGTTATCTTCCTATCAAAACCAATTAAGTGAATATTTCTTTTGATTTTGCTCAATTAATTGGGCAAAATGATCGTAATATAAATACATCCAAGATGGCAAAAGCAAAAAAAAAAAAAAAAATCACACTTTGTAACAAAAGCACATCACACTAATTTAGGCTAAATTCGGTCACACTAAAATAGTAATTAGGAGAAGGATATCACACTATTATTTACTGTCCAAATACATTCAAGAACCTTTTCTACTACACAGAGATGTATTAAATTATAAATACTATCACAAAATGTGTCTTCCATCTCTGTGAAGCATAATATAATGAACCCCAACCTCCTCCCTTAATATGCATGTTTTTACTTTCTCTTCCTCTACAACTTAGTCATGACCAATAACCATGAATTTGGTAATTCACTCAATGTATCTGTAACATATAAGCTTTATCTCAATGAAACAATATCAATCAACAACATAATTATGGCCTGAAATTGGAATTGAACAAAGTAGGATTATCGGTCTAAAATGTCTAAGTAACTGTTGGATCTATCAAATTCACAATGTCAATAGTCAATACCAGATCAATGATGCATTAAAATGAAATAGACACAGCAACATAAGAAAACAAAATGCCATAGTTGTATCCATGTTGCAGTTTACTCTTCTCCATATTTCTATTTTTTTTCTCACTTTGAATTTAAACAATAAAAAGTGACTCTAGCAGCAACCTACACAGAGATGTGTCAATTATCACACACTTAGCCATGATACTTAACAATGGAAGAGAAAATGACAATTATTACAAATTGGAAAGCATGCTTTTCATAGCTCATAAATGCTCCTAAGTGTTAGCAGAAAAATGACAAATAATTATGGGTAATTGGGTAGGGACTAGCGATAGAGAACCAAGCAGAAATAGTCCATAAGTGAGATAATTCAGTTAATTTTCTATCACAAACTGATGCATCTTCTACCCACTTTCAAAAACTGCTTTATATTAGCAAAAATGTTTAAGCAATGTTTGCTATCAAATTGGAGGACGCTATTCAGTAGTCAATTTCACATGAAAAGAATATGTCAAAAACATCATTCATCACAAATTGTTTATGTAGGAAGCACTAAGCTAAGACATTATTACTCAACTGCTAAAGATTCAATGACTAGAAAAATTCATCCTTGGAAATTTGTTAACCACCGTCACTGGTTCACCGTCGCCACCAGAGAGATTCAAAGCATCACCAGTTCCGCTGTCCCGACCTTCTCTTCCTTCGTTGGCCTCGTCGTACGCATCGTCATTGTCAAGGTAGATCCCGCCTTCGTGCATGAAACTGGCGTCGAGGTAGATCCCACCGTCACTTTTACCTACATCAGAGAAGGAGAAGGGAAAGATGAAAAAAAATAAAATAGATCCACAAAAGTTGAATGCCTAAGAACAAGGGAGAGGAAAGGGCCAAAGAGGGAAAGAAATTGGGGCCGTGACGAAGATCAAAGGCAAGAAAGAGTGGGTATGGGTGGCTGGGCGTATAGGGGAAAGGGAAAGAAATTGGGGTCGCGGCAGAGATCGAAGGCAAGAAGAAGAAATGGGTATGGGTGATTGGGGTTGACTTCTTTTTTAGCTGATATGAGATTTGAATAAGGTGCAAAAACAATAAAACAATATAACTACAAAAATGCCACCATCTAAACCACTTATTTTCATAACAGCAAAACAAAAAACATCTCAAAGTTGTTTTCTATTTCTTATTTTTAAAACTTACATTTGTTTTTCAGTTTTTAAAATGAATGTATAAAAAACATGTTGCCAAACAAGTTTTTTTGTTTTTTTATTTTTAAAAACTGAAAATTGTTTTTAAAAATCACTGTCAAACAAGCCCATAGTAACTTCAACACACAAATATAAACTAATTGATAATTAGAATTTATTTGAATACATGTACCTATACCATCTACAATCCAAAAGTACTTTGATTGACATCCTATAATTTTTTTAGTTGATAAGCTTGGAGCTTTGACTTCTACCAAGTTTGCTGGAGAAGCTTTTGAACTAGAAAGCTGTGTATGAGCTCTAATTGGATGTTGCAGTGGAGGCAGAAAAGGCCTCATGTGAAAGGAAGACTGTGTAAGAGCTCTAAGAGATGACTGTGGTTGAGTAGGTACAGTAGGGGTAAAATAGGATGGCTATTATCAAGTAAGAAAAGGAAGATTGAGTTCAATGATATGGGTAGGTTACAATAGTGCCTTTAATGTAGGTTGAGTAGGTATGGAATTCTCTAAATCCAAGTTGAGCATTTTCTTAAATCTCTTGGTTTTTGGCATGGCTACATATTCAATGACAAATGTATTAGTTTACACAAAAGAATCAAATAATATGCTGAAAAGTTCATAACTAAGTTATATAACCATATAAGCAATAATAAACATGCATTTTAAAATTAGAAGTCCAAAGTACGTTAACACATCCCATTGAAAAGTCATTCAATTACATAAAACTATTCAGACATATGCCCTTCATCTTGATACTCATTTCCATTATCAACCCTACTTTCCAATTCATCTGGTGCAGCTTTCCTTGTCAAAGGTATATTTTCATCACTTTCAAAAGAACTACCAAGATCTTGTTCTTGAAAAGGCTCATTTTCATATAACCTTTTATCCTCCTATTTTCCCATATCATACAAGTCTCCAAGCTTTAGATGTATAGCAGTACTCCAACCTTTATTTATTTCATCATCTATGTAATACATCATTTATGCTTATAAAACCTCAATCTATGGATCATGTTCTTCACATTCACCCATATGAATCAATTGAGAAAAATTGATACAAGTGAATTTCCATTAATCTTTCTAGAGGCCTCTATCTCGAGTGGTATTGGCCCATTTACACTTAGATAGTGTTACTCTATATTGACCATATATTAGCTTAATAATATCCTATAACTTCCTATAGTATGGTAGGTTAGCTTCTCTCAGGTTCTGTTAACACTACTTGCCATACAAGCTGTGGATGAAGTTACAAATGCTACACTATTTTGAGTTTTCAACCCTTCTTCTCATTTTTATAGTTCTACATTTGAAGCCATTAATGTTAAAAGCAGTAAATCGTCTGGCTTGTTACATAGATCCTCTAGCTAGAGTTTTCAAAATAGGTGACACTGTTGTCACATGTTTGCAATCTAGACCAAATATATTATTATGTTAGTCACATTTTTACAATTAACACTAATCACTAAAATCCAAACATCTTACCTTTGAGGAAAACATTCAGCAAATTCTTTAGTCACCCTCTTCTTTATATTTGTAGTTGAAACTTTATGACCCCTTGATCACTTCTTAATAAAATCTCTAAATTCACTACATTAAATGACAATAACAAATGTCAATCTTATAAACTATACTAAGAGCCTCTATAAAAAAAATGCTTTACTCAAATCAATCGAATCCCACGCACTTCCCTAATCTAACTCAGGTGTATAGAAGCTATTCTCCAAAATGCCTATTGCTCCAGAACCGCTTGGGGATGCTTGCCACCGCCATAAGAAGAGGTTGAGGAAGATAATGAAAACTCATCTTGAAGGGGTTTGTCTCCATGGCCGATGACGGAGAATAAGGAGGTACTACGAATGTCGGGTGTGCAATATACAGCGGAATCCCATCTAATGGAGCCTTAGGATTGAAGAAAGGACTCAAAATAGAGACTGCTAAGGAACATCTAAAAAATAAGTACAGTTAGATTTGTGCCCGATTCATCAAGTACATGGAGTCTAGGACTTGGTAGTAATGCCCCTACTAGTTAAGAGCCTTATGAAAATTGCCACTAATGCCATTGTCGTCATCTGAGGATGACATGGATACATACAATAAGGATGAGAATTTAAAATTCTTAGTAGGTTCTCCTAAACTACCACATGCTTTGTCATTGTTATCATCTCAACTGCTTCCGTTTATTTCTAGAAAACATGTTTTTAGTAGATATGGGGATAAGAGTTTATTTGATATACTTCTAATATTCTTTATCTAAAGCTGGTTCATTATATTCGTACACTTGAAGTTCGAGCAACAGGTTGTAACAATAATGATAATACTGCAATATGCATATGCAAATGCAGAGATGATGAGCTATACAGGTGCACTTGTCTTCTTATTCGTACTTTAAACTCTCGAAATGAGCACCTGTACTTGATACCCTTGAGATGGTGGATAGCCTTTCTCACTCCTAGATAATAGGCTACTTATCAGGATTGAGATTGTTATTATACGTGATTGTCGAGTTTACTTTCCTCGACTTTCACATAGACTTATTCCTAGTCGGCTTACTTTCCCAACTCAGTTCAAGGGAAGCTAGGTATACATTCCCTAAACTAGCTTTACTTTCTTTGGCCCAAGTAATTCAAAATCATGGTCATCTTGTAAGCTTATGCGTTCATATACTTTCTTAACTCATATCTTTATATGCATTCTTTATTCATAATTGTACATGAAGATGCTTAAGGCACTTGTGCTTATACTACATAACTTATTTCCAAAATATTGCTATTGAAAACTCGATAGTATGATGACTATAATGTGAAAGTTTCCAAAATTTACAATGGCAATTTAACCAACAAGTCAACAAAGAAAATAATTCCAGCACATATAACAAGATTTCAATCACACTTGCAACCATATAAGACATCAACTATTCCAAACCCATCGATTTCAAATGAATAACTATGTTATGGCATGTATATCAATATGGTACTAAACCAACATATATTCTTCAACCCTTCAATTAGATTTAGTCCCACATAGTTTGGAGACCTTTAAGTTAAGTTATGCATAATTTAACAAGTTAGATTGAATTTCCTTAATTTTGTCCAAATTTGTAAGTTATACCAAAATTTCATTTTAAACCCTTTCTATCTTAAATTTTACAAGGATATTGCTCTATTAGTCTATTTTCAAATCTTTTTCATCCCACTAAATTTTGATAAGTATAACTTCAGTTATTTATGTTTGATCTACTATAGCCCTATTTGTGGCATAATCTTGGATACTTAAAAGTGAAAAATCACTAAAAATCCATATTACATCATTTTACCCTAAAATTTTACATACTTATACCCATGTGAAACTCTTTCAAACAAACTAAATTTCACTTAATTTGGCCAAGCAAAACTTAAGTTATATACTCTATATTAGGGTTGCCCTGTATTGGCACTTTTAGAGCATGAGATAAGTTCATAGAATTACTGGGAATAATTTACTAGGAGTTTCGATCTAAAAATTTACAGTATTATTCTCCTACACGTTAGCTTTTTAAAAAAATTGGTTGCACTCAAATTGAAGTTTTATGGGGGAATTATGCCCATTAGAACACATACTACTCAAGTCCATCCCTCTTAGCTCATAGCTTACTTCAAAAATTGATAACTTATTCATCTTAAATCTAATGGACCTCAAATTTCGTGGGTATACTCTTCTATGAGTTAGGTATCAATTAAAATTGGTTCCACCTCAATTGAAGGTTCCTAACTCAAGATATAATTGATAGATTCACTATTGTTCAGGGTTGTCTAGGTTTGCTTATTTCCAGTTATGAGTGTTTTTGAGTTTCTAACTTGTTTTTCTCACCAACTCAAATTTCACTAGTTCTAGTTCATTGAAATAAAACTGTAGTACATCATCTTTAGCCCAAGACATGTGATAAACAATAAAATGAAAACCCTAGCTCATATAGTAACATATCCACATATAGGGAGTTCTAGGAGCCCACCTCACTTTCAAGCTTAAAAACACTTCAAATCTTGTTTCCTTCAACTCAAAAACTCTCTTAGAATCACAAAACAACACTTAACCTCTTCCTTTTCCTTCTTGGCCAAAGCTATATGTTATCCAAGGGGAGATATTTTTGGCTTCTATGTAGGCTAAAAGATGGTGAGCTAGCTTAAAGATTAGATAGCAGTTGAAGAAACAAGAGGAAACCAAGTATTTGGGAGTTTGTATGAACAACAATGGAGGAGGGTTTTAGAGAAAGAGGTTTTGGTGTGAGGGTGAAGAGAGAGAAGAGGATGAATTTAGGGTTTTTGGAGATATTTAACTAGAATTTTTTGTAAAAAGCAAAAAGTGACCAACTTTAATTGTGTGGTCCATATTGCTTTTTAAGATTTTGGCCGTGTGACCCACTCTGGACCACATATAATAGAAATAATCTCCTAATAATTAAACTCTCTCGTATTTTAAGTTCCTATTGGATCAATTTCTTGTATCCCAAGAAACTGTCCATAAATTTTTTACTATGCAATTAAAATTGGTTTAATTATTTTGCAAGTTCCTATAGTTTCACTCAATTTTCAATTAGGTTTCTATAGTTTAAAAATTTGTAATCAAATCCCTAAATTATATAAAATTTTCAATTAGACCCCTGCATGCATTAACCGTGACCAGAACGTTAAAATTAACAAAATATTCCTTGAATATTCCCTAATTTCATCACCCCAACCATCCCTACATGTTACAAGTGCACAATAAATCAACCCCCTCCTCCCCCCAATTGTCACCTATCCTCCTCCCTTCCAACCATCAACAACACCCACAACAACACCTCACAAAGAGATCTCCAAATACAGCAAAACTACCAACTATAACATCCTAGAACCACCCTCAAAATCTCAAAACAACATCTAACCAAAAGCTCACTCTCATAGAAACTCACCCCAGAAGCTTCCCCTTCTTTTTCTAACCAAAACAACATCGACCTATTTTTTTAACCTCCACAACCTTCTTTTTCAACCTCACCATACTTTTTTATTATGGATGGTACCAGATATGCATCAAATCATGCCATTCTAATTTTTTAAAAAAAAAAAATGAAAAGTACTTATAAATCATCAAAAAAGGGAATAATATCAAAAGAGGGAGATTTTACTAAATGTAATCCTCAGATTAAAGGTAAATAACTAATACGAATTGCGTAACGGTGCAAAGGTGTTAACTTTTTTATGTTAAAAATCAAATAAAAAACACAATGAAAAAAACCAAAATGTTGAAACCAGAACCTCCACCTTCTTTTGCGACTACACTCAACATAAGCTTTGATGGGAGACGATTTATGGCACCAGGAGCAAGGGTAGTGGTGGGCGTTTGCCATGGGGTGTTGGTGAGCGATGGTGGGTGTTTGCCGTGACACCAGGAGTAGGAGTGGTAGTGGGCACAACCAAAGGAGAGATGGTGCAAAATTGAAGGCAGATGAGAAAAGGAAGGGGTTGAAGTGGTGTGGAAGTCTTAGCGTTGCTAGAGTTTTGGGGTTATGGGCAGGGAATCTTAGCATGCACCACAAGTTGAGGGTTTATGGTGTACATCATTAAATCTCTACCAATAGATGATGTGGTACATGGTGTGCCATATTTGAGATAATGCATCATAAAACGCGCCCTGCATATTAAATGTTTTTGTAATGGCATATAATTGTATGGACTTAATTACAAATTTTTGTTTAATTGAGGGATCTGATTACAAATTTAAACTATAGGTACCTAATTGAACATTGAGTGAAACTATAGAGAATTGCAGAATAATTAACCGTACAACATCATTACCTTTATTATTCTACATTCCCTCTTTATTTTTAAAATTTGTATTAGTAATTTAGCATGTGACAGTGTTAATTGTACATACCGCTAAATTGGGGCGTTACATTTAGCAAAACTATTTACCAATTTGAAAAACCAATTTAACATGATATAAGAATCAAAGATGTTAAAGTATATAAAAATAAACTAGGCTATAATTAAATAGCATTTGGTATGAAACTAACTTGAAAACTAGTTTATTAGTTTCTCAAATTGTTGAGAAAGGATAAAATAATAGAGAAGGACAAAAAAAAAAGGGGATTACATAAAACTAACTTAAAATTGGTATTTTTAGAGCTAGTTTTAAGTTAAGATTGATTTAGATAAAAACTAATTTAAAAGATTTTATTGGTTATCAAATAAAATCCATCTAAAAACTAATTCCATTATACTTATGTATTTAGTTTTTCCCAAACAATCCCAAAAAGCATGTTTGGTAAAAATTATTTTGGAGGAAATAATCATTTTATTCTTCATAAATTTGTGTTAAGAAACTTTTTGATTATAAGCTTGTCTAAATCCAAAATAATAGGTTTTTTTTTTTTTGGGTTTTCCAAAAGTATCATTTCATTTAATAAATGAAAGACTAATCTCTTAGGGTTACTTGGTAACTTGAAAAGCTATTTTATAGTGTAAAATAGAACTAATTATGTTAAATTGTATAAAAATAAAGTAGTTTCCAATTAAATAATATTTGGTTTGTAGCTAACTTAACAATTAGTGTAATTCGTTTTTAAATAGAAAGGATAAGGCAAAAGAAAAAGAAAGAAGAAATAGGATTCGATAAAGGGTGTGTTTGTTTCACCTTCTTTTTTTTTATTGACAAAAAATAATTTTTTAACTATTTAAAAAAATAACTTTCATAGAAGCTACTTATTTTAGCTTTTATTCAAAAGCTAAAAACAATTTCTTTTAGTTTTTAGTTAAAAAATTGCTTTTCTGTCAAATTAAACTAAACTAAAGTCACCCAAAACCAACTTAAAATTGATTTTTTCATAATTAGTTCTAGAGTGAAATTAGTTTAGATAACAATAAGCTTTAAAAGATTTTATTAATATGAAACAACATTTATTTAGAACTTGACCTATTGCACCTATATATCTGATTTTTCAAGTTTGCTAAATACTTACTAATATGGTACAAAATAGAATTACTTACACTAATATCTATTAAAATGAACTAATTTATTATTAAATCATGTTTGCTTTGAAACTAATATAAAAATTAGTTTAATTAATTTCTCAAATTGTTGAAAAAAGATAGGGCAAATTACACTAATTTTCTTTGAGATTTGGCAAAATTTACTGTAACCCTCCTCGATTTACAAAATATACATTCACCTCCTGAGTTTTAGATAATATTATACCCGTTATCCTTGTATTTCGTAAAATGTAACACTAAACACCCTTATAAATATAATACTGACATCTCTTAACCTCTCCCTAAATGGGAGTCGGTGTAGCTTGGGCAAATATAGAGGGGTCGTGGTGAATTTTATCAAATCTCATGGAAGGTCAGTGTAATTTACCTAAAAAATAAAGTAATAAATAGGAAGAGAAAAATAGGACTAGATAAAATCATTGAAATTAGTTTTTCTAAAATCAATTTGAAGATAAAAATTAATTTCAAAAGATTTTATTAGTTATCAAATAATATCTATTTAAAATCTAATCTCATTATACCTACATATGTGATTTTTCAAAATTACCAAACACCCATCCAAACACTATGTAAAACTTAATTTAAATATATCTTTGATGTTTAAAATTTTTTTTAATGAAGGATTTAATTTATATATATTGTCAATATAAAATTTTTTTACACAGATATCCAATTATGTATTATTATATTAGTAAAAATAATTGACTTAATCACCCACTACTTGAAAGTCTTACAAACACAAATATATAATTAGATGACAGTTTAAAACTCTGTCAATGTAAAACTCTTTCAGTGCATAATAATTAAACTCTTTAATGAAATAATTGTTTAACAGGTGCATATCATATGAGAAGAGTAATTTATTATGAGAGTAAAAAGAGCAATTTTGGGTCATATAATTATATATGAATAGTCAAGATTTAAAATTATTTAAAAGTCATATGATTCATAGAACTTTGTAGGATTGTTTGGTAGATGGAATAAATTTTCATTACTAGGAATAGTGCTATTTTCGGGAATAACTTTTTATAGTATAATATTTTAGGTATATTTGGTATACAAATTGAATTTATGAGAATATTTGATAAATTTTCAAAAATACACTTAATGGAGATGGCAATAAGTGGCCAGCCAGCAGTGGGTGACTTTGGGCGGTGGTAGGGGTATTTTGATTTTTTTCATAATGATAAATATTCCCTTCTAATGGGAATATTATGGGATAGTAATATTTTGAGAGTGATTTTTCTTTATAGAAATGCAATATTTTCGAAAATATTGTTTCAAACCTCCAACCAAACATGAGAATGTTTTCATATTCTCGGACAAAAAAAAAATTTGCCCCCATACCAAACGACACATATATTTTAATCATAATTATTCATATAAAATCCAATAATCAATATTTATTTCTTTTACAATCTTAGTTAACCACTTCTCCCATTTAATTCTCTCCCTAATTTACGATGATATGAAAGATTAATAAGCCATATCTAATTTTTTTTTTTTCAATTTGGGATGCAGAATAGTTTAGACATTGCATACACAAACGCAAGAAGGGTTTTTATTCTCGTAACCCCCCACCGTCTTCACGCCGTGCTTTCACTTTTCTCTCTTCTCTTCTCTTCGCACTCCGCGGAAGAGAGAGAAACACAAGAAACATCTCCAATCTCTGTCTCTTTGTCTCTCTCTCTCTCTCTCTCTCCCTCTCTCTCTGTGGCGTATATTCTGTGAGATTGCCATATTGATATGCAGCAAGGTGATCCAACGGTGCTGAGCTTGAGGCCTGGTGGTGGTCGTGGCGGCGGAAGGCTTCTTGGCCCTCGATTCGACTCCGCTTCTTCTCCTTCTCCCGCCTTCGGTTCCTTCTCTGCTGATCTTCCTCTCTTGCGCCCCCATGCCGCCGCTCCTCCTTCTTTCTCTGTCAAGGTTACCATTTTTTTCCCTTTTTCCTTTTTAAAATATTTTTTTGGATCTGGATTTTCCCCTTAAATTTATGTCCTTTTTATTGATTGCTTGTTACTTTGCTTTCGGGGTATTATTGTTTTTTTCTTTTATGCGACATTGATGGTGTGTTAAGTTTCTTTTTTCTTTTTTTATGGATCTCATTGCTCACGGCAAGCTGTCAACTTGATAAGCTTCAGTTGTTATTTTTTTTTTAATTATTTTGTTTTATTCTGATGTTTGAGTTTTTGAAATAGCTAGTTTCCTTATGCTGTTATTAATTGGCAGTAGAGATTTATGTGAACTTTATCGGTGTAATGCGTAGGTTTGAGTGTGTGGTTGTATTCTAACATGATTTGGCTGGCAACATGTTTGTATCGGGTACCAAAACAGTGAGAGCAAAAACAGGGACTTAGGAGGGGGAAGATAGATATGTATCTCATGGTTACTGTGTTTGTTCACTGTTACTGGCTAGGAGTGAAAGTTAAGACCCTTAGGACAAAGGGAAACCTGAAGTTGTATGTCCTAATTCTTGGCAGGGCCACTCCGTATGTGTACCTGCTGTAAATATGGACAAAAAGCAACATTTGGGCTTTACGTGGGCTTGACTAAGTTTCAGATTACCCTGAAAGGACCCAAATACATTTTTGACCATTTTGGGACTTTGGTGGAAGCAGCAACTTGTTTTATGTTGTCCTAGAATCTGATATAATTGTCTTAGTACACTGGTCTATGTATGGTTTTGTTAATGGTTCAATAGTACTGCTCGGTGCTGCTTCTTTGCCTGTGAAGCTAGTTTTTGAGCCTTTACTTCCTTCTTGTAAATTGAAGACCGTTCTTCAGAGAAGCCATCATCTACCTGACATGCTAAATAATTCTGTTGACACTATCAATATACTTGTTGCTAATGAATTTAATGAAAAGTGAGAAAATTTTGTCCTACTAATAATACTGCAGATCATGGTTTTAAATTGCGGTTGTGGTTGCGTTGCGATGCAGAAAATTGCGGAAAAACATACTTGAAACAGCCACAATCGCCGCTGCAATGCGGTTGCAGTTGCGGAGGGCACCGCAACCACAATATTGTGGCCGCAATTTGAAACCATGCTGCAGATTGGTTTCACTCTGTTGTAGGGGTTGAATCTTATAAAAAGAATTATTGGGTTTCATTTACCATTCATGCATAATGATTTTAATCACCATAATTCATAAAGGACTTGACTGGAGAAAAATTTAGAGAGATTTTATTTTTATCTACTGCAGAGCATAGTTCATTGAAGTTTACTTCTTCTTTCCCCCTTGTCATTGCATTTTATCCTATTTGTCAACCTCAGTTGTCTTGTTCTTTTGTGAGGTAAAGATTTATATCTTAGTGCTTTTGGTTCTATAGGCTGGAGATTCGCGGTTCGAAGGTCATGAGCGTGTGCAATATACCAGGGATCAGCTTTTACAGCTTAGAGAGGTAATTGTTATTTGCTTTAGATACTCTAAACTCTCAAAAACAGGAAAGATATATATTTTCAAACAATACATTCTTATGCTGCCTTTTTCTTGATTGACTTTGACCTTTGTACTACTAGTCACATCTATCTGCTGCCATATTCCTACTAATCCAGAAAATGTGATGTAGAGATGATGGCTGCTTGATATTCTAGTTTTATCTGTGTAAATTTCCTTTGTATGCCCTCCTTGTCCTAAGTTTATTTTAATGCACTGTAGGTTTAAATAAAGATTTTCATTGGATCCAAGCTGACCCTACCCCACCTAGTGGGGCGAGGCTTGTTTTTTGTTGTTGTTCTGTTCCATTAGAAGGCAATCTATGTTGTTGCCTAAGCCTTCTGATAATTTCTTCATATTGTTTTATTCAGTTTTTTTTTCCCTCCTTTCCTTTCTTTCTCTATGAAATTACTTTTGACATGTCATATTCAGTATTTTTCTGACTAATATTTTTTTTGACATCTAAACTGGTATTTATGTTTTAATAGTTGTCTGAGTGTTGACTCTTTTCACTCACAGGCTGTTGAGGTCCCTGATGCTATTCTAACGATCAAAGAAGAGATAGATGCTGAACTTTTTGGTGAAAATCAAAGTTGGGGTCGTGCAGAAAGCAATGTTAGTGTCTTTTATATCTCCTATCTGTATTGTTAACTTTGCTAAGAACTGTAAATCCTCTTTCATCCCTTTTGGTAAGTTGATTGATGAAGTTGTTTAGGCTTGATTGTTTTATGGTGGAATACCTCCCTGTTCATATCATGTAGAGACTCATCAATAATTAGAGAAAATGCTCATGTTTGAATGTCATACTGATGAATGGTATCTGTTTTACTGTTTATAAAACTATTTATCATTTTCACAATAATATGTCAGTTTTTATATAGTGTTCACATGATCTTCTGCAGCCTCCGCCTCAATTTCAAAATCGATATTCTGAGCCAGATAACCGTGACTGGCGTGGTCGTTCTGGACAACTTCCTGCTAATCCTGATGAGAGGTCTTGGGAAAATCTCCGAGACAACAGGGAGTTTGGTAATCGATTTGACACTAGGCAGCATGGTGCTAGCCAGGTTAATCTCCAAGACCAACTTAATTCCCAGTTTGCCAGGACACAGATCTCTTCTAACCAAGGGGTAATAAGCATTGACAGAAATACATGATATTGGTTTTTTAGTTGATGTTTTATAAGTTTGTATCTGATTCAATGTTAGTGTGATACTCTTTTCTCCATCAGTAAACAAGAAAGTGCCATATTGTACCAGACTTGCAGTAACTGGGGTTTTTCTTTTGAGTGAAGAATTCTAAATATGTGGCATCATGTGGTTCATAGATGGTTTACAATGGTTCAAACTTAAATTCCATCTGTTATGTTATCTTCAAATTTCTGAATATCCTTTTATGTCCTTTGAAAACTGCTTGATGTGGATTTGGTTGCATGAGGTTTTCCAAATTAAAAAAAAGGCCATAGTTACATTTATTGTTCCTGATATATGCACTTATTATCTACAAAATTGTTTGTTACATATGCCCTGATGAATCTGCAACTAAGATTTGCATGCGTTTTGTTTTTTGCCTTCATTTTTATGGATGGCCACCCTGCTTGCTATGCATCTTGCTCAAATTAGGCATGTGATGTAATCATTCCCAGTTAAATTGCTAGCTTGTGTGATGTGGATTTGATCAAAGTAATTTAAATTTTCAAGCTCTCGTGGTTATCAGTGATACGTGCCTTTGGCTCCAAGTTAACGCTATTGCACTTGAAATAAGCTCTTGGGTTGCTTGATCTCCAAGTTATCACCAATAAGCTCTCTTAGTATTGGAATGACCAAATTACCCTATTGAGCACATATCAATCAGTTTATCCTCATGTCCTGTTATCCCTGTATTCAATGGCCTCTTCAGATTTAATGTTGGTTTGTTTATTTTATTTGTGTGCGTTTGAAGTTTGTTGGTTTAACTTGGTACGAAGAACTAAATTGGAGTTTGTAGTTACAGTAATAACAATTAGCAAAGATTTTAATTTTCTGCTGGAATGCAGTTAAAGAAAGAGAATTAATTTTATTTAGTAATTACATTATCTGTAATGTTATTTTGAAGTCTGACCATTCCATCATAGGCTTATAACTGATGATGACTAAGTTTTGTTTGGTGTTATTTCAATTATGTGATGATCCATTTAATGATCCATGTCAAATTCCCAACGCAACCCTCCTCTTTTATCTGTGCTGAATTAGTTTAAAATAATTGTTGTACTTATACAAGAAGTTTATTAGATTGTATGATGGTTTTTATAATCCTTCCTTGCTTACCTAGTAAATCTGGCATGAATGATTGGTTTATCTTATTTATAATTCTACTCTGTCTTAATTAACTCAGGGAGGACCTACTCCTACTCTAGTGAAGGCTGAAGTTCCATGGTCAGCTAGAAGAGGAACTCTATCTGAAAAGGATCGTGTCTTGAAGACTGTGAAAGGGTAATAGATTTTTAACACTTGTGAATGACAATTCAATATCGGTGTTCTTTTAACTGTGCTACGTGGTACGTTTTTGGATTGTCATGTATGCCTGTATTTTAATTGTTAAGTAGTTGCCCTTGCATAGCAGTGCTGGCAAGTAGGTGTAACAAAGCTTCAATGACGAACAGTTTGAGGGATTAAATCATATTCAGTGTGAAAATAATGTATTAAGTCAATATTTTTGACAAAAGATTCTTGGTACTTATTTTCTTTTGGCTGCATATATATTTACAAATTACTCCTGAAACTTTTATTTTTTTGAAGCTTTTTCACACATTACTCTGTTAAGGATCTCTAAAATTGTAGGACTCCTGATATTTGTATGCTGTTGACTACTTTTATGCAGAATACTAAATAAGTTGACTCCTGAGAAGTTTGATCTCCTGAAGGGTCAGTTGATCGATTCTGGCATTACATCAGCTGACATCTTGCAGGTTGCACTCTTGAATTGCTGTTATCAATTTATCTCTCTCCAGATCCTTGTTCTATATTGACTTGCTTTACTATGTGAGTGCAGGATGTTATTTCTCTTATATTTGATAAGGCTGTTCTAGAACCAACATTTTGCCCCATGTATGCTCAGCTGTGTTCCGATCTTAATGAAAAGCTACCTCCATTCCCATCTGAAGAACCTGGTGGGAAAGAAATCACTTTTAAGAGAGTACTTTTGAACAACTGCCAGGAGGCTTTTGAAGGTGCGGATAATCTGAGGGAAGAAGTGAAAAAAATGACTGCCCCTGAGCAGGAGATGGAGCGTACGGATAAGGAAAGACTGATCAAGCTTCGTACCCTTGGAAATATCCGTTTGATTGGTGAACTGTTGAAGCAGAAGATGGTTCCTGAAAAGATTGTCCATCACATTGTTCAGGTTCTTGCAGGAATTAAGACTTAACTGTTACATAAGCTTGTATTGATTTGGTATTATCCACTTAGCCACTTTGTTGTTACTTGGAACAGGAGCTTTTAGGACCCCCAGACAGCAAGTCTTGTCCTGCTGAGGAAAATGTTGAAGCCATATGTCAATTTTTCAACACTATTGGCAAGCAGCTTGATGAAAGTCCCAAATCACGGCGTATAAATGATATGTACTTTAGCCGATTGAAAGAACTGAGCACAAACCCCCAACTTGTGCCACGGCTTAGGTTCATGATTCGCGGTGTTTTAGATTTGAGGGCTAATAACTGGGTCCCTAGACGTGAAGAGGTAAATTTATATAATTTATTGTTCTGTGATGTTTTGCCAACTAATGTTATGTGCTTGTTATTTGATCAAGTTTTAATGTTGACTCATAGGTGAAAGCCAAAACAATCACTGAAATTCATTCGGAGGCAGAAAAAAACCTTGGATTGCGTCCAGGTGCCACTGCTAGTATTAGAAACACCCGTGGCAGTGTGCAAGGAAATGCTTCTGGGGGCTTTCCCATTGCTCGACCTGGTACAGGGGGTTTGATGCCTGGGATGCCAGGGACCAGGAAGATGCCTGGGATGCCTGGCATCGATAATGACAACTGGGAGATGCCTAGGACTCGGTCTATTCCAAGAGCAGACTTGTCAGCTATTCAAGCTGCAGGACGCAGCAACTCTTTAATTTCCAAGACCACAACCCTCAACTCAAAGTTTCTACCTCAAGGTAGTGGTGTTACAATAAGTGGAAGTAGTGCCCTACTGCATGGAGGTGGTAACCCTTCTGCTCGCCCTGCAAACTTTGGTTTAGGTAGTGATGCTGCACCTCAATTTCCTTCACGTGGTAAAACTGTTTCTGCTGTGTCCTCTGAGAAGCCCCAGGCTTCAGCTGCAGGATTGAATCCTGATGATCTTCGCCGCAAAACTGTCTCTCTTTTGGAAGAATATTTCAGTGTTAGACTTTTGGAAGAGGCATTGCAGTGCGTAGAGGAATTAAAATCTCCGTCTTACCACCCTCAGGTTGTGAAGGAAGCCATTTCCCTTGCACTTGATAAAAGTCCACCATGCATTGATGCTGTCGCTAATCTTCTTGAGTATCTCTTTATTAAGAAGATTCTTACAGCTGGAGACATAGGGACTGGCTGTTTGTTATTTAGTTCGCTCCTGGATGACATTGGTATAGATTTGCCTAAAGCACCAAATAATTTCGGTGAGATAATTGGCAAACTAATTTTGGCTGGGGGGTTGGATTTTAAGCTTGTGAGAGAGATCCTCAAGAAGGTGGAGGATGACCTGTACCAGAAGGCAATATTTGATGCCACAGTAAGGGTCATTAGGTCTTCATCTGGGCAAGCTGTGTTGGATTCACAAGCGTCCGATATTGAAGCCTGCCAGAGTCTGCTCAAGTGAATGAAAATGACTTTGCACTTAAGGTAACTGGAGGAACATCTTTGCCGTCTTTGACAACTTCCAAATTCTCTTCCCTTTACCTACTTTTTGGGTAAGAGTATTTTGTATGAAACTATGTTATAAAGTGGAGATTCCAGTATCAGGTATTTTGTTTTTTCATGGAGCTGTATAATTTTATTTCATATTATTTTTAAAAGTTAGTAGAGTTTTTTATTGAGGGAAAAGTCGGACCTTAAAGCTAAGGATTTTGTTGAGGTTGGCTAATCATGTGCCAAATTTCTCCCAAAGATTGGCCCATTAGGGGTCCAAAATGTTTTTGTATTTCATTAGGTTTCATTTTTTTTTTCCCCTAATTTTGTTGAGAGTAATTGTTTAACTGGTCAGTTCATAAATATCATTATCGTTATATCCACCTGTTTTTAAAATTGATGTTGCTAGATATTGATTCTTGACTTTGCACTCGCTTATACTCTTGCTGCTTGTGGTAGGATTGTGGATATTTTCTGAACGTTATGAGTGGCCTACTAATTATTGTTGCAAGTTAGTATTTTTACTTTTATGTTGTAGTGAGAAGCTATTTAACCTTATTGTACTTTGTGATTGTCCACAAAGTTACTTTTTTCTTTGGTTATTTGAAGTGACCTAAACCATTTAGTGTCCTGCATAATTTTTATGTTTTTAATTTTTTTTATTTTTTTTTCATTTTAGGCTATTATCTTCTGCTTTTGTATTCTACAATTCATTGACATCTTTTCATCAATATTTAGCTTGTCTGATAATTCTAATGCTCAAGCTTATTTGTTGCTGAGTTAACAATCTTTGGCCTTCGGATTGCCGCTGGCCGTTCGCTTCTGCGATTTTGTGTCACCTGTACTATTTTTTGTTTTTGTTTTTTCCCCCTGGTGGGGCCACTTGGACTTGCTTCGTACTATCAAGGTGTTGATGATCATTCGGAGTCAGTTGTGTAAAATTGGATGAATTATAAAAGGACTTTTCAATAATGTGGTAATTAAGGATTTTTAACTCTTTTCTTTAGTACATTGGTGCATTGGTAATAATGAGGTTTGAATTTATAGTTTCATATATATATTGCTCAAATTTCTCATCACTAATCCATTTCTATTAGTGTAAGGATTTTTAGGTCTAAAATTCAATACAGAGGGATAAGTTCGATAGGAGAGGATTCTGGTCAAGATATGACAAGTAAACTGGTAAACACGATATCATTACAGTGCTTCTTGAATATTGGGTGGTATCAATGCTTTAGCCAACGAAAGTATTAGATTGTAGAAGGGAGAAATAAACAGTCATGGTAATTGTTGAGTTTTACATCGGCTAGAAGTATGGCCTGAATAGCCTTTACAAACAATTTTGGCAATTTTCCTCCCATGAGTAGAGTCATGCACCTTAAGCATCCTTAATATGCACTAGGGTGGTGGTTTTGTTCATGTGTATGCTTATAACAATTGAACTAGATTATGGAACTATTTTGGTTAGCATTAGGTGGGAAGTCACGCGTCAATGTTTCTGTGTGCTGTTATTATCAATAGTGTTCAGTTACCTCCGAATTTAGCCCCGTAATGTTGGTATTTGGAAAATAAAAACTGGTTTATGGAACTGAAAACTATCAATCGCATCAGTTCTTCGCTATTGGAAACATTGTTCACTGAAAATTAATTAATATAATTAATATTTATAACTTTTAAAGTTACGATACAGTTTCGATTTTAAAAAAATTGTTTTTTCAACAACGAATTTGAGAGTTCAATTCAATCGTTATCTTTCTTCACTCCTTTGTCATAATCTTTTTGCGGGAGAGTTCTTAAATGGGGATAATGAGCACCATAATGACTAAATCTTATCCATTGCATATTAGATCTAATGGTTACAAATTAATCTAATAAATAATTAAATTTTATTTTTAATTTTCATCTTCCTATTCTACCCTTACGAGTAAAAGTATTTGCATATGTATCTTCCAATTTTCTTATTATGCTAAAATTTACTATATTTGCGAGTGCTGTAATTGCTATGCTAATTATGAAATATAAATTGATCAAATAATTGCAATGTGATTCAAGTGCTTGAATAAAATGAACTACTCTTGAGGAATGATATATTTTCGAACTATAAAACTGAACAGTTTATATAACATGCTCACCTTTTTCATAATATATCGAAACAGTTGGAGATAATAATGATGACACTATGTGTGACAATTTAGAGAATCCTATAGAGAATTTTAAATTCTCACTCCTACATCTATTTTTGTATTATCTCTAGATAATTCAAGAAATATTGAAGACGGCTAGAGGTTATTGTCAGACGAGGTCCGATTCGGAATTGATATGACTTACGAGTATGGTATTATGAGCTTGTGCAAAGATAGTCTTTGTACTTGGGAGGGTGTTACACTTAAGGGTTAGAAATTTAGCCTTAATCATGCTTTGTATGTGAGTTCAAGTCATTGAATTGATCCCATTATATCAAAAAGAATTCTAGGGCCACCTATTATCCTACGAATGCCAAAGGTTACAAACCTTGTTGTCATAACCATGGAATGAAGATAGTTGAATTAAGGATTGCTAAGTTCTCGAGAAGATCATTGATAATTTTGACATCTTTGATTGGTAAGTGATTGAAGTTAAGAATACTCTATGAGTTACAATGGGATATGGAGGCTTATGGAAGCTCTTGATAGTTTTAAGCCCATTGGTGCATATGGGTGTTTAAGAAGAAGACTCTAGTAAAAGTGTGGAGCAGTTTAAAGTGGGTGTTGTGGTTGAAGGTTTCCTCGAAAAGGGCATGACTATTGTTATGTGTGACTGTGCAATAGTTGAGAGGGAGAGTTAGATTTTCAAGCATTATGATGAAATCCAACGTTAGTTAGGAATGGACTGAGTGTAAACTATATAAGAGGAAAGGCCCATACACTCATTGCCTAAAGGTAACCCATGGGGCATTTGTCATGGTTCCCTGTGAATACATGAAAAGGCTTTTGTTGAAGGGAAGTATACTAATATTAGGATTTACACTTGAGGGGGAGAGTTGTAATAGTCATGGTTAATTTGCATTGTTTTTATCACGGGGAATTAAAGGGCAATTATGGATGATGTTCAACCTAGTTGAATGAAATTTCATTTATACCATAGTTTCCATTACATAGTATAATGTTATGTTTTTCTTGATAAAATTCTTTTATGAGAAATGTTATGGTAATTATTAATTATCATTGTTTTTATAGCACTTGGTTGTTTATTAAGTGCATGGAGAAGGTAAGCTGTCTTATTGTCATAATGTAATTTTAAAGAGCATGAATAAATAATTGGTATGGCTAGTGAATTAGTTAGCATAGTAAATAATAGATTGCAAGGTAGTTTGTTTAT
The DNA here is from genome assembly GCA_031439585.1 of Pterocarpus macrocarpus. Taxonomy (NCBI): domain Eukaryota; kingdom Viridiplantae; phylum Streptophyta; class Magnoliopsida; order Fabales; family Fabaceae; genus Pterocarpus; species Pterocarpus macrocarpus. The sequence goes on along the minus strand of CM062522.1, from coordinate 31,970,973 downwards.
TAAACTAATGGAATAATTCATAGAAATTGTCAAGTGTTCTCAACTTTGGTCTAATTGACCAGTTAACTCTCTATGCTAATTAAATTATAGTCTAATGCTCATTATTTTGATTTGCATGGTATATATGTTAAAGTTCACTTTTATGCAAATTAGTATTCACTACTTAATTGGTGTGACTTTGTGAAGTGCTTCATGGTGTGTTTCTTTGAAACATGTTTTAGGGAAAGTTTATGTATGAAAGTTGAAAAGGGTTTAATGGACTCATTTGTCATCCCTGTTTTGGAGCCCATTTACTAATTTGAATGTTTATCACCACGCTAATTGGTTTATGAAGTTAGTGGAGCTACCTATTAATTTGGGGATGGTTTTGTTACTTAGACCAATTAGTACATTAACCTACCCATAGGTGGTTATGTATGAGTTGGTTCAAATAACATGAAAATGTAGGATGATTTGATGATGAAAATTCTTTTCCCCACAGGTATTAAATTTTCTGAGACTGTCATGTATGATATTCTCTGTCCATGGGTGAGTTTATATTCATGTTTTAAATCCCTATTATGGTGACTATTGTCATTGATTGTTGTCCATTGATCAAATAAAGGTTGATTGTGTTTATCTATACTTCATACTGCTTTTCCTTTAATAAAATAATTAGACTATAATGCTGCAAACTTTGACTGGCCATTTAAAAGGATGGAGATTATATAGTAATAGTCTTTGGGCATGATGGACATATATGTTTATTCGTGGAATTGTGCTTGAATTCATACTTAAGTGAATTTTCTTGTTTGAAGAAAGTGTTGATTGTTTCAATAAGTGGGAGTTATAGTATGTGTTGTGCATTCAATTCACATGTGATTGTACAACTATATGCCTAACCTCTCATGAAAAATATGATTATGCCCATTTAATTATATTTATCATATTCTTGTAATTATGCAATTAAATAATCGCATAAATTTGATGGGAGCCAATTGTTTGGTTTTGTTTCAATGCTATATATAATTTCGAAAATCCTTGATAGTCAAAGTTATGATGGCTATGTTTTGTTGCTATTAATGTTATTTAACAGCGAAATTATGATAGCTTTATTGAAATCACATGTTTAAACCTTGGTGGTTTATGTCTTTTAATGTGATTGGTTAGTGAAAGTTTATGAAATTGTGATTGCCTTAGAATTGTGCGATTGGGGCCCTCATGAGTATATTATCACTGAGAAAGTGCTTGTTGACCTCCTAACCAAAGGACTTAGGCCCATGGTATTTATGAAACATGTTAAGAATATGGGTCTTGTAAGGTCTTTTAATGTAATTAGTTAATGACAGTTGTATTGTTCGTTTTATTACATAGGGCTTATGTAATCTATTGATGAATATATACGCATGTTATAAAATTGGTTTTGGTACAATTTGCATATCTCAAGATGTGATATTTTTTTGGAAAGACACAATGAGGATCTATACATGGTAGCATTAAGGATTACTTTGAGCGCTCACGTTATTGTAATGCTACGATGTGTATATCATCACCTTGCACACTCATGGTTATTGATCATTGTTGATGAGGTTATTGGTTATGTAGTCATGTGGCAACTAGGCTCTTTATAGTCTATCATTTGTCTATGGTTCTTTGCAATGGCCTTATTGACTGGAGTGATATGATTTAGGGTGAATTGTTTTTCAAGCTGTAGTTTGTGGCCACAATTGTTTAATCCAAGAATCATTTTTTAAATGTTTTAGCAACTGAATAAAAGTTAATTAATATTGCCCAAGTGGGAGAATATTAGGATTTTCTGGTTTGGACTTCCATTGATTGGTGAACTTTTTGGTTTTATAAAAACAGGTTAAATGGATAGCTTGATTGTTCACTAGAAACCCTTGTTATTATTAAGTGATCTGTTGTGGGTTTCATATTCACCATGTGATATTGGGCTTAAGCTTAATGATAAGTATGTTGGACGGTGTAGACGCCTAAGGTAACGTAGATCTTTGATGGATGAAACTAGGGTACTATATATTTATACTACGGGCAGGATCCCCACTCTAGTCTTGGTACTCTTGATGACTATTGCTCTATCGATGTAGTCATTTGGAAAGAGAAGGAAAAAGAGTAGGTTCTCTTGTACCTGACATATGCATGTGCATACGTTTTCTTTTGCAATAGAGTTCATATATGGTGTTCCTCAACAATAGGAATCTAATAGGTATGCAATGCTATCAATCCATATTTCTATATCATTGGTGTTCGAACTTCCTAGTATAGATCTGGTAAAATCTTACAATAATATCTTTGCTTTAATTTTACCATTACTTTGGTTTGCTTGTCTTACTCATTATCGAAGGCCTTCTTTTAGGGAATTCCCTTTTTTTGGTGTTACTCCTAACATTGTGATAACAAAGCAAGATTGTTATGCCACACTAAGTAAGGCATGTCGAATCTTACATTTATCCCTCTGCCTTCTTTGAGATTAGCTACAAGTCTTAAATATCTTCTTTTTAATTCGCATATTTTCCATTATCCATGAATTCCCAACATACGTAACAATGCATAATTTATATATTTTTAAGGTAGTACAAAAGAGATCAAAATTAATCATATAAAAATAATCTTATTATAGAGAAAGCAACCAATAAATTAACTAAAAAAATAAAGTAAGCAATTTTGTAAAATTGTAGCCATGATTTTATTTCAAAATAAATTGATCTTCTACCTCAAATTTTTTGCATAATAATGCGTAAAAGCTAAGCTCATTTCAGCTAATGACCACTACTTCTTGTTTTTCTTTATTCATTTTCTTTCTTTCTTTCTTTTCTTTTTCATTAATGACCACTACAAGTCTTGCTCCTATCCTTCAACACATATTTCTTTTTCTTCTAGCAAAATATCATTCCCTTATTCTTAGAATCCTATTCCTACACCAAAATCTACATGCTTTAACATGAAGTGCTGAATCCCTGCTATATACAGGGTATAACAATAGTGCTTCACCATTTGTGAAGCATGTTAAGGCAATTTGGCTTTATTTGTAATTAAAAGGTATTAGGGACCACTTGAAGAAAGAGTGAAAGAAAGAATAGTGAGTAAGGAATAGTTTGATGAATTGATTGCTTGAATGAGTAGAGGATACAAAAACAATTTATATAGAGGTTTGAGTTGCTCAGTAAGCTACAAGTAGTCACTACCATTAACTAAAATAACTTCCCACTGTAACTAACTAACTAGTTGTTAACTACTCTGTATCCTTTCATCCCCCCTCAAACTCAACAATTGAGCATCCTCAATTTTGAGTTTAGCTTGAAAGTCAACAAATTTATCATAAGAAACAGCCTTAGTCATCACGTTAGCAACTTGAGCATCTCCTAGAATATGACTCACCCAAACATGACCCTTGGCAACATGGCCTCGAATGAAATGCAAGTCAAGTTCAAAGTGTTTCGATCAAGCATGCAACACAAGATTTGCTACTATTAACACTGTACCCGCATTGTTGCAGAACACCAAAGGTAGAGGAAGAGGGACTCAAAGTGCAATCAACAAAGACTTGATCCAGAGTAACTTAGCAACTAGAGAAGCTATTCCTCGATACTCAGCTTCAGTGCTTGAGCGAAAGACTGAGTGCTGCTTCTTAGAGCTCCAAGATGCCAAATTCGGACCCAAGTAGACAAATAGCCTGCTATATATTTTCTATCATCCATGTTTGAGCCCTAGTTAAAGTCTGAATAACTAGTGACTACTAGATTATAAGCCTTCTTAACATGCAGACCATAGGAACTAGTACCCTTAAGATACCTAAGAATGAATTTTACTGCCTTCCAATAAGTGTTCAATAGAGATTGCATGAACTAGCATACCTCATTGACACAAAAGGCTAGCTCAGGCTTGGTGATGGTGATGTATTGTAGGTTCCCCACAACAGATCTGTAGAGGCTTGGATCCTCAAATGGAGAGCCTTGAGTATAAGATAGCTTTAGGTTGGAGGTCATAAGTGTAGAGCAAGACTTGCAATCAATCATCTTAGCCTTGGTGAGGAGATATTGAACATACTAGCCACCAGAAAAGGAATGATGCAGCTCATTGCCCAACAAATAGTGAAGTGGTCCCATATCTTTGAGAGCATAGGAAGAGTTAAGTCGCTGAATTAGAAAGGTGATATCAGTGGGTGAGCTACTAGTGATGATAATACCATCCATATAAACCAAAATGTAGGTAGTGGACTAGGATGAAATTCTAGTGAATAAGGACACATTAGACTTGGTGGAGTTAAAACCAAGTTGATGAAGGCAATAGGCAGCTTGGAAAACCAGGCTCTTGGAGCTTGCTTAAGGCGATACAGAGCTTTATTTAGTTTGCATACCAAATGAGGGTCACCAACTTCATAACCTTGTGGCAGGTTAATGAAAACTTCTTCTTGTAATTCACCATTCAGGAAAGCATTATTCACATCCAATTATTGAATAGGTCAGCCTCTTGATAAAGCTAAAGACAGAATGCTTTGGATGGTGGTAGGCTTAATCACAAGGTTGAAGGTCTTAGTATAATCAAAACCAAGCCTTTGATTGAAGCCTTGAGCTACTAGGCATGCTTTATACTTGTTGATAGAACCATCAAGGTGGTATTTGACTCTAAATACCCATTTGCTACCAATTGCAACTTTCCCAGGTGGTAAATTGACCAAAGTCCAAGTGTTATTCCTCATGAGGGCTGAATATTCATCATCCATAGCCTACTTCCAATAGGGAATAGACGAGGAAGCTTTTACTAATTTTGGTTCCAAAGAATCTAAGATAGCAACAGCATAGACCTTAGGTTTCTTAATTATAGTCTTAGCTTGAGTCATAATGGAATGATCATTGAGGGCCTTTGATGATAGTGATGCCTTTTTTGGGGCCTGTCTTGATGCTTTTGATGCAGGCTTGGTCCTTAATAAAGGAGGAGCAAACTAAATGGCAGAGGACTCAGTAGCAACTTAAGGTAGAGACTTATCCACAATAGCAGTAGAAGGAGGAAGTAGAATTAAAGGTTGAGCATCACAAGCATTAGATGGAGTCTAAGGTAAAGTCACAGGAACCAATGGAATAATTGGCAAAGAACCATTGGAAGAAGCACCTAAACTTAAAAGTGCAGTAGAACCAAAACTAGCCAACAGGAAACCACCAGAGTAGTCTCTAAATGGAAAAACATTTTCATTAAATACAACATGTCCAGTGATGAGAATTTTACCAGATCCGGTGAGGCATTTATACCCTTTGTATGGCTCAGATCTAAAGTCAAGCTTATATTTATTGTAAGGTCTAGTATAAGGGAATCATAAGCAGCCAAACACCTTGAGCATCTTGTAATTAGGTTGCTTCTTGAAAGCGTCTTAGTGGGAGATACATTATGAAGAAGTGGTGTTGGTAAGGCATTAATAAGGTGTATGGTAGTAATGAAAGCTTCTCCCCAATGCATTAAGGGTAATGATGCAGTAGCAAGCATAGTAAGACCCATGGTAATGATATGCTTGTGTTTTCTTTCAGCAATACCATTCTATTGATGCACATATGGATAAGAAAATCTATGTAAAATGTCCTCAATCTTCATATAATCAGACAAAGCAACATATTCTCTAGCATTATTAGTTTGAATGACTTTTAATTTTGCACCAAATTGGAGTACAATAATTTTCTTAAATTGCAAAAACATAGGAAGCACTTGAGATTTAATTTGCAGCAAATAAATCCAAGTAAATCTAGAATAAGCATCAATGAAATGAAGATAATAGCCAGCACCATTTATCGAAGAATAGGGAGCAAGGCCCAAAATGTCAAAATAAACTAGTTCCAAAGGAGTAGAGAATATAGTGTTTGATTTAGAAAATAGAAGCTGTTGAGATTTACCCATACAACAAGAAGCACAAATTGAATTTGAAACTGAAAATGGAATATTACAGGACCTAAGGACTCTTGACACTACTTCAGCAGAGGGATGGCCAAGCCTCAAATGCCAAAGCTTGAAGATTGAGGCCCCTGATGCTGAAGCTAGGTTGGCTACAAGTGAAGGAGCCAAATTGACAGAAGTGGCAAGTCTAAAAGAGTAAAGTCCATTCTTAATTGTTCCTTGGAGAAGAATCTCCTTGGAAGCCCGAGATTTGACAAAGTAAGAGTTAGGATGAAACTAAAAAAAGACACTATTATCCCTAGCAAATTGAGAGACACTTAATAGATTCTTGGTTAATTGAGGCACTTGAAGCAGTTTTTGCAATTTAAAAGTGTGAGAAGAAGAAAATGGTTTAAATGAGAAACTAAAAACATTTTGAATATGCAAGCCATTGCCATTACCTATGAGTACTTGTTTTGAACCATTGTATGGTACTTGATCCGATGAGGGTGAGAGGAACATCTGGGGTCATATGATGAGTGGCACCTAAATCAGGATACCAATTCAGATCATAAATTGTAGCTGGCATGGCCAAGACATTACTTAATGTGAGATTAGTATTTGGTCTTAGGTCATGCTATAGATTGTGAGGGCTAGAATTGCTGTATTGCCTATCAAACTTGTGCCAACAATCCAAAGCCATATGGTCATATTTGCCATAGACTTGGTAGGTAGGTTTCTTAGAAAATCTTTCTCAACCCCTACCATTTCTGGATTTGCCTTTACCTCGAAATCCAGGATTATGACCTCTACCATTAGATCTGCTATAGTCACTAGATCTAGAATTTTCTTGAAAGTTACCAGAATTGAATCTTCGCGGTTGAGACTGAGCTACATGAGCTTAAGTAGAATTCACCTCAAGTTTCCTAAATTTCTCAATCCACTCTTCTTGTGCTATTAGCAGTGCCTATAATGCTCCAACAAAAATAGGATTTTCCCTTGAATTGATCGAAGTGATGAAAGGTCCATATCCTTTTGATAAACCTCCCAAGATTGCTTCAACATCATCTGAATCATTTAATGGTGCTCTAACTAAAATAAGTGGATCAACTCCTTTCTTGATATCTAACTGATAAGCATTCATCAAGCCTTCTTTCTTAGTTTTGATCAATTTGTTCTTTAATTGCCTTACTTTTTCCTTAACTTGAGAAGAAAAAACTGTTTCTAATCTCTACCAAATTTGATAAGAAAATTCACAACCTACCATTCGAATTGTGAAGGATGTGCTCATCAAGGATAGCAACCAAGACTTCAACAATGCATCATGTTTCTTCCATTTCTAATACTCTGTTATGACAGTTCCATTTTCTTGTTTTGTTGTAGTAGCAAATTTGCAAGGTATTCCTCCTCCCATGGTGAATTGCATCAAATTATGTCTTTCAATGGTGGCTTTAGCTTATTGCTTCCATGGAAGATAGTTTTTTTCATCGAGCTTTATTCCTACTGGATTGGAGAAGGTATGAACTAGAGGCTATGGGATGGTGAATTCTTCTGTTTGAGAAGAAGGACAATCTTGTGATGTCATTAGAGTGATTGTGGCTCTGATACCATGAAAGGTATCAGGGACCAATTAAAGAGAGGATGAGAGAAAGAATAAAGAGTGAGTGAAGAATAGTTTGATGAATTGATTGCATGAATGAGTAGAGGATACAATGATAGTTTACATAGAGATTAAGTTGCTTGCTTGGGAAGCTACAAGTAGTAACTACCATTAACTAACATAACTTCCCACATATCCTGTAATGTCCTCCTTCGTACAGTACTATGCTTAAGTCATAATACCACACTCAGGAGTTGTTACGGTTACCTAAGCGGACCTTAACTGACAGCAACTTTAGCCATCTTTACCACTTCTCGAACTATCTGAAGATAACACGGAAATAGGAGTGAGAATTTTAAATTCTTAGTAGGATTCCTTAACCATCATACATATTGTCCTCGTTGTCATCTCCAGTTTGCTTTGGTTTATTATAAAAAAGGTGAATATGTTATGTAAACTGTTAAATTTTATAGTTTGAAAATATATTATCCGAAGCAAAGTTCATTTTACTCATACACTTGGCATTTGGGAGAGCCTAAACAAATTCAATTCATGAATTATACTATGAATAACAATTGCAATATATTAAAATACAATAGCATCAATAATCTGGAGATATAACATCTGCACATGCCTTTGAATTTATGCAAATATATAAGATTTACTTTTCTTTCTTTGTTTCTTTGTCTTCCCATAATATTTATCTTTATTTCCTTCCTTTGAAATACGTAGGCGTTACGTATCGCCTTCCCTAGGGTGTCTGCATTTACTTACACTTGAACGTTACGTATCGCCGTCCTCAAGTGCAGCATTACTCATCTTGAATTCATATGGCACACCTAAGCGTTACATATTGCCGTCCCTAGAGTGCTTGCATATGTTAAATCTTTAATATTTACTGCCCTTGGGTAGTCTGATCTAGGAGTGAGCTCGTCAGCTCAACTCGTGACTGTCGTCACACAGACTAACCCACAAGGGGACCTACGTGCCTCTAGTCCTGGAGGGATCTCATTTTGGTCACGTGCCTCTAAATTGAAGGGATTTCTTCTGGTCACGTGCCTCAAGAATTGAGGGATCTCATCTGACCACGTGCCTCCAAGGTAGAGGGATCTCATAGTTTTAACTGCCGTCACAAGGAGGGATCTCATAACTACCTCCAGGTGAAGGGATTCACATTTAATATGTTCATATTATTTCATTCTCATACATAATCATGCATGGACATGCTGAATGTACTCATACATATACTTCATCACTCATCCTAATATATCTCATATCATATTTAAATCAGACAGCAAACCCAGGATAGGACATTATAATTATGCTAAGAAGATAACAATATCAATAGGTGCAAGTTCTATAGTCTTAAGCCTTAAGCTATCTCACAAGCTGTTTAACTCTTACTGATGTTCCCGAGTTTGAGCTCATAACCGACTTTTGAGTTCTGATGTCATATCTGCTTCAACTTCTGGAGTTATAAGTCCATGTCTTGGTTCCCGACTTCCAGGATCATGTATTCAATGTCTTAATTTTCGACTTCCGACTTTAATCCATAATTGGTCCTCCAAGACTCTTATGGATGTTTTTCTAATTCCCGAATTCCGACATTAACCATACCCCGTCTTCCCTAATTTCTTAGTTACGACTTTAACTATGTCTGACTAGTTTCCTATTTGCTTAGTCCTGAGTTCTGGCATTAACTATACCTGATCGGGTTTGCTATTTACTAAATCCCGAGTTCAACGTTAAGTCACCCTTCTGAGTTCATCCTTAAGAGTTCAACCTTAAATATTCTCGACTTAGTCTTCTGTCTGCTAAGTTTCGAGGTCAACCTAAAGTATACCGGACCTAGCTCTCTATCTGCTAGATTTTCGAGTTCAACATCTCTAAGTTCAACTTAAGTTCACTATTTCCCAAGTTCCGACACGGATTAAACTTGATCTAGTTTTCACACATGCCTCTAGCCCGAATTACACTCTTAAAAGAGCAAATTCATCAAAAATAGAAATCTAGGTGGAATCATATGAAATTTATATCTCTATAAAGCTAACAGGGTAAGCTTTCAAATGAAGTAAGTTGCATATAATTTGAATGAGTATATTTTGAGATATAAGCCCTAAAACTCGACCTTCCTGAACTACCCTGTTTTGGCCTAGTTTGGACATAGGGCAACTTTCTCGACTCACTAGGAAACAATGGGATTGTAACAAACTCGAAATTTCTTTATAGGATGTTCTCCTATGTGTAAGATTTCTAACAAAGTTGGTTTCATTCAATTTGGAGTTGTATAGTGTGAGTTACACTCTTCTCAATTCACACTGCCCGAATGAAAGTCCTGATTCTTAGGTCAAACTTCAAAAATTCATGTCTCTCTCAATACTAATCCAATGGTCTTATATGACATATATACAGAAATTCCTGGATGTCTAGTTTCACATAAAATTGGGTTCATGGCGTTTGAATGGCTGTAGGCGGAGCCATACACCCCGCCGTATGGACCACCGAGGAAAATCCCTACCAGCTTCTTGAGTTTTTTTTCCTTTCTTCAAGTTCTTTCATACCAATTCTATTTCCAATCATAACACACATGCAACATCTGCCATAAAACATCATCATCACTCCACATATCATCAGTAGCACAAAGTAATCAAGACCCACACACAATTCCAAACCAAGGAAAATAAGAAGAGAAGTAGGATTCCTACCTTGCCTAGTTGAAAACTTGTTGATTTGATATCTTAGATGGAAGCAACTCTTGATGAAACTTGAAGAGGGGATGAAGATGGAGTGGGATGAGTGTGAGGAGAAGAGAAATGGAGAGTGGTCAGCTCCTTATGCTGGCCGAAAATCACATAAAGAGAAGGAAAGAAAAGGTGAAGATTTTTAGAAGCAAGGCTCATGGTGATTGGTGGACTTCACTTCACCCTCCAATTTAGCTTGGCTTCCTATCCTCAAGGGCTGATCAAGGCGCCACATGAGGGGGTTGTTTGGCTAAATCTTAGCTATTCATCCTAGGGCACTCATGGAAAAATTTCTATTGGTCCGGTTCCGACAGTTTTAAATACCGAAATCTTACTGATTTCTCTTAAATTGGTAAACTGGTTTTGGAAGAATCCTATGAAGTTTCCTATGGTTCTAATCTAATTTCATTATAACTAATCATCTTAAATCACACTTAATTAGTTTTAAGTGAATGCTAAATCGAATCCTATTTAATCACAATTATTTACTAAAAACTGAACACTTTGATTAAAAATGATTAAAATTTTTCAGGCGTTACATGTCCACTAATGAGTCATCTTTGCTTTTGCTAAAAATCTACCTAAATATCTCCAAGAAACCTTAGACTTCATGATCTTTTCTCTTCCACCCCCTCATGGTTGAACTCCCTCTCCTCCTTGCTTTCCTCCATTTTTGCTCACATAAACTCATAAACCTTTGGTTCCTTCCTGTTCCCTCAACATCTACTTGATTCTTGAGCTTGTTTATTATTTTCTAAACCACATAAGAGCTAAAAAAGGAGTTTGGGTGTGTTCTTGTGATTCTAAGGAGGTCCTAAAGTTATTGGAAGCAAGATTTAAAGCCTCTTTGAGCTTGGACTCCTAAACCACCTTATATGTGGTTATATAGTTAATGAGCTAGGGTTTTGCATTTTTTTGTTTATCACATTTCTTGGTTAGAAGTGATGTTCTCTAGGCTCATATTAAAGAGTTAGAACTAGTAAAACTAAGTTAATAAGAGAAACAAGCTAGGAACTCAAATATGTTCACAAACAGAAAATAGAATAGCTAGAACAACTCTGGATAGTGTTGAATTTGTGAGCTATATCTTAAGTTAGGAACCTTTAATTGAAGTGAAACCAATTTTAGTTGAAACCTAACTCATAGTAGAGTGTACATGAAATTTGAGATCACTGGACTTAAGACGAATAAATTATGAATTTTTGAAGTAGGCTATAGGCGGAGTAACTTGGACTTGAGGAAGGTGTATTCTAACAGGCTTAACTTGCCCTATAGCCCTTCAAATTGAGTGCAACTAATTTTGTTAGAAATTTAACACATAGGAGAATAAACTTATAAATTTTCAAATATAAACTTCCAGTGGATTGCTCCCAATAATTCCACTAAATTACCCCATATTCTATATGTATCGAAATAGGATAGCCCTAGTATAGAGCTTATAACTTAAGCTCTATTAGGTTAAATTGAGTAGAACTTCATTTTTTGAAAAAGAGTTCAATTGAGTATAAGAATATAAAATTTCATGGCAAAATGATAAGGAATGAATTTTTAATGATTTTCCCATTTTAAGTGTTCATGTTTGTCCCAAAACAAGGCAGCAGTCAGTAAAACCTAAATAACTTAAGTTATACATATCAAAATTGAGCAAGATCAAAAAGGTTTGAAAATAGAGCAACCTTTTTGTAAAACTTGAGATCAAGATGATTTAAAATAAAATTTTGGTTCATGTCCAAGGTTTTGGGCAAGATTAGCAGATTATGGCCAAACTTGTGATATAAGTAGTTTAGGAGTCCCCAAATTACATGAGGTCAAATATAAATGTTAGCCTAAGAGATATATGTTGGCTTTGATACCATATTGATATATATGCTATGATGTAATTGTCCATTGACCTATTTAAGATTAAAGTGGCTTATGCCTATATGATGATAAATATGTTTGGAATCTTCTTGAATATATGTTAGAATTTACCATTTCTGTGACTAGCTAGTTGAAATTATTATTGTAAGTTTTGAGAACCCTTATATTACAGCCATCATGTTACCAAATTTCCGGCAAAAATATTTTGAGAGTGAAATTATGAAGGATAAGTATATGTATGGAATTCGTGAGCATACATTATATTTAAAGAAAGAATATTTTGAAAGTAAAGTTATGAAGCATGAGCGTTAGTACATAGAGCATCCTCATGCATAACCATGTATAAGAACGTATAAGGTAATGTGAACTCGCTAGTTAACTAAGTGACATATTAGGCCTCCGCCTAGTAGTGGGCTAGGATGATATCATGACAAAAGATTACTTGGGCCAATCCCTAAATAGATTAAGGAGAATAGATTGGTGTGAGTGTCAGAGAAAATATATCGGCAATCATGTACAGGAACGAGCTTCGTCTTGAAAAGCAAAATATTACCCACAATTGGAAAAGACTACCTACTTCCAGGGGACCAAATACAGCTATTCATGTTACAAGTTAAAGAAAGAACCAGAAGACAAGTGCACTTGCATAGCCCATTTCATTTGCATTATATATGCATACTCCATTATTTTACTATACTATTGTCAATGTCATAGATTGTTCTTTAATTTTAAGTGTGTGAATAAAATGAACCTGCTTCGGATAAAGAGTTTTAGAAATTCGTCAAATAATCCTTTACTCTCTTATCTGTTGAGAACATGATATTTGGAAATAAACTAAAGTAGCTGGGGATGACGACGACGACATTGTATGTGGTAGTCTAGGATGTTCTATTGAGAATTTATAATTCTCACTCCTATGTATGTTCTCTGCCATCTCCAGATAGCATAGGTGGCAAAGAAGATGGGAGAACGGGCTCCACGCCCCTTGAAAATTTCAGATGTTTATGCTAGGACTACTTGGATATATGGATTCACGCATACTTGACAGTTATGTGGACAGAATTTGTATTTATTCTCTAGTGCCTGTGTATTTTCAATTTCTCAGGAAGTGTGAAGAGCGAGACAAGTTTCTACAACTTTTGTAATAAACAGATAGATAGTGAATGAGAATTCTATAATTCCGATACAAGCTCAGTTTTTCAGAAAATTTCTACTTTCATATTTATAAACCCCTATATTCTTTAGAAGTATTTTAGTGTGTAAATAAAAGAAAGGCTATAGCAATCTCCAATAGGGTATTATGACTTAAGTATAATACTATAATTAGAAGAGTGTTATAGAAAAGGTTCTGAGCAAAGTTAAAGAAACAGAGCGCAAGAAGAGAAATTTCTCTTAGCTTACAAACATTTTATAAGTAGGATGTTTAATGTGTGCAGTTAGGGATAATGATGAGTGGTGCTACAATGACGGTTAAAACTAACTTAGTGGGATCCTAGAATCTCAGAAGGAGTGTATTTTTGTGGGGATTTAGAATTGAATTCTTTAATATGATGGAAAATTTTTATGTGTGGAACCCACACACATACTAACAACTAAGATTTATCTTTCTATCTCCATAGTTGAAGAAAAGATAAATCTTGGGGGCATCATGTTGTGGCCCAAAATTATTCAAAGTGTCGAAAGTTTAACTAATATTGACAGTAAGAGACTCATGAATGAAGTGCAGAATGTGGCTTTAGGGAAGTTTTAAGAGAATAAGCCTGACAGAAAGCACGTGTCTTTGGCACGTGGGGATAGCATCTTGATAGTTGGATGTTGACAGTTACAACTCAGAGGCAAGCATGAAGTAGTTACAAGGTAAAGGTGTGTATTGACGATTATAGTGGTTAAAGACATGAAGCTTTGATTCTAAAGGCAAAAGTGGGAATAGTTACTGGCAATTTAAATTTAGAACATTTTGAAGCCTTGATCAAGTAACCGTCGAAACACTTGGTGAAATCTAAAAGAGTCACTTAATTTATAAATAGGGAAGGAGTCACTAGTTTCAAGGAGTTCAATCTAGGAACACATACTTGTAAACCTTGAAACACTCCTTCCTTGCACTGATAATGTGGAGTTAATGGGAAATCAAGTACATTCATTTGAACTCATTTCTTTCCTTTTAAGTTTAGTTCTTTGTTTCATCATTCCTTTTCTCCTTTTTCTTCTCATTATACTCAGTTATTTTCAACTTTTCTTATTCTCATCTTAGTTCTTTCTTAAACTTTACCTTTTCTATAATTTACTATCTTTACACTTCATTTTTGTCAGTTTATATTTCATTCAATTTCGTGGCATATTTAACACTTGAAAACATCTACGGCTCATTAGAATACATCGAGTAAGAAAAGAATTAATTTACAAATATCTTTTGACAAAAGCTCTAAGTCTAAGAGCCTACAAGAGGAATCGCTTCTATTCCTCGAATTGAAATATAGAAGCAAACTGTCACTGTCATTTATTTGTTTTTGACAATAAGCGAAAAAAAAAACAAGTAAAACAATATGTTCACTTGGCAATGCAATTTGCCTATGTTAAAGATAGACCCTAACAAGCCAATTGCACCCTAAGCTATAATGTTGGCAATTACATTAAAAGGTCTTTGGTTCTGACTCACATAGATTGTAGTTCATCGAGTTAGATACTCTGTAGTTCTTGATTGCTCACACTACAACCTTCCTATCATTGAATTGAATTCCGACACATAATTCACCATCTGCACGATAATCACTGGCCATATTCGTATACTCTGAAAACTCGGACGCATGCATACGTTGAAGATCCAAAGCATGCATGAAAGATGGAGGATCCTTCAAATGCTAAATAATAGTCAGTGTGTTTTGTATGTCCTCATCATCTCTATTATCATCATCATCATCATCTGTACCATTGTCCCTAGCTCCATGTTCTCCTTTTAAGTAATCGTCATCACTTTCATTGTTACTAATTTTGCATTTTGCTCCTCTTCTTGGAAATAGGCTTGGTAGAGCTTCTTCATAATACTGGTACTAAAAATTAATAATTAAGGGACAAAAAACAATAGATCTTTAGTCAGATACATTTTTGATAAGCAGGATCCTTAGGATAGACAAGGGTAGAGCATACTTTGTATCTCATATTAGAATAAAAATACCAACAAAAAAAAAAAAAAAACAACAACAACAATGACAATAATAATAATTATTATTATTATTATTATTATTATTATAACAATTAATATAATTGGAATGACTAAAATTAAAGGATCGCTTATCATATACATTTTGATACACAAGATTCTCACAAAGAGGTAAGTGTATAACATACTTTGTATTTCATGGTATGATAAAAAAAAAGGTTGCAGACTTGGTAAATTTTTTTTTTAAAATTAAATTTAAAATAAAAAATTAGCAAAATATAACAAGGCCCACTGGGTATGAACTGGAAACAGTTTCATCGTAATGCTGGCTAGCCATATATGAACTGGGACTGGCTCGAGTAACAACAACTTCTTTGAAGTTGATATACAACTCAATGAGAGAAATGTTAATTTGATATTGGTGATACATCCTTAACATTACTTGCATGTCAATGTTGATGTTTATTGTATCTGCTTGATATTTTACATTCCTATTAACAATTGAGATTGGAAACTTGTATTTTATTCTCTCCACTCTTTTTTGAGTGCCAATATTTATGTATTGACAAATCCCAACATTTAGTTCTTTAAACGACATAATTTTATGAAACAATACATATGCAAGGTAGTCACAGATAAATATTATACCTTCATCTACAATTATTGTAACAAAACTATTAAAATATACAATAATAATAATATTTATATTGCTATCCATACTTTTTATCATTTATTTTTTTTGGTAATCTATCTCACACTCTCGAACATTCTCAACGACTCTCAAACATGTGTTTATGTGTGATGAACCGGAATGGGCAATGCCTCTATTCGAGGATGCGGGTAAGTAACATACTTTTTTATTATGTTTACTATGTTGCTTGCGAGTTGTGTTTAGTTGTTTTTTTTTTCATTTTCTTTATATATATTGTATATTGATGAATTCGCAACATATACATTTATATATGTTGTGAGCTCTACTTTACAATCATGGTATCCCCTTAAGTACACAAAAAAGCCATATTTTTACGATTAACGCATAAAAAAATAATTGAAAATTTTGATACGTCAACATTTTGTAGTTTTCCTCATAGGCTCACACCATTTTAATTTTTAATTATAGAGTACAATTTTCGTGCAAGGAACGTGCCCGTTGAGCGTTATCAAGTAAGGACAATGATGTTTTTATATCAGAAATTTTATATTTATACCATTTTGGTCGAACAGAAAAATGATTATTTCATATTGTAGAAAATGTAAAAGGAAAAGTATTGAACGGTGGTCTTTTACTCTTTTTCACTTGAGCCCACGCAACAACCGTCATTATAATTAATTTTTAAAATTTTTTAAAGCATCTTTTACGAAAGTAACCTTCGGGACATAATTAGGGAAATGACTCCTATGTTTTGTATTTCACAAGGTGCATAACACATCTTATTATCTAATAGCTAGGTTATGATAGTGTATCCCCTCTATAGTATGCCATAAAATTATCTTTGTCATCCCAAATTTCGAATTTCGAGTTCCAAGTTCAACATTTCTAGTTTCCGAGTTCATTTTTTTTTAATTACCGAGTTTTAAGTTCAATAGAGTTCTTTTCTTTCTTGTTCCAAATTCTAAGTTCCGAGTTACGTGTTCAACATTCTACATCATCCCTAAGTTTTTAAGTTCCGAGTTTGATGTAAGTTTTAGTATGTATTACAAGTATGTGAAATATAATATACTATCATATCTTAATCTTTAAATTACAAAATGTGTGGTACACCTTAGAAAGTGAGGTGGCTTGTAACCCTTTGCCCATAATTGGACACTAAACAAAAGCTCATATTCTAATGGCCATGGGATTCAAAGTGCAGTTTATTTCATGTGAAGATTAGTCTT
The DNA here is from genome assembly GCA_031439585.1 of Pterocarpus macrocarpus. Classification (NCBI taxonomy): domain Eukaryota; kingdom Viridiplantae; phylum Streptophyta; class Magnoliopsida; order Fabales; family Fabaceae; genus Pterocarpus; species Pterocarpus macrocarpus. The sequence continues at coordinate 31,953,878 of CM062522.1, read as the reverse complement.
TTCTAGTAGACCTAACCCCTTTAATCAACAACTGCTATTATTTTGATTATAATTAAAGCTATCGGTTTTTGTGGCTGTGATGGGTCCAGGCTCTAGATGATGAAGTACTGGACATAAAAGGGATCGACATTGCATATCTAGAAGTGTTGGTTCTTGCTTCATTACTCAGCACTAAGTAGACACGAAGGTATGACCCACACAAGATGTATTCTCTATGCCTCTCTCCTCACTCTCTTGTTAATGTCGCATTGGCTACCAACTACAGGCTACAGCTGATGGGGGACATGACGGAGCATTGAATGCATGAACAACAGAAGTTTTTAGCCATCAATCTGAACACAAGAGGCTATTGGCAGATCAAAGGCACAACCTCTTTCTCCACAACAAAAAGCTTGTAGTTCACACAAGAAAAGGGGGACTTGGAACTCATGGCCGTGGAAGAAAGTTGTCAGTCATCCGGGTTCGAATGTCTGCATTCCATGCTAGCTTAATCATTTGTACTTCCCTGTTACTTGGTTTCTTCCTGATCTAGTACACTACCACAGCTTCACATATCATGCAATGTGCATTATTTATCTATCTTCTTTTCTATATTTGTGTTTGATATTGTGACTGACATTAATCTATCGCTTAAAGATTGTCTAGGATCCATGATGGTTTATGTGACATCCGAAAAATCTTATCATTTTTGATCAATTTATTTGGTTTTAGCAAATAAGTGAGATTGATAAAGAAATCGACTGAATACTTAGTTCGAAATTAATTACATGTTAATAAGAGAGATTTGAATTAGGAACAATTAGAATGGCTACAACATCCACAAGATTTTTATCATTTTTCGCCTAGTTCGGTTTTTATCAAATAATTGAGGTTAATTAAATTCGACTAAATATTTATTTAAGGTTAATTAATTAGCAATTAGAGAGATTAGATGTGAGAGAATTAGATTAGAAGTATAGAAGATTTCATAAAATTTTTTCCTAAACCGATTTACCGATTTAAAGGAAATCAGTAAGATTTCGGTATTTTAAACTGTCAGAACCGAATCAATAGAATTACACACCCAAATTCTATTAATCCATGGTTGAATGCTCAGCCATTTAATCATTCCTTGGTGGCACCACAAAGGCCACAAAGAGAGGGAGACTTGGTTGAAAAATTAGGCCACAAAATTTCAGCCAATGACAACACACATAGCCAACCACCTTTTAATGTTTGAGTAAGATTTTTTCTCTTCACTTCATGCTGATTGCGCCCCCCTCTCTTCTTGTTCCAGCCTCCTTCTTCTCTTCTCCTTTCAAACTACTCCATCAAACCTTCAAGATTTGATAAGGTTCCATCAATTCAAACTCAAATTTAGCAAGATCACACCTAAAGGAGGTAGACGTTCAACTTTGTTCTTGTCTTCTTGGTTATGGGTGGCTGTTTGGGGTATTTGTTTTTCACTTCTTGATGTGGTGTTTGGATGTATATGGTGATTATTGGCTGGTTTGATGGCTGTTTTTGTGTTTAAAATTGATTAAGAAGTAAAAAGGGGTGAGAGTAGGAAGCAGTGAGGGGCTGGAAGATCAAAACCCCACAGTAGTCCGTACGGCAGAGTGTACGGCTTCGCCTACAGTAGTTTAAATTTGATGAAACTATTTTTATGTGAAAGTACACATCTAGGGCTTTCCAACCATATTAATTATAAGGCCATTGGATGAGTATTAAGGAGATATGAATTTTGGAAGTATGACCTAGGTTTTTGAGTCTGATTCTGGGCAGACTAGGTTGTTCAGGACAAAACTTGCCCTATACAACTTGGAATTGAATGAAACTAACTTTTTTAGAAAACTTACACATAGGAGAATAAATTTCAGGGTTATATACGGTCCAGTTTGCTCCCAGTAGTTCGAGTAAGTTGCCCTAAGTCCAAACTGGGCTAAAATAGGACAGCTCAAAAATGTCAAATTTCAGAGCTTATAACTCAAGCTCTACTAAAGAAAATGAAATGAAACTTCTTGCAAATGAAAACTTGTCATGTTATCTTTAATATAACATAAATTTTATGTGATTTCAACTAGTTTTCGATTTTTAGTGAATTTTTACTTTTAGGTGTGTAATCCTAGCTAGCTACAGGGCAGGCCGAGATAGAACTCAAATAAATTGAGCTACATTTATCAAAACTAGATGGGACCAAAGAGATTAGAAAATAGATACACAATACTCTAACATATCCAAAATTTAGGTTCAAATGAGTTAAATAGAGATTGTGGCCTGATTTGCAAAAATCAAGTTGGATGAAAGTGCTGAGACAGCAAGTATGTTTTAAATGCAACAATTGTTCCCATGAAATTGATGATTGAATTGTGAATGAAGTGTTATGATTTCTCTGTAAAATTGGTTTTCTGAGTATTGGTACTATTCATGGGAAAGTGGACATATTCTGTTATGCTATCGAAATTTCGGTAGAGCCTATGCATGAGTTATAAGATTCAGTCAGATACATGTGCATTTTTCAAGAAATTCATAAAGGTTATGTTATGATAAAAATTCCATAATACTTAGGCCAGCCCCGTATTAAAGTTAAGGGGAATAGATCGGTGGAAAGGTCGGGAAAAGTAAAGCCGACATTCCTATATAGGAACGAGCTCGATCTTGAAAAGCAGACTATTACCCAGAAGTTGAATGGCCAAGAACTCGCAGGGGACCAAGTAACGAAAAAGTTTATGATACTAAGTTTAAGAATGAGTATCTGCATGGTTGCATTGCATACTTATTGTTAGTTGTTTATAGATTGATTGTTATGTTCATCTGCTGCTATCTGTTTATTTATTTTGCTCATTATTCTGTATATTGCTATTTAACAGTTTATTCTGTTTCTTTTGCTGTCTTAAGTAAAATTGAACCTTGCCTCGGACCAGATATTTTCTTAAACTTATTAAATGTGGATAGTTCAATTTGATGCCATTTTTTTTATAATTAAATGAAAACTGAGGCAATTGAGAATGAACGTGATGTCAGTTTAATACCGTACTCGAATCCTACTGAAAATTTCTTTAAATTCTCACCTCGCTTTGTGTCCCGCATGATTCTCAGACTCTGGTGATGGACACGATAGCCACCCTGTTTATTAAAATCCTTGCCATGCAGCTCCACCATTACCCCATGTTTGACTCATTATACATAGCTGATTTTTGCCACTTCCGCCTCTATCTTTTTAGTAATAGGAATTTTGCTGTTCCTTTATTTCACCCTGCATTCGACCCTGTCGCTCCATATTTCGTGGTCCCATTACATGTAGCACACCTTGCTCCACCTGCTCCACCTGCAGCACCCGCAGCTCCTATGGGCCCTCCACCAGAGTCACCTTTGCAGGTGGTTCCAAATATTCCGCTCAGTCCTGAGAGCGATCCTTTTGAGGTTACCGGCTTATCATCCTCCTCTTCGGGACCTAATGCTGACTACTCCCTAGCCGGACCTGGTATGGCCAACGGCTACATGATCGACTAGGTCCCGGTCACAAGTTACACTGTACAATATGACCCTCTTTTGGCAGTGTAGCATTGGGCTATAGACTTAGCCATATATATATATATATATATCAGCTAGTTTGAAATGTTTGTTGAGGACCTTGTAGGACTATTTTCACTAACACGGGCCTTATGTCTTTTTGGTACACCGACCCTACTTATGTATCTTCTTTTGAACCTGTATATAAAATGAAGCATTGGTTTCTGACATATATATGTATGTATACAGCTGATGATATATTACCTATCTTTACCTTCTCTGTTGTGCTTTTTTTATTAAATTTTGTTACGTTCTGTGATGCTGATCACATTTACTGTATACAGCGCGTCGCTTCTTCTATTTATATATACAATCTCTGTGTCTCTGAGGTATATTTAAATCAATATATATATATATATATATATATATATATATATATATATATATATATATATATATATATATATATTAGAGAAAAAGATAATATAATATAATGAATATAGCTATAAGCGGAATACTAACATAATGCAATCTACTCAATTTCATGCTATGACTTAAGCATAATATTGAATTGGTAGGGTGTTACAATGGCAACATAGAAAGTCTCACAAAATTTTTGCCAAACTGTTTTACCAATTTAAAGAAAATCGGTAGAGATTTGGTATTTTATACTGCCGGAACCGAAATAGTAGAATTTCACAAAATAAAAAACCTAATATGAAAGGTTGAAATTCAACCACTCTACTTCAATTTGGTGGTGCCAATTGCTGCCCATGTGAATGGGAAGACTTGGCCAACTCGCCACCACATCTACCCACTAATCACCTTCTAGTCTTCTTACATTAACACATTAAAATTTCCTCCCAACTCCTTTAATATTTCGGCCACCGAACAGCAGATCCCTCTCTTCATTTTCTTTCCCCCTCATCTCATCCTCACACTATCTTCATCCCACCTTCAAGTTCCAACTAATTTCTTCAACCAAAGACTTAAATCTAACAAGTTCTACATCTAGTAAAGATAGGATTCAATTTTTGTTCTTTATTTTCTGGACTGTGGCTGCATGGAATTTCATTTTTCTTCATTCCTTTGATGCTATGTTGGATGTATCTGAGGGTTTATGGTTGATTTAATGTGAGTCCTTGAGTTAGAGTTGAAGTTAGAATGAGGAGATTACAAATTAGAAAGAAGCAGGATGTTGTTTGGGTGAAAACCCTATGGTATCTGTATGTTCGTCGTGTACAGCCCTGAATCTAGCCATCCAAACTTGATGAACCTATTTTTGTGGGAAACTAGACATTTAGAGCTTTCCAACCATATAAAATATAAGGCCATTGGGTTAGTATTGAGTGAGTTATGAATTTTTAAAGTTTACCTAGGAATCTTATGTTCCATGCCGAGTAGTATAGGTTTTGAAGGGTATAACTCACCCTATACAACTTGAAATTTAGTGCAACTAATTTTGTTAGAAAGCTTACACATAGGAAAACATTCTATAAAAATTTCAGAGTTTAATTCGATCCTTATTGCCCTTTGTTCTGGTGAAATAGAGATAGGGCAATCCAATCTCATCAACTTGGTGAGCTCCTAAATTGAGCTTTCTTTAGCCAAACGAAGTGAGACTTTTTGCATATGGAAATTTTATCAATAATCTTCAAAAATACATAGGTTTGGTAGGCATCCACTCAGATTTCAATTTATGGTAAATTTTTACTTTTAGGTGTGCAATTCTAGCTTGCTATAGGGCAGGCCGAAATGAAACCATAATAACTTGATCTACACTTATAAAAAGTGAGATAGGATCAAAGAGGTTAGAAAATAGACACATAACACTCCAACATATTCAAAATTCAAGTCCAATGGAGTTTACTAGAATTCATGGCAGATTTTACAAAACCGAGCAAAATTGAGGAACATAAGCAGAATTTCCAAATTGAAGAACTAGGCACTTTAAGGCATATTTGATTTCAATTAAAGCCTAAATATTGCTATTCCATGTTAATGTTGAAGTTTAATGTGTTATACTGGTGCTGGTACTTTGGCAAGTTGTTTGTTCTAGAATGACACTATTCATGGGGAAGCAGACACAATCCATTATGCTGCTGAAATTCTAGTAGAAAACATGCATGATTCATGAAATATACTTCGCATATGTGACAATTGCATGAAATTCCTAAAACATGTATTATGAGAGAAGTTATGAGGGAAATTCCATAATACTTGGGCCAGCCTTGGATTAAAGTTAAGGGGAATAAATCGGTGGAGAGGTTGGGGGAAGTAAACCTGACATCCCTGTATAGGAATGAGCTTGATCCTAAGAAGCAGACTATTACCCAAGAGTTATACAACCAAAAATTGCCAGGGGACCAAGTGTGGAAAAGTGTAAATCATATAAGTTAAAGGATCACCAAAGCAAAGTGCATTTCACTTCCATTCATGCTTTCACATGGTTCTGTTTATTAATCTTGAGCTAAATGCATTGTTATCTGTGTATCTCTTGTGCTTATATTCTTGTTTATATTGTGGTTAGTACACAAGTCATGTTAGGAATATGCATCTATTTCTTCTTCTTCTTATTTCAAGTAAACTTAAGTCTTACTTCGGGTTTTGCTTTTTCTTAACATTAATTGAATAGAATATCATAGCTATGTTACACTTGTTTTTAATTTAAATAAAAGCCAAAGCAACTGAGGATGATTGCGATGTTAGCGTAGTATAGTTTAGAATCCTACTAAGAATTTCACCAAATTCTCACTCTATTGTATATTTCCGCCTCATTCTCAGACCATGAACTCGAAGGCGACCTTCACCCTCTTTGTCGAGCTACCTAATCTCCAGACTCACTATGACCCCCTGCTTGACTCTATGTACATAACTGGTATCTATTGTTTTTGCCCGTACATGTTCTCTCATAGGGACTTCGTTGTTCTTCTCTACCATCTGATGTTTGATCCATCCGCACCTTACATTGCCATCCCCTTTCATATGGCTCATCTAGCGCCATGTGGTACCTGTTATCTCGTCTGACAGTGACCTGGCAGAGGAGGCGGTTTCCTCACCTTCCTCTTCGGTTTTAGATGGTGACTGCTATGCCCCAGCCATCCCTGGTATGGCCAACAGATTCCTTTCTTTAGAGTCCAGTTAGACGGGATCCTCCATCAGCAGAGGCACGTGTATAGTGTGACCCTCTTTTGACAGTGATGAGACTTGGGCCATAGATCTAGGTTTCTTTTGGAGCTATGTAGCTCTACACTTTATGAGTACGGGTCGATCTATTTTGTGTAATGGCGCAACATTATTGTACCTATAGTATTTATGTATCTATGATTTTTAACTCAACAATTGTGTATATATGCTAATGAAGGTTCCATGGATGTATGATACTACTTCTATTCGACTTATTTATTTTCTGTGAGTACGCTACACCTCATCGAGGATTTATATAACATCACGAGTAGCAAAATAAATAATAATAATAATAATAATAATAATAATAATAATAATAATAGCAATAGACATTTTGATTTCGAAATGGTAAAGTGTCAATGAATTAGGATTGATTAATATAAGAGATAATGACACATAACAGACTGCCGAGTAAAATATTATGACTTAAGCATAGTATTATATCTGGTATGGTGTTACATTTTGGTATCAGAGCAGTTCATCCTAGCTAAGGCCTGATGATTGGACTGACTATGCTTTGCGCACACTCTGTCTTTTTAGACGATATCATGCATTGAATCTTGTCTATTTAGGTAAGATATAGGAATGCATGTGTATGAATTGCCTTATCATGTGAGCTATTATTTACTATTACACTAAACTTAGTGTTGAGCCTGATCAACTCAATAACTTTTATTTTATATGTTTAGAACTTGATGGCTTCTGGAAGGCAAGATAGGCCACGAACGACGCCCGCTCAAGAAGAACCTGCAGAGTTCATGGACAGATATGGGAGATAGCATATGCCATGCGAAAATAAGCCACTACGGTGCACCAGATGATGGACTAACTAGGTAGGCGACCTGAAGTTAGGCACGGAGGGAATCCAAATGGCCCAAGAATGGACCTAGAGTACTTTAAATTTGCTGAGTTCAGAAAGGCTAACTGGCCTAGTTTTAGAGGAGCTTTCAACCCTGACAAGGCCGACGAGTGGATTAAAGCCATGGAGAAAGTCTTCTCCATCTTAGACTGCACAGATCGCCAGCAAGTGGCTTTTGCGACTTATATGCTTGAAGCGGATGTAGAGTTCTGGTGGAATGATGTAAGACGGCTATTAGAAGAATCCTAGATGAAGATCAACTGGGATTTATTTAGAGATGCATTTTACTAGAAGTACTTTCCTGCTTTAGTTTGAAATGCTAAGGAATTAGAATTTATGCAGCTCTGTCAGGGAAACAGTACCGTATCCAAGTATATCGCTAGATTTGAAGAGCTGCGTAAAAGTTTCACAATTTACCAGAGAAACCCTGATAAGGCCTGGAAGTGCGTGAAATTTGAGGGCAGACTATGAGAGGATATCCTCGTAACCATAAGGCCTATGGAGATTAGAGATTTCCCCACCTTGGTGAATAAATGCCGATTGGCAAAAGATTGCAATAGAAAATTGACTGTTGCTAGGTCAACTGGCAGTAACTTAAGAGGGGATTAAACTCGCAGGGCCCAAGGTTCAAACCCAACTCGCAGTAGCAAAGAAGGTTCAGCCAATGAGCAAAAAGGGCAAGTGGAAAGAATCATAGCAATCACTCGTGCCTAGTAAGCCAGAATGTTTGTTTCGGATGTGGAAAGCCAGGCCACAAGCTCTATGAATGCCTGACCAGAAATCCTTAGCCAAGTCCTAAGCCTCAACGCCAAGGGAGAGTTTTCACTATGAATGCACAAGAAGTTAAAGGATTCAAAGATTTGATTCAAGGTACATGTGAAGTGAATAGTAAGATTTTGAGGGTTTTATATGATTCGGGTGCTTCATACTCTTTTGTTTCCCTTTATTGCATGTCAGCCTTGCAATTGCTTATCTCTGCATTACCCTATGATTTGTTGGTTTCTACTCCTTCAAATGAGCCCATTAAGACTAATCACATTTGTATGAATGTTTCTCTTTGGATGGAAGGCCGAACTTTTACAGCCAATTTAATCTATCTTCCTCTATCCAAACTTGATATAATCTTGGGCATGGATTGGCTCTCTACCAATCGAGTCATGTTAAATTGTTCTGATCAGACTATTGTGTTTCCCTCTGCTTCATCCCCTTAGTTAGTGATCCTTGAAAATCTTTATCTAAGTTCCTTAGCAGCATACCGTTATGGGAATAGGAATCAAGGGTATGTTCTTCTATCAACCAATGTGACGGATGTTGATCAGAAGTTGGATGATATTCCAATTGTTAGGGAATATCCAGATGTATTCGCTGAAGATATTACCGAATTTCCTCCTGAGAAGGAGATCAAGTTCGCCATCAAATTGGTACCAGGAACGGGACCAATATCCATAGTTCCATACCAAATGTCACCCTTGGAGTTAGCTGAACTCAAAAAGCAGATTGAAGAACTTCTGGAGAAGAAATTTATTCGGCCAAGTGCATCACCATGGGGAGCTCCAGTTTTGCTAGTTAAGAAGAAAAACGGGGGTATGCGGCTATGTGTGGATTATAGGCAGCTGAATAAGGTGACGATCGAGAATAAATATCCGTTACCAAGAATTGACGACCTCATGGATCAGTTGCAAGGGGCAACCATATTCTCCAAGATTGATTTACGGTTTGGATATCACTAGATTCAGGTTCGAGAGGAGGATATTCCCAAGACAGCCTTTCAAACTCGCTACGAACATTATGAGTACACCGTGATATCTTTTGAATTGACGAATGCACTGGTGATATTTATGGATTATATGAATTGGATATTCTAACCATATTTAGACAAATTTGTGGTGGTGTTCATCGACGATATACTCGTCTACTTGAAGATAGAACGAGAGTATGCAGAACACTTGAGGCTAGTGCTGCAAATCTTAAGAGAGAAGAAGCTCTATGCCAAGTTATCCAAGTATGAATTTTGGATAAAAGAAGTAAAATTTCTCGGACATGTGGTGTCTCAGGGAGGAATTTCTATAAATCCCAACAAGGTGGAAGTGGTATTGAACTAGGAATGACCGACTACAATTATGAAAGTTAGGAGTTTCTTGGGTTTAGCCGGATACTACAGACGGTTTGTTAAAAGTTTCTCCCAAATAGCTTTGCCTCTAACAAAGTTTACCAGGAAGAATGCTCCATTTGAATGGATGCCCAAGTGCATACAGAGCTTCCAAGACTTAAAAGAAAAATTGACGATAGCCCTAGTGCTCACTCTGCCAAATCCCCATGGAGCATTTGAAGTTTACTGCGATGACTCCAAGAGAGGATTAGGATGCGTGTTAAGAAAGAAGAAGAACGTGGTCGCGTATGCTTCCAGACAATTGAAATCTCACGAAAGAAACTACCCGATGCATGACCTCGAATTAGCGGTGGTAGTATTTGCTCTGAAGATTTGGAAACACCATCTTTATGGAGTAAAGTTTGAAGTATTTTTTGATGACAAGAGTTTGAAATACCTCTTTGATTAGAAGGAATCAAATATGAGGCAGCGAAGATGGATGGAATTTATTAAGGATTACGAGTTTGAGTTAAAATACCATCCTAGCAAGGCAAATGTAGTGGCAGATGCCCTGAGCAGGAAATCTTTAACTATGGCATAGATGATGATCAAAGAAACGGGACTTATAGAGAGTGTCCGAGAACTTAACTTGGGAATCTTTATAACCCCTCATACCATTCAGTTAAACCAGATCAAGATAACTAGTGACTTCAAGGATCAAATTCGACAGGCACAACAGCGGAATGTCAACTTTCAACATACAATACATTTAGTGCAATCAAGAAAGCTGACAAGTTTCACTCTAGATAAAGAAAGCATATGGCGATATCAGGAAAGGATATGTCTGCATGAAGAAGGCGATCTTTGAAAGAGAATCTTAGAAGAAGCCCATAGAAGTGAGTTCACTATACATCCTGGCATCACTAAGATGTACCAAGATCTCAAAAAGATGTTTTGGTGGCTAAGCATGAAGGCAAATGTGGCAAGATTGGTGAACAGATGTCTAATTTGCTAGAAAGTAAAGATAGAATATCAGAAGCCAGCAAGGACATTGCAACCTTTAGAGATTCCTAAATGGAAGTAAGAGAGCATTTCCATGGACTTCATGATGGGTTTGCTGAGAACACCTTTTGGATATGACGCTATATGGGTTAGAGTGGATAAACTAACTAAGTCTACTCACTTTTTATCCATTCGAGCGAATTATCCTCTAGAGAAATTAGCTTAATTGTATATTCAGGAAATAGTAAGGTTGCACGGCATCCCTTCAACCATTGTCTCAGATCGAGATCTAAGGTTTACCTCACGGTTTTGGGGAGCATTTTAGAAAGCATTCGGTACTAGACTATGTATAAGCACTACATATCATCCATAAATGGATGGTCAGATTGAATGAAGCATTCAGACTTTGGAAGATATGCTACGAGCATATATTTTGGAGCAGCACGGAAACTGGGATCGATATTTACCACTAGCCGAGTTCGCATACAACAACATTTATCATGCTAGTATCAGCATGGCACCGAATGAAGTGTTATACGGACGAAAATGTCAATTTCGGCTATGTTGGTATGAATCAGGAGAGTAGAATCTGTTAGGATCAGAATTAATCAGGTAGACCACAGAACAAATCAAGAAGATTCATAGCAAATGCTTGCAATCGTCAGAGAAACTACGCGGATGTCAGGAAAAGGCCATTAGAATTTCAAGAGGGAGACCACGTGTTTCTGAAGATCACACTACCAGAATAGGTAGAGCCATTAAGGTTAAGAAGCTAAGCCTCGCTTTATCGGTCCTTTCCAAATCTTGAAGCAAATTGGACCAGCTGCATATCGAATCACTTGACCTCCACATCTATCAAATCTTCATGATGTTTTCCATGTCTCTCAACTCAAAAAATATCAGGTTGACCCCATACATTCCTTAGAACCTGAATCAGTGTAGAAATGCGAGGACGATTTAACTTTTCGCGTACCCTCAAGTACAAATAGTAGACAGAGCACCAAACACCTTCTAACAAGGTCAGATGCGCGCTTAGTGAAGGTAGTATAGGGAAATGAAGGCACAGAAGACTACACGTGGGAATTGGAGTCAGATATGAAGGAAGAGTACCCTAAATTAATCTTAGGTAATAAATTTTGAGGACAAAATTTTTTTTGGAAGGATAGTAATGTAACGTCCAAAAAAATCTTATTATTTTTGATCAATTTATTCGGTTTTAGCAAATAAGTGAGATTGATAAAGAAATCGACTAAATACTTAGTTAGAAATTAATTATATGTTAATTAGAGAGATTTGGATTAGGAACAATTAGAATGACAACATAGAAAGTCTCACAAAATTTTTGCCAAACTATTTTATAGATTTAAAGGAAATCGGTAGAGATTCGGTATTTTATACTGTCAGAACCGAAATAGTAGAATTTCACAAAATAAAAACCTAATATGAAAGGCTGAAATTCAGCCACTCTACTTCAATTTGGTGGTGCCAATTGCTGCCCATGTGAATGGTAAGACTTGGCCAACTCACCACCACATATCTACCCACCAATCACCTTCTAGTCTTCTTACATTAACACATTAAAATTTCCTCCTAACTCCTTTAATCTTTCAGCCACCAAACAAACAGACTCTCTCTTCATTTTCTTTCCCTCTCATCTCATCTTCACTCCATCTTCATCCCACCTTCAAGTTCCAACTAATTTTTTCAACCAAAGACTTAAATCTAACAAGTTCTACATCTAGTAAAGCTAGGATTCAATTTCTGTTTTTGATTTTTTGGACTGTGGCTGCATGGAATTTCATTTTTCTTCATTCTTTTGATGCTATGTTGGGTGTATCTAAGGGTTTATGGTTGATTTAATATGAGTCCTTGAGTAAGAGTTGAAGTTGGAATGAGGAGATTACAAATTAGAAAGAAGCAGGATGTTGTTTGGGTGAAAACCCTACGGTGTCCATACGTTCGTCGTGTATGGTCCCGAGTATAGCCATGCATGTAACATCCTCAATTTCATGTCGTGCTAAATTACCTCAGTAACCCTGGGTAATTAGGCACTTCATGAGAAATTATGAGATTAGAAAATCTCTAATTAAGCAAGTCAGACCCTTAATAGCTTAATTAAGCACTAATCGCCCTTAATTAGCTTAATCAAGTTTAATTAAGATTAATTAAGCTTAATCGCAAGATTAATTTTTGTTAATCATGTTATTGTGTGTTAATCACTAATCGTTGCTTAATCATCTTAATTAAGTTGTATGAGCACTTAATCACATAATTAAATTTAAATTTAGTCAACTAGACAATAAAGTAAAAAGTGATGTCATAAAAGCATAAAGCATAAGATAAGAGTGCTTTAGTAAGAGTTAGTACATGCTTTGTTCCCCCATCATCCAATTTGTCCCCGTAAACCTTAATTAACACAAAATAACACAAAAATATCTCATTCCTTCCCTTTATGTTGGATGCCACACACACACACACACACACACACACACACTCACATTTTTATTTTCACTCATCCTATTCTCTCTCTTCAAAGCCAAATCCTCCAACTTCTCTCTAAACTCTCTCATCTTCTTCTTCCTTTCTCCACCACCACTACCCAAAACCACTCACTTAGCCCTTCAAGGACCTCATCTTTTGGTCTTTGGAGACAAGATCAAAACACTGCAACCTCCATTTTTACAAGATCTCAAGAGCTTCTCCTTCCTCCTTGCAAAACCGCCACCATCATCAAGAAAAGCCATCATCTTCTTCTTTCTCTTCTCTTGTTTTGTGCCATCTTCAAGAAGAGGTAGTGATCTTCATCTTTTTCATTTTGTTTGCTCAAGGAAGCTTGGAGCTTGGTTCTTTCATGACCAAGATCTCTAAGTGAAAACTTGAGAAGATCCTTCATGCTCTTCAAGAGCAAAAGTGTCCATTTTTTGCAAAATATGTTCATGTTCTTTTTAAAGTGTTCTTGATGCTTCTATTTTTGGCAAAACATGTTCATCTTCTTCTTAAAGTGTTCTTGATGTTACCAATTTTTGGTAAACTATGTTCATATTCTTTTTAAAATGTTCTTGGTGTAACACCTTACCAGACAAAATATTATGCTTAAGTCATAATATATTATCTGATAAGTGATTACGTGTAGCGAGTTGATTAAATTTCGGTTTTAGTTTCATTATTAATTACCCATATCGAGATGACTATTCAGGTAATAAATTTTCTGTTTGACGGCAGAATAAGTACTAGATAATCGTTGTACCGAAAGTATCGTACATAAATAAAATGCAAAATAGATAGAACTACTGCAAACTGCATCATAAATATAGACATCTATTTTCGAAGTTGACAAACGATACATAAAATGGTATTGGGTAGAAAGATGAAGCCGCTAACACAAAATAAATTGGCTTGTCTTTATGGACAGTACCCTAATTGGTCCCCACGGGACATTTCATGTGCAATTCCTAACTCCTACTCATCTGCCCATGACCCAAACTGCCAAAAGAGGGCCACCCTGTACATCTACTACAGCTATGGCATGTAGACTATCTAGCTAGATTCCGATGGAAGGAATCTATTTGCCATGCCGGCATCCGTAGGAGTGTAGTCCGCGCTCGGAGCAGAGGACGAGGAAAGTGAACTTGCTGCCTCAGACGGATCCTTTTCCGACATCGAGACCGAGGGCACCTGCTGCTGTGGTGAGGCGGGTGGAGCCATGGGAGCTGCCACGCCGCTGCTCTTTGCTAGTGGAGGTGGAAAGTGATGGGCCATGTGGAGAGGATGGCGATATAAGGGATAGCAGGTCGAAAAGCAAGTGCATGAGTGGTACAAAGAAAATCTCTTTGGAAGAAGAAATAAAGGCTAAACCGACATCTACCGAATATATATACAAAGATCCAAGAATGGGTCGAGGTGGATATGGAGCTCAGAAACTCAATGAATAGGACACCGTACGCTTAATGATCTGAGAATGACGCGGAAAAATATAGTAGGGTGAGAAATAAAGATTTCTCAGTAGGGATCCTAAGTTCATATATATCTGCCATCGCTATCATTCTCAGTTGGTTCGGGTTTTGGTTAATTAAAAGAAAATGTTACAACCAAATGTGATGTCCTACCCAAATAGTTATAGAAATCATAGCCCAAAACACAACTTTGTTTCACTTAAGAAAATAAAGGAAATTAAACAACCAAACTCAGTGAGCTTTTCGACATAGTTAAGTGACAGCCATAAAGTGAACAATGATATATATTTAACATCCAATGGTGCAATTAATTCAAATGCATGACCACAAAAATTGTGGATATGCAAAAGGAATAATGCACTTAACCTTAACTCATATTTTTCCATACTTGGTCCCTTGGGAGTTTATTGGCCATAAAACTCCGGGTAATAGTCCGCTTTAGATCGAAGTTCGTTCCTTATCTGAGTGATCGTGTTTACTTTCCCCGACCATTCCCACTGATCTATTCCCCTTAACTTTGTTCAGGGACTGACCCAAATCATATGTAAATCCTTCCTCATTCTTATAAAGGTAGCATTGCTTTTCTAATACTTTGACCAATGCATGCATAACTTGTAGATTCACATTAATTGCAATCTCTACCGAAATTTCGGCAGCATAACAGATCATGTCCGCTTTCCCATGAATAGCGCTGACAACCAAGAAATTTAATTAAACAGCAAACCCAATATAGAACATCATGTTCATACCAAGAATATAACAATATCA